>CM068302.1:50288782-50987113 GCA_034768395.1 Linum lewisii
AATGGTGCATAAGCTGCAAAGGTAAATACTCTCATTGTCATTATGGCAGGAAAACGAACATTCCACGACTTCTTTGGAGAAGCTTTCTTCACAGATACGAAACCTCCATCACCTAGTGCAACAACTCTGCATTTAAACAACAATGAAATAACACTTTTACTATTCAGTAAAGAGTGGTTTGACACAGATCCGGCATGGTATTGAGATGGACATCAGAACGTTCTAACTAATATCAGGCAGGTATAAGTGTACGAGTATAAACCTTGGCATCAACATCTCACTAGTTTTAGTCTATTCCACGACCTGTCATGTTCATGGCAATCGTTACTACTTCTAAGCACCCACTCTGTGCTACGATTTCAGCCTCTCTCTCAACATTCTATGGTTTTGCATTGAGGACCTTCAAGGGGGGAAACAATGATTTGTCTTCCACATGAACCAGAAAATGTAGCGATGGATACATATGAAGCATACGGGAGAAAGAACACATACCGGAAAAATGATCTGTCCAGCTTCATCATGATGCAAACTTCAAAATTCATGCTAGTGAGCAAAGGACAAGTAATTCCCAGACAAGTGACACCAACAACTCTCACTTTGTCAAGTCTTTGCTTGATGGATTCCAGGTTGGCAGCAGTTAATTCGTATAGATATATGTAAGATTGGTGTAAAATCTTGACTTGTAAATGGAAAAAAGCAACTAACTTCAAACCATTTTTTACCTGCATGATTACTTTACGAACAACTCCTTGCTTCCTGATACATAGGAAATCAATACCCTACTATTCAGTAGTTCAATAATCTGTTCAAGTAACATAAAAGATTAAAGAATACCTGAGTTTTTAATTTGATTATTAAGTTCTCGATTGCAACGTTATACAGGATGTAAGCAAAACAGATGAACTTATTGAAAAAACCTTCACAGCATGTACCATAGTTGATGTCTATCCAATATTAGACATGTCTAATACCAAGGTATAGCAAAAAAAATATAATAGTTGTGAACCACATAATAGATGCATGTAAATATAGAGTACTTACTCGGAAATCTGCTTGTCGGCTGACTCTAGATCGCAAAGCAAAACGATCATTTTTCTGTGTACTGTACATCATAAAACATGCCAAGTGCTTCTCCAACTCGAGCCTGATCCTACGTTTGATGTTAAACCTGAATTTAGATGATGTATGTGTGTATGTATGAATGGATGTATGTGTATGTGTGTATGTATGAATGAATGTCTGTATGCATGTATGTGTATGTGTAAACGAATGTGTATGAATGAATGTGTGTATGTGTGATATGTATGCATGTATGAATGTATGTATGCATAATATGTAGGCATCCACTTTCAAATCCGTGTGCCTGAAAAGAGGAAATATTATCAATCATGTATAACTTCAAACTGAAAAAAGGAAGTAGAGGTTTTGGATGGAAATATTATCAGTCCTTCGCCATAGGGAGTATCTTTGAGGAACATTAACATTTCAGAAAGTTGTTTGGTACTAACATGGAGACAGTGGTTCCTTGGAATTAAGGTAGCAATCCAGCGTATTGCTGCAAAAATGTTGAATTTCTCCATTGATTCCACCTGCATACATTCACAGTTCACACCCATAAACCAGAATAGAAACAATGGATGTTAAGGCATGGTCAATACCCTTCTCTTTCACCTGGGTAGCATAAACCTCTGCAAGAAAAAGTAAGAATTGATAGAACAAACAACCAAGAATTGCCTACTAGAAGGGGCCATGTAGACTCTTAACACAAACACACACACAAGAGTAAACTCTACCACACATTTGCAGATTTCCATTCATAAACAGTTGTGCCAAAACAGTTGAAGCTCTATAGACCATAAGAGAGACATAAACATCACAAAGTAACACGAAACTACTTATCATCATACATTACATGCCAAAACAATAGTCCTTTACAAGCTACTGAGGCTGAAGCAATGAAAACTTAGCTGCATCTATAAAGAATCAAACAGAAACTATAATCTGTCACCTCAAACAGATTATCCAAATTAATTATCTGTTCCAAACTTGAGGGGGAGTTTGGAGAATACCATAAAATTTCATGTATGTATGGCTTTTATTTAGATATCGGTAGATATGGTAAGTAGATTAAAACGTAAGTCTCCTAATAGGATTCAACTCCTGTACATTCCCTAAAAAGGGATCCCTAAGTCAAAGGTACTGCATATTCAAGGTTGATGCAGCTGCAGCTAACTCGAAAAATATGTCAAATACTATCCCCCTATTTGGCTTGTCACAGGCTTAATAGTGGAACTTGAAGTACAATAAACCCAAAATCATGCATGACTTTGGTTTATTGAATGAAATTTGTCTTCTTGATTATAAAATCACGGGTTATAAATTTTTCATAAAGTAGCTTTACTAACCAAACATATGTTACTAAAATATAATAATTGGTTTGTGAGTTATTTGTCAAAGTACGTGGTTTGTATTTAATTGTTTAGCAACTAAAGTTTATGTCACCATGCAACTGCAGCATTGGAAATGGATATGCTCAATAAGTAGTCTGCAAATAACTGGAAATCTTCAAAGAAAAGTTACCTTATGATATAGACTGCACAAGCATAGAGATGGTGGCAGGTACTTGTGAAATAGATGCCTTGAGGGTGTCATTTGTAACCTCATAGTGCTGCATTATTATTCCAATAACATAAGATCTTCGCATTGTAATCCCCTGTACCAATATGAAAAATCATACAGTTAATCATCATTTGTGAAGGACAAAACAGTTGATATAAGCACACGTCGTAAATGCACTTGCCTATGGTCAAACAAGGTAATCTACCATTTGGCTGCCAGCTTGAAATCTGCAGACAGACATCTGTAAGCATTTACAGGAAAGGACAAGACCGATTAATTACAAGAATATAAACCAACTCCATGCGAGATAAGGGCATTTAACAATATGCATACCTTCCCAGTTTTAATCTCGAGTGGCATGATCTTCCGATCTAAACATATGAAAATTTAGCTCCAAGATATTGTTTATATAGAACAAGATACTTAAACTGACCATACACAATCCCCCACACATTCTCTAGGAATTAAAAAAAATAGAAAGGAAAGCTATGAATGGACCTGGATTTTCTGAACAGATCAAACCAATTAACTAACGTCTTCAGCACATCATCTTCATTCACTGCACAATCGAGATTAAGAAGAAATTAGGACTTCCTAACAGGGTTGACAATACTTAGCTAGTGATGTCGAACAGTGAACTTACAGTGTAATAGATATCTAGTTCAAAAGCTGTAGCCATCTTTGCAGCTTTATAATAAAGATCACTGGGTTTCTCTGCAGGTCCAAATATGATCAAAGGAGTCCTCGCTACATCAATAAGGATGGAATCAACTTCATCGATCACACAGTAATTGAATCTTCTCAAGACCAGCTATTGAACACTCTACATAAGGTAAAACATCAAGCTTACTCTTTTTAATTATTTGAAAACCAATTAACAGATAACAAGCAAGCTCAGAACCATAACAATGAGCAAGAATTATTTTCTGTGGCAAGATAGTCTCGGAATCGAAACACAGCTCACTGTCCGTAATTGATGCCACACAAGTAATTCTCCCTTCTTTGTTCACTAGTCATATTCTCTGTCACGAATAAATCACAGAAAGAATAAAAGAAGTTTCAAAATGTTACATGAATGTTAACTTACATTGAATTAGGCCGACCTTCAGTCCAAGGAAATGAGGAACTTGACCAACCCATTCGCAATCGCTGCCTCCATATGTATAAATTAGACCCATAAACCCTAGACCCATGACTTGTGACCCTAGACCCTATAACCTAAACCCTGAAATCTAGACCATACCACTAGACCCATGACTTGTGACCCTAGACCCTTATCCTATATCCTAAACCCTAGCCTGGACCCTAGACCATATACCAGCTTCATAATTTCATCAACCTGCAAGTATTAAGTTGTTATCAACATCAACTAGAGATCTTAAAAAAAAAGCATAACGATGAAGAAAAATAGTACCAAAAGTTTACCAAAGATCGAGTTTAAGTTTACTTGCAAGATGATACAAGTTCAGTTAAAACATGCTAGAACAACTTGCATTGGTTTCATCCTGCTCCAGGGAAATCTCAGCATTTGGACCTCCCATAGAATGATTCGGCAACCACAAACGTCACACCTGCATATCAAATTCGCCAGACCATTCACCTAAAAGAGAAAGAAAAGAAGAAAAAGGCATATCTCTAACGGGAAGCAAAGTTCAAAATTCAAAGTATGCTCAAACAATTAGCCAAGTGTTCCACCATACTCACCATACTTGGTTTAAGCATTCTGAAAATAATTTCGCTATCTCTGACACTCCACTGCATTTTACAAAAACAACCAAATTAGAAAGTTCACTCTAAGTTGTACTGTCTTGAATCTTGATAGCAACAAGTCTTACCTTGTTCTAGAGCTAATGACGACAAACTCCATTAAAAAAACATACTTATGATTATCCCACTTCCATACCCACAAATTAGCTTACTCTTCACAGACAAGCAGTACCATTAGGGGAGTCCACTCAGCAGAGTAAACCTAAAAACAGGGACCTGGTGCTCGAATTCATGAGATGCAAAGAAATTTGGTCATGCACATGCATAGTTTAGCCCAATCCCATTAGAACTTCACATGTAGTTACAGCTAAAGAAGCATGATTTATATTTCAACAATAATTGTACAAATGCAGAAAATATTAATGACATATCACTAAGGAAACCCCGCTCAAGGTACAAGTTGAATTATACCTATACGTCTTCACCACAAGCATGAAATGAATGGATTTGGAAAACAAGCTCCTAAGATGCCTTGCAAACAAAACAGAGTCCATTAGACCATGGTATCGTAGTTATACTGAAAGCAAGCAGCAACAGTCCTTAGAGTTTATGTATTTGAAGACACAAAAGGGCATTCAGATCAGAACAGCATAACCATTTTTTCACAAGGGAAAAATCGCGCATTGCTTGCTTCAGGGGAAAGCAACGAGAAAGGGGAAATCATCATCAGCAACAGAAAACCCATTGCCAAGAAACCAATTCGGAAGAAAACCGAGATAGTGGAAATCACACTCAAGGGTCAAATTCTTGAAAAGATGGTTGGAGATGAACTTGGAAGCGTCAGCACCGCCGTGGCCATCGTAGACACTGACGAAGACAAAAAAAACTTGAAATTGTAAATTTCGTAGAATCATAGAAGAGGAAGGGGAAGGAAGCGGTGAGGAGTTCATTTTGATCGATGAATTGTTCACATTGCTTGCTTCACAGGAAAGTACACGAAAGGGAACGTCAACAACAGAAAACTCAAACTCTAAATTAAGAAGCCATTGCCAAGAAACCAATTCGGAAGAAAACCCATATAGTGGAAATCACACTCACATGTCAATTCTTGAAGAGATGGTCGGAGATGAACTTGGAAGCGCCAGCGCCGCCGTGGCCGTCGCAGACACCGACTAAGATAAAAAAAAACTTGAAATCGTAAATTTCGTAGAATCAGAGAAGAGGAAGAGGAAGAGGAAGGAAGCGGAGATGACATCATTTTGATCGATGAATTGTTCGCATTGCTTGCTTCACCAGAAAGCAACAAGAAAGGGAAAGTCAGCAACAGAAAACCAAAATTATCATCAGCAGCAGAAAACCCAAACTCTAAATTAAGAAGCCATTGCCAAGAAACCAATTCGGATTCGGATGACCATGCATTTCACTTCTATAGACTCAATGCACTCTCGTAGCACCAAATCTCAATCCTAATACCACTCAACTTAGGCTCTCGCTCTCAAGCTAAGTGAAAAGGATGCATTCTAAGTGTTTGATGAAATGCCAAGACACAAGACCCTCTCTTATGACTCTATGACCGCAAGGCTAGGCATAACACTCTCATATCAATGCCCTAACACTAAGGAATTCACCAAAAAGCCTTTCAAAACTCAATTGAATGAAAATCCACATGCACACCAAGTGTTCGATAAAATGCCCAAGAGAGAAATCAAGTGGAAATGGTTGAAATGAGTTGATCTAATCTCTTAGAACACACTCACTTCAATCCCTAGACCTACAATCTATGCAATCCAAGCACTCTCATGCATCAAATCACATTGAATGGACCAAATCAAGCAAACATGGCATAAAATGGCATTAAGAACAAGTCTAGGAATCATCCTCATACAACCAAGATCAATCATGGCAAGTTCTATAGAATCATCCATCTATCATAGAACAACTAATCTACCCGTCCAAGATGAACCTAGGAACTTAGCCACACATGGCCAAGGGAGTAAGGAAAAGAGAAAGGAAGTTGATCACCAAGAACACCATGGAGTGGATCCTTGAATCAATGAAGTTGATCACCAAGAACACCATGGAGTGGATCCTTGAATCAATCTTCAAATCTCCACTTGTAAGCTCCTCTCCCAAGGTTTGTTGACTTCAATCCAAGCTCCAATTGCTCCAATTAGCTCCACTTAGCTCCAGAAATGAGTCCTAGGGTTTATGGGGTCGTAGGTATGTGTTTGGGGTTCTAGAGATATGATAGAATTGTGAAAGAATACCCTTTTATCTCCACAAATCGTCAATATATAGAAATCTGCTGGGCATACACGTCGTGTAGAACTACACATCGTGTATAACTACACGTCGTGTACCCTAAAATCTGCACAGACCGCAATTTTACTTCGCTCGTTTCTCCCTCATCCGAGCTCCGATTTGGCTTCCGTTTGGTCCTATGGACTCCTTGTCATCCGTACTTCGATGCCATAACCTGAAAATGCACAGAGGTAACACCAATTGACCACGAATTTGGCTCCAAAGTGGCAACCGAACAACAAATGGACACTTTGCGTAAAATATCAATAAAAGCCTACAGAGCATGGCATCTCACGATCAAACACGGGCATTTCATAGGTCAATCATAGGCTCAAAATGCACTAAATAAAGTCACATCAACAGCCATGATGTCACTAGCACAGAGAAGAACGCCAAACCTGATGGCGCGCCGTCCTCGGCCCGCGAGGGCCTTTCTTTTCACGATACTGTTATGGGAGAAGCGAGTATGGAAACCGGCTTTGGTTTCTTTGATGAATCTTGTATCTCTGATGAATCTGATGATGAAGGCGAGGACGATGAAGAGTGCCCGACTATTAGGGTTCCAAAGAGCACAATTCTTCAAGCTCGTAGCAGGTGGATGCGTGATTTAATCTTTCGTACCCTGGGTAAATCGTTCTCGTATGAGTTCATGTCACGTAAGATTTAGCAACTATGGGCTAAACAGGGTGGTATTTCAATTTGGGATCTTGGTTTTGGGCACTACGTGGCCAAGTTCATGCATGCAGATGACTATGATAGAGCTTTATTCGAGGGCCCTTGGCTCATTGGGGATCACTATATTGTGGCAGAGGAATGGCGACCCAATTTTGAACCCGGTTATTCAGAAGTTAATAAGATCAGGGCTTGGGTTCGTCTTCCAAACCTCCTGGTTGAGTATTTTGACCCTGACATTATCACCACCATTGGTGATAAAATCGGCAGAACGATTCGCTTGGATAATACTACTATGTCAGGCACTAGAGTCAATTTTGCTCGTATATGCGTTGAGATCGACCTGAACAAGCCTTTGCTTTCAAAATATAGGCTACGGAGGAGGGTTCGCAGGATTGAATACGAAGGACTGCACCTAATTTGTTTTCAATGTCGATTATATGGCCATGGTAAGGATGACTGCCCAATTTTGCATAATCTGTTACACCCCGAATCTCTGAACCAGAAAATTTTTTGAATTTTATCACATACGAGAAATGACCGCAACTTGACGTTTAATTGATTGCAAGGCGGATTTATTTTACCAATGGAAGGTGGGTAAGTCAGGAGCTAAATGATTATGATTGTACAGAAGTCAAGTATCAGGCTTGGATGAGTTGGTTAAAGAACCGAACCAATAACTTAGAGGTCGCAGGTTCGACTGCCTACTCTAACAAACATTTTATTTGTTTTTAGTCTTTACCCAAAACGACGTAGTTTTGGATGACGTCAGCGTTACGTCATCATCTTCCTCCCCACATAAGTCGCCGACGCCGTTGTTCCGTCGCCATCTCTCTGCTCCGACGGCCTTGGCAGCTACCGAACGGTCACAATATTGGAGCCAATCCGACACTAAAACCCACAACCATATGGGAAATCATTTGAATCGACCTAAGATTCCTAATCCAACGAGAAATCGACAAGGATCGACAGTAACCTTATCAACTTCGGCGAGTGCGTCCAAACCGACGGCCCGAGCTCCAGCTCATCCGATGGTCCCTTAACAGGAGCTCCTTTGTCAATAATTGACCCTCGGGGTCTATAAAAACCCAGCTCATCCCTTTAGTGAACCAGAACCATCGGCCCGAGCCATTTTCCTTCTCCTCCGATTATGGTTCCAACAAAGCTTGCGGCGGTACGCTCCAAGCTTCGTCGGACCGTTTCGAAGCCACTATTATAATCTCATGGGCCCTGTGAAGATTTCCCTATGTTCAAAACTCCATTTCGATTCAAGAATCGGAAGAATCGAGCCTCATCGGAGCTTCCATGGAGTCACTGGCGTGTTCCCTGCAAATTTGGGGAAGAAGATGGCAAAGTTGCAGTTTGGTCACCCGACTTTCTAGGTTACATCATGATCCTTCAGTTTAATTTTAATTACTGTCGCAATCCAAAACTATCAACTTGTGACAGATTTAGTCCAACTAACTTTTCAGTTAGTACAATTTGGCCAGGAAGTTACAGAAGTCCGTTAAGTTCTTATTTCGAACCGATTCGAGCTACGGAGTCGATCTTCAAGTCAACCGGCTAGTGTTATAGGTGGGTTGGTTTAAGGGGGTAAATTCCTAACATTCTTGCTGGATAATTTATATTCCATTAACCAAAATCAGTTAATTAAGTATATCCATTCCAATTATTATGGAAACGAGTTCCGGTAATTACCTTTTCACGGAACGTTGGATTTATCAGAGGAACCGAATGGCTGGAATATCCGGTAAAGTGTTATACTCCTTATGGAATATTAATTCCTTAAGTATGACGTGATAATGTTATTCCGAGGATTTATATATCACTCATAATCCCTACTCAAATTAGCTATGTTTCGAGGGTTAGATTTAACTCGGAATAAAACCGCATGATAAACGATGGGCCTTCAATTGCTCTGGGTGGTTAGTCAAACTAATGGATGACGTGATGGATTGCTAAATCTATATAGATTATAAATCTATTACTTGCAGGTACTATAATACCTTGATGATTTGGATGACTAACTGTTGTTTGTTGGTTGTTCAGAGTTAATGAGTGACGCGGATCCTCATTAATTCCGGTTTATAAAGTTATGATGCCAAAGGTTAGAGGGACTTAAGTAGTCCGAGTGACTCCCCTACTTACTTGGAAATTGAGATGGAAAGTCTTGGTTTTGACAACAAGGTGTCGTTTCTACGGAAAGTTCTATCTTTCCGGAACCGTCAGTTTTATACCTATTTATGTTTGATTCGACTATGGTTAAATTGTGATGTTATTTGATGATGTTTGGCACCTTGTGTATACAGGTGGAAAGTAAAGCCTCGCTAGCTAGTCCTCCGCCGGGAACATCGATGGATACGGGTTCCTACCGGGTGATGGGAGTTGGGTATTGTTAGCCCCAATCGATTCACGGTAGATGGGTACGGATAGCCCCAACCGGATCATAAGAGTTGGGAGGAATTAGCCTTGACCGGATGATGGGAGTTGGGTACTGATAGCCCCAATTGGTTCATGGTAGTCGGGAAGTGACGCGCAAATTAATGCACACAAGTTTCTCAATGGATTTCTCCAAAGAGATCATTTTTCCCTAGGGTCTCCCTTTTTCTATTACTCAGAAAAGTGTGTCGAAGCTAATCGAGGTTTCGTTTTGAGTTTGAATTGGTTTGAAATCTAAGTAAACTAATTAAGCAATTTAAACAAGTGAACAGGCAAAGCAGATTGGGGTTTCAAAGATAGACTAAGGCGGTTGTTCAGACTCGAATCCACGCTAGTTCGGTTTAGATGGATGAAACTATGCAATCGACGAAATTCAACAAACTAGACGACTCGGCAAATCCTTTTGTAATCTCTACTCCATGGTCAGGCCAAAGAGATTCAATTCTATCAAACCTACAAGCTCCTATGGTCAAGCTAACTTGCAAGAAATCAAGAACGATCAAGAACAGTGAAATGCCACAAAAATCATGCAAAGAGATTAGGTTCTGACAATCCTATGGTCAAGCTATTGGACAACCTTACGACCTCCTAAACTCTAAAATGAAAAGTGTTCATCGTCAGACTCGCAATTCAAAGATAAACCCAGAAACTAACAATTGATCAAGTTGCCAGAATCAAAAAGCTTAAATTAGGGTTTAGCGAGAAATCGCATCTAAGTCTGAAATATCATCGATTAACATAAACGGGTTAGAAACCCGAAATCATCCATACAAAATCCTTTCTAACGCTTCATCTAATCTAAACAACCCTAGAGGTTTAGCCAGACATCGTTACAGAAGAAATCTCAGAAACAAAGAAGAAGAAAACCGGAGAAGAAGACATCTTACTCCGAGTAGACCTAATCTCGATTAATCCTTGAAACTCCTGAGTCAATCCTCGCTAATCCTCGCTCAATCGCGTCTCCAAAGCTCCGTCTTCACCTCCGAGAGTGTCTGGTTCGTCAGAGAAAAAATGCAAAACTTCAGAAAATCAAGTGTGTTTCCTCTCTCCTCGAAATTGGGTTAAAAACCCAATTTTCGTCAAAATCCGGAATTGATGCAAAAAGTGCGGGAAGGGGGTCGAAAAGTGCGCCGGCGCACTTTTCCCTTCAAAAGGCGCACTTTTGGAGCTGAATCCAGCTCCGAACTTCTTTCGGTCATTTCCACCTCATTTGTGCTCCAAATTGATCCCCGTTTGAAGCGTCAAACTCATAGAAAGGTCCTCCACAATGTGGTAACCTGAAATCTCATAAAAAACAACTCAAAACAACATCAAATTGCCTAAAAGAGGGCCAACGGGGGATAATACACATTTTTCATAAAAATCACTCAAGTTCATCACAATTCAGAGTCAAACAAGAGGAATGTCGTTCAAATGTGGCGAGATAAACGCGGTAAATCTTACGTCATCAAATCACCCCACACTTAAACTTTTGTTTGTCCTCAAACAAATAGAATTTTTGAATCTCGCCCAAATTCACGAATGACAAGATCAACTACACCGAAGTTCAATCTCTTAACAATTCAACCTAAACTGTATCATTCAGAAAACGCAACCCACGCATGAAAGAAAATCTACCAAACAAATCCAGATCTCACTATCATCTGCACACATCAAGTAACAAACACCAATCAAGCACGAATCCGACCGAACCGACCAGACTTCCTTACACATAAAATATAGCAATAGGGAACTCTCACACTCTGTGTTTAGGGACGTGTTTAAGCTCTCAATCACTTTCTTGACCGAATTATGTCATAGGTTTGCATTTCGACCACCATTTCAACCACTTTGACAACACGAGCGACTAGTCAAGAAGGTCTTCCCTGCTAGGGACTGTAATGACTCTATACTACACAGGCTTATGATGAGTGGATGAATGATGATGAAAGGTAAAGTGCAGTGCAGCAATCGACTAGCTTCCCTCGAATCAAAATCTAAGGATTCCTACCGTCTAACCAGATACGGGTGGAATAATGTACGCTCGTCCTACGATACCCTCAAGCAACTTAGCACTTTATTTATTTTTTTGTACTTTTTTCTCTTTTTTTCGTTCTTCCATATGTAGGGAGAAGAACGTTTAAGTCTGAAAACTACTAACAATTGACACTTCATTTGAACTTTACTCTTCTTTTTTTTTTTTCAAAAATGCTAAATTTTTAAGTTGCTAGAGGGGTTTACACGTCTGGACATACTAGTTAAGACCACTGGTTTACTGGCTAGAGGCAAGTCACCTCAGACCGACTTCCGGTTAGCTAATCTCATGCCACTACCACAAGGGATCAACGGGGTGAACAAAAACATGGGAATAAGCTTTAACGTAGAATCGAACCGAAAGAACAGGCCAAGCTCAAAGGTTTACACCTAGGGGAATTAATACCGGGACAGCTTCTGGCTTAGGTAGCAATTCTATGTGCCCCTATCATTCTAGTGCTCGTGTTATCGTGTGGTTTCAAATAGGTCTCATGCAAATTCTAATGCATTCAAGTACAAGAAAGCCACTCAAAAAGAAACAAGTTGCAAGTTTACGCGCAACGGATCAAAAGCTCACCAATAGCTACTAGTCGGGTTTGAATCATTTTTCGTGCAATTCAAAGTGAAGATACAAGAGTGATTCTAAAATCTGTTCTGACCGGATTCATTTAATTTGAATTCAAACATGCTGGTTACAGGTTCTAGATAAGACAGTCTAAGCATCATTGCGAAAGATTTTAAATCAGTTAAGCATAGCAAGTCAAGAACAGAACAAGATTCAATCATGGAGAACATACCGAAATCGCAGCAAAGCAACCCTCAAAACTAAACATCCCACCCCACACTTAATGTCGGACATTGTCCTCAATTTTCCACACCAAACAATTAGCATGAAAAAGAAAGTGTTTAGGGGTACCAGGAAATAGATCATAAGGTTGCCAGAGAAGGCATCAGTGAAGTACCGGCGGACAGTCATGGCGGGAGCTGAGGATAGCCTGAAACTGGAGAGAACCTCACAACACGATTAGAGCATTCAAAGTATAGAATAGACCACTGACTCAATAAAATAAAATAAAAGTGTGTGCGATCAGCCAAAAGTGCACTTTTAAAATTTCCAAATTTTCTGAAATTTTTTTTTAATTTATTTAAAAAAAAAAAATTTTTAGGTCTCGAAACTGCGCCCGGAGCCTTCGAAAAGTGCGCCGGCGCACTTTTACCTCCAAAAATAGCACTTTTTGAATTTTTCGCCGAGAGTTTGAAAATTTAATTGAAAAGTGCGCCCGGAGCCTTCGAAAAGTGCGCCGACGCACTTTTACCCCAAAAAACAGCACTTTTTGAATATTTCGACGAGAGTTTTCCAAAATAATTGCAAAGTGCGCCGGCGCACATTTGCCTCTAAAAACCGCACTTTTTGACCTGCTACTCGGAAAAATCAATTAAATCATGAAAAATTCGCCTAAAATCCGAGGTTTTAAAACGACCAAATCATGAAATTTGACTCTCAGAGACTGACACACACACAAAACTGACACCACGAATCTACCACGGACTCGACTCAATAAATTTAAAGACTCCAGACTCGGGTTGCCTCCCGAGAAGCACTCCTTATTTAACGTCTTTGAGCTAGACGATACCTGGTCTAACGTGCGGCATCCCAGCTTAGAACTTCTTTCAGACTGGCATCCGTGTCCTGAAAGAATACCTTCATCGCTCCACTCTGAAGCACAAATTTCTTCCCGTTAAAATGGAACAGCTCCAATGCACCGTCGCCACGCAGTCCAGCTATCTCAAATGGTCCAAATAGTTCCGCTTTATCCAGAACCACATCTGGGGGTTTGGTAGGAGTACTTTCATCGGGCGGCGCCTTAGCTCTCTCTGGATGCTTGTTGGTCTTCTTAGCTCCAACTGTATCTTTGGTAGATACCAACGCCGCTACCTGATCCTGCAAAAATGAAAACGAATCAGGAGAATCCATGTCTGTAAATACAGTATAAACTAAAGCATTCTCAAACACTAACGACATGGGTTTCTTGGCGAAAGGGTGTAAATTAGGATTCGGTGGAGAGATTTCAAATACAATAACTTTTTCCTTATCCCGAAAGGTCAACCTTCCAGCCTTCGCATCTATGAGTGCACCAGAAGTGGCTAAGAAGGGTCGTCCCAGGATAAGGGGAATATTAACACTCTCCACGCAATCAATTACCACAAAATCAGTCATGAAGTAGCTATCATGCACCCTAACTACAACATTTTCAGCAATACCCCTAGGATGTCTAACAGTTTGATCAGCTAGGTTGATATTCATGGTGGTAGGGGTTAGCTTAGGCAGTCCTAGACGCTCAAACAACGAGTAAGGCATAACACTGATGCTAGCCCCTAAATCTGCAAGAGCTTTATCAATCAAATATATGCCAATAGAACAAGGAAAAGAAAAACTCCCTGGATCAGGTCGCTTTGGCACCACGTGGCCCTGCTTCGGAATAAAATCGCCAGCTTCATGGAGGGTAACTGAGGCTATCTCCTCTATCTCTTCTGCTCTTGTCTTTTGAGAGGAGTTCTTTGGAAGAGGATTGACAACCTTGTCTTTCTTCTTGTCAGGAATCACGCTTCTCAGCTCCTCCACCACAGCAGCAGCTTCTGCATTTTTTAGCTTCTTCTTCTTGGAGAGAATTTCTTTCATATGCCTTGCATAATCCGGGTGTTTGCAAGAAGTTCTTCCAATAAAGCAACTCACATCTTCTGGTTATTAATTATCACCAGAGTCTTCCCCAAATTCTCCTTGTTTAGCACGGGTCTGTTCAAGGCTGCAGGATAAGGTGCTTTTGGTTGGTAAGGAGCGACGGGTGGAGTAGCTTCTTTTCTTTGCTGCTCCTTCTGACGCAACTGCTCCATTGGTTTCTCCAATTCCTCCATACCATCCTGAAGAGAAACTGCTCCACATAATTCTTCCTTAGTTTTGCCTCCTCCGACATTGTTAGATGAGGAGGAGGGAGTTGTGCTAGGAAGAAGACCAACTACCTTTTCCTGCAAAAAGTTGGTTATTGCCGTCACCCGATCGCCTAGCTTCTTGACAGAGGCCTCGGTGAGTGAAATGTCCTTCTTATTGGATTGAGTCTCAGCAAGAATTTTGTCCAATATGATATCGGAGTAGGACTTAGGCGCAGAAGAGCTCGAACCACCGTTATTGTTCTGATTTTGGTTCTGGTTCTGATTGTTATTCCAGCCTCCTCTGTTCTGCCATTGGGAATTCTGATTCTGATTCCCATTATTCCTCTGATAACCCCCTTGGTTCTGGTCATTGTTCCAGTTCCCTCTGTTCTTCCATTGGGAGTTCTGATTCTGATATCCTCCCTGGTTCTGGTTATTCCCTTGGTTTGGGCGACCAACATAAGCAATCTCCTCTTGTTGTTGGTCTTGGTCACTCTCAAACTTCCAAGTACAGCCCTCGGCTGAATGACCTGCACCACCACAATTCGAACAAGGAGTGGATATAGCTGATACATTCTCTGTCCAAGTAAGCACCTTGAACCCTGGCGGTGGAGCTGTAGGAACACCCGGTGAAGGAGCTATCTTAGCCCTTTCCAGCTGATGCTTTAATCTCTGCACTTCCATCTCCAATTTCGAGTTATCCAACTCCAACTGACTTTGAACAAGGTCTACTGATGCAGGAACTGTGGGAACAGGGTATTGGGCATCAGCAGAAAATCTCCTTTGCCCCAGACTCTGTCGTCCACTTTTAAGGGATTAGCTTGCATTAGAGACTTGATCCTCATGGCAAAGGCCTTGCAAGCAGCCAAAGCCGCGGCTGCGGTCATATCATCCAAGTCTGTATTCAGCTGTAAAGAGAAATCCTTCCTCTTCTCATAATCCAAGCCTCGGAGGAATATAGAGAACTTGTTATAGTCATCCCATCCATGGTGAGGACAAGCTCGGAGAAGCCCTTGAAATATTTGCCAAGCCTCATAGAAGTTCTCCTCCGAACCACTTGTGAAACCTGTTATCTGTGCCCTGAGTGCATCAGTTCTGGAAGGGGAGAAGAATTCTTCTAGGAATGCTTTAGCCAGACCATCCCACGTAGTGAAGTGATTTGCAGGATGATCATACAACCACAGTTCTGCTTGACCCTTCAGAGTGAAAGGAAAAAGCTGAAGCTTGACTGCATTATGATCCGCTTCATTGTTAGAGACTGTATGAGCCAGCCTCAAGAAGTTCCTCACATGAGCATTCGGGTCCTCATTAACACCTCCAGAGAAAGTGTTCATGTTTGCTTGAATCATGTTGATCAAGTGAGATGGGATGTGCAGATTCCGAGTTCCCGTGTTGGGAATCTGAATGCACGAAGCTGTCCCATCTATGGTCGGTCGGTCGTAATCCTTCAACGTCCTCTTCGCCATAATTTCTATCTCAGGGGGGATAGGTGGATCTGTGGAAGGATCTATGAGAGGATCCACAGTAGCAATGGTAGATGGTGAAGGCGAAGATGTAGATGAAGATGTGAAAAGGTTCTTCCTTGTTTTAGGTGTCTTGGCGGGAGGAGGAGGTACCGGAGTAGTGCCGAAGTGAGTGTAGAAGACTCTACCCTTTTCAGCTATTCGCTTACTAGCCCATTTTTCCTCCGAACCTGCAATCTTGCCTGAAACAACAAAAACAAGGAATACCAAGTAGTATAAAAATGTGGGAGATAAGAAATGATAAAAGAGTGAATGAAAAGCTTAAACGCACAATGCCTTTCCTAGAAAAAGAAAAGTCCCCGGCAACGGCGCCAAAAACTTGACGCGCAAATTAATGCACACAAGTTTTAACTCAATGAATTTCTCCAAAGAGATCGTTTTTCCCTAGGGTCTCCCTTTTTCTATTACTCAGAAAAGTGTGTCGAAGCTAATCGAGGTTTCGTTTTGGGTTTGAATTGGCTTGAAATTGATGCGCGAGATTTAACTCACAACTATCAAGGTCGTATTCCACGAGGGCTCTCTCAATAGCTAATACTCACACGGTTCATGGACGGTCTATTCATTTAAAATTGGTTTTAGTTTGAAAAGGAAATGAAAACATAAAGGAAACTAAACAAGAAAGCAAATCAAAAGGGTGCAAATCAAAGGTAAGGAGGTTCACTTGGAAAGATAGCTTCATCATGCTCAAGAGGAACAAATGCACAAACAAGCCAAACATGATCGAGGATGCAATCGAATGACACGCAAATCCTTCTATAGACTCAATGCACTCTCGTCGCACCAAATCCCTATCCTAGAACCACTCAACCTAGGCTCTCGCTCTCAAGCTAAGTGACTAAGGATGCATTAAAGGTGTTTGATGAAATGCCAACCTACAAAACCCTCTCCTATGACTCTATGACCACTAGGCTAGACACCACACTCTCATGTAAATGTCCCAACACTAAGAGAATCATCAAAAGACTAATCAAAGTTCAATTGAATGAAAAACCTAATGCACGCCAAGTGTTCGATAAAATGCACAAGTGAGAAATCATGCAACTATGGTTGAATTGAGATGATCTAATCTCTTAGAACACACTCCCTTCAATCCCTATACCTACAGTCCATGTAATCCAAGCACTCTCATGCATTACATTACAAATAATAGACCAATCAAGCCATAGCTATCAATGGAATTAACAACAAGTCATATAGACATTTCATTGCTTGAGACATAGTTTTTAGGGTAGAATAACGAATATTCAATCAATTGCCCTATCTCGTGCCATTTGTGTTACTTTGGCCCGTTTCGGGTCTATTTGATGGTTTTCTAGTGTTTCTATGTTAGCACAGGTTTTTGCCATTGAATACGGTAGCCAAGGACGTGTCTTAGACGTTGGATCCTCGAAGAATCACGCATAAATCAACCAGAGAAATCACTCAAGTCAAAGAAACTCCTGTTTCATTTTACACATAGATTTTCGGCGAAAATACCTCTGGATTTTCGCCGAAAATACAAGAAGGAATCCACTGTCCCGATCAAGAAGAAGTTTTCGCCGAAAATCCTCTATTACTTTCGGCGAAAATGTCAGAGGAAAGCAGAAAATCTCGGGTAGGTTTAAATACAGAAATCGGCGGCTAAAGAAAAAGGGGGATACACACACACAACTTACAACACACATTGAGATGTGAGAGAGAGAAGGACGAGTCGATAGAGTTCGAGGAGCCAGGAACGAATCGTGATGCCATCCATCCATCTCAGAGAGCCGGTGCTAGGAGTTGAGGATCCAGCAGATTGAAGCTGCCAGGAGTCATCGAAATTAGGTTTTACAGTTCTTCTCTGTCTACCCTACCGGAAATGTATTCTTTGTCTATCTTCGATTCTTCTGTATTGAATATGAGTAGCTAAACTCGTGTAGCTTAGATTAGATGAACCCTAAGTGACCCAGGGCTTAAAGCGGTCACGGATCGGCGGTGATTAGATTCGAAATTCATTCAGTTTCATCTTTCATGTTTGATTTGTTCTTCGTTCTCTGTGTTTCTTGTCTAGTTTGGCCACCTAGATTAGATTCTTGTTAAGCTAAGGATAGAAGCAAACGCTCGCTTACTTTAGAACATCAAGTTGAACAATTAACCTTATAATTGGAGTGTGCCTTTCGTAGGAACCGATTAGGGTTAATCCATTGCAAGAGTAACTCATTAATCATTAGAATTTGCACCAATTAATTTAAGTCGTTGCGAGAGGCGACCGTACCCGGGTGGCTAATTAATCCTGGTAGCTAGATCGGATAGAGCGAACGTTCGCCAGTCTTAAACCTAAGGGTCAGGATTTATGGTGGTGTCTGTGAACTGAATGAACTAGAATCAAAAATCGTTGATCTGTTGGCTGTTGTTGCTCTGGTAATCTAAGGGGGATTCGAAGTCTAAGCTTGTCTGTCATCTTTCTAGTCAATCAATCAATCTTCAATCTTTCTTTGCTTTAATTTCATTTCAATTTATCTTTGCATTTTAGTATAGAAGACGTGGAACTCACACCACGCACAACGTGTTTAACCTTGAATTATTTTGCCAACACCTTTGAGTAAGGAAGTAGAGGAAACCCCTGGAATACGATCTACCCTAGCTTCACAGCTTGGTAGTTATTTGATCGACCGCTATTCTGCAGCCCATCAGGGATCTAACCATGCGAAGTAACTACAATAGTTGTTCATCCTCTGCCATAGGCCAAGGGGATAGATGAGATTTCTCCCTGATCAGTTTTAAATGTTAGTCGAAACTGATAAAGCACTTTTGACTTATCGAGCGACGTCTTTTGCAGCTAAAGAACCTTCACCCTGGATTTTCTTCCGTCCAGGATGTTGTTATAATCATGGCTTCTCTGCGTTATAATCGTGCCATTTCTTTGATATAAAAGCGATGAATGAGGTATTTCTTTTCCAACCTCTGTTGTGTTATCCAAAGCGTTTCGTTACCGTCTATTTAAAGGGACGAACCCTATCCACCTAGCTCTTGACTCATTGGCCACCTCTTTTTGTCCTTGCGTGCCGACATGGAATGAGTGGTGTCACCATTATTGTGACCACTCCCTTCTCGAATTTGGCTCCCATAAAAACCGGGTTTCAAAAACTTGACCACAATCACCATCTCTTTCGTTTTCCCTTCCTTGCTTAGTAAACTCTCTCAATTCCGGGAATGTGTTACCGAGAGGATGGTAGTGTGCGCGACGTGGGATTGGTACTCTTTGCCTTGATCATTTTGTGTGGTCAAATTTTCATCATTCGAAAGTCGACGTCAGAGACAGCTGAGGAACGACGCCGGGAACTTGATCGCAAGAACTTGCATGATGAGTAGTCCCCTTTAGTTTCGCACTAACTTTTGTTGTGGTAACTCATGTTTTAAGTTGTGGTCTTGCGTTTTGAGTTAGTTTTTCTAAGGGAATAACTGATTTGAATGTCTAAAGGTGGAAGAGAAGTAGAAAATTATTATTATTAAGAAGGAACTAGGTACATGAACTGGTAGTACAAAACGGCCATTCGGGTCGCGTCTTTTTAGAACTAACTCCGGGAAAGATCCACTAACTCGTTCGGACGCTCTCGCTTCTTTCCCTTGTCAGCCTCCAGTATCCTACTTGCCGTTTCTTCAATTCCGTCCCTAAACCGTTTCTTTCCACAGCAAATCTTGACTGTTCCCGCTTGGTCTGGTCTTCCTCTGATGGCAACAACTGACTACGCAACATGAGCCATGTTAAGCGGAAAGCACCTGCCTACTTTTGGTACAAAGAGAAAAGGGTTTCCGAAATGATCAAAAATGGTACACCGCCCTCCTTTAAAAAGGAAGGAAAAATTCAGTTCCATAAGCTGGCTCATGCTAATGAAACTACCGGCAATGTTACAGATCAGTAACACGTCCGGTATGATCAAGGGACCCAACCTAACGGAACCCTTCCCTTTGGACTTTGCTTTGGAACCCCTTCCAAAGGAAACGAGTTGATTAAAGCTACGATCTAGAGAAAAGAAGGAGTTTTCATTCAGTGTCATGTGATTAGGGCAGCTGCTATCTAGTGTCCATTCTATTTTGATAGAATCACAAAAGGGACAGAAATCGGTCAAGTAAGGATTGCCAGGAGGGACTGGCAGACTCTCAGCGTTGGGAAAAAAGTTGAGGAATGGAGTCGCTGCTGCATTTTTCCTTCCTTCACCAAAAACTTCCATCCGAACCTCCTGTAAGTATTGACGGAATCCCCTCAAAGCACCATGCGGGTGACACTTGGAACCGAGCTTCATCTGGGTTAAATACCCAAGTGAAGGAAACGTTGATCTTCGACACAAGATCTACGTAAATCTCTCGCTTTCTGCGAAGACACGTGAACGGCTGAGAATCGTCCACCACATCAGCTCTACTTTTGAGGCTCCGTTAAAGCCTTAACCTATGTTGTCATGTCGTTCTTTTTGCTTTTGACTTTCGAGTCCGAACGGCGGCTTCTTGGGCAAGCTAACCACAACCTCTTCTTCTTTAAATCGACGCCCTCCCTCCAAGTCATTCTCTAAAGAAAAACGACTTGCTCTGATGAAATGGAAACCTTGAGTGGGATAAATTTCATCCTTCTGATAGTCATTCTTCTCTTCGTGGCTATCACCTTCATCCTAAAATTATGCAAACACATAGACCGACGAAGGCGTCAAGAAAATCTTCCAGAAGGACTAGTTCGGCGGAGTCGAACAGAAGTCTCATCCCGCATGCCTTAGTATTTCTTCGAATTCATGTTGTAACCTTATGCTCTTTCTTGTGGTTTTTTCCTGGGACATAAGAATGTATTGTCTCAGACGGTGCATACGTTCTTTAATCACTGGCTAGTTGGTAAGAATTTTGTTTCTCAGAATCCCTGAGGATGGCAGGCGAACCAAGAGATGCCAATAGTTTGTATCGATACTTTAACTAGCAAATTTAAAAAGATGATCTCGTAATTCGCGCTTGTTTAACCGTACTTACCGACACTCCCAAGTGGGCAAGGCTCAATGATGGCACCTCCCTTTTCCCTTCTCTCTAAGAACCCCCCCTCTCTTCTCTTCTTTCTCTCGACAGCCGAATCACCGGTGGGAATCTTGAAGTCCTCCATCGCAGTCACTTCAAGAATGGAAAGGGTTTACGACGAGGACTACGCCATGAAGAAGGCTATCATCCTCGGGACAGGATACCTCCTTCTCATCGTCTCCTTCTTTTGCTTTGTATGTATAGGTTATCGTAGAGGCGTCTTCGATGGACCTGTGGAAGCATTCGAGAAAACGGCAATCATCATCTGTTTAGTGATCCTGTTTCTGGCTTGCCTTCCTTTTAGTTTTCTTGAATGAAAAATTAAGTTTTTTTCACGTTTATGACTTCCTCCGGTTTGGCACCGTTAAAGTTAACTGTCGTCTGATTTTGAGGATGAAATCTTTTTAAGGAGGGGAGAAATGTTACACCCCGAATCTCTGAACCAGAAAATTTTTTGAATTTTATTACATACGAGAACTGACCGCAAATTGACGTTTAATTGATTGCAAGGCAGATTTATTTCACCAATGGAAGGTGGGTAAGTTAGGAGCTAAATGATTATGATTGTACAGAAGTCAAGTATCAGGCTTGGATGAGTTGGTTAAAGAATCGAACCAACAACTTAGAGGTCGCAGGTTCAACTCCCTACTCTAACAAATATTTTATTTTTTTTAGTCTTTACCCAAAACGACGTAGTTTTGGATGACGTCAGCGTTACGTCATCATCTTCCTCCCTACATAAGTCGTCGACGCCATTGTTCTGTCACCGTCTCTCTGCTCCGACGGCCCTGGCAGCTACCGAAGGGTCACAATATTGGAGCCAATCCGACACTGGAACCAACAACCATGTGGGAAATCATTTAAATCGACCTAAGATTCCTAATCCAACGAGAAATCGACAAGGATCGACAGTAACCTTATCAACTTCGGTGAGTGCGTCCAAACCGACGGCCCGAGCTCCAGCTCATCGGATGGTCCCTTAACAGGAGCTCCTTTGTCAATAATTGACCCATGGGGTCTATAAAAACCCAGCTCATCCCTTTAGTGAACCAAAACCATCGGCTCGAGTCATTTTCTTTCTCCTTCGATTATGGTTCCAACAAAGCTTGCGGCGGTACGCTCCAGGCTTCGTCGGACCGTTTTGAAGCCACTATTATAATCTCATGGGCCCTGTGAAGATTTTCCCTTTGTTCAAAACACCATTTCGATTCAAGAATCGGAAGAATCGAGCCTCATCGGAGCTTCCATGGAGTCACTGCGTGTTCCCTGTAAATTTAGGGAAGAAGATGGCAAAGTTGCAGTTTGGTCACCCGACTTTCTAGGTTACATCATGATCCTTCAGTTTATTTTTAATTACTGTCGCAATCCAAAACTATCAACTTGTGACAGATTTGGCCCAACTAACTTTTCAGTTAGTACAATTCGGCCAGGAAGTTACGGAAGTCCGTTAAGTTCTTATTTCGAACCGATTCGAGTTACGGAGTCGATCTTCAAGTCAACCGGCTCGTGTTATAGGTGGGTTGGTTTAAGGGGGTAAATTCCTAACATTCTTGCTGGATAATTTATATTCCATTAACCAAAATCAGTTAATTAAGTATATCCATTCCAATTATTATGGAAACGAGTTCCGGTAATTACCTTTTCATGGAACGTTAGATTTATCGGATGAATCGAATGGCTGGAATATCCGGTAAAGTGTTATACTCCTTATGGAATATTAATTCCTTAAGTATGACGTGATAATGTTATTCCAACGATTTATATATCACTCATAATCCCTACTCAAATTAGCTATGTTCCGAGGGTTAGATTTAACTCGGAATAAAACCGCAAGATAAACGATGGGGCTTCAATTGCTCTGGGTGGTTTGTCAAACTAATGGATGACGTGATGGATTGCCAAATCCATATAGATTATAAATCTATTACTTGCAGGTACTATAATACCTTGATGATTTGGATGACTAACTGTTGTTTGTTGGTTGTTCAGAGTTAATGAGTGACGCGGATCCTCATTAATTCCGGTTTATAAAGTTATGATGCCAAAGGTTAGAGGGACTTAAGTAGTCCGAGTGACTCCCCTACTTACCTGGAAATTGAGACGGAAAGTCTTGGTTTTGACAACAAGGTGTCATTTCTATGGAAAATTCTATCTTTCCGGAACCGTCAGTTTTATACCTATTTATGTTTGATTCGACATGGTTAAATCGTGATGTTATCTGATGATGTTTGGCACCTTGTGTGTACATGTGGAAAGTAAAGCCTCGCTAGCTAGTCCTCCACCGGGAACATCGATGGATATGGGTTCCTACCGGGTGATGGGAGTTGGGTATTGTTAGCCCCAATCGATTCACAGTAGATGGGTACGGATAGCCCCAACCGGATGATAAGAGTTGGGAGGAATTAACCTCGACCGGATGATGGGAGTTGGGTATTGATTGCCCCAATCGATTCATGGTAGTCGGGAAGAATAGCGATTCTTGTGAAGTCCCTATTACAGGCTCATAAGTAAGCCTTATCGATGATGGCGTAGAGGTTAGCTAGGCGGGAAGAGGGGACGCCCTGTTGATTGGTGAAAGTTGTTCGAGTTTGATCTCGATATTGTGTGGTACTATTAGAATAGTTCATGGGATGTCTTATTGACTTGTGATTATGTGTGTTAATGTTTCACATATAGGTCATGATTGGAATGTTGGATTAATATTCCTTGTGACAGGTCATTTGATAAACGGTAACGGTAATCTCCGTTACGGAAGGATGATTATGGAATTGCTGGTTTGCGTTATTAATTCCATTAAATGTGTTTATTCATGTTTATACGGAATAATCAGAACAACAGACTGACCCCGAGCCACCCACCAATTTTCCAGGAATTTCCTGGATAAGCAACGGGCCACCGGAGTTTCTTAAGGCGTACTGGAGCAGTGGATCATGAGACGGTGTAATGGCGACTTGGAGGATTGCTCTCAAGTCGTTGGGCCCAATCCCGTTGTAAATGTTTTGACGGTTAATACCCTAGTTTTATGGTTGGTTTGAAAGTAGTTGGTCAAAGTTGTATTTTTCAACCTTTGAGTCATCGTTTGTCCCGGGACACGTTGTCGTTTTACATTTCATAAAATTGGGGTGTTAAATTTTGGTATCAGAGCCGGCTTCCTCCTCTTTCTTAGGTTACCAAGAAACACTGGAAGATCGGTGTGGTGCGGGAGTTATTCTGGTGATTTTAAAGAAAAAGGGTATTATGTTTTGACGGATTTTAACCAAGGTTTAAAAGTGAAAGGTTTTTCACAGGCACCGGTCTCAGATCCCTGCATCATGGCACCGGCACAGAAACCTCCATGGTGAGACGTTCTTGAGTTCTATAACTAACCTCCAGGGTAAACCGGTCGAGAAGGAATTTGTGAAGTGGAACACAACTAAAGGTAATGATAATAATGGCCCGAGTGGTTCCAGATTTTCTAGCCTAGTTACGGACGATGGGGACGATGATGAGTCGGGTAAGGCGGCTAATGTTGAGACCCCTTCCACCGAAATTCCTGTTAGTCAACCAAAATCCCCCTCAGTGGCTAGCTCGGCGAAGTTTGGGAATGGGAAGAAGACTACTGGAGAGCAGAGTAATTTGAAGCATGGTACTATTAAGATCTTCCAAAGAGACTCTCCCTCTGAGAGTGTGGAGGGCACTAAAGGTAACCCTTCCTTTTGACGCTCCAAGTGAGCATGTGGAGCATGGTTTATCTAATTCACAGAAGGCTCGTTTGAGCAAGGAGCCACATGACCATGGTGTTGATAAGTTTACCAAAGGTAAATCAGCTTCAAAGACGTCGGTGTTTGACAAGAAAAATATAGGGGGCTCCACCAAGGCTGGAACCAAGAAATCGGGGACTCAATAAGCTTGTTGATGTTGGTCTCATCAGCTGTCTTGTTTCGCGTCTCGTTTTTCTTCATTGTTACCATGTTAAAAGTCTTCTCGTGGAACTGTAGGGGTGCTGGAAGCCCTAAATTCCTAGCAGCTTTTAAGGTCTATATGACTAAGCTTTCACCAAATGTTGCTATCATTTTGAACCCAGAATTAGCGGGGATCGTGCCCAACGGGTGATCAGCAAAATGGGGTTTACCGATCAGATTAGAGTGGACGCCGTGGGCTTCTCGGGCGGGATTTGGATTTTGTGGAATTCTACTGTTGTCCAGATCAGGGAACTGAGCTCTTCGTCACAGTTCATTAATCTCAGTGTTTCATTCCAAGTGGGGAATCCTGTCCAGATCACTACTGTGTACGGTAACCCTAATGTTGGTCGATGTGAGGAACTCTGGTCTACTCTTCGTACTCTAATTCCTCAAAATGACATGGCATGGCTGGCAGTGGGAGATTTCAACGCTATGCTCTCCTCTAGCGACAAACGTGGTGGCTCGCCTTTCAGCCTCCGGAAACACCAACCATTCATTGACTGTTGCTTGGATTGTGGTTTGATGGATGCAGGTTTTAAAGGGCCGGGGTTCACTTGGTTTACGAGCAGAGTTAGAGAAAGAATTGATAGGGGGCTTATCAATTCCTCTTGGATGCAGAACTTCCCAAATACGTGTGTGACGCATATTTTCAGAGTTAAATGAGATCACCGTCCCATTCTTGTTACGCTTGGAGACAATCACGGTCCGATCTCAAGAAATCTTTCAGATTTCTGGCTGGCTGGCTTAACCACCCGGACTTCAAGCCTTTTCTTGATCGTAACTGGATGACTTCAGAGGGTTTCTGTGGTCAGATTGCTCAGCTTACTCCTGCACTTCGTAAATGGAACAAGACCACTTTTGGTAATATCTTCAGTAGGAAGAATGACATTATCCGACAGCTCACTCAGCTCGAATCAGAAAATCAGAGGGCCCCAACCGCCGATAACATGGTTCTCGAATCCAAACTTCGGCAGGACCTTGAGGGCCTATTGTGACAAGAAGAACTTATTTGGATTCAGAAATCTAGAAGTAAGTGGATTACGGAGGGAGATAGAAATACACGCTTCTTCCATATTGCTACCCTTCGGCGTCGGGGTTTTAATCAGATCCGTAACCTTAAGTCAGCAGGTGGAGTGTGGATGGAAGAGGAGAAAGACATTCTTGATTCTCTTATCACTTATTTTAAAAGGCTTTTTTCTGATGATGGAGACTTCCCTGAAGGCATCTCTTCAGCTGGACCGAGATTATCAGATATTCAGATTGCTAGACTGAATTTGCCCTTAACAGTGAAGGAAGTTAAACAGGCTATTAAAGATATGGGACCTCTTAAAGCCCCAGGGAAAGACGGATTTCATCCGATCTTTTTTCAGAGGTGCTGAGACACGGTGAGCAGCTCTTTCACCTCCTTTGTCATTTAGGCTTACATGAACCCCTCTTTGATACAAGCAGTTAACGAAACTCTAATTTTTCTAATCCCCAAATGCAAACAACCAGAGAATCCTTCTCAGTTTCGCCGTATAAGCCTTTGTAATGTGGTGTATAAGACGACCACAAAGGCTCTGGCCAACAGACTCAAGGGCTTCATGTCTGCTTTAGTCCACCCATCTTAGACTAGTTTTGTCCTAGGAAGGCATATTACGGATAATATTATCATTGTGCAAGAGGCGGTTCATGCTATGTATGGTAAGAAGGGTAAAAGGGGTCAGATGCTACTCAAAATTGATCTTGCAAAAGCATATGACCGTGTGCGATGGCCTTTTATTCGTCACACCCTTGAGGCAGCCGAGTTTCCTGACCATTTCATTGCGGTTGTGATGGAATGTGTCTCTTCTACTTCGTTTCAAATCCTTTGGAATGGAGGTTGTTCCAATTCTTTTATGAGTAACCGTGGCCTTCGTCAGGGCTGCCCACTTTCCCGGTATCTTTTTACTCTCTGTATGGAGAGACTGAGTAATATGGTCATCAAGAAGATCGAGGATGGGTCTTGGAAGCCAATTTCTCTAGCAAGCGGAGGTACGGAGCTTTCCCATACCTTTTTCGCAGATGTCCTGATCCTGTTTGGAGAAGCTACTACAGATCAAGTAACTGTTATACATGACTGTTTGGAGGATTTTTCAGCCGCGTCAGGACTTGAGGTTAGTAAGGAAAAGTCAAAAATCTATTACACTAAGAATGTCTCTGTTTCCCTGCGAAACTCTATCGGCAGTATTTTGGGGATCGCCGAAACGAGATGCTTGGGTCGTTATCTGGGTATTTCGTTGTTGCACGGTCGGAGCACGAATGAACATTATAAGTATATTCTGGATAATATGGATGCTAAGCTTTCGGGATGGAAGAGTGAAACTCTCTCTTTGGCTGGTAGGGTTACGCTAGCCAGCTCGGTTCTGAATGTGAGAGAATGGTGCCTCCTTCTATTTCGGAGAAGCTGGGATACAGAGAAGCTTCAGTCTTCTATTTCGACGGAAGCTGTTCAACAAATTATTGGAATGGTGCCTCCTTCTGCAGATATGGGGGTTGATAAACCAATGTGGGGTCTTGAAGGGAATGGGGTGTACTCAGTTAAATCTGGGTATCTTCTTATCAATGATCTGGTTGGGGCTCCGCAGGTGAATGGTGCTATTTGGAATCTAATTTGGAAATGGCCCGGACCAAATAAAATCCGTCATTTTATTTGGTTGGTCACTCACAATCGAATTCTCACAAATCAGGAGAGGACACGCCGACACATGACGGGAGATGAGACCTGTGTGAGATGTGGTGTGAGTGTGGAATCTGTCGATCATTGTCTCCGGCTATGCCCTATTACGATTCAAGTCTGGGAACACTTACTACCCGGACATCAGTACAATTCGTTCTTCAGTGGTGACTTCCGTAGCTGGTGGTCCGATAATATCAGGAATTGTACTTGGAAAGTCGACTTTGCAATCACATATTGGTTACTCTGGAAGAACCGGAATGAGTGGTCTTTCCAAACTTCAAGACCAAATTCCGAGGTTGTCCTAGGCCAATTGAGGTACTGGAAACAGGCCATTCTAACTGCCTAGGCAGAGGCGGAATCAGTGCGCAGCTTGGATCCCAACATGAAGGGTTGGTGTAATATAGCTTGAGAACCTGCTGCAGACCCATGGTGCACCTTAAATTCGGACGGTTATGTGGATCATAGTGGTGCGGCTGTTGCAGGTGGGGTCTTGCGGAACCAGGAGGGTGATTTCTTGATGGCTTATACAATGAACCTGGGGACTTGCTCGATCACAAGAGCTGAAATTCGTGGCATTGTTGAAGGGATGAAGCTCGCTTGGGGCAGAGGTGTTAGGCATCTTGCCATTCAGACGGATTCGACATGTGCTATCAAAATTCTTACTAACCGGGAGAACGTGGACCATCAGCATGCAGGTCTTATGAGATTATTTACGCAGATGATGAGTTGGAACTTGATTGTTTCAGTGTCACATGTCTATAGAGAGAGTAACTTTATGGCGGACTCTCTGGCGGCCAAAGGCCACACTCTTCCTTTTGGCACTCACCTTGTTGAGGCTAGTGATCCAGCAGTGGCATCTTGGTATGCCTACGATCGTCTAAGATCGTCCCAACCCCGGTTGGTGCTGCGTAATATGTAATTTTGTGTCGTTTCACTTCTCATAAAAAAAAGAATTAGGAACATAAATGTGTACCTATAATAAGAATTAGGAACATAAATGTGTACCTATTATAAGAATTAGGTACATGTTTGTGCGAGGAAGGTTCCATGCAAATGTAATACTAATAGGTATCATGCAGGGACGGAGCTGTGTTATAGGTCTAGGGGGTCATGGCCCCTACAAGAATTCGAATATGGTGCAGTGGTAAGGGGCTTAACCTTTCAAGTAAAGGTCATAGGTTCTGTTCTAGCATTTGATTATTA
This sequence comes from Linum lewisii, assembly GCA_034768395.1. Taxonomy (NCBI): domain Eukaryota; kingdom Viridiplantae; phylum Streptophyta; class Magnoliopsida; order Malpighiales; family Linaceae; genus Linum; species Linum lewisii. The sequence continues at coordinate 50,317,840 of CM068302.1, forward strand.
TCAGGTAATCTAATTTAAGTTTGTTCTTTTATAATTTTATTTCTGTTTTAAATTTATTCCTTTTTTGTACGTAAACTTTGTTCCTTTTAATTTCTATTTCTTTTTCAATGTGTTAAAATCCAAACAAGTTATTGTTAATAATTAATTTCTTTTCCTTTTGACTTTTTTTTATATAAGTTTGCTCCTTTTAATTTTTATTTCACTTGATTTTTCTGAACAAGAAATTGAGGTATTTGACTTCTAGTTGAGACTTTTCAGGTTGATTTTACTAATCATCTTTCTTTGGATAAGTTATCATCTCTTGCTGAGCTTTGTTGCAAACTGATGTTTTTTACAAGAATTACAAGTTGATGAAGACAGAAAAATCAAACTAATTTTATCTTGTGGTTCAACTTATTCGTCTTATTTTGACTCTTCCAGTCTCTACTGCTAGGGGTGAACGTGTATTCTCGACGATGAAGATAGTGAAAACTGGACTACGCAATAAAATGTGTGATGGTTTTCTAGTTGATAGTTTAATCATATATGTTGAACCCGATATATGAATTTTTTTTAGTTCAGGCGCAGTTTTAAGTGATTACAATGATGTTAAAGAACGACATGTACAATTAAAATAATAATATTTATATTTAAATATACTTTCAAAATTTTTTATTCTTGATTTTTTTCTTCGGCCCCTGGGATGAAAATTTCCTGGCTTCGTCCCTGGTATCATGTACCTAAACAGTTTGCAGCAAAACTTGTAAATTTCATGGTGAACAGATGCAATTCAGGGAACCGTGTTGGAGAGAAGAATCTGGAGACAGAATCTCCAAAAATCATGGGATATTAAGTATTTTATGATTTAATTAATTAAATTATTAAAATTACAAAGATGCCCATGTATTTTAAGCCATTAGATTAGATTAAAAGAATGAAAGGTGGAGATTAGTGTTCTCATGGTGAGAACAAAATGGGTGTTCTCATACAAGATTTCTTGGAAGACTACATCCTATGTGGAAAAAAAATCGGTTGATCTACCCATCTACCCATATGTTTTTAAAATCTTGTTTTTCGAGGATAAGAATCTAAAAGATTTCTTGCGTTTATGCTATCTAGAGTGGTATTTTCATTGAACTGAACTTTTAAATCAATAGATTTAATTTTAATAAGTCTAAATTGAGCTTAGTTGAAATTTTTAGTCATCATAGTATAAGATTATACCTAATGTTCTTTAGGTTTCCTTCTATCAGTATTTTTTTCCAATATGATAAATCATCAGGTCTACCAAATTAGTTTTTCGTTCAAATCTCTCTATGTATCTTTTAACGACATGTAGATTCTTATCCTCGAAAAAAACAAGATTTTAAAAACATATTTATCTATCAAAACGTGAGTGGGAGTATCCGGTACTCCCACTTTTAGTGGGAGCACCGGAGTATTCACCATATGTTAATTGACTATATACAACTATTTCCGATAAATTTAGTTTTGTAATTTGTTGTCTTGACTTTTATAAATTAATGGAGAGTTGATTGTGTTCTATTTTGCTATGGTTTGGTGTCGAGCATAGCACAACTATTTCCACATGCTGAACATCGTTTGTGCGCTAGACACATTTACAAGAACTGGAGAAAAAAAATACAAAAAGCAATCATATGATCAGAAAAATAGTCGTGACAAATTAGTCACGGTTTCTTATGAACCGTGACTAGTTTGTCACGGTTTCAGAAAACCGTGACTAATTTGTCACGGTTTCGAAAACTGTGACTAAATAATTGTGACTAAATCGATATTTTCTTGTAGTGCATAGCAGACTATTTTCTGGAAATGTGCAAAAGCATCAACAAAATCATTATTTAACCGACACAACGAGGAACTAAGCAAGGAGAATGTTGAAGCAGCCGAGGCAATGACGAACATAGATCTGAAGCATTTGTCACGTGCCTACTTTTGTACAAGGGTGAAATGTGATTTAGTGGACAATAACATGTCTAAATCGTTCAACTCGCTAATACTCGAGGCGAGACACAAGCCAATTTTTAGTATGTTAGAGGATATTCGGATCATGTGCATGGGACAAATAGCCGTGAAGAGAGAATTGGCTAGAAAATGGAAAGGGAATTTTTGTCCTAAGATTCTTAATAAGTTGGTTGAAAGAGCAAAGAAGGCAAGGTATTGTCACATCATCGGCAATGGGAAGGATGGATATAAAGTCCGCTATAAAGATAAAGATCGATTTAGCGTGCAACTTGAAGACGACAAGTGCTCGTTTAGGTCATGGAATTTGACTGGTATTCCATGCCTCACGCAATTATATGCATTATTTCTGAGGGCAATGATCCGGAATGATATATCTCTGATGGTTCAAAAGTACTGGAATACTTATGATTGTGTGATGCTACCCATCGATGGTCACACCTTATGGGTACCAAGCCAATATGCCCATGTATTACCACCAATGGTAAGAAAGATGCCTGGACGGCCGAAGAAAAATAGAGTTCGGGTGTAGAAGAAAAGGAAGATGGGGTTCGTCGTAGAAAGAGAAAGTACACTAAGCACAAGATAAGAATGATCCTACCAAGATTAGTAGAACTGGGAGAATAATGACTTGCAAGTCTTGTAAGAAAGAAGGACATAACAAGAGGATATGTCCGTTGAACGAAAAAAATCAGGTATGAATTTAGTGTTATTTCTTTGAGTTTTCTTTAGTATTGCATTTGAACTTGTATACGAAATTCTAAATCATCAACTGCATAATCTTGTGGAAGAATGATGAGGGAACATCATCTAATGGCGGGAGATTTCAAGGATTTGGAGTTTACACAAACGTTGAAACCGGGGGGATTATAATCAATGTAAGTTGAATTCTGTTAATTTAGATATGAATACCAAATTTGGTGAGAATTATACGCTAACTTGTCATTATTCATACATAGCCTGGAACTGCATCTGAAACGGTTCTGTGTCAAGGATCAAAGCAAGTTGGATGCAACTAGGAATGTGGAACAACGCATGGAAAGTAGCCCAAGTGTAGGAGACACCACCTTGTTCATTTTGGGGTTTCAATGTTCCTGGTAGAATGACAATAGTAAATGAAAATAATGAGTTCTTGTTGGGGGTTTATTAAGGTGAACTCATGAAGTGCAGCTTACTTGTACTGCTATTTGGAGGGTGGGGTTATTAAGGCATTAAGAGTAACTCTTTGCTACTGATATTGCTACAAATATATTGCCATGTTGGGGATTTATTAAGACCTTATTCTGAAATGTCCAGTTGCTGCAATTTTCATGTTGTAAGTCTTGGCCTGTCATGGTGTTCCACAAATTCTTTCTCTCCACCAAAGAAAAGGTAAATTATTTCATCACCAATGTATCTCGGATTGGCCATGGCAGTGATATATTTACTTCTGAACACACACTATTAGAAATAAAGAACACGCCAAAAAAGAAGAAGAAGTTGAAACAAATTATTAGTGTTGTGTTTATAATTTGGGGTTATTCCTATTTACATCTTTGACCATAGTATATATATACACATTGCTATTTTCACATTATAGTCATACACAAGATATGCGACTCTTGTTTATTAGGACCCAAGCTGCAGTTGAAACAAATTGCTACGACTGCGTTTATTAGGAGCAAAGCTGCAGTTGAAACAAACTGCTACAACTGCGTTTATTAGGACCCATCGAGCGTAACAAGTTTCAACCATCGAGGGTGGCACCACCTCTTTCCCAGCTGCAACATATTCCAAGGGCACTAGCTTCAATCAATCAGAAACAGCCTTTGCATGCAATACAACAACCAGCTTCACTGCAGACAGTAAATAAGGCAAGTAATGTAGAGTTCTCGGATTCTCTAAGCAAAAGAAGAATCAAGGCCTATGCAATGCCTATGAAACTTACTGGAAATGTCCAATGCAGTCAAGTTAGATGAGATAACTGGCAGCGGCCCCTCCAAGTTGTTGCAGCTGAAGTCTTGATTCATACAATCTCAATGTAACCTCAGCTGGTTACACTTTCACACAAGCAGATTGTCGATTGTTATTTGTAGCTCTAGTTTCTCTTATTCAATGTGGAGGTTTATCTTCCCCGCAAGGAGTACTTCGACAGAACGACAGAACAAAGAGGATATCTACACACAACAAACGAATACATCTGAAACAAATCAATGGGCAGAAAAACCCCAACCTTAACTTTTAAATTTCATACTCTGCAAAAAATCATCTACACAATCACCTAGGAAATCAGTAATATGAGACGAACAACATACCTGATCTCTTCAAATCCAAGATCACCACGATTTGAGTTAGTTACAGATGTCGTCAATTTCAAGAGCGTCAAATTACAGAGATTTACCCAGTCTCTCACTTTCATGTTTTTGACAATGAGCTTGGATATGGCATTAGGAAAGTGAAATTAGGGGTTTTAGAATGAAAAATAGTGAATATTGAAGAGAGATCAAGAATGATGGAACGAACACCGGCTACCTAATGGACGGTGGCATGAGGGAGAAAGAAAGCGATGGAGAAGAATAAATAGAGGTGGAGTTAGATGGTTCCAGTCATCGAGTGAGAAGAAGAAATAGAAGAGAAGTGAGGAAATAGGGATTACCTAAAAAAAGTTGATGAGTCAAAATATACGTGGCATTTATTGATGACGTGGCATAGAGATATGTCTTCATTTAATGGAGAATGGACGGAAATTATGACAGAAGGAGCTACTTGTTAACTAAGGCTGGCTAATGGGACGGGTTTGGGTACCCGTACCCATTAAGAAACGGGTAGTGAGTATCCATTAGACTCGAAACTCATCCCGTAGCCCGAACTCGTTCGGGTAGTGGGTACCCATTAATGATAATGGGATCGGGCCGGGGTACCCACTAAACCCACTAAACCCACTAATAACAAAAAATAATATATAATTAAAATTTATTTAATTGCATAAATAGTAAATATGAATGTTTTAGGGAAATAGGAAAGGGGATGATGTCGTGAATGGAGGAGAGAGATAATGAATAAATGACTAAAAGTGTTGTTTAGCAATTCAGAATGAGAATGACCGAATATGAAATTGATAAGTAATTAGGTTTGGCATTTTATTTTATTATTATTTATTTAATCGGGCTAAACGGGGTTAATGGGTACCCACGGGTATTACCCGTTCGGGTAGTGGGTACCCATAAGCCTCCAAAGCCATCCCGTAGCCTGAACCCGTTCGGGTAATGGGTACGGGCCGGGATCGCGGGTACCCATTACCCACTATGCCATTAGCCAGCCCTAGTTAACTTGCCTTAAGTAGAGGGAGGTAAAAAATTCATTTCAAAGTAGAGGGAGGTGTTTGTTAAGTTGGCAAAGTAGAGGGGGCCAAAATACCATTTTCTCAAAGTTAAATTCAATAAAATAATAAAGCAACATAATGATAACATAGAGCCGGATCAGCGTCCAATACATTGCAGGGTTTGGAATCCAACCATTAGATCTAGTTTGACCATTTGACCAATCAAATGGTCCACATTTGTTAGGAGTATTTAAGACTTTACACATATAATTTAATAATTATATTTAATTTATATTTTTTATTTTTTAATAGGTGACCGACGGCGACACTCCGGCGACCGGCCACCGTTGTCAGCGACTTTTCAGGCGAGGTTCCGACGACTTTTCTGCTGACCGACCAAATTCCGGCGACTTTTTTAACAATGACAAGTTAACCTGATTTTTACTAATAACTTGTTAACATAATTTTTTTTTATTGATAACTAGTTAACTAGTTAACCTGAGTTTTTATAGTTAACTATTTTTGAACAGATAACTAGTTAACTGAACCAGTTAACATGTTATTTTGCTGATAACTAGTTGACAAATTACTATGATTAGTTAATTGAATTTTTTATTAATCGGTTACCTAACTAGTTATGTTGTTTTAATTATTTTTTTGATGAAAATGTTGTTTTAATTAGTTAACTAGTTAACATCATAATTTAGATAACTAGTTAACTCTAGTTATCTAATCGAGTTAACTAGTTAACTCTAGTTATCTAATCGAGTTAACTAGTTAACTCTAGTTATCTAATCGAGTTAACTCTAGTTATCTAATCGAGTTAACTAGTTAACCGATTGAGTTAACTAGTTATTTCATTTGTAACTAGTTAACTTATTGAGTTAACTAATACCATTGTGATTTAGATAACTAGTTAACAAGATTTTTAACTGATAACTAGTTATCATTGTGATTTAGATTATTAGTTAACAAGATTTTTAATTGATAACTAGTTATCAAAATTAGTTAACTGGTTAACAATTTTTTCTGAACTAGTTAACTCGATAATTAGTTAATATCATGAACAAATAACTAGTTAACAAGGTTCAGTTATATGAACTAGCTAACACATTATTCAATTTCATTATTCTAACAATGTTTAATATCTAGCAAAAAATCACAAATGGTTAATAACATTGAAAATATTTACCATCTGATTACTAAACTACCCGAAATTGGAAGTTTTAGTAATTATTAAACAATCCTCTTATTTTTTTGTAACTACAAATCAGTCACTTAACTTATCTAGGGAACAAATTAATCACTCTTCTTCAACCTCACGATGCCTGATTTTTGCAAATGCGATGACCGCTGCTCCACGCCGCCGAATTGACGGCATTGCTCGTCGGAAATCCTCTCTGTCTACCATAATCGTCCGGAATTGGAAACTCGGTTGCGGCGGAGCAGGTCAGAAGGGAAATTGAGTGGAGGCGAGAGGAATCCGACAACGGAGGAATCACAATCGGAATCCGACGACAGAGGAATTCCGAAGTCAAAGACGTCGGCAACGCTGTCAATGATCTCCAAGGCTAAAGCAACAGCATCAGAAAACCCATCACCTTCACTCCTCCATCGACTTCCGAATTCCACCTCACTCCGCATGCCTCCAAATCTCGCCTCACTCTGCCGGCCTCCACGCCACGGCTACTTCACCACCATTTATTCGCCGACCTCCGGGTTTTAGTTTGGACGCATACCTGCTACCATGATAACACAGGGAAAAAAATCTGCAATGAAACAAAAGAAATTAGGGAGTTCAGTCTTTGAGGAATAAAATAATAAAATAATCATTTATTTTTTCAAACTTATGAGAAAAAGGGAAATAATTATTTTTTCCTGGTTTGCCTATGCAGCAACAATATTATGGATGTATATTTTTTTTGGTTTGCCTATGCAACAAAAAAGGCAGTGTAAATAGAATCGAACCGGACCGACTAGTTTGATTGAAAATTTTGGAAACCGGAGCTCAGCCCGGTCCAACCTGAAAAAACCTGCAACTATTTAATTGGGGCAAAAAAGTGGGTCGAACTGGAAAACCCGGAACACCCGTTTGGACCGGTGACCACGGTTTGGCCTGGTCCAAGAGAGCAAACGATACCATCAGTTTTTTTCTTCACTTGAATATTGATGATTGCTGGGTTTTTTAATTTTTTAAATGAAATGCTTTTTCTCGGTGTTATTGCTATGCAAGTAATCGTTGTCACAATGTTTAATGTTGAAGTTAATTTAAATTCTTTATTTTTTTTAGCAAGAGTCATGAGTAGTTGCTTACTTAATTTTATTTATGTCTCTTCACTTAGTATATAATCTTGTCATATTTTGCTACATTATTCTTCATTATACTAACTATTTTTTATTTAGGACGCATCATTGAGCAAGGAGGAGGTTCTTTTAGCTTTTGATCTTGTGGATCAGCCTTTACTCATTTGCGGGATGTGGTTATACCTTGCTCAGTTACGAGATTGTGCTATCCTTTTAAGGATCAACCGCTATATGCATATTTGTGTCATACTAAGATTTCCTCTTTGAGGATATACCTTGCCGAATTACAAGATTGTGAAGCAAGAAATCTTGTATGAGAACACTCATTTTGTTCTCACCATGAGAACACTAATCTCCACCTTTTGTACATCATTGAGCAAGGAGGAGGTTCTTTTAGCTTTTGATCTTGTGGATCAGCCTTTACCCATTTGCGGGACGTGGTTATGCCTTGCTCAGTTATGAGATTGTGCTATCCTTTTAAGGATCAACCGATATATGCATATTTGTGTAGTATTTCCTCTTTGAGGATATACCTTGTCGAATTACAAGATTGTGAAACAGGAAATCTTGTATGAGAACACTCATTTTGTTCTCACCATGAGAGCACTAATCTCCACATTTTGTTCTTTTAATCTAATCTAATGGCTTAAAATACATGGGCATCTTTGTAATTTTAATAATTTCATTAATTAAATCATAAAATACTTAATATCCCATGATTTTTGGAGATTATGTCTCCACATTCTTCTCTCCAACACGGTTTCCCTAAATTGCATCTGTTCACCAGAATTTACAAGTTTTGCTGCAAATTGTTTAGGTACATGATACATATTAGTATTACATTTTCGTGGAACCTTCCTCGCACGAACATGTTCTTAATTCTTATAATAGGTACACATTTATGTTCCTAATTATTATAATAGGTACATATTTATGTTCCTAATTCTTATAATAGGTACACATTTATGTTCCTAATTCTTATAATAGGTACACATATATGTTCCTAATTCTTATTATTGGTACACATTTTAGTATATTGTCCATGATGGAATCAATAGGCAAACAAGGAATTTATTCCAAATCAGTGAAATCGGGACACAAAATCAACAACTAGTAGACAAAATTGGAATCAACATCTAATACACTAAATTATAACATTGTTTCAAAACAAAATTTAGAAACTTCGTACGTAATATACTAGATTGGGACATTGTATCTCAACAAAATTTACAAAACATGTACAATTGGTACCTACTCGACTCCGTAGGTACAGAAGAAGAAGAATCAAAATTTACTTAACTCTGTACCTAATATACTAGATTGGTACAACGGACCTGAAGAAGAAGAAGAAGAACGACGATAGACAGCGGCTCTGAAACGGCCTCCATCTTCGACCAAGCTTCGACGACGGGCGAACGACGGTGGGAAGCGGCTCTGACAGCGGGCTCCATCGCGAGGAATAACCCTCTCTGACCAAGCTTCGACGATGGGCGAACGGCGGTGGAAAGCGGCTCTGGTAGCGGGCTCCATCGCGAGGAAGAACCCTCTCCGACCAAGCTTCGACGATGGGCGAACGGCAGTGGGAAGCGGCTTTGACAACGGGCTCCATCGTGAGGAAGAACGGTAGTGGGTAGTGGCTCTGAAGCGGGCTCCATCTCCGGCCATGCTCCAACAACGGGTGAACGGCGGTGGGAAGAGCGGCTCCATCATAGAAACCCTAATGATGACAGTTATATGGGATATGAAGAACAAAAGGATATGACAACAGTTATATGATAAAACAAAACCCTAATTTAGTTGTATACACTATTGTTACTATTTTATCATTTTAATTTTAGCCATTATATTTTAATATCAAATCTAAGGGTTTTTAGCTATGTTCTCATGTGAGAACACTTTGTAGTGTTCTCATGTGAGAACACTTTGTAGTGTTCTCACGTCAGTTAACCCGTCTTCTGGTCAGCCGCTATATGCACATTTGTGTCATACTAAGATTTTCACTTTGAGGATTTGTAGGTCTCTTCATTTTCCCTTTTGCAGGATGTAATCTTCAAGCTCACATCTTTTTAAGAACATAATTGCACCCTCCCACCCATCCCCTCCCCTCCTAAACCTCTTCTTCCTCCCCCTTTATTTTTTCCCCTTTTTGTATCTGCAAGGTTGGTTCACGATCGATACCTCACTCGCACTCATGAGTGCTACGACAAAAAAAATCAATATTATGGATGAATTGGGCTAGGGGTATGGCCCAATGAGAAGAAATTTTTTTTGGTTAACGATGAGAAGAAAATTGAAATCAAGCTTATTGTTTTTATTTTTAATCATATCAGGTATGAAATGAGGCTGCATTTTGAAGCCCCAAATTTTTGAGACCCTGTGTTATGTGTCAGACTAGCATAGGGTCCAGGTCGGGCCTAATATTATTTAATAATGTACTTAAAATATGATTGAATAGAAATTTAATATATTCATTATTATGAAGAACTACAACGATAGAAACTCAAATACGGCATAGAGAACTGAAGAACATGAAAACAACATCACAAGTCTTTGCATAAAATGAAAAATCGAATCATCGGAGAACACCAAGTTACTCTAGTATATCATCAACTCCTTGGGTTCCACTAACCTAAGGATGAAATTTAAGAGCTTTCAAGAGATGGAGAGAGAATCATTAGTTGGACTCTTTTTATAGGTAATAACAAAATTAAATAATGAAACGTGTAACTTGCATTTCACGATATTAGTGAAAGTAGAAAACAATTTGAGTCAGCTGATCAGTCAATTTCAAAGTCCACACAATATTGTCAAAATGCAATGCATTAGTTTATAGTTAGGATACAGATCATGACTAGTACTGTATTTTCTTTTATTATTAAATATAAAGTATGATATATTTGCACGTGCTGATAGTGCTGTTCCAATTCCGGCTCCAATTAGTCAATAATAAAGTGCTAAAGAAAACGTCGTCGACCCAATGAACTTGAGCACTATTGGATGGATGTTTGGATTGCGTTATAATCTTCTCTATAATGCACACCAAGGGAGTGCTTCGGCTAATCTGCGTTATAACTCATGAAATTCAAACCGTAAAGCAAATTGGTTTACAAAGTCTAGTCTACCAGATAAATGGTTGGATGTTGTTTGTGCTTCATCTAAGAATTTTACCTGGTTGTAATTATTTGGTTATTGAACAGAAGTTCTCTTTAAAAAAATGTTCCCTTTAAAAAAAAAGATAGATGAATTTATTTGAAAGAAATGTATACGTATAAGCTATATGCAGAAAGGAGTAAAAATTATGATTAATATAATTATTGCTAAATTACTAATTTGGGACAGTAAAACAAATAGAAAATAAATTAACCTGTGGGGCAATTTATCTTCAGTGTGTTACACACTGGAACTATATTGGCAAAGTCGTGTACAACTCTGAAAGTCAACAAGTTGAGCAGAAATCAAAGTCGACAATGAAAATGATGTCATGGATGGCGTCATCATCTTCCCTGTAGTCTGTAGTATATTTTATTTTATATAAATTAAAACTGATAGATATCATCAAACCAGTTTGGTCAAGTCAACAGTTTAACCCCCCCCCCCCCTCCCCTTGGCCCCCTCTACGCGCACAAAAACACGGCCTCCCTTGAGTGCTTTACTCATCATCATCTCATCCAATATCAAAAATGGCTCCCCGCTTCTATAATATTGTATTATTTGCACGTTTGTATATTAAGTCCCTTTTATGATACACCTATTAATCATGTCAAATATTCACCTACTTTCCTCAACATAACAATTGCTATTTAACTGGTATCTAAAATCCTATAAATGAAACCAATATTTGGAGTTTTTTTTTTATAATCTTTTAAGGACAAATTTATATGCTCATATTGTTAGAATGAAACTTTTAGTGCTGAGTATGAATACAAATATTGAATAGTGAGAGATTAAGACAGAGTTTGAGCTCAACATGAATAAAACGTGAACAAGACGGTTCTTTATACTTTATATTCTTATTTCAATTAAGAAGTATAGATAACGGTTAGGGATGGCAATTGATACCCTACCCTACCCGGTCAACGAGGAGAATACCCTGTGTTGACCGAGTAAGGGTATTCCCTTAGTTGAAAAAGTAGGGTAAGGGTAGGGTAAGGGTAGGGTAAGGATATGACCAAAACCCTACCCGCAAAATACCTTACTCTTAATCTCACTATAAATCTAAGTATTTTTTATGTAAAACTACCAAACAAACTATTGTCTATGGTTGATTCGTAAGATGATTCATAATTAACTAATATAAAAACACATTATAACCATTAATTACTTACTTACACATGATTCAAGTTTTGATTTAGAATATATAATGATGATGATACTAGAAATTGATCGTAATATTTGTATAACAGTACTTTATTGACTAATTTATATACATCTAGTGCTTATATAATATTTTTTATTTTATTTATATGGTTGAGAATGATGTGTTTTGGTATAATCATTATCGATAAAATTTCGTTATAAGAATATATTAAAATATCTAGGGTACCCACGAACCCTATGGGTATTTGTAGGGTAGGGTAAGGATAGGACAGTTGAAAACCCATAGGATAAATGGTCGGGTATTTTCCAAAGTTACGATTGACCCCATACCCTGACCCTACCCTACCCATTGCCAAGTCTAATAACGGTACACAAAACGTGGTTGGAATATATTAAATTAATCCTCAGTCATCAATGGTGTAATAAGCTTCTTATTTACACATAACTGACACATGGTCAGTGATTCATGAAATCACGCATATGATGTACGTCTCTGCACATAAGAATATGACACTAGCTTGATAGGTCTCTTTGGAAGGGAATTGGAATTTTGTAGCCTCATTTTAAATTTTATGTACCGTTAGTAGCCAATTGCGTAACTATGTCCAAAACTAGCACAATCTGATTGGCAGCCAGCGCGTAGCCTGCCAGCCAGCACGTAGCTAGCCAGCCAGCGCGTAGCCAGCCAGCCAGCGCATAGTTGGCCAGCCACCGTACATACCAATTTAACAGTCAATTCATTTGTTATTTGAAATCAAATATGGTAACAGTGCAATTTGGTCACTTATTTTTGTCTATTTTACAAATGGATTATTATTATTATTATTGTTATTATTAATTTGATAATATAAGCCGGTCTTGATAAAATAATAATATATAAGCTATAATTAATTAAAGAAAATTATATTAGCCGTCACAATCTCTTTGAGTTACGGATCCCGAGGTCACGTTTGTTGGAGGCACAACAATTCAAAGTTAAAACAACGACAAACGACAAACGTGACATTGGGATTCGTAATTCAAAGTTAAAACAAACGTGACTCGAGGTCACGTCCCGCTGGTCTGGCTATGCGTTGCGCTGGTTATGCACTGATTGATTCAAAGTTAAAACTATTATTGGAAGTCGTTGTCTCCTTCATCGTTGTGCTTCCAACAAACGTGACCTCGGGATCCGTAACTCAAGAGATTGTGACGGCTAATATAATTTTTTTTAATTAATTATAGTTTATATATTATTATTTTATCAAGACCGGCTTATATTATCAAATTAATAATAATAATTATAATCAATTTGTAAAATAGACAAAAATAAGTGACCAAATTGCAATGTTACCATATTTGATTTCAAATAACAAATGAATTGACTGGTGTTGAATTGGTATGTACGCTGGCTGGCTGGTTACGCGCTGGCTGTCAGTCAGATTGTGCTAGTTTTGGACATAGTTACGTAATTGGCTACTGATGGTACATAAAATTTTAAATTAGGCTACAAAATTCCAATTCCCTCTTTGGAAGAGGTCTTTTGGTCCTAATAAGTTATAAGCCAAAAACAAATTTGTAGTCAAGCCTTTCCCGAGAATGTCAAACATAGCCAAAACTATTTGTGTCACATTGTTTAGACCAAATTTTATTTTTTTATGACAAATGTAGTCGACATCCATTAAAATTTTAACACCGTTAGTGACAATGCTACCGAAGTTGATGTGACATCCACTTGACCGATCAACTAGATGCCAGTCAGATACATGTCATTATTTAAAAATTAATATAGAACAAAAATAAAAGAAAAAAATAAAATTTGAAAATATAAAATGTAATTTTAATTTAAAAATCATTCTTCATCTTCCTCGCTCCACCAACGGCCGCCGTCGGTACACCCTCCATGGTCGCCGTCCCTACACCAACCCACAGCCGCCACCCCTCCAGCCAACTCCACCGTCGCTCCACCCACCAACGTCGCCGCCGCTCCACCCTAACACCGCCATCGCTCCACCCTGCCCTCACCGACACCATCCTCGATCTAGATCTCGATCTGGATCTAGGGATTCTCCAAACCACCCTTCAAGCTTCCTTCATCATACCCGGCGTTCGATTTGCATCTGGAACAGGTGTAGTGGCGGCGCTACTTTCGAAGATGGAGGAGAGAGGGAGCAGGAGAGTGTCGGCTACGGAGCCTCGAGAGAGAGAGAGAGAGAGAGAAGGACGAAGGGTTTCACGATTGGGAATAAGGACGGAGGACAAGGACGAAGGACGTTGGGTGGCGGCTGGATGAACGGTAGTGGCGGCTAGATGAACGGGAATCGAAGGGGAAGCATCTCCTCGGTTGGGGATGGGTTTTGGCGGCGGCGGCGGACGGGGCCGCTTTCAGATGAAGATGAAGTTAGGAAATTAGGGTTTTAATTTTTAATTTTAATGTTTATTTGTTTTTTTAATAATTTTTAATTGAAAATAATTGTGTGGCAAAAAATTCGACACATCAGCTGACACATCACTTTGTGGTTAAATTTCCGTTAACTTGGACGGAAAAGTTAACGGAAAACAAAACATTGCTATTTTTGGGATTACGAATAGTTTTTGCTATGTTTGACATTACCCGAAAAGATTTGGCTACAAATTTGTTTTTGGCCTAAGTTATATAGTTGAATTTTTTTATGAATATTATATAGTTTTTTATGAATGGATGAAAATATATTATAAGGAATTGAAATTCCTCCGAAACCCACCCAGCCCGAAGAAACAAGCAGATGTGCATTAAGCAGTCCCAAAAGAAACTCACCTATCTACACCCCAATAAAAAAGTTCTTTGGACCAATCCCGAAAAACAAAAAGTGATGATGATTGAAGACCGTGATTTTCATAACCGGATCGGGGTCCAGCTGACAAGGTTAAGAGTTCAATGGTTTAATGGGAAAATTAAGGTTGAACCGGGATCAAACTAGGATTGAACCTAAATTTATCGGTGCTAGAGAGCTGGCCGGCTCGCGATCAAACTGGTCCAACCGGTCAGCCCGATTTGGCATTGACAACCTGGTTGATGACATATCATCTGTTTAGAAAGCCAAAAATAAAATGTCGGCCAATCAGAGAGGGCAAGCCGCCCAAAACTAAAACATAACAAAGTAGCAGCAGCTCAAAGACAGTAAAAAAATGCAGAGACCAACCCCAAAGCTCTATATCCTCTAAACCTCAACCAGGGTCAAAAGTTATTCGCCATTGTGATAACCAAGATCGAATCCACCACCGCAAGCGAACGACTAACAGCACAAGCGATCTTTCGGGCTATCTGTACAGCAGACATTAATTTTTTTTTTTTTCACTTTTCTTAAAGTTTGATATATTTACTAAGAAAACAAAACCAGTTTACCAAAGTACAAGGACGTAAGGTGTTATACAGGGAATGCAACGAAATGATTACTAAAAAGAAGAAGGAAATTGTTAGGAGCTTTATGAAAGGAAATAAATATGAACAATATTAGTCGTTAAATATGGTGCATATATAAATTGAAATCTCTGTTGGAAGTCAAGCAAAACTTCTACCACCGACAGTCACAGTCGAGACAGCCGTTCCTTTGTACTTGGTGCAACACCGTCAAGATTTTCCTTTCAATTTTCAACAAAGGCAATTTATAAACAATGAAACTGCAAACTACTCTCTTCTGTATTTTTTTCTTTTTCTTCATGCTTAATTAATTATCATAGTTTTTATTTAAATAAGATGGCTGCTGCTGGGAGAGGGATGAAAGGTGGTGGGGGTGGGACCCATAAGTAGTAGAGCCAGACTTTGAAATTAAAGTCATTGTTGAAAATGAAGGACAAGAAAGTCAAAAAGATGTGCTCGTGGAACCATGTAAAGTAATGTAAGTAACAGCATTAAACAACGAGACCGCAGATTTTGAATCTTCCTCACCCACAGACCCACCACCACCAGTCCTTGTTTTATCTTTTGTCTTCTTCAGTACTTGAATTTTTCCATATGCCTCAATTATATTATATACACTGAATATTATTATATATTTGACGGTCCTCTTGTGACGAAGCGAGTGACCTGATATTCTGACGTTACTTTTATTTAACACGTTAAGTCTTATCCATCAAGCGGACAACAAGGACTGATCAAAGTGGAAGATAAAAATTACTTCTCTTAAACTAAAAATATGTTTGCCCGGATCTACACATAAAGAGTCCTTATACGAGGACACTTATTATGGTAGTTGGATGATGATCCTAATCTAACGGGAAACCATGTATGGACAAAAGGTGAAAATTGGGCAATTTATTAAAAGTGGAACCCTCAATTCAAGAAAGAAAAGCGGTTACCAATTAAGCAATTTACCCTAATACCCATTTCACATTAACCATTGGATCTCTATTAAATAAATTAATGGTCTAGATTAGTGTCCTAATGTAAGGACACTTAGGGGGTCCTCACATTAGTAATTGTCATAGATTCGGGATTCGCATTGTCCTCCTACTCTGTATCATGGTTTTCAAAATTGGACTGGTGATCGAATATGTAAGGTCAAAGGTTTAGGGTGTAATGATTTAACTAGGATTGAATCGTTGGTGTTCGTTTGTTGACACGAACTAAGTTAAGGAAAACCTTGTTGGGAAATCATCAAGTTCTGAAATCGGGGTTAGACTGTTTTAATTATTAAATAAATAACTAAATAAAATTAATTCGGATCTAACAAGTTTTTAACTAAGCCGGATCAAACTAGGGTTAGAAAGAGTTCAGTTTTTTTTTTGTAAATAAATAAATATAAAATCATTATTTAATAAAAACTACATACATTAAAATAACAATAGAAGCAAAAACAAGAACAACATTGTTGTAGTTGGAAGGTTCTCTCTGAAGGAGGCAAATTTTTTTTGCAATTGTCAATCTTTGTTCCTTTTTTTATGTTTCATAGTTTCCTCAACTGAGAAAGGTGACTAGCTCAAGTCTTGGGTTGTAGTTGGTGTCTTACAGATTCCATCCTCATCTGTTAAGGCTGACGAGATATGCTTAGAACATGTCTTGTGGGTCAATTCTCAGGTACTACTCGAAAGAAAGGGACATACATGTTCTTGCGAACCGTATCTAGGGGCGTGAAGGATTATGTCATGTTTCTTTGTTGTCGGATGGTAGAAGAATTTTTCTATTTCAATTTCCTTCAGTAGATGTTGCAAAATGGGTACTCTCGAGGGGCCCCTGACATCTTGAGAATGTCCCAATTGTTTTTGGAGCTTTGTTCCCAAGTATTAAACCATTACCTCCCATATCTGGTTTTGCTTCGGTTTGGTTAAAACTTGGAAACATTCCTTTAGATCTCCAATCGGGGAAGACATAAGCTTATTGCTAGTATGCTAGGTAAGCCACTCAATATGGATATGCCTGCAACTCAGTTTGTAGGGTTCGAGGCTATCAACATTTGTGTGTTAATGGCTCATATGACCGGTCTTTCCATGAGGAGCTATCTATTATTGTTGTTGGGCATGATGTTAGTATAATCAGAGCCCATTATCTGAATGTTCCAGAGGTTTGTATTGGGAGCAAGTCATTTGGACATTGTTTAAAGAGGTGATCGAGTGTTACTACGAATTGGAAGCAGAAATCTGCCTTTCCCGTAGGTGGTTCTAATAGCTAGAATGAGGCAAACAAATATAATACTGTTCAAGGAACAACTAAGGGTGCTTCTTCAAAGGTTTCTGATAACCAGAGAAAAGTCCAGATTATTTTTTCTATTCCCAGACGCCACAAGCTATTTCCTCTTTTGTGATAGGTAAAAGCCAAATTGCAGCAACCAAGGATAAAAGTGGTGAAGGGACAACTAATTGTGTTTCTTCAAAGGTTCCTGACAATTGGTGCAAGGCCCCGATTGTTATTCGTATTCCACAAACGCCGCAAACTACTATTTCTGTTGAGACTGGTAAGAAGACTCCTAAGGAAGCTATTCCAAAGACCTCTCATGGTTCAAAGTTGTTCGTGAAAAGGTTATGTGTTTGTTCCTTGTACCAAAGGACTTCTTGGCCGGTGAATGTCATGGAGCGGGTTGATTGATGTTAACTGCAACCAAGATGTCTACAAAAAAGTGATGTTAATTGTTCCGCTCTCGTCACCTGGAACAATGATGGAGCCGACCCGGTCGCCTAAGTGACTCCGAATCGCCTCGTAATAAGAGAGTGGGGGTAGTAATCAGAACAAAAGGGTGAGGAATGAAATGGACAATGATGTAACAGAATGTACCTAGGGATTGCTCCCATAATTTGGTCGTGTCCTGCAGTCTGTCTATTCCTTCTGTATTTATAGCCTGGCAGGTCTGCCAAGACCGTTGGGCAATGGTACGGCGCCCAGCAAGTCTCTCCACGTGTCACCGAATCCTAACCGTCGCTTGGTGAAGACGAAACCTTCAGGATTGCTCCACGCGTCCTTTTAGGGTTTCCCAGATGGTAAGCGCATAACATCGCCTCAGAGCTTTTCCTGGGCCGCGTCTGGGCCCACTCCTAGAGCAACCTTCAGGGTATCTAGCTGGTCAACCTTCGCTTGACACGTTGACCGTTTCCTGGGCCATATCTGGGCCTGCCTTCCAGGCTTTCTGGATAGTCGCCTGGTCAACCCTCGCCAGAGGCATTGACCCTCCTTTCTGGGTGGATCAACTCGCCTACTGGGCTGTCCTGATCCAGGGTGGCCCATCATGAGCCCCCCAGTCCGCTTGTGTGCTTGTCGCCAAGTACACTGGCGGACTACTCTTTCTCGTCGCCCGCTGCGTTCCTTGAGGAACCCTACTTTCGCCACAACCGAGGGGTCGTCTAGTCTTTTCCTTCTTCTGTAGCCCCCTAACTCGATCATTGCCTACGAGATAGCCACCTCCTTTTATATTCCTTTTTATGGGCCGTGTTGCCCAATCACCACCTCCCACGGCTTGCGTCTCCGAGACGCTTTCCCCTTCCCAATGCCAATAGCTCCATCCGTCCTTTCAACTGTCGCGTCGTTTCCGTTTCCGATGTAACCACTCAAACGTCTCCGCCTTTCCCTTATAAAACGCTCCGCTCTCATCACTGTCTTTCTCTTCTTTCTCCGTCACTTTGCTCCTTCACTTGCCCCTTGCTTTCTTCCTCAACCGTTCCTGTCTTTCCTTCGCCTTTCCTACTCCACTTTCCGATCTCTCTTTTTTCTCCAGATGTCCGACGACCTTGACTACCTCATCAGCTGTCCTGGTATGTTTCTGCTCCCTGCTTGAATCTTTCTCCGTTTTTTTTTCCTTTTTATCTTTTCCGACCGCCCTCTCTGTTATCTAGCTTCTTTCTCCCGGTAAAACCCCCTGTATATTAAGGTCCAAATGACCTCATCATCAACCGATTCGGAGAGAACTGCCTCCGACGACTTTCAAAACTCTCCCGACCCTTCAGAACCCCGAGAATGGGGAATGCATCAGCTTGGATTCGTTCCCGGGTTCCGCCCTTGGTCCGTGGATATGACAGCCCCCGTCTCTAACCAAGGCTACACCGTCCGAGCTTGGAGCGACATGTGGTATGACGACATTGGCCGGGATCGCTACGTCATCGGGCCAGGCTATTTTCCCTATCTCTCTGCTACCACTATATGCTCCTTTCTTCCCAAACTTTCCCTTCCGACCTGTTGGGACTATGCTGCTCCCTCGTTCCTGTCGACCATTGGGAACTGTCCCGGAGGCTGGCATGGTGTGTGGTCAGAAAGCTTTACCAACGGCCTGCGCCTTCCTCCTTCTCCCTTCGTTATATCATTACTTCAAAACCTCAAAGCGTCGCTTGGCGCCTATACCGCGACCTCATGGTCCGTTGTAGCTAGTTTCGAGATATCTTGCCAATGCGAGAAAATTACTCCTACCCTTCGCCTTTTTTCCCTTTTGTACAGTGCCAAACATAACACCAACGGCCTTAGCTTTGTAAAGCGAGGTCCGTATAGGGATGTGGGGATGCGGAGAACAGTTAAACCGCACCCCACATGGTACCATGCCTTTTTTTATTTTAAACCCTCGCCCGAAGATACCTGGACGACGGCCCTTCCGTCTTGCTGGTCACAAGGTGACGCCAATAACTTCCCCCGTGGTCGCTCAGCCACTGAGGTCGAACAACAGCTTTTATCGTTTATCAACAGGGAGAACTTCAACCTGAATGACCCTTTCACCCTAAAATAAGTCCTGGCGATGCTGCCTGGAGGTAGATGGGACTATCTTCCCCCACTTTTACGTTTATTCCTGCTTTCTATTATCTCGCGTCGCGTTCCCTTTTGCTTCCCTGTTTCTGACCTCTCTCTACCCTCTTGTGCAGGGATGACAGACATTTCTAACGTGCTGATCAGCACGTCAGCTCGCGGGTCAATATCCACGACTCAACCGCAACGTGAGCCGCCACCGGAAGTTGAGCCAACACCTCCTTCGCCTCATGGGAAAGGAAAGAAACGGGGGCGCGCCGCTCCGGCGAAAAAAAATCATCGCCTGCGGCAGTGCCAACAAAGCGACGCAAGTCTTCTTCCGCCGGTACGTCAGACCCAATTATCATTGTGGAAGACGATCGGGCCGAGACAGCCGATCCTGAATTGCCTCCTAACACGGAGCGTCACGACGCTTCTGCGCCTGAGCCCCCTCCTCAACGCCCCGGAAAGGAAAACCAAGCCCCTACAGAGCGGGAATCCATATCCTTTATCCAGGACGACTCACCTTCGTCGCCTCATAATGACGAGGAGTGCCGCCGCACTTTATCTCATCGCGTCCTGTCAGATTTCCTGGCGTCAGACTATGAGAAGCCGGAGGGCTACTTCCCCGTTATTTATCCTCAGCGATCACAACTGTCGGCCGACGTGGCTCGTGACATCGCCGAGGAGGTGACCGCTGGGGTTCTGAAGGGGCTGGACGATGTGAAGGTCGGCGATTTCCATCTAGTGATGGGGAACGTCTATGTGAAGCATCACGAGGTTGGTTGCCTAGCCCCCTTCTCTTGTTTTATACATAATATATGTATTTTTTAGAATATTTTGTCAACCGTCGCTTATCAACATGTTTTGTTCTATTCCTTATCCAGATGTTGCTGGCACTAAGTATCGCGGATAAGTCGCGTGACCTATTGATGCGCAAGGCCCGGGAGCTTCGTGATGATCACGCGGCACTCCAACGCCGCTTCGACACCGAGGAGGTACGCAGAAACTTGATGATAATGACCTTCTTTTACTTCGAGCTAGCATTCACGCCCCTGTTGTTTGCTCATTTTCCCTTTCCCTTCTTGTTATTGTTGTTGACTTTTTTTTTTACACAGTCTGACCATCAGGCCGCCAGGAATGAGCTCGCCCGCCTGACTGAGGCACATTCCCAACTTCAGCATGACTTAGGCAAGGCTACCTCTGCTGTAGAGCGCCTAACGCGAGAGTTATCAACCAGTCGATCCTCCATCACCAATTTGGAGAGGAGCTTGTCTGAGGCCAAAGAAGCTGTTTCTTTATCTACCAAGAAGCTCCAAGATCAAGAGGCTCTACAAAGGCAGATACAGGCTTTAACGAAGGAAAGGGATGAAGCGAAGAAGCTGGCTGAGGCGATGACCGTAGAGAGGGATCGTGTCGCGACTATCAAAGAGGAGACTGAGGCGCTCAGCGCTCGACAGTATATGACTGCCGTGTCACTGATCCGAAGGTCCATCCCTGTGATCATGACCGCCATCCGCCAGAAATATGTTGCCGTTGTTGGGCCTTCCCCTCCTTTCGTTCGACGCGAATTTCTCTCGGCTTCCTTCAGGGCTGTGAATCGCCTGTTGAATGGTGTGCCCGATCCCAATACTGACGTCGACCCCGAGTATATCAACGTGATGAAGGAAATTCAGGCGGCGGATCAGGAGTATATAGCGGCTGAGAAGGCCAAAAGGGCTCGGGCCAAGGCTGAGGCAGCTACAAAGGCGAGGGCAGATGCTGGCAGAGGGGAAAAGGCGTCCGAAAAGAGCCTAACATCCTCACAAGGCGATCGTGGGTAAGGCTCGGGGCATGGGAAGAAATAAATGATGGCGGCAAGCCCACTTTCGCCCTTAGTATTCCTTTTTTTTTTTGTACTTTTAAGACAAGCTGCCCGCGATCCACTTAAATTTTATGCAAAACGCCTTTTATTTTGCCTTTATCTTATAAGGTAGGCTCGTAAGTGATGCCTTACTGGTTTGAAAGCCTTAGCGCGATTGTTTTTAGCCGTCATAGGCGGCACCTTAGTTCTTTTTAGCCTTAGCGATTGGTAATTTGCTAATGAGCGACGTTTTACCTTCTTATAATGCCATTTAGGCGATGCCGTTACTTTAGGCCTTAGCTAAGTTTGAAACTTTGATGCCTCGTAGGCGAGATGAATCCATGTCTTGCGGAAATTTTTGTGGCGATTATGCGGCTTCTTAGCTCATGATAAGTTTCAGGTAATAACAATAGCGATGGTGAGATAGAAATGATAAAAAGTGAGTCATCCAGCGATATTGCTATCAGATGCTCTTTTTCATTAATCAGCAAAATGGGAAATCGATACATGCCGTTGGGCGACTACTCATGATACTTTCGGAGATGTATTGCGTTCCATGTCCGCGGGATCTTTGTTCCGTTCATTCTTGCTAATTTGAAGGTGTTAGCTCCCATCACCTTCCTGACCTGAAATGGTCCTTCCCATCCGGGGTCGAGCTTTGCGGCGCCTTCTGTGGGGCGAAAGATCTTTCGTAGCACCAAGTCATTAATCGCGATGCGATGTGGCCTTAATTTTTTGTTGTATCACCTGGCGAGCATCTCCTTTTCCGCTATTAACCTCATCTGGGCAGCCTCGCGCTTCTCTTCAACCATATCGATACTATGGACAAGGTTTTGCTCATTTTTCTCTGGGTTGTAGCTATTAAACGGACAGAAGGTATCGTTATCTCCACCGGAAGGACTGCCTCTGAACCATAAGTCAATGTGTAAGGCGACTCGCCTGTTGACGTCTTGTAGATCGTTCTATGTGCCCACAGTACATGATCGAGCTCCTCAACCCACGTGCCTTTTTGCCTTCGATCCATCGCTTTAAACCCCACAATATAAGCTTGTTTGCGGCTTCAGCTTGCCCATTGGCTTGTGGATATGCAACCGAGGTGAATCGTAGAAGGATTTTATATTCTTGGCAGTACGCTTGAAAACTCTGACAATCAAATTGGGTGCCATGGTCACATATAATGCTGTGAGGAATACTGAATCGCGAGATGATATGTTTGAATGTGAACTTCTCAATCTGCTTAGCAGTGATGCTGGCCGTCGCTTCAGCCTCAATCCATTTTGTGAACTAGTCGATGGCCACAATTAGGTACTTCCGCTTCCCAGAGGCTTCAGGAAAAGGTCCCAGAATATCCATTCCCCATTGGGCGAAGGGCCAAGGGCTAACGATCGCCTGCAAAGCCGTGAAAGGAAATTTATGATAACCGGCATATTCCTGACACTTGTGACATTTTTTAACCAACTCCGTCGCCTCCCGTCGCATCGTCGGCCAGTAATAGCCTTGGTATAATAAATTCTTCTCCAGACTTTTAGAGCCCAAGTGTGTTCCACATACTCCAAAGTGTACCTCCCGGAGGCTATAATCAGCATCCACTGGTCCGAGGCATCTTAAATAAGGTTCTGCGGCGGACTTCCTATAAAGATCGTCGCCTATTAAGGTGCATCTGCCGGCTTGTCGCCTTGTTTTTGTAGCCATCGCCTGATCCTCTGGAACTGTTCCATCCTTTAAGAACCTAATAATGGGGGTGCGCCAATCGTCCTGTATGTCTTCATCTTCCTGAGTACCGTCGATCTGAAAGCATGTGTTTAGCTTTACCTCTTTCTCCACTGTCACCATTCTTGTTTCCTCAAAATCAACCGCCGTGGCTAGCTTTGATAGCGCGTCAGCGTGGCAATTCTCTTCTCGGGCGATTTGCACGATGTCCACTTTAGTAAAATCTGCTAGGGCTAGCTTTATCTCATCAAAGTATGGCATTAATGACTCCTCTTTAATTTCAAACTCCCCATTTAACTGGTTGACCACCACCGCTGAATCGGAAAAATTTTCACATATTTGACCCCCATATTTCTTGCAATCCTGAGTCCTACCTCCATCACCCCATATTCGGCAGCGTTGTTGGTTCTAGGCGACGCGAAGCACAGGGCGACCTCATGGATAGCTCCCTCTGGGCTTTTTAGCACTATGCCGGCTCCCGAACCATTTTTACTGGAGGCCCCATCCGTGAAGAGTGTCCAAGTTTGGTTCTCCCCTTTTTCTTCATGCACTGCCCCCTCTACAATAAATCGGGGAGAACCTGGGCTTTGATTGCTGTTCTTGGTTTGTATCGGATGTCATATTCGCTGAGCTCAATGGCCCATTTTGCAAGTCGCCCAGCCACGCTCATTGCTCGCAGGGCGTTTTGTATTGGCAGGTTGGTTAATACTGTTATAGTATGAGCCTGAAAGTATGGTCGGAGCTTTATTGCCGCGCATACCACAGCATAGGCCATCTTCTCGATGACAGGGTACCGAGTTTCAGCGTCGACCAACGTTTTACTTGTGTAAAAAATGGGCTGGTCGCTTCGTTCCTCCCGTCGCACTAACACCGCACTTACCGTTTTTGGTGATATCGCGATGTACATAAATAACTCATCGCCCTCCTTGGGTGAGGCCAGCACCGGCGGAGTGACTAAAAATTGCTTGAGCTCTTTAAATGACTTATCACACTTGTCATTTTAGGCAAATTTTGACGCGTTTTTCAAAATAGAGAAAAACGAAGCGTATCGCTCTGCCGCCTTTGGAATGAACCGATTGATAGCAGTTATTCTCCCGGCTAGAACTTGTACTTCTTTAACCATTTTGGGTGGTGCCATGGCGGAGATGGCCTCCAATTGTGCTGGATTCGCCTCTATTCCCCGTCGAGTGACCAAGTACCCTAGGAATTTGCCTGATGTAGCCCCAAAAACACACTTCTGTGGGTTCAACCACAACGCGTAGCGTTGTAACATTTCAAACGTTTCCTTCAAGTCGCTTAGATGATCGTCGCTCTTCTTACTCTTTACCAGAAGATCGTCGACATATGCTTCCAGGTTACGTCCTCGTTGCTTAGCGAAGACCATATCTATCATCCTTTGATAAGTTGCTCCTACATTTTTGAGGCCGAAGGGCATAACCTTATAACAATAGTTCGCCATAGGAGTCATGAACGCCGTTTTCTCCTGATCCTCTTCATTGAGTGGTATCTGGTGATACCCAGAGAACATGTCGAGAAAAGACAATACTTCGTTATTTGCTGTGGCGTCGACTAGCTGTTCAATGTTCGGGAGTGGGTAGGCATCTTTCGGACAGGCATCATTTAGATTTGTGAAGTCGACACACATCCTCCATGCTCCCGATGATTTTTTAACCAGAACCACATTTGATAGCCATTCCGGATATTGAACCTCCTTGATAAAACCTGCCTCCAATAGTTTGTCTATCTCTTTTGTGACGGCTAGCTATCGCTCATGGCAAATATTTCTTCGCTTCTGTTGCACTGGGCGACAGCTTTTGTCGATGGATAAGCAATGCTTCACAATTGCTGCGTCTATCCCTGGCATATCGCTGGGATGCCATGCAAATAGATGTGAATATTGCCTGATTAATGTCATCATCGCCTGTCTGGCCTCTTGGCTTAGGTAAGACGACAGCCTCACTGTTTTCTCTTCGTCGCCTTCCCACAAAGTTACAGGGGCGTCAGATTCCGCTAACTGTAGTCTTTCTCTATTCTCCGTTCCCTTCTCCAGGTCGATTTTATAACATGCTCCTTTCGTTGCTGCCCGATAGCATCGCCTAGCCACCTCTGGGTATCCCCAAGCGACTCCGACGCCGTCCTTGGTGACGAACTTCAGCACCTGATATACTGATGAAGAGATAGCCCGAAAAGCAGCAAGCGCCGGTCGCCCCAAAGTTATATTGTACGAGGATCGACAATCCAGCACATGGAAATCTACGGACTGCACCGCCTTAATTTGCTCGTCGCCTATCATGACTTGTAAGGTAACGATTCCTTTAATAGGCACTTGGTGACAAGAGAAACCTGTAATAGTTGTCTTTGTCGGCCTCAGGCTTGAGATGGGGAGTTTCATCTGCTGGAAAAGATCCCAGAACAGGATATCAGCTGAGCTTCCTTCATCCACCATTACCCGCTCCACTCTACTCCGGAGCATTACAATCTGAATCACCATTGCTTCCAGGCTGGGCCCTCCACTTTTAATCATGTCGTCCTCCGTAAACATGATGGGAGACCGTCGCGCCCCATTGTTTATGATCAACACCTCTTTGCAATCGCTTGACTGCTTTTTTGTCGGACAACTTTCTCCTCCGAATATAGTTTGATAGACCTTTGTGACTTCTTCCGTATCATTTGCCTTTTTGGGAGCATCGCCCTGCGGTTCTTGCAATCGGGCGAAAACTGTTTTTCTAGGTTGGTCGCCCGGGGCTGGGCTATCCTCTTTATCATTTGAACTCCTTTCTTTTCGCTTGGTCTGGAGAATAAAGTCTTTCAGGCGACCCTCCTTAATCCATTGCTCAATTTCATTTTTGAGTTGCCTACACTCTTCTGTGGTGTGACCGTGCGAATCATGAAAGTTGCAAAACTTTCGGGGGTTACGCTGCTCTGGGTCGCCTCGCAGCGGCTTTGGCCACTGAATGTGGTGATCCTTGTGCTGCATGTACAGGAATACCTCCTTCCGGGATCGGTTGAGCGGAGTGTATTCTCTCCTGTCTTCCTGATACGTGCGTCTATCATTGTTTTTCCTGTCATCCCGATACTCCCTTCTTTCAGGGGATCGCTCAGCTCTCTGCCACCGTCCTCGCCTGTCAGCGCCATCACGCGACGCATTTGCCTGTCCGTCCTTTCAGCCTTTTCGGCCGTCGTCCCCTCCAATCTCTGCCAACTGCTCTTCAATGAGAATTATACTATTTATTCTGGCTTCCAAGTTGGACAGAGTAGTAGGCTTTTTCTTTACTAACGCCTCCTTCAGTCGCCTATTATGCGTCGCCTGGATCATACTTGCAGTAGCAATGTCTAAAGTCACGTCTCTAACGGACTGTACTGTACTGATCCATCTCTCAAAGAAATCTTTTAGCGACTCCTCCGGCCACTGCCGCAAGTTAACTAGGACCTGTACTGGGACCTTTCGGTGTCGCCTACTCTCATACTTCATCAAAAAATCCCTAGCAAACTCATCCCATGTGTGAATAATTCCTTCTAGCAAGCTCATGTACCACTCTCTTGCTGCCCCTCCTAAAGTAGCTGGGTAGGCTCTGCAGAATGCTGCATCGCTGGCGCCCTGCATTTGCATGGCGATTTGAAAATTTTGCAAATGTTCCTCAGGATCGCCCAACTCCAAATATTTCTCCATGTTTGGTGGGACCAAGCCAATTGGTAGTGCTTCGGCGAAGACAGCCCTTGCCAGAGGTTGCCGAATGATCCTTTGCTCGGCTCCGGTTTCGACTAGCGGTCGAAATGCCCGTAGCATTTCCGCGTGGGCGTCATTGTCCGGGGCCTGTACGTTTTGAGCTCTGGGTGCCTGCGCCTGCTGAGCGATAATCGTTTTTAATAATTGGGTAAGCTCCAAATTCTGCTTTTCCAGAACCTGAAAACGCTGTTCAAGGACTTTGTACGCTTCTGAGTTTGGTGCTTCCTCCTGTAGTACACCCTTTCCTCTGGTGTCACGAGGGATATATGAGGAGTCGGTGTCTGTGTCTCTAGGCATCCCTTCTTCCTCCAGATCATTTCTCAAGTTTCTTCCCTCAAGCGGTATGCTTTGGGCTCCAGGATTCACGTATTTCAGTGGTGTTTCCTCCGTCCCTCCTTCGGGCCTTACGTTCGATGCTTCTCCTCTTATCATTCTTCCAATATTCCCTTGCTCCATTGTTCAGCCTCCTCAGTTCTTGATTAGTCCCCTATCTGGCGCGCCAATTGTTCCGCTCTCGTCGCCTGGAACAATGATGGAGCCGACCCGGTCGCCTAAGTGACTCCGAAGCGCCTCGTAATAAGAGAGTGGGGGTAGTAATCAGAACAAAAGGGTGAGGAATGAAATGGACAATGATGTAACAGAATGTACCTAGGGATTGCTCCCATAATTTGGTTGTGTCCTGCAGTCTGTCCATTCCTTCTGTATTTATAGCCTGGCAGGTCTGCCAAGACCGTTGGGCAATGGTACGGCGCCCAACAAGTCTCGCCACGTGTCACCGAATCCTAACCGTCACTTGGTGAAGACGAAACCTTCAGGATTGCTCCACGCGTCCTTTTAGGGTTTCCCAGATGGTAAGCGCATAACATCGCCTCAGGGCTTTTCCTGGGCCGCGTCTGGGCCCACTCCTAGAGCGACCTTCAGGGTATCTAGCTGGTCAACCTTCGCTTGACACGTTGACCATTTCCTGGGCCATATCTGGGCCTGCCTTCCAGGCTTTCTGGATAGTCGCCTGGTCAACCCTCGCCAGAGGCGTTGACCCTCCTTTCTGGGTGGATCAACTCGCCTACTGGGCTGTCCTGATCCAGGGTGGCCCATCAGTTATGTGTTTGTTCCTTGTACCAAAGGACTTCTTGGCCGGTGAATGTCATGGAGCGGGTTGATTGATGTTAACTGCAACCAAGATGTCTACAAAAAAGTGTATCGTAAAGCAAAAGAATTTTTTATTTTTTGCACAAAATAATATAAAAGGTTGAAATAATACAAAATGTGTTGTTCTTGCCCCGATGGAGAAATTGTTGGGGCAACATCCTAAGTACCATGTTAACAAATTGAATAAAATTTGTCTACCTTAAAAAATTTCACCAATTACACTAGTAAGAGGATTTTTGAAAAAAAAAGGTTCGTGTTTGACCCGAAATGGAAAATATAATACTGGTGTTGCACGGTTGATTAACTGTGTCAACCTGTGGTAAAATATTTTTCTCATTCTTGTTTGTTGCGTTCAATTTACATTAAAAAAAATATTCATGCTGTAAACAATTTATATCTTATGATATATGAAGCTAGAAATATTTTGAAGGTACTAAATAAAATTATTAGTATAGCAGCTACAATATTCATATGACGACAATAGAGAGGTGAAATGCATAACATAGTCGAAGCACAATATGATTTTTTTTGGCAATTACTAATATGAGGACTCCTCAAGTGTTTTTATATAAGGACACTAATCTACCCTTTTAATTTATATAATAGAGATCTAATGATTAATATGAAATGGATATTAGAGTATTGGTACGACTTTTTTTAGTTCTCGTTTTGGTTCCACTTTAAATTAACTATCCCATTTTCCCCTTATTACAATACCTGATTTCCCGCAATTAGATTAAGATCATCATCCAACGACTGTAAACAGTGTCCTCTTATAAAGACTTTTAAAGGGTCCTCACAATAGTAGATACCTAGTTTTTTACCGATCTAAACTCAGATAACTGTTTTTGTAATATCATATTTAGTCTCGTGTCTCATTTCATATGAAGGCTGACATGTGACAAAAATATGTGAATAATATATTATTATTATTAATAAGTCATTTTCAAAAAGCTTTCCAATTTCCCGACTCCAACTTTATTGTATGCGAATGCGGGTCTTTCCACCATCCTTCCATGTTTCATGTTTCTATATTAAAACGAGTTTCATAGCTGTTTTTTTTTTTTAACCTTCCCTCTACTTAACTCTTTTTCTTTTTTCTTTTTTCTTTTTTCTTTTTCTCCCTATATATACCCTCCACGCTTCCGAGTTCCGTCTCACTTCTTCCTTCCTTCATCATATTCAAAGTTCAAACAACTCCAGAACAAGAACAAGGATACCGACGACCTCACCGCTCTCAACTGATTCTACACAGCCCTTAACCTATGGACTACTCACCATCGATCGTCGATATCTCTCTGGATCTTAATCTCAACCCTCTCCGCCATCTCGATGACGGACCTTCCTCCGCCGCAGCTACACGCAGAAAGGAATGGAGCTTCGGCGTATTACCTGCTCCTGCTGCTTCTTCTTCTTCAACTCCTTCTAATTTCATTGAATTAGGGATGAAGGTTTCCCCTCCCAGTGATGATGAGGTCAGTTCGTCTTTCATTTTCTCCTTGCATACATTTTCCTACCTGAGTTGCCGATTTTAATTTTTTGGTTTTTGTTATGGATTACTTCAGTCGAAGACAACGACGACTGCGGGAGCTCTGGTTGAGGAATTGAACAGGGTGAGCGCCGAGAACAAGAAGCTTACCGAAATGCTTACAGTAATGTGTGAGAATTACAATGCTATGAGGAACCAATTGATGGATTACATGACTAGGAAGGAAGAAGACAAGGAGAACAATGGCCCTTCTTCCCCTTCAAGGAAGAGGAAATCCGAGAGCAGTAACACCATTACCAATAACCTCCCCATCAACACCAACAATGGCGCTTCTGAGAGCAGCTCCACTGACGAAGAATCCTTCAAACGGCCTCGCGAAGAAGTCATCAAGGCCAAGATCTCCAGGGTTTATGTCAGAACTGAAACTTCCGATTCCGGACTCGTAAGTTCCGTTTCAAATTCCTAATTTCTATTCTCTTCGATTGTTTCTGATTTCTAATTTGGGGAGATTAATTGCCTAACGTTTGATTGTGTACAAAAACTGCAGATTGTGAAGGATGGGTATCAATGGAGGAAATATGGGCAGAAGGTGACCAGAGATAATCCTTGCCCAAGAGCTTACTTCAAATGTTCATTTGCTCCCAGCTGCCCTGTCAAAAAGAAGGTATAACTATCTAACTTCAAATTCCTAATCCCTATCCCAATCGATTAGTATTTGATCTGAATTTAGTATCTCAATTCTGAACTTGGCATCTTTAACTGAATTTCAGGTTCAGAGGAGTGTGGAGGATCAATCAGTAGTTGTTGCAACTTACGAAGGAGAGCACAACCATCCTCACCCGTCGGCACCAGAGGCAGCAACAACATCAAGCCCCGGCAGCCGTGGCCTTGCCATTCCCAGCTCTGCTTCTCGTGTTGCTGCTTCTGGACCAACGTTCATGGCTGCAGACTTGGCAAAATCCAAGATCAGTCCTAGCAGTGTCAGGAATGTAGTACCAACCAGGAATGTTGCTGCTACAGATCCTCCAAGACCAGCACTAGGAGTTGAAGGTCCGGAAGTTCGGCAGTTGTTGGTAGAACAGATGGCTACTTCATTGACACAGGATCCCAATTTTACAGCAGCTCTGGCAGCGGCCATCTCTGGGAAAATGCTTCAACAGAGCCATAGTCAAAAGTGGTGATTCAAATTACAAAGTGTTAGTTGTTGTCGTTGTTTCTTTAGGTTTGTTCTGTAACTCATTTGTGAGCAATGTGTAGATATAATTTGTAGTGTTTACAGCAAAAGAAGAGGAATGAAAAACCAGAATGAGGATGTTAGATCATATATATAGATAGTGTTACAATTCAATCAATTTTGTCTCAGCAAGATCCACTGATTTCCTTCGACTTTGATAAATAAGTTTGAATCATATCAAAATCTGGTTCCAAAGTTCAATTCAGTATTGTAATTCTGAATGTACATGGTGTTAGGATCGTCCCAGCACCAACAGTCCTAGACGAACTGGTTTTTAGATTTCTTCCCAAAAGATATTATACTAATGAAGTTGGTGGACTGTTTTATGCTAAACAAATTTCTCCTAGTTTGCTGATATGGTACTTGGGTTGTTATCCAACCAAGAACCACTCAACTCGGTATTCTTTTATCATACATACACCTTTCATGTGGATATCTTGTACCGCTATTAACACCAATGGGACATGCTGCCTAATCTTTACATTGTCAGGAAGACTTTCGATATAAGGAACCCCCACAAAACCTTTCACAAGCACATTAAGAGTCTCCACATCTTCAACTTCAACAATACATCTCTTTGCCTTGTAATTAATTAAGACTCTAATACCACTTGTTATGATCACCCTGTCACCAACAGGCTCACTCCACTTGTTAGGATAGCATCGCCACCAACAACCTCACACTGGTATGATATTGTCTGCTTTGGGCCAAGTCCGCATGAATTTATCTATGAGTTCCTTTTGAAAATGCCTCATACTAGTGTAGTTGGTGGACTCTTTTATACTAGACAATTTTTGCTAGTTTGCCTATATTATACTTGAGTTGTTATAGTGCTTGAAATGTGAGATGAAAGTATGAATTTACATATCTTTTATAGCAATATTAATATTTGATAATCTTCCAAATCTTCCTTGTAAAAATTGGTCTGGTTGTAAGTGGTAATCCTTAAAGAGTAACAGTGACAATTCAAGTGGATATGGAACCTTGAAAAATATTAACTCAAGGTTAACGGTAGCGTTGGACAACAGTCATTGAGTGTTTCCACACTCAACACCGTCACGACCCACCAAGTTGGAAAAGAGGATGATCAAAATGGTCTTCTTCTTCTTCTTCTGCAATTTGCTCACCGAAAACAGCTGTCCAAAATTGACTCCCTAGCTGCATGTTTTCTTACGTTTTGACTATAACTATAACGAATGAAGATGGGCGGCTGCAGTTGCTGTTGCTACTGTTTGATGCTCGTAAAATAGAGAGATGATTGGGATATTTGGATGGTTGGTTGAGGTTAATGTTGCATGCAACTAGCATACCGCCAACCGGTTTTGGACCTCATTTTGACATAGCACACTTTAATTAACTTGTTCTTCTTCCTTTCTTATTTATTCCAGCTGAACTACTACTACTACTACTGACCCACTCACTGTCCTATCTTTAACTCCAAAGTCTTTATTTGTTTCAATTTAATGAATAGTCAATCATACTCAAAGATAGGGAAGACCTAGCCAATAGCCATCCCCCTATACCCTCCCTTATTTATAAAGACCCTGACTTTTATTTCTTCCTTCCTTCCTTCATCTGTACGGTTCCTTTTCTCTTCTTCTTATAATAATTGGGTAATTCAAGGTATGGAAAATCTTTAAATCAGCTCCATCTCCATTAATTATCAGATTTAAGTGGATAGGTTTTATACTTTAAAAAATTATTATTTTTTCCCAAATATTCTTATTTTCAGCATAACTTTTTCGTTTTCGTTTTAAGTATGGTTCTATTTATTTTTGCATGGATTGAATCGTATTTTGAAAAGTAATCTAACTGTACTCATATTGAGGCTCAGGATTCGGACCCAACTCTTTAAAGGTTGGACCGGTTCCAACCAAAAATCAGAAGGACATTTTAGGTATTTTAAAATTTTTTAAAAACCTTAATGAGCCTTACCCTCCCTCATTCCCCTCTATTGCTTCCCTGCCGCAACCCTCTCTCCTCAACTTCTCTTCCTTCTCTCTCTCCCCTCATTCACTCTCCACCCATTTTCCAAAACCCCACTTCACTTCACTCACTCTATTCTTCACTCTCCACCTCCTTGAGCCATAGTGTAGAGAGGAGAGCATCATCATCCTTGTTTTCCTTAGGAAGCAAAGCAAAAAGTATCACCACCGCCATCATATCCGTCTCCTCCACCACCGCCAACATATCTGTCTCCTCCACCACCGCCAGCATCTCCGTCCTCCACCACCGCCGGCATCTCCGTCTCCTCCACCACCGCCAGCATCTCAGCCGGCTAGATGATTTTCAAGCTATGAGATCTGAGAGTATCGATCTGATTTTTTGAATCTATACAACGACTCTGCACAACTGCATTGACTCTGCACAACTACATCGACTCTGCACAATATGATTTGTCACATATTCAAGTTCAATGACTGGTTTTTCATGTATTCAAAGTTTAGTGACTGATTTGTCATCTATTCAAAGTTTAGTGACTGATTTACTCATGGTTTATAGTTAGCTTGATAAGTTAACTAGTTAACTCGGTTGGTTAACTAGTTATCAAGTAAAAAATTTGTTAACTAGTTATCTAAATCATGATGTTAACTAGTTAACTCGACTAGTTAACTAGTTACTAATAAAATAACTAGTTAACATCAGAATAACCTATTAACTAATTTTGATAACTAGTTAACTAATGTTGATAACAAGTTACACCTAAAACTTTGAACTAAAGTAAAAATAACTAGTTAGATAACCTATTAACAAAAAATCTCGTTAAAATTTTGATTATATGATTATTCGTTAACTAGTTATCAGGTTAAAATCTGTTAACAAGTTATCAACAAAAAAATGTTGTTAACTAGTTATCAATTTAAAAATCATATTAACTAATTATCAGTTAAAAAAACACTGTTAACTAGTTAACAACAAAAAAAAGTGTTAACTAGTTAACATGCCTTCCACCGAAAAAGTTGCTGGAGTCTCGCCGGAAAAGTCACCGGCGACGGTGGCCGGTCGCCGAAGAGTTACCGACGACGGTGGCCGGTCGCCGAAGAGTTACCGACGACGGTGGCAGGTCGCCGAAGAGTCACCGGCCGGTCACCTGAGAATATTAATTATTTAATTTAAATATAAAAAATAAATTATGTGTAATCCTAAATACCCCTAACAATCTAGACCATTGGATTGGTCAAAATGTCAAAGGGTGATCTAATGGTTGAGAAAAGGTTGGAACACTTCCAACCCTTGGAAAGGGTTGGAGCCGGATCCGCAGACCTCATATTGATACTATTTCGATGAAAATTTTAAAAATACGTTATTCTAACTCATCCAACCTTTTGAATATTTTGAAATGAGCGTTAACGAGCGTGAGGTCTGTGCAACCTAGGCAAATCCCACATCGACAAAGCACGCGAAGAGATCCATGAGATGTGTGGAACTACTCGGGCTCGACTCGGGCTCGACTCGAAATGAGCGTTAACGAGCCCGAGCTCGAATCAAGCCATAACTTCTACGCTCGAACTCGGCTCGACATAAAAAATTTAAGATAAAGTTCAACTCAAACTTGATTCTTGATTACAGAAGAGTAGAAATCATGTGGTTTTCAATCACTCCCAATTCTTGATTGAGCCACTCTTTCGTCAATTTTATTCTCATTTGGCAAAGTTGCCCCTGTTTCTCTTTCCACCCGTTGCGCTTCACCAAACTCCAGCCCATTTTTCTTGTGTTGCACCACGACACTCCTGGACACCACCCTTGTTGCATCGCTTCAAAATTAATTGATGGTGCAGTTCATTTCCCCTCTGGTGGGGCCGCAGGTTGAGTACTTCGTGATTCTTCGTGCATGGTTCTTCATGTTGTCGGGACTCCCGTATCCAGATATTACTTATCCCTTCATCTTAGAACTACTTGCTTGTAGAGATGTTGTGGCTTGGTATTTGTCCTCAGGTTTTTTCCAAGTAGAGGTTGAAGGAGACGCGGAGCTAGTGGCAAAGGTCGTTCGCTGTCATGAGTGAAAAAGGGCCAATGGAGGGATTATTGTACAAGAAGTGGTCCGACTTCTATCGTTCAGTCCCACGTTCAGGTTGCCGTTAATATTGACTCTATATTGTGGATTTGTAGTGTGCGGGTTAAGTTGTTGATAGTTCCAAGCTTAGGGTCATTGGTCGGTCTCGTTCCGAAGACTAAACCAATATTGCTTCTTTCTTGTCTTTTTCTAACTCTATTTATTTCATACGACTACCAAGGCTAAGTCATAAGTTACAAGTCATAACAAAAGTTCAGCTTTCTTACTTTTGTTTTTATTTTATCTTTGAGATTAATGGGAACGCTTGAGAATTTCGTTTTGTATTGTTTTCCAATGCCATATACTTTTACTTTGTACGTTATGGAAACTCACCAAACTTAGAATGGGCTTTGTTCGTTAATTCATGAGAAGCAACTTGGCGTTATAAAGACTAGTCAGGATGCAAAACATGCAGAGACCCAACGACTAGAAAGAATATTTGAAGGAGAAGGAGGTACGTGCATGGTTCACTGAATCCAACAACGGATTGAATTTACTTTCAAGTTTCCTTTTCTATTATTCAACATACAATAATACATGCATGCACAGACTCAGTTTACAAGTGAAAAGTAATCTAACTTCATTAAGAATCGCTTCAGCAGTTGCTCTCGCTCGTGCTCTTGACTAACATTGACAAAACGTCAGACAACGTATATACATATGCATGCATGTGGTTGTTTGTCATTATCATATACAACCTTCTAAAACTATACATTCTGATTACTAATTTTGGTCAAAATTAATAATGCTCATGCACCAGACATTCTCTTCTCTTCTTATTTTATATTTGGTGGTGCTCCTAATTAGTTGTTTTCCGTAATATTTTCATGATGGACATAGTCATTTAGTAAAGTTAGACCAACTACTTGTTGCTGCATGAATAATAGTTACATGAATGCATGCAAAAAAGATAAAAAAAAGTCTAATCTTCTCATACAGCACGGCCTTTTAGCTTATTACACGAATATACATCACGTTTGACGAATTTTAAGTATGGCACGAACTACCGATGACGTTTTCGAAAATAGCATACCGTTAGGTTCCGTCCAAAATCGTTAGTATGAGCTGGCAAAATATTCTATGTGGCATATAAAGTGAATATGTGTCATCTAATGTGGCATTTTTTTCAATTAAAAACTATAAAAAATACAATTTAATTAAATAATTAAAAAACACTTCGGCCCTGTTTACTATCACTTATAATTATCAAAATTACATAATTAACTTAATTAATTTCATAATACACATAAAATGATGTTTAGTTGTAAATTAAAAAATTTAATTATATAATTTTAACACAATTTCGTCCAAATTAAAAAAGTGAAAAAAAAGTCACTTATGAAAATTATAAAATTCATATTATGAAATGTGGAGACAGGGAATTATGTAAATTTTCATAACAACTTCCCCCTTTCAAGTCCCACTCCCAGCAACAACATTTTCTAACACAAAATCCTCACA
Source organism: Linum lewisii (assembly GCA_034768395.1). Classification (NCBI taxonomy): domain Eukaryota; kingdom Viridiplantae; phylum Streptophyta; class Magnoliopsida; order Malpighiales; family Linaceae; genus Linum; species Linum lewisii. The sequence goes on from CM068302.1 coordinate 50,354,540, forward strand.
TCCTCCTCACTCTCAACAAACCAAAATTCTAACAGCTTACAATGCTGATTTGGGGCATAAATCCTAAAGTATTGACTGTCTACTCTTTCGACATGCGTTTTACTTATGTTGTGGCGGGATGGGAGGGATCCGCACATGACGCTAAAATATTGTCGAGTACGGCAACATATAGAAACATCCAATTTTCGATACCTCCACTAGCTATCGTCGCAATCGTTTCAGGAGATTAGACGCCGAGGTGGACCCAAAGGTCATGAAGAACTCTTCAACTACAAGCATTCTAGTCTTCGCATTATTGAACGATGTTTTGGTGTTTTGAAGAGAAGATGGTCGATCTTGAAAACGATGTGCAGTTATAGCTTCAGCAAACAAACAGACATTGTTCTAGCATGTTGTGGGATTCACAACTTTATTCGGATGCATGCACAAGGGAACTCCCTATTTGCTGAGTTTGAAGAGAGTGATGGTCAAGCGAAAACAAGTGAATCAGTGGCTCGTATAGAATTTGGGACGTCTTCATCACAGGTGCGAGAAATGGCTTCTAAGTGTGACGGGATTGCAAATCAGATGTGGAGTGATGAGTGTGCTAGTAATTAGTCGAGTTTCGACGAGTGTTATATGTGATTCACTTAAATTCTAGAAGTATTCATAATTCGTAATTCAACTAAAGTAATGAACACAATTATTATTATAAAATTATATAATTTCATAATTTACAAAACACCAAAGTAAACAGAATTTCAATTATGAATTAATTATAATTATGTAAATTTTAAAATTCCCCCAATTATAAATTTTAGATAATTTATAGTGAACATGGCCTTCGTAGTCCTCCGCCGCCGTTCCTTCTTCTAGATCTCGTGCTCGGAAGCAACGCCCCTTGAATCCTCATCGTCTTCCTCCGCCTCCCACAACTTCATTCAATGGCGTTTCCCACTCGACAACAACAACCACCTGTTTCCGATCCTATCCCCCTTTCCAATCCTCCTCCTCCGCCTGCGAACAATGTCGAACTCTTCCACGCCGCGGAATTGCAACTCAACACAGGCTCCGACTCCGATCGCGTCTCCGCTCTTCACCTCTTCTATGGGGCCCAATTTTCCACCATGTATACCTTCTCCGTCACCGGAATAGATCTCAAACACGCGAACCTGCAAGGACGCTAATCGACGAGCTATCCCTCTTAACCGATCTAACCACCTCTGTTTGCTTCAGCTTTGTCCTGCAAATTTTGTTTATTGTAATGACAAAAATACAATTGTGGAAGAAACCGTCCAAAATAGGGTCATAACCATCCAAAAATGAGCAACACAGAACCAAACAAAAGAAAAATGGAAAACGTACTTCAACTACTTTGCCAACGCTAGCTTCTGCTTCTGCAGATTCATGAAATGAAATTAACCAGAGGTTTTGAAGCTATCTCTTTTGATTGGAGATTTTGATTTAGCTTACTAGGTTAAAAGTGTTGTGTTCTTCATCACCGGAACAACCCATTCCTCCCACCCAACCTCTTCCTTTAACTGGGAGTCTCGACAAATAGGTCGATGCCGACCTCCTCCGACAATAACGGAGAAGACGAATCATCGACGAAAACCTCTTTCCACCGCCTTAATCCGACCTCTGTGAAGATTTCAGATCCGGCGTCGACTAGCCGGATCGGATCAGAGAATCTGAACACGGATCTGAGAAGAATCGCTCGATCGGTTGCTCGATCTCGCCATGATTTGGTACCAGGGAGTCGACGAACTCTACATCAGAACCTAATTTCTTCAGATCTGAATCGCTGAGTTTGAGCCAATTTAAAATCTCCTACGACTGCTCCACTATTTTACCACTCGGCTCAACCTCCTCACTGGTTGGGCTCGCTGATATGACAGAAGCGAGAAAATCGAGGCAGTTTGGGCTCGGCGATGGATTTGACGGGAGATGTCTCGGCGGTATTCAACGACTAGATGAGGCGGCAGTGGGTTTGAGGTGTTTAGAAGATAGAGAGATATGGGGAAGAAGAAAGGGTAAATTAGAAATTAAAAATAAAATTTAATTAATATAACATGGTAGTCATGTCGCACGCCACATATGAATTTAGACACAGTCAGCTAACTCCGTCATGCCACGTAGGATGATTTTGTGCGAAAACTGACGGTATGCTATTTTGGTAAATGACATAGGTTGTTCGTGCCAATATTGGAATTCGGAAAACGTGATGTATATTCGTGTAATAAGCCAAAAGGTCGTGTTGTATGAGAAGATTAGGCATAAAAAAATCGTTATTGGCCCAATACAACGCACGAAACCCCTTCTCACAAGATTTTGACTGCAGCATATTTAATTTTCCGTAACTTTGTGGGATTACCTACCTATCTGAACACCGGCACCTCCTACCATACCTTCAAGTTATCATAAATTAAAATTATTGACCTGCTATAGTAGGTTTAGCAGGTCATGTTACGTAAGAAATAACTGTTGTTACGTAAGCCTTACGTAACATATGAGCATCTTACGTAATAGTTGTAAATAATTTAGAATTGTTACGTAAGATAAACAATTGGCCAGGAACGAGACAAGCAGCTTCACAACTCTCAACATCCCAGGTTGAACCTCATTGTACGCTTAGATCCACATGAGCTGAACAATTGGCACGCCGGTTATGGGGCTAAGCTTCACAGTTCTCAACTGCTTAGCGGAAAACAATGCAGGAAATTATACTGACAAGCAAGACAAGGAACACTAAGGGAGCGGAAACGTTGGCCTACCAACAACTAGAGCGGACAGAGGCGGAAACACCCTGCGGCGGACTCCAGCCAATAGTCAGCCCTGGCAGAAATCACCCTCATGCCCAATTTGGACAGAGTGGACGCCGAAGATGAAGGGTTGCACAAAAACCACTGATGTCTTCTCTAGGCGACACTCAACAAAATTATGGAGGCGTGGACAAACTCACATAGCATTCTCATCTTTCGTACCCTCCCTCACTACCAAAGATTTGGCCAAGCAGGTGGGCATTCCAGGAGTAGAACGAGAACATGGAAACCCTAATCCAAGCTCTTTGTACCAAGGAGAGCTCTACGCGGGAGTCGCCAGTGGGTGTTCCCCTGCAAGAGATGGTCAACACTGAGGTCATGATTTGCCTATTTCTTCCATCGCACCAGGCAGGCGAATGCCAGATGGCATTGCGGTAATCGCTAGCTAGGGCACTTCCGGCTGAGGAGTTTCCCACTAATTTTTACCCTTCTCTCTTGAGCGTTTACAAGGGGACAAGCAACTTAGACGATCATCTAGCGGGCTTCACTATCACGATGCAGATGTACAAGGTGATCGACACGACATAATGTACAGAGCTTTCTGCGGAACCTTCAGAGGGAACGCCCTAAAGTGGTACAAGGCATTACTAGAAGGCATCATCCAGAATTGGGAGTACTTCGTAAGGCTCTTCTTGGCAAAATTCTCCAACTAGAGGGCCATGAAAGACAACATAAAAGTGGACTACTATGAAATGTGGTAAAGCCTAGAATTTTATGGGCAAAGCCTAGGTCCCACTCGGAGGTAGAATTTGGAATACAAAAGTGCATCGAAGTGGAGGAGAGCGTGTACACCTTGAGGGAATATATGTCGGAGCACTTGGAGGACAAGATCGTGGGCGTTTGTCTTACCAAAAACAAAAAAAAAAATAAGAAAGGCGTGACGGTAGGGACAATGGCAACCAAAGGAAATATTAAGGACGATCAGGCCACCAACAACCCAAATACACTCGCTTGATAGAGCTCCGATGGAAGCTGCTAACCCTCATGGTACAGGAAAAATATGATATTCGCTGGCCTAAACCACTGAATGACAGACAAAAGAAGAGACTCCTCGAAATGGTGTGCATTTCACAAGCAGCCAGGTCATTACACGGACAATTTTTGTGAGCTGAAGGAAGAAATCGAAAGATTGCTAGAAAGAGGCAAGCTAAGAGAGTACATCATCTAGAACAAGGACAAGGACAAACCTCGTGCCACATGAAAGTTTAGAGTCAATGCTGATAAAGGCGATGAGCGTTCAAGGAACACTGACAATGAGCCATGCGAAAAGAGGAGGAATGTCTTTGACGGGATCAGTATGCCCAACGACCACGACGTTGGAAGCGGAAAAAAAAGAAGTTCAAAGGGACTATCGCCACCATTCATGGAGGTGAAGTTAATGATATGTCGAAAGACTCCATGGTAGTGGGTGAATGCTCGCTAGTTAACGAAATAAGGGCTTACTCTCCAATAACCTTCAATGATGAAGACTTTAAGAAGACGGGAGGCCCGAGCTCGAAGGATATGGTGGTTCAGGTAATCATCGATGAGTGCCGAGTTGAAAGGGCTCTCATCGATGAAGTAATCTCATCGAACATTATGACATCAGACGTCTTCGAGAAGCTAGGCCTCGACCCAGCTATACGGACAAAATACTACACTAGTTGGCTTTACCAGGAACGATGTACCAGTCTTAGGTATCATTGTTCTAGATGTCACCATTAGTGATGAAGAATACCAAGTGATGGTCCCAACCCACGATGTTAAGCCCCTCGTACGGTGTACCCGCCATCATACGAACGCAATATGGAGAAACCCTAATGCCATTAGCCGCCTAGGGTTTCCTCCGAAGACTACTTGGGCTGCACGGAACGTGAGGCCCACCAGAAGTCCCACATAAACCCTAGCCATCTAGGGTTTCCCCCATAAACTTGGAGAATAGTCCTAATACAGAGAAGGAACCCTTGGCCACATCAGACTCGGACTCTAGAGCATTATAAAAAAGAGGCCATCCTTCAAAATCAAGGAGGGACACGACACACCTTAAGGTATAGACTCTAGTTCGTACGCTTGAGGCTATCCCCTCCAAAAAACCTTAAAGGGTACCCCCGACACTTCTCTGTCTCTCTCTCATACGACCTTACCCCCTCACTTAATCATATAGATGTCCATCCTCTTATTGCTATCTCTTGTACTTGTTGTGAGGTACGCTCCAGACACTCTCATCAATTTCATGCAAACCCTAATTATTATCTAGATTGAATTGAAACTCTTTATGTTATTCAACATCGCCTATCGATGCAGGGCCCTCACGTTAGCCTATTATGCCGACTCTGACTTTTTCCTAAAAAAATCTAGGTACTTCCATGAGTCGAATCGCAACCTCAACTCATCCTATTCACGAACAACCCAAACTTTTATGGGACTCATTTGATCTCGTTAGTGATACCATGTTTCAACCAAACCTAGGTTTTAGACACCGATTGGATGTGGATGTTACCACTCTCCACAACTTCAAAGGATTTCATCTCCGAAATTATAACTCAACTCATTTTCCTAAAAATAAAGAAAAAATTGCAGCCAAAACGGAGCAACACGCATTACATTCAAACCCAAAAGCCTGTTCTAACTCTCCTAGCAACCCCACATTCAGAAACTTCCTCTAACACCACAGAAAGAACTCCTCCCCTAAGAAAACTCACGCAACAAGCATCCACATTCAAAATAACAAGAGCACAACATGCACAACCACACCAATACCCATCACAAATCACCACGCAAGTTGGGAATCAATTAATGAGTATGAAAAAGTCTAAGTACCTGAAGCAAAGGCCTCAACCAATTTCGGGTAACGCTTTTGCTCCCAACTAGCTGCTTCTGTATCTTGGTTCCTACAAACCACTTTGAGCATAAAAATCTGCTTACTCCTCAAGACACGAATTTGGCTATCCATGGTTGTTATCAGTCTCTCTTCATACGTCATATCCTGCTTTATGTCTACCTCTTCTGGTTGTATCACATGGGAGGGATCTACATGATACTGTTTGAGCATGCTAACATGGAACACACTGTGTATCTCCTCAAACTCGCTTGGCAATGCTAGAACATAGGCAACAGGACCAGTGGACCAGCCTTCACCAACAGTTCATAAGGATCGATATAATGAGGAGTCAACTTCCCTTTTATTTTGAACCTCATCAAACCCTTCCAAAGAGACACCTTCAATAATATCTTCTTTCCAACCTAAAAAAATGAGTGCCCTAGCACGCCATCCGAATACATCTTCTGCCTATCTTGGGCGACTCTCAACTTCTCTTTGATCACATTCACTCGATCAGTTATCTCCTGGACGATCTGAGGTCCAGACAACATACGAACACCCTTCTCATCCAAACAAAGACGATTTCTACACTTCCTTCCATACAAAGCCTTGAATGGAGCAGAGTTCAAACTACTATGATATGAGTTGTTATAAGCAAAACTCAACCAAAGGTTGCAATAATTCATACATGGAATTTGGAACTCCATTACACAACTTCTTAGCAACTACTCCAAGGTAAGGATCGTTCTCTTCCGGCTGACCATTCGTTTGAGGATGATACGCTGTAGAGAACTTCAACTTTGTTCAAAAGCACTATGCAAGACTTCTCAGAAATTAGCGGTAAAGCTTGGATCCCAATTTGACACAATGGATTGAGGAACTTCATGTAACCTTACCATTTCACTAATATACAACTTAGCCAACTCTTCAACACTTAGCTTGTACTAAATGGGTAAAAAGTCAGGGACCTTGGACAAATGATCAACAATCACCCAAACTGCATCTTTCCCTTCTCTTTGGCGAAAAACCAGACACGAAATCCATTGTGACATATTAGGAAAATCCCATATCGACAAAGCATAAGAGAGATCCATGGGATATGAACAATAGTTGAACCTTAACTAACAAGACGTGTTTTGGGGTGTAATGGAGGAGTTGTTGTAAAATCTCCAAAGTTAAACGTGCTTAGGGTGGAGAAGTGAAGAGATGGGTGACCTTCTGGGAAGTCACCATGATTTACCCCAAACGCAAATACGAAGGGCCTAGGCCCAAAATGGACAATATCTTTTTGGAAATGTTGGGATGTTATAAGTGGTATCAAAAGCTCTCCATGTTCTTGTAAAACGATGGTGGGGGAAACCTCAACGGGGATGTTGAATCCTTGAGGGGGGTTTATTATTACATCCTATGAAAAATCTCACATCCACAAAGCACAAGAGAGATCCATGGGTTATGAGCAATAGTTGAACCTTAACTAACAAGACACGTTTTGAGGTGTAATGGAGGAGTTGTTGTAAGAACTCTGAAGTAAAACGTGCTCATGGTAGAGTAGTGAAGAGATGGTTGACCTCTTGGGAAGTTACTATGATGCACCCCCAAAAGAAAATCTACAAAAGCCTAGACAAAAAATGGATAATATCTTGTCAGAAAAGGTTGGGATGTTACATCAATTTTTTTTGCTAATATATGAAATATCGGATTTCATTAAAACGAGAGTTTTGTAAGGGGACTAGAGCATGCTACCATAAGAAAAAATATCTTTCTTTTGAAAGAAATTCAATTCAGAACTATGATAATTATATATCTAAGGTCCAATATTGTAAACATTTCAGAGGTTTTTCTTGACTTTTCTCGTGTCAACAAACAATTGGAAATCTGGGGTGGGTTTTACACTGTATAAGCAATGATCTCTATGTAAGTTTGGGGAGTGGTGCGTGCTGTCTCGTTCTAATGAAATTCTCATCATTCATCAAAAAACAAACAATTGGAAATCCCTCAGCTTTTTTAGAACATGTCCGAGTCAAATAGCAAGTCCTTATAACGATCAAGGCTGCCAATATGTTACTCAGAATGCTGCCAATATGTTAGTATCTTTCGTTTCATATTTAGGAGTAAATAAGTTAACTTTTAATCTATAACACCAGCCTTGAATCCAACACATGTTTTAGTCTCTGTTTGTAGTGAGTGGTGACATAAGTCCCTCTAACTCATGAATTAAGAATTCTCATTAATCGCTTGGGCATCAACCCAGGAAGAATAAATTTCAGGCTTGTTAATGCTTTAATTAAGTCATGACGAATTTCTTTCGAAATACCTTAGTTCCAAGAGGAAGTCGAATCCCCACTGCCTCCTTGAAAGAGAGATGTCCTTAACCACTAGACATGTAGGGCACGCATTCACCATCCCTTTCTAACCCTCCTTCTTTGTTTCGAAATTAAATTGATTATCTAAAACACTCAAATCACATCATATTACGATCATAAAAATCCTAAGATGGAAATAAACCACAATATGTATAACCACAATTCTAGGCATAGAAATTAAAGTTTTAAGATGAAATGTTGTCCATTATGGTGAAGATGAACACCACTTTTTTAGTGTTGAGAGTGAAGCTTAATAGAGTTTGCAGTGTTCTAACATGATAATAATACCTAATGTTCTTAGCTGCATATTAATATGTAGTAATATTAAACATTATTTAGGGCTTAATATCTTTTTTTTTTTATGATTGGGTGTGGATTTGAATTTGTGACCTATTACATAGAGTTGTAGTTATCTCACCAGTAGACTAATAGGTCTTCCAATCGGGCTTAATATCTAATTTGGTGATTAACATGTAGGACTTGTAACATAGTGGTCAATACTCTTTGTTTGTGGTCATCAATCTATTGGATGTGTAACAATATGGTCATTTCATCAAGTCTCCGGCCAAGTTCTCTTTATTAAGTGTTTATATTATCAAGCTAACTCACAATTTTTTTCCATGTCACATAATGTCACATCATCAATCCACCCTAGACTCAACCTAATCAATCTAAACCAACCCAACCCAAAACTCACCCCACCCCTCACCTCTGTTCGGACTCTCCTTTGTCCCTAGCATTGTCGTCATTGTGTCCTTCATCGTCGGCGAAACTAATGATATTCTTAGGCTTAGAGGTTTCCTAAGAAGGTTGTGATGGCGGGATTTTGCGGGAGATGGGCGGTGAAGGGAGGACAGTGGAAGCGTCGACGGAGTTAGAGTCTTCATCATTGGTGCAGTGGTGAAATTTTGGTGATCTGCTGTTGGAGGAGCTCATTTATAAGGTCATTGATTCCTTGCTTACATGGTTGATGCTTTAGCAAAACTCGAGAAGTTGGAGCTACCATCCTCCAGAAGAGCTTGTGGGTTCCCTTGCTCCACCAGCTTCCCCTGTTCAAGGATCAATATCTGATCCATGTTCAGTACCGTCGAAATCCGATGAGCTATTGTGATCACTGTCATCCCTTTGCATTCACTGGAGATGGTGTTTTGTAGTAGCTTAGCTGTCTGCGTGTCCACATTAGCCGTGCACTCGTCTAAACAAAGTATCTGCGACAAAACAGAATTGTCACGCATCTCATCATTCACCCTTGTTTGGCCTCACTTCCATCGATCATGTTGTTACTGATTTTTTAAGAGAATTATGGTATCTATCGAGTATATTTTGGTCAGCCTAATCACTCGGACCTTAAATGAAGCTCATTCTCCAAATAAATCAACATACAGGATGTCTACCTTAGAGGACTTGAGAAGAGCTCTGGCGAGGCAAAGAAGCTGCCTTTGTCCAGTAGAGAAGGAGCATCCAGATGCCTGAACTAGAATATCCAGTCCTCCAGCAGCTTCTACTTCGTCCTCAACATGGCATTTCCCCAAGACATCCCAGATCTTCAAGTCATTGCTTTTGCGGAGAGGGTCTAGGTTATCCCTGAAAATTTTACGGCAAGAGATGAAATGAAAAGCACAACTGTCAGACTCTGTACTAACAGAGAAAGGAAATGGAAATAAACGCCTACTGCAGAAGAAAGCATATCTATGAGGCACACCTTAACGACCCTTGGAATAGAAAGGGGATTTGAGGAACAACAGCTAATCGTGAACGGAGATCTCTCACGGGCACATCCAGTATGTTTAGGGCGTCCACTAGAATGCAACCACTTGATACTAGTGAAAGGCGGAAAAGGGCGTTCAGGATGCTAGATTTGCCAGCACCAGTTCTTCCAATAATTCCCACCTGTTTCATTTGGTAACAAAGAATAGAAAGAAAAAAAAACAGAGAATTCATTAGGCTGCAACATTTATTTGACAGCATCAGAAAGAAATCACGAGAAAATACTTGTGTGCCTCCTGCAATTGTGAATGTAACATCACGTAATGCTGGTGGCAAAGAGGGCATGTATCTCATTGTAACGTTCTGAAATTTGATTAGTCCGTCAAATGGCCAATTGGGGTCAAGAGCTTTGGGTCCTTCAAGCACCTCTTGTGGGATGTCCATGTACTAAAAAGTGCAGAATTCATTTCAGTTTTACCACTAAGGGAATCAGACACTTGAACAAGTGAATGTTTCTGTACCTCAAGAGGTCTCTCAATAGACACCATTTCCTTTTCGGTTTCAGTAAAACTCGTTAGGAAGTTTCCTAACAATGATACAATTGGGGAGGCATAAGAAAGAGCCAAACCCACCTGAAACGGCAACATATAGTCCCAAAATCAGCAGAAAAAAGTTTTGAAGAGTCTGAGGCAAATATATATTAGAGGAAGTACCAGTCCAGGAGTGCCAAAATCGATTGGTAAATAACCTCTGGATCCAGCAACAGCCATCACAGCAACGAATGTGACTACAAATGCTCCTAACAACTAATAGCATTGCATTGGTCAGTTAGCATGACTTTACTTGACAGTCTTGTATAGCAATTTGCCAAAAGTTTCACAGGGATTGACCAACCATATTGGAAGTGTCACCTCCGATAACTATAAAGTTTCACCTTTGGCTATGAAAATTCAGTATGGATTTCAGACAAGCATTGGAAGTGTCAACTCCAATGCGTAAATACCTGGAGACGCAGCGAAAGCCACAAACTTGCTATTGTCTCCGAGTAAGAAGTTCGCTGATACAATGTTACATGCTCTGTGAAGTTGCGCTGGAAAGAGTTCTGTTCAACAGCAACCATTAACTTTCAGTACATTCAGTCCATAATAAAAAATTATCAGCTCAGAAAGATGTATGACGATGAACAATAGTATTGTGATAAATAAAAGACATAATGAGGAAAGGTGGATATTGGAACACAAATAAACTGAACCACAAGGCATTATAATCATGGCTCAGTAATTACTAACTATAAACTAAGGCCAGAAAGAGACTATATTTACTAAGATGAGGAGATCTTTCCCTCAAATTAAATGATAATAACCTTGACCAGAGAGAGGTTATGTATATATATTTTGGATGATAATAACCTTCTCCACTCAGTATTTTCTTATCTATGAAACTTTCATCAGAGCAGGCCAAGCAAATGGTAAGTAATTTCAAGAGAAACAACCTCAGACTTAAATGCTCTTATTGTAGATGATCCCTTGAGTGTTTCTGTGAAGGTTGCATAGATAGGAGATCGAGAAACACTGTCAAGCCGTCGTAATTCTCTTGATGTCGACCTGTAGAAAAACTAGAGAAGTTCTGGCTCAGCACAAAATGTTTTACCTCAATATTTCCCTTCCTTTTGGGAACAGAATAAGATATACTAATTGTTAATGCCATTCAATGTATCAGAGGATATTAGACCAAGCTAGAAGAGTTTCACAGCCCATATGACTTAGTTATCTTATTTTGTTCACTTCTTCTCAACTATCCAACTTTAGGATATGACCAATCATGTACATGTAAAATTAAATTTGGAACTCCACGTCATTTATACCCAACTCACTCAAGCTTTCATCCTAGGTTCAATTTTATACCTGTAGCTTACTGTAGATGAGCCAAAATGGCAACAGTAGAAGCAAGAAGAAAACCTGCAAGCAAAATAAAACATTTAGCAGGAACTTGAACCAAGGTCAACAAGTGAATTAAATTTTATCTCACCAATGAAAAAACGAGGGTGACATAAACTTGAATAGATTCTATAGCTGAAGTGAAAGAGCAGAGGCACCTGCACGTATGACAACACCATTGCTATGCCCAAGAGACCAACAAAATTGGCAACGAGTATGTTCAACATGAATGGGAGAGAGTCATCGATTGTATAGAGATCTGAAGAGAACCTGCATCAATACAAAAATTTTGCTGATTTGATGGACTTTATGTACTTAATTGAAAAAGAAACACTCATCCTAACCTGTTCAGAATTCTTCCACTTGGCGTTTGGTCAAAGAACTGTACAGGAGCGTCAAGAAGCTTATCAAGCAATATGTTGTGCACCTGAACTGCAGCGCGCAGACCACCAAATGCAAATGAAAATGCCCGTACTAACGTCAGAAATGAATTGCTGGCACAGAATACGCAGAGAACGATCTGCACCACAAAATACTAAGTCAACCAAGGATGCAGAGTCTCCCTTCCATTACTGGTTCCTTCTACTTCTACTTTACTTTTTCCAATCGATGAGAATCAGGAACATCTTAATGATTTTACAAGATTCACAGACACAGAGTGCAGGTAAATTGATTTTCAGAAACAATCAGAAAGTCTATCAAACCCAAAAATTGCTGTTTAGCTCTCCAAGGATGTGGGGCAGAAGTGTTCTCATTATTCATTTTTGTCACTAGAAAGGATGATGAACCATGCAAGCATCCATGTTTTTCCATACTTAAATGAGCTACCTGTTGGTGAGTAATTTGATTCTGAAACTCACTATAAGTAGTGAATGCCCAGGAGCAAGAATGGCTAACAATTACTTTTGGAGTGAACAGAGAAACGTGACTAGCTTAACGTTGTTTCTCCCAATATGTCTTCTCTAAGATACTATGTGCAAGTGGTCTTCTGTACGACAGATAGCAAGAGAACAAAGAAGTATACTCATACCAGTAAGGTTTTGAATACATTACCAAGTAGAAGGTAGTTGAATATCCTGTTCGACCGTTTCCTGTTGTATCAACCCAGTATGACAGCCACAGGTCATTTCCATTACGGGAAGCTTGCATCAAGATAGCTGAAAGGGATATTACAAATGTGATGAACCAACCAGCTGACCCAGCATAGTTCCTGCAAGGGAACATATGATTATTAACTGACATTTGTATTATTTTACAGATATGTACACTCTTCTAAGCTAAAAAAAGTAGGTAAAAAGTGGAAGATACTTGTATACAGCAATTTCAACTCTGCCCTCTTTCCGTTGCTCTTCTTCAATTATATCTTCCACTGTATCCAAAACATGCGGGTCTTTATATTCTCTACATTGCATTGGATATTCTGGGCTGAGTTCAAGCTGGACGTTCGACAAAGCATCTAATTCATTCTTTTGAAAGAATGCAGCATGCGATGAAGCTACCAAGTCAACTGAACTTCCTGCCCATTTCACTTGTCCTTTGTCCATAACAATAACCAGATCAGCACATGATATAGCCTGCAGTATTCAAAAATAATCACAGATATATCTACTCTAGTTATGTATTAATCAAAGAGCCAGGGATCACAATCTGAAGCTGCTTTACTTCATACTGTACAATGATTCAGAAAAGTCACAAGATGAGTATGAAGAAACTACCTGAATATTGTGAGTACAAAGAATACGAGTTGCTTGATTCGTAAGAGGTCCAAGGATAGCATTGTGCAAAATCCACCATGCAACATGGGAATCAACAGCACTAAGGACATCATCTAGAAGATACAGATCAGACCCTTGGTAAATGGCCCTGTTTTATGACAACAGCCAAAACCATCAGAAAAATAAAAAGAGAATAAAATTCGATCACTCATAGGGAAAAAGTCAGCACAAAGTGTTTGAATAAACCTGGCCAAAGCAAGACGAGCTCTCTGCCCGCCAGATAAGTTTAAACCTTGCTCTCCAATACAAGCCATGTCACCTCCAGCCATTAGGGATATATCAACATCCAACGCGCAGACCTTTATAGTGTCGAAGTATCTGTTCAACGAAGCATAGATCAAAGAGTGAATGAGCCACGTGACTAAAGGAAATGAATACTCAACATTGTTGCAAATTTATCACATTTGAAAACCTCATAATGTCTATGTAAATTATCTAAGAGCAAATAAAATCTGGGAAATGGTAAAACACAGAAGAATAGGACAAGATAGTCTAAAATCACTCGAAGAATTACCGTTTTGAATCATAATGTTTACCGAACACAATGTTTTCACGAATTGTTCCAGCTAAAATCCATGGAACCTGCAATATTCATCAGAAACTTCCATTAGCTAATACAGAAATTTTTTATTTACTGCTCCTATCAGTAGTATATCAAAAACCTGTGGTACATATGCAACAGTTCCACTTGAATGTATGGAACCACTGATGAGCTGCATTTCCCCTAATATTGCACCCAACAAGGATGATTTACCGGAACCAACCTGAAAGATGATGAGTCAAGGAGATGGGATTAGATAACATTGAAAGTGAAGTAGTACTTCCTTACGGCTCGAGCAAGCCATATCTTGTAATCAAGACGATATTTGGAGAATAATAGCAGTTACGAGCAATCAGTGAAATATTTGACCTCTCCAGTTACTGCAATCAAAGCACCCTTTGGAAGGCTTAAGTTGACATGATACAACACTGTGCTCTCTGGCCTTTCATCACTGCTAGACCAAGCACAACATGCATCATGCAAAACAACAGCTATATCTTTTGGAGAGCAATCATTGGATGATATAACATTCTTCTCATGTTTGTAACCGGAGCAGCGAAGAAACCTGCTCAACCGTCTGGTTGATATATAGGCCTGGGTCAAGAAAACAAGAATGCAATAGCATTTGAAATAAATACTTGTTACATAAAAGAGAATATAAAGACTATTAATTCATCAGAAAACCCACATCAATTAATCCGTTAATGACCCATGGGAATGAGTTTAGAGGAGAGATCAGATTGTTAAAGAGGGCAAGGCAAGTGAAGACCTGCCAAAACAGATAAGATGACTTAGATTCGAAATTGTATTTTTGTGCTACTAATCAACACATTTACTTCACAAAGTAAGTATACCGTAGCAGCATCAAGTTGATATCCCATCAGACTAAAAAGTCCGAATGTGCACAGAGAGAAAAGAGTAGGTGTTGCAGCCCAAAAGAAAACACACCATGCATCCAAATACTTCCTTGTCTGAAAATATTAGGCCAATAACAAAAGTGAGGGAGTATAATAATTAGTTTGAAATGATACTCCATAGTTTTCCAAGGCATATCACATTTTGACGTTCATACAGCTAGGTGCTTCAATTCTAATATTCTCATGTCCATCACCCAATTGGAGAAGAGCTGTTCCCACCCATACATCTTTAGAGTGCGGATATGGGACAAAATTTCCCCAGTCCGTCTAATCCTGCAAGAGAAAGTCTTAATTATATTTATATTCAGTATGAACTGTAACACACTGAAACGAACATACACAAGATTATACAGGTAATAATTTCCATTTTAGTGATGCAAATCCCTTTGACCTAGAAGTGACTCTTTACTTGCTCGTCAAAATTCAGTTTACCCAATTGTAGACATTAGAAATGTAGTATGCACCTTTCATCTTTTTGCTTCATCATTTTTTCCGTCGCACTTGCAATGAGCTCAGAGATCCATTTATTCACTACAAGCGAAGAAATTTCCACATCCAACAAAAATCAAGTGAACACATGTAAAACTTAAACACGCAGACCACCAAACTAAAATGCTGCTCATATTCACGAAGAAACCCACCTAATAAGACTCTGTTTTTAAGATATTTTTCAAATTTATGAGGACAAGAAATGATATTGGATAGTTATTGCAAGTCCAGCAAGAAACGCAAATCTGACTTGAGTATACAAGAGATACAAAGCCACCACAATTTGTAAAGGCAAGCTGAAAGACCCAAGAAGGAAGTTCTTATCATTGTACATGAGAACAAAGTGCACTCCCCCATCATAAATATCATTAAACAGAAGCTTAAAACTTGGGATTTTCTAATTTTCATTTTATATATGGGAAACAGACATCTTTACCTCCAGATATCATGGAAGCTATTGCATAAGTTAACAGTTCGATCGGTATCAACCGACATAAATGTCTGTATTTCACCCTCGGAGAACTTGGATTGTGCAGCTAGTGTGAGACACAAGCACTGGACCAATCAAATGAGAAGAATATGTCAATACAACAACCTAACTAATTGGAAAGCAAAGAGAAAAGGATTGGAAACCAATAGATTTTTTGCCATTGATGGAGTTGTGATTGATGCAGGTGGAATGGTTCTTCACAAGGGTGAAATAGCTGAAATGAAGGCTGGTGAAATAGCTACCCATCTCAGCAATAGGCTCGTCTCTGATTTCATGGATAAATTTGAATTTGAATATGGTTCGTTTATATCATGTTGCTTTTTTTATTGTAACACGGATTAGATTAGATGAATAACAGTCTGTGAAATTATGACAGGGGGCAGAGGAAAAAGAAGAAGAGAGAATAAGCAGGAAAAGCAAAGGAAGATGAAGAGGGTTCTATTCATGGAACATATGGTGGTTTTCTCCCCTGTTTTTTTGGGATTTTTTACGATACCTCATCGGTTTTAGCTTGTGTCACTTGAAGTTGTTTCCTTGACGATACCTCACTAGTTTTAGCTTGTTAAGGAACAAAAGTGAAGAATTATATGTGGAAAGAGGACTGTGGAAACTACGCTCCCTTTGATCTGTTTTTGGCCTTAATGGATGCACCCAATTTCCTTGGCAATGAACTCTCTAATGAGAAGTGAGTTTGAGTTGGTGATCTCTTATTGCTTCAGACTCTAATCTTATTTTTTTATCTTTTCTTTCTCTTTTAGGTGAACGAACTGGTGAATATGATATGCAAGTGTGACGTGTGTAGTTTTAGAATCATTCTATGGGATGTCCAGATGCTGTGATTGCCATGGAGCAGGATGAAACCAATACAAGTTGATCTAGTATGTTTTAACTGAACTATTCATTTCTTCCATCTTCTAGGTAAACTTAAACTTGATTCGATCACGATACAATTTTTCTTTGGTGAAGCTTTTGATACTATTTTTCTTCATATGGAGACAGTTCCTGAGCGATTCTTTGGACAATACCCCCTGTCTACGATCCATTTGTAAGAGGTTTATGAATAATCCCTATTCCTTCATATTTCTTTCGAGTTGTCACTGCTTATGCTACTGACAAGGTTTTTGGTTTTTGTTCTCTAACCACCAGAAATGGTATCTCAGAGTGTTGATGTTAGAGTGATTGAACCAGAGTGTCTTCCATACCTTCTTGGGGCAAAGAAGGTAAGTTAGGTAAGTCATCTAAAACACTGTAGATCCGAGTTTATACTCAGATTAGCTTCCTGAATAATTTTAAGCAATTCTCTTCTCTGCCGCTTCTTCTGTCGCTTTCCTGTTCTGTGCTAGGAGTCTCGAGTGAAGCATTTAGAGTTCTTTCTTCCAAAGTTTTGTCGAGTCTCTTTTTTCGTGTAGCTGGGAAGGCTTTCTTATTTAAGCAAGCTACAGGAGAAACACTTCTCTTTCTCCAGCAAGTAGAAACAAGGTTAGAGGCAGTAAATCAAGGAAAGTAATTGGAAGTTCAGCTCTGCTATTGAAGAAATATTATGGACATTGGAAGAACAATGGACAACTTCCTAGATTCTTAAAATTGAACAGGTATTCTTTGTTGATAAGCTCTTCATCATTTTGCTGGCTTCCATGCTGATGTCTTTTTCTTTGAGGTAGTGCATGTTCATCTTTTCTATCATGAAACTGTACACGTCGTAAGTGATTGCCGTTGTGATCTGCTATTTAGATTTAGCTATAGGTTCTGGGATCTCCTTCTTGACATGAGGTTTGGAAGCTAGTTAGTTCATGAAGACTGCCATTGGAGAACACAAAGCTCATTTTGCATTGCTTGAATAATGATTAGGATCTGTGTCACATTTTGGGTTGAGATTAAGTTAGTCATATGCAACATCTGAGAATCTAAATTTGAATCTCTTTGAATCCCAAGTTTGGCTCTCGAATCTGGGAAAAAATGTTCTCGTGCACATCTCGTCTCTCGAAAATGGTGCATGAGCATTTTCTCTGCTGCTTCTGAATTCTGCAGCTGCCTATTAGCAGGTTTGTTAGGAGAAGTTGAGACAACCTTTGGTCTAGCAAGATGTGCCACACTTAGACGGGTGAGTTTACTCTTAAACCTATGCTTCAGTATGGTGGAAAATAATGTCGAGTCAAGAGCAAGATAAATTGAATGTTGCAGATCATTTGCTTTAGTTCAAGCCTAATCTGATTCGTGGAAGCTTTATGTTGTTCCTTGTCATTTAAGAAGGGCCTACAGTTTTCTTATTTAAGAAGCGTCATTTCGTCCATGGATGTCTTTTCTCAGGTGCTTCATCGGTGATACGATGGAGAGGTGGAAAAATTTCTTGTTCAGGTAACTTACTTTGTTCAGGCATTATGCACCAGTTGGTATCTTAAGCTCACATTTCCTCTATTTTTTACTGTAATATGGTTGTTTCTATTTTTTACTTTCTTACTTGGGCAGATTAATGAACTATTGAATTACAGGGTATTGAATTTCTACATATCAGAACACAATGAGTTGTTCATGAGGATATCCATGGTAGTTGCTATGCAGGTAAAAACTACTTGAAAGTTATTAGCTTTTATCCATATACAACTGAATCTCTCACATTGTTGTTGTTGTTGACATGTTGACAGATATAGACCTGTAATCCATCAAGGAAAGACTAGACAAAGTGAGATTTGTTGGTGCCACTTGTTTGGGTATTACTAGTCCATTGCTCACCAACAAGAATTTCAACGTATGCATCATTGACGAAGCTAAGTAGATCACTTTCCCTGCACAATCTCTGTTTGAGCGCCCTGTATTGCTTGGAGTTTAGCCAATCGGTTGCAGGTGTGTTCATTTATCCCTGCTTAATTTAAGTCGTGGGCACTTGATATATGATTATCCAGTCATACCTATTTGACATTTTGCTCTTTTCGAAAATCATCGATCATGCAAGGAAAATTCAAAGCCAGAAATAATATCTTAGAAGGGGGATGGGGAATGATCAGTACTGATCGGGAAAATATTGTGTTGTCTTGTTGTCCTTCTGCTCCTCTTGAAAATTATCAATCATGCAAGGAACTGAAAGCCGAAAATAATGTCTTAGAAGGGGGATTGGAATATGATGAATACTGATCAAGAAAATGTTGTGTTGCCTAGTTGCCGAGTCCACTTAGAATATAAATGAGAACGAGGTTTATCTCAAGTGAGTCCTAGAAGGGAACTTTGGAATGAAGAAACTAAGAAGTTGATATCTGAAACTTCCATGTCCCGTTTATATTATTACTCAATCATTCCAGTTGCCCTTCTGCTCCTCTCGAAAATCATCAATCATGCACGAAACTGAAATCTGGAAATAATGTCTTAGAAGGGGGGATAGGGAATATGATCAATACTAACCGAGAAAATGTTGTGTTGCCTTGTTGCCGCGTCCACTTAGATTATAATTGAGAATGAGGTTTATCTCAAGTGAGTCCTAGAAGGGAACTTTGGAATGAAGAAACTAAGAAGTTGATATCTGAAACTTCCATGTCCCGTTTATAATATTACTCAATCATTCCAGTTGCCCTTCTGCTCCTCTCGAAAATCATCAATCATGTAAGGATTTGAAATCTGGAAATAATGTCTTAGAAGGGGGTATCGGGAATATGATCAATTCTAACCGAGAAAAGGTTGTGTTGCTTTGTTGCTGCGCCCACTAAGATTATCATTGAGAACGAGGTTTATCTCAAGTGAGTCCTAGAAGGGAATTTAGGAATGACGAAACTTAGAAGTTGATATCTGAAACTTCCAAGCCCCATTAATATTATTACTCAGTCATTCCAGTTGCCCTTCTCCTCCACTTGAAAATTATCAATCATGCAAGGAACTGAAAGCCTAAAATAATGTCTTAGAATGGGGGATTGGGAATATGATGAATACTGATCAAGAAAATGTTGTGTTGTCTTGTTGTCGAGTCCACTTAGATTATAAATGAGAACGAGGTTTATCTCAAGTAAGTCCTAGAAGGGAACTTTGGAATGAAGAAACTAAGGAGTTGATATCTGAAACTTCCATGTCCCATTTATATTATTACTCAATCATTCCAGTTGCCCTTCTGCTCCTCTCGAAAATCATCAATCATGCACGAAACTGAAATCTGGAAATAATGTCTTAGAAGGGGGGATTGGGAATATGATCAATACTAACCGAGAAAATGTTGTGTTGCCTTGTTGCCGCGTCCACTTAGATTATAATTGAGAATGAGGTTTATCTCAAGTGAGTCCTAGAAGGGAACTTTGAAATGAAGAAACTAAGAAGTTGATATCTGAAACTTCCATGTCCCGTTTATATTATTACTCAATCATTCCAGTTGCCCTTCTGCTCCTCTCAAAAATCATCAATCATGTAAGGAACTAAAATCTGGAAATAATGTCTTAGAAGGGGGGATCGGAATATGATCAATACTGACCGAGAAAAGGTTGTGTTGCTTTGTTGCTGCGTCCACTAAGATTATCATTGAGAACGAGGGTTATCTCAAGTGAGTCCTAGAAGGGAATTTAGGAATGACGAAACTTAGAAGTTGATATCTGAAACTTCCATGCCCCGTTAATATTATTACTCAGTCATTCCGGTTGCCCTTCTGCTCCTCTTGAAAATTATCAATTATGCAAGGAACTGAAAGCCAAAAATAATGTCTTAGAAGGGGGGATTGGGAATATGATGAATATTGATCAAGAAAATGTTGTGTTGTCTTGTTGCCGAATCCACTTAGATTATAAATGAGAACGAGGTTTATCTCAAGTGGGTCCTAGAAGGGAACTTTGGAATGAAGAAATTAAGAAGTTGATATCTGAAACTTCCTTGTCCCGTATATATTATTACTCAATCATTCTAGTTGCCCTTCTACTCCTCTCGAAAATCATCAATCATGCACGAAACTGAAATCTAGATATAATGTCCTAGAAGGGGGGATTGGGAATATGACCAATACTAACCAAGAAAATGTTGTGTTGCCTTGTTGCCGTGTCCACTTAGATTATAATTGAGAATGAGGTTTATCTCAAGTGAGTCCTAGAAGGGAACTTTGGAATGAAGAAACTAAGAAGTTGATATCTGAAACTTCCATGTCCCGTTTATATTATTACTCAATCATTCCAGTTGCCCTTCTGCTCCTCTCGAAAATCATCAATCATGCACGAAACTGAAATCTGGAAATAATGTCTTAGAAGGGGGGATTGGGAATATGATCAATACTAACCGAGAAAATGTTGTGTTGCCTTGTTGCCGCGTCCACTTAGATTATAATTGAGAATGAGGTTTATCTCAAGTGAGTCCTAGAAGGGAACTTTGGAATGAAGAAACTAAGAAGTTGATATCTGAAACTTCCATGTCCCGTTTATATTATTACTCAATCATTCCAGTTGTCCTTCTGCTCCTCTCGAAAATCATCAATCATGTAAGGAACTGAAATCTGGAAATAATGTCTTAGAAGGGGGGATCGGGAATATGATCAATACTGACCGAGAAAAGGTTGTGTTGCTTTGTTGCTGCGTCCACTAAGATTATCATTGAGAACGAGGGTTATCTCAAGTGAGTCCTAGGAGGGAATTTAGGAATGACGAAACTTAGAAGTTGATATCTGAAACTTCCATGCCCCGTTAATATTATTACTCAGTCATTCCGGTTGCCCTTCTGGTCCTATTGAAAATTATCAATTATGCAAGGAACTGAAAGCCGAAAATAATGTCTTAGAAGGGGGGATTGGGAATATGATGAATATTGATCAAGAAAATGTTGTGTTGTCTTGTTGCCGAGTCCACTTAGATTATAAATGAGAACGAGGCTTATCTCAAGTGGGTCCTAGAAGGGAACTTTGGAATGAAGAAATTAAGAAGTTGATATCTGAAACTTCCTTGTCCCGTTTATATTATTACTCAATCATTCTAGTTGCCCTTCTACTCCTCTCGAAAATCATCAATCATGCACGAAACTGAAATCTAGATATAATGTCCTAGAAGGGGGGATTGGGAATATGACCAATACTAACCAAGAAAATGTTGTGTTGCCTTCTTGCCGTGTCCACTTAGATTATAATTGAGAATGAGGTTTATCTCAAGTGAGTCCTAGAAGGGAACTTTGGAATAAAGAAACTAAGAAGTTGATATCTGAAACTTCCATGTCCCATTTATATTATTACTCAATCATTCCAGTTGCCCTTCAGCTCCTCTCGAAAATCATCAGTCATGCACGAAATTAAAATCTGGAAATAATGTCTTAGAAGGGGGGATTGAGAATATGATCAATACTAACCGAGAAAATGTTGTGTTGCCTTGTTGCCGCGTCCACTTAGATTATAATTGAGAATGAGGTTTATCTCAAGTGAGTCCTAGAAGGGAATTTTGGAATGAAGAAACTAAGAAGTTGATATCTGAAACTTCCATGTCCCGTTTATATTATTACTCAATCATTCCAGTTGCCCTTCTGCTCCTCTCGAAAATCATCAATCATGTAAGGATTTGAAATCTGGAAATAATGTCTTAGAAGGGGGTATCGGGAATATGATCAATTCCGACCGAGAAAAGGTTGTGTTGCTTTGTTGCTGCGCCCACTAAGATTATCATTGAGAACGAGGTTTATCTCAAGTGAGTCCTAGAAGGGAATTTAGGAATGACGAAACTTAGAAGTTGATATCTGAAACTTCCAAGCCCCATTAATATTATTACTCAGTCATTCTAATTGCCCTTCTCCTCCACTTGAAAATTATCAATCATGCAAGGAACTGAAAGCCTAAAATAATGTCTTAGAATGGGGGATTGGGAATATGATGAATACTGATCAAGAAAATGTTGTGTTGTCTTGTTGTCGAGTCCACTTAGATTATAAATGAGAACGAGGTTTATCTCAAGTAAGTCCTAGAAGGGAACTTTGGAATGAAGAAACTAAGAAGTTGATATCTGAAACTTCCATGTCCCGTTTATATTATTACTCAATCATTCCAGTTGCCCTTCTGCTCCTCTCGAAAATCATCAATCATGCACGAAACTGATCTGGAAATAATGTCCTAGAATGGGGGGATTGGGAATATGATCAATACTAACCGAGAAAATGTTGTGTTGCCTTATTGCTGCTGATGACGTTAGATTTACCAGGTTTATCTCGCCACATTTGAACGACATTCCTCTTGTTTGACCCTGAATTGTGATGAACTTGAATGATTTTATTGTAAATTATGTTTGATTCCCCGTTGGCCCTCTTTTGGGTCGTTTGATGTGTTTTCAAGTTATTTTGATGAGATTTCAGGATTTCGCATCGTAGAAGACTTCTCTACGAGCTTGGTGGTTAAAACGGGGAACAATTCGGAGCACAAATGAGGTTGGAATTGCCGAAAGAAGTTCGGAGCAAGAAGCAGCATCAAAAAGTGCGGTTTTCAGAGGCAAATGTGCGCCGGCGCACTTTTCGAAGTGCTAGGCGCACTTTGCAATTTTTTCTGCAAACTTTCGGCCAAATATTCAAGATGTGCGCCTTTTAGGGGTCAATGTGCGCCGGCGCACTTTTTGACCCCGCCAGGCGCACATTTGGCCATTTTTCAGCACTTCGACGGAAATTGGGTTTTCAACCCAATTTCGAGGAGAGAGAAGGGACACATCATTTTTCTGCAATTCTCTACTTTTCTCGGACGAACCAGACACTCTTGGAGAGAAGACGGAGCTTTGGAGACTGATGCGCAAGATTTAACTCACAACAATCAAGGTCGTATTCCACGAGGGCTCTCTCAATAGCAACTACTCACACGGTTCATGGACGGTCTATTCATTTAAAATAAGTTTTGGTTTGAAATAAGGACAATTGAAAACATAAAAGAAATTAAACAAACAAGCAAATCAAAAGGGTGCAAATCAAAGGTAAAGGAGGTTAACTTGGAAAGATAGGTTCATGATGCTCAAGAGGAGTAAATGCACAAACAAGCCAAACATGATCGAGGATGCAATCGAATGACCACGCAAATCCCTTCTATAGACTCAATGCACTCTCGTCGCACTAAATCCCTATCCTAGAACCACTCAACCGAGGCTCTCGCTCTCAAGTTAAGTGACTAAGGATGCATTAAAGGTGTTTGATGAAATGCCAAACTACAAAACCCTCTCCTATGACTCTATGACCACTAGGCTAGACACCACACTCTCATGTCAATGTCCTAACACTAAGAGAATCATCAAAAGACTAATCAAAGTTCAATTGAATGAAAAAACCTAATGCACACCAAGTGTTCGATAAAATGCACAAGTGAGAAATCATGCAACTATGGTTGAACTGAGGAGATCTAATCTCTTAGAACACACTCCCTTCAATCCCTAGACCTACAATCCATGTAATCCAAGCACTCTCATGCATTACATTACAAAAGATAGACCAATCAAGCCATAGCCATCAATGGAATTAACAACAAGTCATAGAGACCATCCTCATACAATCCAAGAACAATCATAGCATGTTTGTACAATTCACCTCTATCCTAGCACAACCATCTATCAATCCAAGAAAACCTAAGAAATCAGCCACACATGGCCAAGGAAATGAAGGAAAGAGAAAGAAAGATGATCACCAAGTACACCATGGCAATCCTCCTCTTGCAAGCTCCTCTCCAAGGTTGTGGGCTTCAATCCAAGCTCCTCTACTTTGATTTGCACCTTGCTCTAGGGTTGTGGATTGGAGATGAGGAGATAAGTATTTGAGAAGTTGAGAGAAAAGGGTTTTGAAGAAGTGTGAAGTCTGAATTATCAATTGTTCTCAATTTTCGCCCCCTCTTCCTCCTTATATACTGCACCGGAAAACCTTCATATTTTCGGCGAAAACTATGTAACATTTTCGCTGAAAATGCCTTTGTAAACCCGACCGGCTGATGCATTCCTTCATAGATTTTCGGCGAAAACATTGGGAAGTTTTCGCCGAAAATGACTTCATTGATCAGATGTCCGCCGACTGCTTAGAATTTTCGGTCCGAGAACTCTAGGTTCTCGCCGAAAACTTCTTCAGGTGAAAGTGCATTTTCTTCGATTTTTCAACGTCCATATCTCCTCCGTCCTAGCTCCGATTGACCTCCTGTTTGATCCTACACGCTCCTTGTCATCAGTACTTCAATGCCAAGACCTGAAAATACAAAGAAAACAGCTCCAATAGACATGGAATTGGCCTCAAAGTGGCAACCGGACAACAAAATGACACTTTGCACAAAACTTCAATAAAAGCATATTAAGCATGACATTTAAGGATCAAACACGGGCATTTCTTAGGCTAATCGAAGGCTTAAAATGCACTAAATATTGTCACATCAAATTCCCCTACGACTAAGCTTTGCTTGTCCTCAAGCAAATAAACTAGAAAACATCCAAGCTCACAAATGACAAGATCGGCCCATTGAGATTCAAGCAATGACAATTCGGTTTAAACTGTTCCACGAACAAACTTAACCTACACATGCAAGAACATCAACCAAACAAGTCTAGACCTCACTATTTTCTGCACACTTCAAGTAGTGGTTGATTGGGACACAGCAAAACGACCACAACAACACCAACTCTAATCAAAAGGACTTGAACTCGGGAAATGGATTGAAAGTGGTGAGTGATCATGAAGTGGCTATCGACTCGACTTCATCCGCTTCTAGATCCACACTTTACAAACTCGGGCTAGGATCAAGGCTACATTTGAGAACTCCTTTTTTTTCTTTTCTTTCTCTTTTCTTCTTTATTTTTTTTCTTTTTTTTCTTACTGCATACTAATGCTCGATCCAACACTTCACTTAGGTGTTGAACCTGCCTAGCTCACAGCTTTTGCCTTTGCTAGTGCTCAACCCGACACTTCACTTAGGTGCCGAGCTTGCCTAGCTTTAGCTTTTTTTTCTTTTCTTTTGACTTTAGCCACTTGATCCTTAGCCCCTTAACAACTTCCATACAAGATTTTGAATTGGATTCCGTCTAATCTCAAGGCACAGTCACGAAAGATCAAAAAGAGAATGAAAAACATGGAAGAGGGGAAGAAATTCTGATTGCCTTCATCATCCTAGACCGGTGTTATCGAGTGGTATAAAAACACGTATCAACCAATCAACCAACATACAAGAGTGATAAAATCTCTGTTCTGGCCTAGACTCATTTGATATTAGCTCTAACATGCTGGTTATAGGTTCTAAGTGAAACAGTGTAAACGTCATTATGAAAGCTTGAAGTCAATTAAATACCAAAAGTCAAGAACCGAATGATTCTACAATAGAGGAAATTGACATTCAATTAAGATCATGCAAATCATCAAAGCATATGATTATATCTCTACCACAAATAATCACACCAAACCTCAAACTCCCCTACGACTAACATGAGCATTGTCCTCAATAGGGTGAATTCTGAATGCCAAGAGAAAAGGGTTTTGAAGAAGTGTGAAGTCTGAATTATCAAATTGTTCTCAATTTTCGCCCCCTCTTCCTCCTTATATACTGCACCGGAAAACCTTCATATTTTCGGCGAAAACTATGTAACATTTTCGCCGAAAATGCCTTTGTAAACCCGACCGGCTGATGCATTCCTTCATAGATTTTTGGTGAAAACATTGGGAAGTTTTTGCCGAAAATGACTTCATTGATCAGATGTCCGCCAACTGCTTAGAATTTTCGGTCCGAGAACTTTAGGTTCTCGCCGAAAACTTCTTCAGGTGAAAGTGCATTTTCTTCGATTTTTCAACGTCCATATCTCCTCCGTCCTAGCTCCGATTGACCTCCCGTTTGATCCTACGCGCTCCTTGTCATCAGTACTTCAATGCCAAGACCTGAAAATACAAAGAAAACAGCTCCAATAGACATGGAATTGGCCTCAAAGTGGCAACCGGGCAATAAAATGACACTTTGCACAAAACTTCAATAAAAGCATATTAAGCATGGCATTTAAGGATCAAACACGGGCATTTCTTAGGCTAATCGAAGGCTTAAAATGCACCAAATATAGTCACATCAGAGACGCGATTGAGCGAGGATTAGCGAGGATTAACTCAGGAGTTTCAAGGATTAATCGAGATTAGGTCTATTCGGAGTAAGATGAGTTTTTCTCCGGTATTCTTCTTCTCTGTTTCTGAGATTTCTTCTGTAACGATGTCTGGCTAAACCTCTAGGGTTGTTTAGATTAGATGAAGCGTTAGATAGGATTTGTATGGATGATTTTGGGTTTCTAACCCGTTTATGTTAATCGATGATCTTTCAGACTTAGATGCGATTTCTCCTAAACCCTAATTTAAACTTTTTGATTCTAGCAACTTGATCAATTGTTAGTTTCAAGGTTTATCTTTGAATTGCGGGTCTGACCATGAACGCATTTCATTCTAGAGTTTAGGAGGTCGTTAGGTTCTCCAATAGCTTGACCATAAGATTGTCAGAACCTAATCTCTTTGCATGATTTTTGTGGCATTTCACTGTTCTTGATCGTTCTTGATTTCTTGCAAGTTAGCTTGACCATAGGAGCTTGTAGGTTTGATAGAATTGAATCTCTACGGCCTGACCATGGAGTAGAGATTACAAAAGGATTTGCCGAGTCGTCTAGTCTGTTGAATTTCGTCGATTGCATAGTTTCATCCATCTAAACCGAACTAGCGTGGATTCGAGTCTGAGCAACCGTCTTAGTCTATCTCTGAAAAAACCCCAAATCTGCTTTAATTGTTTTGTTTGATTTCCATTGCATACTTAGTTAATTTCATTCAAACCCAATTCAACCCATAACGAAACCCCGAATAGCTTTGACACACTGTTCTGAGTAATAGAGAAAGGAAGGCCCTTGGGAAGTAACGATCTCGCTAGAGCGATCTAGCGAGTAAAACTTTGTGTGCATTATTTTGCGCATCAAGTTTTTGGCGCCGTTGCCGGTGACTTTTTCTTTTTCTAGGAAAGGCATTGTGCGTTTTAAGCTTTTCATTCATTCTTTTATAATCTCTTATCTCCCACATTTTTATACTACTTGGTATTCCTTGTTTTTGTTGTTTCAGGCAAGATTGCAGGTTCGGAGGAAAAACGGGCTAGTAAGCGCATAGCTGAAAAGGGTAGAGTCTTCTACACTCACTTCGGCACTACTCTGGTACCTCCTCCTCCAGCCAAGACACCTAAAACAAAGAAGAACCTTTTCACGTCTTCATCCACACCTTCACCGTCCACCATTGCTACTACTGATCCACCCCGTCCTGATTCTCCCACAGATCCTCCTATCCCTCCTGAGATAGAAATTATGGCGGAGAGGACGTTGAAGGATTACGACCGATCGACCATAGATGGGACAGCTTCGTGCATTCAGATTCCCAACACGGGAACTCGGAATCTGCACATCCCATCTCACTTGATCAACATGATTCAAGCAAACGGGAACACTTTCTCTGGAGGTGTTAATGAGGACCCGAATGCTCATGTGAGGAACTTCTTGAGGCTGGCTCATACAGTCTCTAACAATGAAGTGGATCATAATGCAGTCAAGCTTCAGCTTTTTCCTTTCACTCTGAAGGGTCAAGCAGAACTGTGGTTGTATGATCATCCTGCAAATCACTTCACTACGTGGGATGGTCTGGCTAAAGCATTCCTAGAAGAATTCTTCTCCCCTTCCAGAACCGATGCACTCAGGGCACAGATAACAGGTTTCACAAGTGGTCCGGAGGAGAACTTCTATGAGGCTTGGCAAAGATTTCAAGGGCTTCTCCGAGCTTGTCCTCACCATGGATGGGATGACTATAACAAGTTCTCTATATTCCTCCGAGGCTTGGATTATGAGAAGAGGAAGGATTTCTGATGACACTCGATTTGACGTGATTATCAGCCTCATTTAAGCGACATTTCTTTGCTTAAGACATGGTTTTTAGGGTAGAATAACGAATATTCAATCAATTGCCCTATCTCGTGCCATTTGTGTTACCTTGGCCCTTTTCGGGTCTATTTGATGGTTTTCTAGTGTTTTTGCGTAATCACAGGTTTTTGCCGTCAAATAAAGTAGCCATGGACGTGTCTAAGGTATAGGAACATCGAGGAACTGAATCGGAATCGATCAAAGAGCCAATCAAAGTCCAACCAAAGGTCTGCCCGAATACAAAGATACTTTCGCCGAAAATACCCTAGGGGTTTCGGCAAAAACAATACCACATTCAGACTGGTGCCAACAGAAGGATGATTTCGGCGAAAATGATCTCACAGTTTCGGCGAAATCAACAATGCAAATCAGCTGATGCCAAGTGAAGACTGATTTCGGCGAAACCATTCAACTGCTCGGACCGAAAATAATGAATAGCCGGCGGAGCCCTGAACTCAAGCCAGTTTCGCCGAAACTACCCCTATGGTTTTGGCGAAAACATCAGCTCGGCCCGGCCCAACTAGGGTTAAGTATTTATACTTAATCCGGTGGAAACCCTAAAACGTACCTATTTAAAGAAGCAGCCGCCAGAAGAAGAGGGGAAGAATTAACAACACACGATAATTCATTATTCTTATTTTCTCAAATCAGACTTTTGAGAGTCAGCCGACCCTAGGGTCGATAGATAGAGTTTAGAGAGTTCGAAGATCCATGGAGAGATCGTGACGCCATCCTTCCACCTCGGAGAACTCGGAGCTTAAAGTTGAAGATCCAGGAGATTGAAGCTTCGCGGGAGTCGTCAGAATTAGGTTTTTCAGTTCTTATCTGTTCTTCCTCTGTATGATGATCCTCATTATTGCCTTTGATTCTCTTGTTTCTGATATGAGTAACTGAACTTGTAGAGCTTAGATTAGATGAACCCTAAGTGATCCAAGGCTTTAAAGCGGTCACGGATTGGCGGTAATTAGATTCGAAGTTCAATCAGTTCCTCTTTTCATGTTTGATTTGTTCTTCATTGTTCATGTTTCTTGTCTGGATTGATCACCTAGATTAGATTCTGGTTAAGCTAGGGATAGAAGCGAACGCTCGCCTTACTTTAGAACATCGAATTGAACAATTAACCTTATAATTGGAGCGTGCCTTTCGTAGGAACCGGTTAGGGTTAATCCACTGCAAGAGTAACTCATAAATCATTAGTAATTACACCAGTTAATTAAGTCGTTGCGAGAGGCGACCGTACCCGGGCGGCTAGTTAATCTTGGTAGTTAGAACGGATAGAGCGAACGTTCGCCGGTCTTAAACCTAAGGGTAAGGAGTTATGGTGGTGTATAGAAACCGATTGAATTAGAATTGAAAACCGCTGATCTTGTGATTGTCGTTGCTCTGGTGATCTAAGGGGGATTCGAAATCTAAGTTCGTCTATCTTCCCGTTAGTCAATCTTTTAATCTTTCTGTCTTTTGTTTTCCTTTGCTTAATAGATTAGAAGTCGTGGAACTCACACCATGCACAACGTGTTTAAACCTGAGTAATTTGCCAGCTTCTTCAAAGTAGTCGATTAGAAGAAACCTCGAGTCGAATACGATCTGCTATACGCTTTTTCTTAGCATTAGTAGTTATTTGGTTGAACGCATCACAACGACACGTTCACCAAATTGGCGCCGTTGCCGGGGACTCTTCTAATTGTTTGAAAGAAGAGTTGGCAAATTATTCTTCTACCTTTCCGCCTTACCATTTATTTTCCTCCATATTTTCATGATTTAGCTGGGTAGTGCTTCTTAGTTTTGATTATGCAGGATAACAGGTGGGATGACCGGTACCGAGAGTGGTACATCAATGAAGCACCATATCCCAAAGATTATCGAGAGATGCTACATCAACAACAACAACAAACGGCGAGATTTGACTCCCTCTTTGATAATATCTCTTCAATGCTACAAGGTTACCCAGAGACACACCAACAAGAACATCAAAGTGGCGCTAGAGATAACCAAGAGATGCTTCATGAACATCAACAATGCTCGTCGAGAACCCAATCTGCCTTGGATAATATCTCTTCAATGCTACAAGCTCATCTCTCGACGGACATCAAGCTCGAGCAACCAAAGCAGTTAATGACAGAAGACGCTCAAGAGCTGTTCGAAGAAGAAGATGATGATCCTATCCATGACTATTATGAGCTAGAAGAATCCTTGACGGTGGTGGTTGATGAAGACATAAAGTCAGTCCATCCTGAAGTTGAAGCCGAAGAGGAGCACATAGAGATTGAGGAGATACCCTCACCTACACTTCCACCGAGTCAACCTGTAGAGAAGATGGAGCTCATTGATCATGCCGCACCGTACTACCTCCTTCCTCCTCCGGTTGGAGAATTCAAGAAGAACTGGTCATCCAAACAGAACCGCGATCTACTGGAGCACTACCGGCTACATCACCCTGCTGGAGTGCTACATGGCACTCAACCGCTATCCTTGAAGAAGACGATTGACTTCAAGGAACTTCTGAGTTGGGGTCCCTAACAGGTATCGTCCGGCTCAAGGACGTTAAAAGAGAGCGCTTCGTGGGAGGCAACCCACGGCTGGAGTCCGTTTTTGAATTTTTGAGTCAGTCTTTTTCATCGTTCGAGTCGGTTTCGGGAAGCAAAAAAGTGTATGTTTGTTTGATTTATTATTTTTCGTGTAGAGTCTGCATGTCATAGAGTCAGTCGCAAGTTGATTGAGGTCATTCCGATTTTTTTGGATTTAACTGTGATTTTCTGAAGTTGGCCTGATTTGCGAAAATATTTTAAACCCGAACAGTTCAAAATTTTCGGCGAAATCATCCCACCATTTTCGGCGAAATCACCTCTTGGATTTTCAACTGAGTCTCCCTGTTTCATATTTTCGGTCCGAAGTGTATACTATTTTCGCCGAAATTGATTTTGAAAACCAAGCAGTGATTTGAACTAAAGTTTTCGGCGAAACCATATGGTTATTTTCGGCGAAAACGCCTTCGAAAATCCGGCAGTGCATTTTGAACTAAAGTTTTCGGCGAAATCACCCTTTTAATTTCGCCGAAAATAATTTTGAAAATCACCCAACTATTCCTTTAAAATCCGGATTCACCCTCTCTCTTCCTTCTTTCAGTTTCTCATTCAATCGTCAAAATATTTTTAAAATTTCCCTTAACCTTCTTTGTTCGACTTTTATTCTGTGTGGATCCGGGACACTTGTCCCGGTATCCTTTTGATCTTTTTGTTGTTTTTGTTTTGTAGGATCTCGAGTAGCTACTCCGCTCTGCTCCGGGCTATCCGTGTTCATCCACTACACCGACCATCTCGTCACAGGTTCTTCGTATCTCTCTACTCTAGATTAATTCTGTGAGGACACAGAACCGTTTAAGTGTGGGGTAGGAGTCTAGGATTCTACATGATCTTGCTTGCTATCTATGATTCTGCGGTTCAAATTTGAAATTTCTCTTGCATAGAATGGCTCAATTCTTGACTTGTGATGTTAAATTGACTTCAATTTTGAACAATGACGTCTAGACTGTTCCACTTGGAACCTGTAACCAACGTGTCGAAACTGATATTAAATGAGTCTAGGTCAGAACAGATCATAAATCAATCACTCTTGTAGTTGAACTTGAATTAATTGAATTAATTGGTTTGTTAATAACAAAGCTCGATAACACCGTTCTAAGATGATAGATGCTAGCTTCTTCCATGTTTTTCACTCCATATTTGATCACCTGTGATTGTGGCTAGAGATTAGACGGAAATCCAATTCGAAATTTTGTGTAAAAAGTTATAACTAGCTAGGATCAAGTGGTTAAATTGTTAAATCAAGTAATTAAGTTGTGCAAATCAATGTACAGTTCTTTAAAGTGCTGAAAATAAAGCTAGGCAAGCCCGACACCTAAGTGAAGTGTTCGGGCTGAGCACTAGCAAAGGCACAAATACTGTGAGCTAGGCAGGTCCAACACCTAAGTGAAGTGTTTGGTATCGAGCACTAGTATGTAGTAAATAAATTAAAGGAAGAAGTTGAAACTTGAAATAAATTGTGGTTTAAATCAGTCCTAGCTAGAACATGTAACGTACAGATCTAGAAACGGATGAAGTCGAGTCGATAGCCACGTCACTTTTCCTACCTCCGCATCCACATCATGGCTAGAGCTTAAAGTCTTTTTTATTAGAATTGGTGTTATCGTAGTCGGTTAATTGTGATTAATTGTTTTGCCAAGAAACGAGCTTTATTAAAACCACTACTTGAAGTGTGCAGAAATTAGTGAGATCGAAAACTTGTTTGGTTGATGTTCTTGCATGTGTAGGTCACTCTTTCTACGTGGAACAGTCTAAACCAAATTGTTAGAATTGAATCTCAGTTTAATCTCGTGTCATTTGTGAATTTGAGTATGTTCTAGTTCAGTTTGCTTGAGGACAAGCAAAAGCTTAAGTGTGGGGTATTTGATGACACTCGATTTGACGTGATTATCAGCCTCATTTAAGCGACATTTCTTTGCTTAAGACATGGTTTTTAGGGTAGAATAACGAATATTCAATCAATTGCCCTATCTCGTGCCATTTGTGTTACCTTGGCCCTTTTCGGGTCTATTTGATGGTTTTCTAGTGTTTTTGCGTAAGCACAGGTTTTTGCCGTCAAATAAAGTAGCCATAGACGTGTCTAAGGCATAGGAACATCAAGGAACTGAACCAGAATCGATCAAAGAGCCAATCAAAGTCCAACCAAAGGTCTGCCCGAATACAAAGATATTTTCACCGAAAATACCCTAGGGGTTTCGGCGAAAACAATACCACATTCAGACTGGTGCCAATAGAAGGATGATTTCGGTGAAAATGATCTCACAGTTTCAGCGAAATCAACAATGCAAATCAGCTGATGCCAAGTGAAGACTGATTTCGGCGAAACCATTCAACTGCTCGGACCGAAAATAATGAACAGCCGGCGGAGCCCTGAACTCAAGCCAGTTTCGCCGAAACTACCCCTATGGTTTCGGCGAAAACATCAGCTCGGCCCGGCCCAACTAGGGTTAAGTATTTATACTTAATCCGGCGGAAACCCTAAAACGTACCTATTTAAAGAAGCAGCCGCCAGAAGAAGAGGGGAAGAATTAACAACACACGATAATTCATTATTCTTATTTTCTCAAATCAGACTTTTGAGAGTCAGCCGACCCTAGGGTCGATAGATAGAGTTTAGAGAGTTCGAAGATCCGTGGAGAGATCGTGACGCCATCCTTCCACCTCGGAGAACTCGGAGCTTAAAGTTGAAGATCCAGGAGATTGAAGCTTAGCGGGAGTCGTCAGAATTAGGTTTTCAGTTCTTATCTGTTCTTCCTCTGTATGATGATCCTCATTGTTGCCTTTGATTCTCTTGTTTCTGATATGAGTAACTGAACTTGTAGAGCTTAGATTAGATGAACCCTAAGTGACCCAGGGCTTTAAAGCGGTCACGGATTGGCAGTAATTAGATTCGAAGTTCAACAGTTCCTCTTTTCATGTTTGATTTGTTCTTCATTGTTCATGTTTCTTGTCTGGATTGATCACCTAGATTAGATTCTGGTTAAGCTAGGGATAGAAGCGAACGCTCGCCTTACTTTAGAACATCGAATTGAACAATTAACCTTATAATTGGAGCGTGCCTTTCGTAGGAACCGGTTAGGGTTAATCCACTGCAAGAGTAACTCATAAATCATTAGTAATTACACCAGTTAATTAAGTCGTTGCGAGAGGCGACCGTACCCGGGCGGCTAGTTAATCTTGGTAGTTAGAACGGATAGAGCGAACGTTCGCCGGTCTTAAACCTAAGGGTAAGGAGTTATGGTGGTGTATAGAAACCGATTGAATTAGAATTGAAAACCGCTGATCTTGTGATTGCCGTTGCTCTGGTGATCTAAGGGAAATTTGAAATCTAAGTTCGTCTATCTTCCCGTTAGTCAATCTTTTAATCTTTCTGTCTTTTGTTTTCCTTTGCTTAATAGATTAGAAGTCGTGGAACTCACACCACGCACAACGTGTTTAAACCTGAGTAATTTGCCAGCTTCTTCAAAGTAGTCGATTAGAAGAAACATCAAGTCGAATACGATCTGTTATACGCTTTTTCTTAGCATTAGTAGTTATTTGGTTGAACGCATCACAACGACACGTTCACCAATTTCTCATTACAGCTGAATACAAACTTGGATGATATGACCGCAGCCGCGGCTTTGGCTGCTTACAAGGCCTTCACCATGAGGATCAAGTCTCTAATGCAAGCTAATCCCTTAAAGATGGACGACAGGAGTCTGGGGAGAAGGAGATTTTCTGCTGATGCCCAATACCCTGTTCCCACAGTTCCTGCATCAGTAGACCTTGTTCAGAGTCAGTTGGAGTTGGATAACTCGAAATTGGAGATGGAGGTGCAGAGATTGAAACATGAGCTGGAAAGGGCTAAGATAGCTCATTCACTGGGTGTTCCTACAGCTCCACCACCAGGGTTCAAGATGCTTTCTAGAACCACTCCTCCCTCTGCTTCTACGCCAGAGACTGTAGCAGCAGTCACCGCCCCGTGTTCAAACTGTGGTGGTCCAGATCATATAGCAGAGAGTTGTAATTGGAAGTTTGAGGGTAACCCAGGCCAACAACAAGAGGAGGTTGATTATGTTGGTGGACAGAACCAGAGGAACTACCAAAACCAGAATAGCAATTTCAGAAATTCCAATGGTTACCAGAATCAGAACCCCCAATGGCATAGTAGAGGAAACTGGAACCAGAATCAGTACCAGTTTTAGGGAGGAAATCAAGGGGGATACCAAAGGAATTATGGGAATCAAAATCAGAATTCCCAATGGCAAAACAGAGGAGGCTGGAATAACAATCAGAACCAGAATCAAAATCAGAGTCAGAACCAGAACCAGCACCAGAACCAGAATCAGAACCAGAACCAGAATCAGAACAATAATGGTGGTTCAAGCTCTTCTGCACCTAAGTCTTATTCTGATCTCATGTTGGATAAGATTTTGGCTGAAACTCAGTCAAAGAAGAAGGACATCTCACACCACGACTCTTCTCTCCAGAAGCTGGCTAATCAAATGGCAGGAATCACAAATCTTCTTAAGGAGAAGGGTATTGGATCTCTACCTACCACCACTCTCCCTAATCCGAACCAGAATGAACATGTGGGAGCTGTGGAAACAAGAAGCGGAAAGAAGCTGGCGGATATTCCCATGAAGCAGGTGCCAACTATAATTCCTCCTCCTCATCTCATTGAAGAAGAGGACGTGGAGGAAGAGGAACGGATTCGACAGCCAGAAGAGGAAAAGACACCGGTTATTCCCTCATCTCCAATACCGGTGGCCAACCCTTACAAGCCGTGGGCACCTTATCCTGCCAGGCTTAATAAGGATCTCTACGATGCTCAGTACCAGCTATTCCTGAAGATGCTGAACAGGGTTCACGTTGATATGTCGATGAAGGAGATGATTGTGACGATGCCAAAGTTTGCCAAGTACATGAAGATGCTAGCCACCAACAAGTTGAAGTTGCAAGAACTTTTAGCTCTCACGGAGGAAGAACAAGCAAACTTCCCGGAGCTATTTGAAGACTTGGAGCTTAATGAGGAGGTATCTACCATTGTAACAAGCTTCCTATTAAGCGCCGCGATCCAGGTTCTTTCACTCTACCTTGTCGTATTGCTACTTTCCGTGTTGGACGTGGTTTAGCGGATCTAGGAGCCAGCATAAATGTCATGTCATATAGCTTAGCTTCTGATATAGGAATGCTTGATTTTAAACCAACTCGCATGAACGTTAAATTAGCTGATAAATCTTCTGTTGTACCTAGGGGTATTGTAGAAGATGTTATTCTTGAAGTTGGTCCATTCAAGTTTCCTACTGATTTTGTCGTAATTGATGCTCATGCTGATATGCCATTGATCCTTGGTCGTCCATTCTTGTATTCAGCCGGTTCTCTTATAGATGTTCTAGGAGGTACTATAACTCTTAGGGTAGGAAAAGAGCATGCTACATTTCGTCTAGATAATAGCATTCAATTTCCTCACCACTATGATGATTTGGGTGCCGTTGAAGAAACCAATGTAGTCAAAATCCCGATTTTAATCTTAAAATCTTACGGTTTTACGATTTCACTGGTCTCTAGCGATCTTGATTCCACGCAAAATCTATGGGTCGTAAAATCTAGTAAAATCTCGATCAAAATCTTAGAATCTTATAAAATCAACGATTTTTCTTGTATTTTACGATTTCACTTTCTAGGAGAAATTACTAGTTTGAACAACTACATATAAGTCAGAACAAAGACAATTAAATTAAATTGATTTTTTTAAGATTTTAATTAATTAATTTAGAAGTTATTAGTAAAAAGTGTCTAAAATTTAATTATTACTTCCTCGAATGACCCTTAAGAGTCAACATTCTCTTTTTTTTCCTATCTAGACTTTTCAAAGTTGGGTAATGGTCTTCTTATTCTTAATATGTTATTGACTTAAATGTTTCGATAGTAGTTCATAAAATCTTACGATTTTACGATTAAAAACTACGATTCCGATTTCACCCATGTTTTCGATTTCACGTGGAATCACGATTTTGACTACATTGGAAGAAACTGTAACTGTG
Source organism: Linum lewisii (assembly GCA_034768395.1). NCBI lineage: Eukaryota > Viridiplantae > Streptophyta > Magnoliopsida > Malpighiales > Linaceae > Linum > Linum lewisii. Next base: position 50,391,807 of record CM068302.1, read on the forward strand.
CTTTCTACCTCTGTTTTTACTAACCTAGTGAGTGAAGACTCGCTAGAGAAGTGTATTGTTTCTGGTCAGTTTGTTGATGCAGGAGCAATTCGGGATGAACAGGTAGCATCTATGAGCGTTTATGAAGAAGAGGAATATGTGGATCAGGTTCCGCAAACTGCTTTCACACCGCCACCGGAGCGTCGACTTTTGACTTCATATGAAGAAGCTCCAGAACTTGAGTTGAAGGATCTGCCTCCGAACTTAGAGTATGCATACCTGGGAGATGACTCTAAGCTTCCGGTCATTATTAATTCGACCCTCACTCAACCATAGAAGGATGAGCTCATACGGCTGCTTAGGAGGCGTGTGCGTGCTATTGCTTGGAGGGTGACAGATATAAAGGGAATTCATCTGTCTCACTGTATGCATCACATCTTCCTCGAGGAGAACCAGAGACCTGTTCAACAACCTCAACGACGTCTTAATCCAAACATGATGGAGGTTGTAAAGAAGGAGGTGATCAAGCTTCTGGATGTTGGGATTATTTATCCCATCTCTGATAGTAACTGGGTGAGCCCGGTTCATTGTGTGCCTAAGAAGGGAGGCATCACCGTGGTTCCTAATGCAGCAGGGGAGCTCATCCCTACTAGGACAGTTAACGGATGGAGAGTCTGTATTGATTACAGACGATTAAATGATGCAACAAGGAAAGACCATTTCCCCCTTCCTTTTATTGATCAGATGTTGGAGCGTTTGGCGGGTCATGAGTATTACTGCTTCCTGGATGGGATGTCCGGGTATTTTCAGATTCCCATCGCGCCGAATGATCAAGAAAAGACCACTTTCACATGCCCGTTTGGTACTTTTGCCTATCGCAGAATTCCCTTCGGACTCTGTAACGCGCCAGCAACGTTTCAGAGATGCATGATGGGTATCTTCGATGAGCTTATTGGAGATGCTGTGGAGGTATTTATGGATGATTTCTCGGTTTATGGAAGTTCTTTTGAACATGGTTTGAAGAACCTTGAGAGAGTCCTTAAGAGATGTGAAGCCACAAATTTAGCTCTTAGCTGGGAGAAGAGCTATTTCATGGTGACAGAGGGCATTGTGCTTGGGCACAAAGTGTCGAAGAAAGGTATTGAAGTTGATCCGGCAAAGATCGACACCATTGCCAAGCTACCGCCTCCTTCTACCGTCAAAGCAGTAAGAAGATTTCTGGGTCATGCAGGGTTTTATAGGAGGTTTATCAAGGATTTTTCAAAAATCACCTTGCCTATGACTCGATTACTGGAGAAGGAGGTTCCTTTCCTCTTTGACGAGAAGTGCATGACAGCTTTCGAGACTCTGAGGAATAAGCTTGTTTCAGCACCTGTGGTTGTAGCTCCGAATTGGGATCTGCCATTCGAGCTTATGTGTGATGCGAGCGATTATGCCATTGGAGCGGTCTTGGGGCAGCGGATTGAGAAGAGGTTTAGGACTATCTACTATGCCAGTAAGACAATGAATGAAGCTCAGCGGAATTATACAACTACCGAAAAGGAGATGCTAGCGGTGGTCTTTGCCTTTGATAAGTTCCGCTCTTATCTTCTTTTTGCTAAAATTACTGTCTTCACTGATCACGCAACTATCCGACATCTTATGAGCAAGACGGATGCTAAGCCAAGGCTAATCCGTTGGATTCTTCTCTTGCAAGAATTTGATTTTGAGATCCAAGACAAGAAAGGGTCAGAGAATGTGGCTGCGGATCATTTGTCACGATTGGAGAAGCATGAGCAGAGTTCTGGTGACAATTTAGCAATCCATGAAACTTTCCCGGAGGAACACCTATTTGCTATAATGATTAAAGAGGCAGAGGGTCCTTGGTTTGCAGACCTCGCTAATTATCTAGCCACTGGTGAAGTGAGGACGGATTTCTCCCGTCAAGAAAAGAGGAAGTTCTTTACAGAGGTTAAGAAGTACTTCTGGGATGATCCTTATTTGTTTCGAATTGGTTCTGACGACATCATCCGGAGGTGCGTAACCCTAGCGGAGGCTGGAGACATAATGGAGCATTGCCATTCTGGGCCTGTCGGTGGCCATCATGGAGCAAACCGAACCGCTCGAAAGATCTTGGCTTCTGGATTCTTCTGGCCTACCATCTTCAAGGATTGCCAGGATTTCATCAAGGCGTGCGATGCATGCCAACGGGCAGGTAAGATCTCTAAACGCGATGAAATGCCTCAACAAGTGTCTGTGGTTGTTGAAATTTTTGATGTGTGGGGGATCGATTTTATGGGTCCTTTCACTCCATTTTTTGGTAACAAGTACATACTCGTGGCTGTGGATTATGTATCGAAGTGGGTAGAAGCTCAAGCTCTCCCCACTAACGATGCCTGAGTTGTTGGAAAGTTCCTTAAGAAACTTTCTCTCGTTTTGGTGCACCTCGAACCATCATTAGTGACCGTGGAACTCATTTTCAAGGTCAATTTGATAAGGTGTGCCAGAAGTTTGGTGTTACCCATCGTTTGTCCATGGCTTACCACCCTCAAACGAGTGGTCAAGTCGAGGTGTCAAACCGGGAATTGAAACGGATTCTTGAGAAAACCGTTGATCAATCCTCTAAGGATTGGTCCACCAAGTTTGATGATGCGCTTTGGGCATATAGGACGGCCTTTAAAACGCCTATAGGTACCTCCCCATATTTTCTGGTATATGGGAAAGCGTGTCATCTGCCAGTAGAGCTCGAGCACAGAGCCTACTGGGCCCTTAAGCTACTGAACCTGGATGCTAGTCTTGCAGGTGAAGAGAGGAAATTGCAGATGTTAGAGATTGAGGAATGGAGAGATCGAGCTTATGAAAGCTCGAAGATATACAAGGAGCGAACTAAGAAGCTCCACGATTCACGTTTGCGAGGGAACAAGGAGTTCAAAGAAGGGGATCAAGTGCTCCTTTACAATTCACGGCTACATCTTTTCCCGGGCAAGCTGAAATCCCGGTGGATGGGTCCATTCACGGTTTTTAAAGCCCTTTCTCATGGCGCTGTGGAGATTTTCAAGGCCGGAGAAGAACCCTTTAAGGTGAATGGCCATCGTTTGAAGCCATATGTAGCTGGAGCATTTGTCGGTGTGGCTGAGGAGTTTAGTCTCGAGGCACCGTGAACCAGGTATCGTCTAGCTCAAAGACGTAAAACGAGAGCGCTTCTCGGGAGGCAACCCGAGTCTGGAGTCTTTAAATTTATTGAGTCGAGTCCGTGGTAGAGTTGTGGTGTCAGTTTTGTGTGTGTGTCAGTCCCTGAGAGTCAATTTTGTGATTTGGTCGCTTTAAAACCTCGGATTTTTGGCAGATTTTTCATGATTTAATTGATTTTTCCGAGTATCAGGTCAGAATGTGCGGTTTTCAAGGGCGGATGTGCGCTGGCGCACTTTTTGAAGTGCCAGGCGCACTTTGCAATTAAATTTCAAAAGTTTCGGCGAAATATTCAAAAAGTGCGGGTTTTAGAAGCAAATGTGCGCCGGCGCACTTTTCAATTAATTTTCAAAAGTTTCGTCCAAAAATTCAAAATGTGCGCCTTTTTGGGGGTTTTGTGCGCCGGCGCACTTTTCGAAGTGCCAGGCGCACTTTTCCCCCTCAAAAACAAATTTTCACCCTCTTTTCTTAGCATTTTCGGATCAAGCCACCTTTTCCACCCTCTCTCTCTTCGAAATTCAGCAACAAAAAGAACCCCTCTCATGTTCTTTAAGTTTTTTAGTCGAATATTCGCCCAAACTCACCGATTTTCACGAACCCATACCAAAATCTTCGTCTCTTCTCATTCCCTACTTTAATCCGCCCATCCCCAACCAATTTTCACCTGATTTGGTTAAGATTTGAGCTAGGTTCGAACCAAAACCTAGTTTTGGTGCTTTTTGGGTCGTTGGTCAATTTTCGTGAGGAATTTGCTATCACTCCTTTGAGGTAAGTTGCTCTACACTTCACTACGAATCTATTGCACCAAATTTTGTTCAATTTCATTGACAGTTTCGGATTGGTGATTTTAGAGCTAAGAACCCTAATTTTCGGAATTTGGGATTTGGTTGAATTGACCTTGGATTCTTGCAATTGACTATCTAAGATAGCTATATTTTGAATCGTGGCTTGTTTGGACTTCGTTTGCTTGATGAATTACATGATGTATGGTACTTTCCCATACCGAGTTTTTGCAATTTGGGGATTTTTGGGGTTCGATGGATTCTGATGGTGTAGGGTGTTCTTGAATGATCCTAGGGTGTGTTTTGGCATATTGGAGAGATTGATTTGGACTGATTGTAGCTTGCTTCAGCTATATTGAGAATTTTACCTTAGTGCCGGTTCTAAGTGTTCAATGCTCCATGTTTGACTAGTTGGTTGACTTAGACAGGATGATTGATTTCTTTGTGATTGTCTATTTGATTCAGTAGCATTATGTCTTTGTTCCTTTGGTTAAATGCTCAACTTGATGTCATGGCTACTTTGTTGAACCGTACTAAGCATGATTCGATCCCGATCACTTGGTTGCATTGCGTGATATTTTGGATGGTGGTTTGCACATCTCAGCATGTTTGCTCTGTCCTGAACATTGATTATTACCGTTAAGTCTAGCTCATGTCTCACTTTAGTTTGATTGAGTTGCAGATTATGGCTAGTTCATCAGGACAGGGACAATCTGCCGCGTAAAATGCGGGGAACATCTCAGCGGACGAGGAGGAACCTCACCGACCATTCAGTCTGGTGCCTCTTCCGGGTCCTAACGATCCGCCGCCACCCAGAGGAAGCGTACCTGGTCTGCATCGGTTCATTGATGACCTGCCAGATATCACCCACTGGACAGCTTACTGGCAGATTCAACACCTTAAACCCACACCGGGGGTGAGGGTTGATTTTGAGGGCATTAGGGAGCAATGTCCGGAGTTCCATGAGCTGCTAGTGCATCGGCTGACACGCGCCGACTTGCTAAGACTGGTTCAGGTGGCAGAACCCGCACCACTTCTTCCCCTCCAGGAGCTCTGGAGTACATTCGATTTAAACCCGAGGGTGAAGAACACGTATACGAGGCACATCTAGTTTCGCTTGGGAGGAACTCTTTTCCATGAGTCCTACAACTCATTTGGACGGTTGTTGGGGATTGACCAGTCCGCGGATCTCAGAGTCTTCAAGATTAAGGAATCGGGAGCCGAAAAAATTGAGAAGAACACCAGAACGTGGCGAGAACTCACAGGCAGGGGTGGGTCATTTGTCACCAACAAGTCGAAGTATCGCGACATCAGATGCCCGGTATGGCGGTTCCTTCACGTGATCTTCATCCGATCCATCTGCCATCGAAGCACCGGTGGTCTTCATTTCTATGGAGATGAGATGCATCTGGTCCGCTGCATGCTTGGCGGACGGAGGCTCCACGTGGGATATCAGGTCGCACAGTTCTTCTATAAGCGAGTCAGTGGTGTCGTTCTTCCTCGCACTCTTCCGGGAGGATGGTACGTCGCTCGCATCATTGCGACCGCGGGCATTAGAGACAGGTGGCAGGATGAGGTGTTTGCAGGGTTGACACCCCCGAGGGAGCTAGGACCTCAGTACCTGATGGCTTAGGGGTGGGTTCCCCGACCAGATCCGCCTCTGCAGCCTGAGATTCCAGTTCCGGAGGGCGACGCTCTAGAGCCACCACCAGTTTATGTAGCAGGGCCTGATCAGGCAGAGTTTTGGACACCACTTGAGTGAGTTCAGGACTGGCAGGCAGTTTTTGGAGAGGGTGGACACCCTTGGCAGCAGCAGCAGGAGGCCAGATGGACTGAGATGACTGCGTGGCGCACCAGCTTTAGCCAGAGTACTCTTCTATGGCAGGAGCAAGTCCGCAATTTTCAGCAGCAACAACAGACTTGGCACGAGCAGGAGCTTCGGAGGATGGACACTCAGCATGCACAGCAGATGGCGCTGCTTCAGCAGATCCTCGATCGGCAGCCGCCAGCTCCAGCTCCAGCTCCTCGCCGTTAGCGGGCTCGCCGGGATCGCGACCAGGATCAGGATCAGTGATTGACCTCAGGAATTTTATTTCCTTTTACTAGACTTGTACTTTTTATTTTCGGAGTGGATTTTGAGTCGGTTTGCTTTGAGTCGGTTTGTTCTTTTGAGTCTTTGTGAACCTTGAGTCAAGTCGTATGTATTGTTATCATCTGAATGCTCTGATCGTGTGATGTTTTCTCTTTTCCACTTAACTCAGGGTATATGGCCAAACCTCTTGTGCGTCCAGTTTTGATAAGGACGTTCATGCCGACGAATTGCTGATGCCTTCTATGGAAACCTTATGATCTACTTCCTGGTACCCTAAACACTTTTGTTTTTCATGCTAATTGTTTGGTGTGGAACATTGAGGACAATGTCCAACTTTAAGTGTGGGGTGGGGTGTTTATTTTTGAGGGTTTCTTTGATGTGATGTCGGTATGCTGTCTTCAATGATTGAATCTTGTTCTGTTCTTGACTTGCTATGCTTAACTGATTTAAAATCTTTCGCAATGATGCTTAGACTGTATTATCTAGAACCTGTAACCAGCATGTTTGAATTCAAATTAAATGAATCCAGTCAGAACAGATTTTAGAATCACTCTTGTAGCTTCACTTTGATTTGCACGAAAATGATTCAAACCCGACTAGCAGCTTTTCGTGAGCTTTTGATCCGTTGCGCGTAAACTTGCAACTTGTCTCTTTTTGAGTGGCTTTATTGTACTTGAATGCGTTAAAATTTGCATGATACCTATTTGAAACCACACGATCACACGAGTACTAGAATGATAGGGGCACCTAGAATAGCTACCTAAGCCAGAAGTCGTCCCACTATTAATTCCCCTAGGTGTAAACCTTTGAGCTTGGCCTGTTCTTTCGGTTCGATACTACGTTACAGCTTATTCCCATGTTTTTGTTCACCCCGTTGATCCCTTGTGGTAGTGGCATGAGATTAGCTAACCGGAAGTCGGTCTGAGGTGACTTGCCTCTAGCCAGTAAACCAGTGGTCTTAGCTAGTATGTCCAGACGTGTAAACCCCTCTAGCAACTTAAAAATTTAGCACTTTTGGAAAAAAAAAAGTTCAAATGAAGTGTCAATTGTTAGTAGTTTTCAGACTTAAACGTTCTTCTCCCTACGTATGGAAGAATGAAAAAAACAGAAAAAAGTACAAATAAATAAATAAAGTGCTAAGTTGCTTGAGGGTATCGTAGGACGAGCGTACATTATTCCACCCGTATCTGGTTAGACGATAGGAATCCTTAGATTTTGATTCGAGGGAAGCTAGTCAATTGCTGCACCGCACTTTACCTTGCATCATCATACATCCCATCTTCCATTCATCATAAGCCCTTGTAGTATAGAATCATTACAGTCCCTAGCAGGGAAGACCTTCTTGACTAGTTACTCGTGTTGTCACAGTGGTTGATATGGTGGTTGAAATGCAAATTTATGACATAATTCGGTCAATGAAAGTGATTGAGAGTTTAAACACGTCCCTAAACACAGAGTGTGAGAGTTCCCTATTACTATATTCTCTGTGCGAGGAAGTCTGGTCGGTTAGGTCGGATTCGTGCTTGATTGGTGCTTGTCACTTGATGTGTGCAGATGATAGTGAGACTTGGATTTGTTTGGTGGATTTTCTTTCATGCGTGGGTTGCGTTTTCTGAATGATACAGTTTAGGTTAAATTGTTAGAGATTGAACTTCGGTGTAGTTGATCTTGTCATTTGTGGATTAGGGCGAGATTCAAAAATTCTATTTGTTTGAGGACAAACAAACGTTTAAGTGTGGGGTGATTTGATGACGTTAGATTTACCGCGTTTAACTCGCCACATTTGAACGACATTCCTCTTGTTTGACCCTGAATTGTGATGAACTTGAATGATTTTATTGTAAATTATGTTTGATTCCCCGTTGGCCCTCTTTTGGGTCGTTTGACGTGTTTTCAAGTTATTTTGATGAGATTTCAGGATTTCACATCGTAGAAGACTTTTCTACGAGCTTGGCGGTTCAAACGGGGATCAATTCGGAGCACAAATGAGGTTGGAATTGCCGAAAGAAGTTCGGAGCAAGAAGTAGCATCAAAAAGTGCGGTTTTCAGAGGCAAATGTGCGCCGGCGCACTTTTCGAAGTGCCAGGTGCACTTTGCAATTTTTTCTGCAAACTTTCGGCCAAATATTCAAGATGTGATGTCGGTATGCTGTCTTCAATGATTGAATCTTGTTCTGTTCTTGACTTGCTATGCTTAACTGATTTAAAATCTTTCGCAATGATGCTTAGACTGTATTATCTAGAACCTGTAACCAGCATGTTTGAATTCAAATTAAATGAATCCAGTCAGAACAGATTTTAGAATCACTCTTGTAGCTTCACTTTGATTTGCACGAAAATGATTCAAACCCGACTAGCAGCTTTTGGTGAGCTTTTGATCCGTTGCGCGTAAACTTGCAACTTGTCTCTTTTTGAGTGGCTTTATTGTACTTGAATGCGTTAAAATTTGCATGATACCTATTTGAAACCACACGATCACACGAGCACTAGAATGATAGGGGCACCTAGTATAGCTACCTAAGCCAGAAGTCGTCCCACTATTAATTCCCCTAGGTGTAAACCTTTGAGCTTGGCCTGTTCTTTCGGTTCGATACTACGTTACAGCTTATTCCCATGTTTTTGTTCACCCCGTTGATCCCTTGTGGTAGTGGCATGAGATTAGCTAACCGGAAGTCGGTCTGAGGTGACTTGCCTCTAGCCAGTAAACCAGTGGTCTTAGCTAGTATGTCCAGACGTGTAAACCCCTCTAGCAACTTAAAAATTTAGCACTTTTGAAAAAAAAAAGTTCAAATGAAGTGTCAATTGTTAGTAGTTTTCAGACTTAAACGTTCTTCTCCCTACGTATGGAAGAATGAAAAAAACAGAAAAAAGTACAAATAAATAAATAAAGTGCTAAGTTGCTTGAGGGTATCGTAGGACGAGCGTACATTATTCCACCCGTATCTGGTTAGACGATAGGAATCCTTAGATTTTGATTCGAGGGAAGCTAGTCAATTGCTGCACCGCACTTTACCTTGCATCATCATTCATCCCATCTTCCATTCATCATAAGCCCTTGTAGTATAAAATCATTACAGTCCCTAGCAGGGAAGACCTTCTTGACTAGTTACTCGTGTTGTCACAGTGGTTGATATGGTGGTTGAAATGCAAATTTATGACATAATTCGGTCAATGAAAGTGATTGAGAGTTTAAACACGTCCCTAAACACAGAGTGTGAGAGTTCCCTATTACTATATTCTCTGTGCGAGGAAGTCTGGTCGGTTAGGTCGGATTCGTGCTTGATTGGTGCTTGTCACTTGATGTGTGCAGATGATAGTGAGACTTGGATTTGTTTGGTGGATTTTCTTTAATGCGTGGGTTGCGTTTTCTGAATGATACAGTTTAGGTTAAATTGTTAGAGATTGAACTTCGGTGTAGTTGATCTTGTCATTTGTGGATTAGGGCGAGATTCAAAAATTCCATTTGTTTGAGGACAGACAAACGTTTAAGTGTGGGGTGATTTGATGACGTTAGATTTACCGCGTTTAACTCGCCACATTTGAACGACATTCCTCTTGTTTGACCCTGAATTGTGATGAACTTGAATGATTTTATTGTAAATTATGTTTGATTCCCCGTTGGCCCTCTTTTGGGTCGTTTGACGTGTTTTCAAGTTATTTTGATGAGATTTCAGGATTTCACATCGTAGAAGACTTTTCTACGAGCTTGGCGGTTCAAACGGGGATCAATTCGGAGCACAAATGAGGTTGGAATTGCCGAAAGAAGTTCGGAGCAAGAAGTAGCATCAAAAAGTGCGGTTTTCAGAGGCAAATGTGCGCCGGCGCACTTTTCGAAGTGCCAGGTGCACTTTGCAATTTTTTCTGCAAACTTTCGGCCAAATATTCAAGATGTGCACTTTTTGACCCCGCCAGGCGCACATTTGGCCATTTTTCAGCACTTCGACGGAAATTGGGTTTTTAACCCAATTTCGAGGAGAGAGAAGGGACACATCATTTTTCTGCAATTCTCTACTTTTCTCGGACGAACCAGGCACTCTCGGAGAGAAGACGGAGCTTTGGAGATGCGATTGAGCGAGGACGAGCGAGGATTAACTCAGGAGTTTCAAGGATTAATCGAGATTAGGTCTATTCGGAGTAAGATGAGTTTTTCTCCAGTTTTCTTCTTCTCTGTTTCTGAGATTTCTTCTGTAATGATGTCTGGCTAAACCTCTAGGGTTGTTTAGATTAGATGAAGTGTTAGATAGATTTGTATGGATGATATCGGTTTCTAACCCGTTTATGTTAATCGATGATCTTTCAGACTTAGATGCGATTCTCCTAAACCCTATTTAATCTTTTTGATTCTGGCAACTTGATCAATTGTTAGTTTCAAGGTTTATCTTTGAATTGCGGATCTGACCATGAACGCATTTCATTCTAGGTTTAGGAGGTCGTTAGGTTCTCCAATAGCTTGACATAGGATTGTCAGAACCTAATCTCTTTGCAAGATTTTGTGGCATTAACTGTTCTTGATCGTTCTTGATTCTTGCAAGTTAGCTTGACCATAGGAGCTTGTAGGTTTGATAGAATGAATCTCTACGGCCTGACATGGAGTAGAGATTACAAAAGGATTTGCCGAGTCATTAGTCTGTTGAATTTCGTCGATTGCATAGTTTCATCCATCTAACCGAACTAGCGTGGATCGAGTCTGAGCAACGCCTTAGTCTATCTCTGAAAAAACCCCAAATCTGCTTTAATTGTTTTGTTTGATTTCCATTGCATATTTAGTTAATTTCATTCAACCCAATTCAACCCATAACGAACCCCGAACCGCTTTGACACACTGTTCTGAGTAATAGAGAAAGGAAGACCCTTGGGAAGTAACGATCTCGCTAGAGCGATCTAGCGAGATAAAACTTTGTGTGCATTAATTTGCGCATCAGCTGCATCCACTTAGATTATAATTGAGAATGAGGTTTATCTCAAGTGAGTCCTAGAAGGGAACTTTGGAATGAAGAAACTAAGAAGTTGATATCTGAAACTTCCATGTCTCGTTTATATTATTACTCAATCATTCCAGTTGCCCTTTTGCTCCTTTCGAAAATCATCAATCATGTAAGGAACTGGAATTTGGAAAAAATGTCTTAGAAGGGGGATTGGGAATATGATTAATACTAACGAGAAAATGTTGTGTTGCCTTGTTGCTGCGTCCACTTAGATTATAATTGAGAACGAGGTTTATCTCAAGTGAGTCCTAGAAGGGAATTTAGGAATGACGAAACTAAGAAGTTGATATATATCTGAAACTTCCATGTCCCATTGATATTATTACTTAGTCATTCCGGTTGCCCTTCTGCTCCTCTTGAAAATTATCAATTATGCAAGCAACTGAAAGGCGAAAAAATGTCTTAGAAGGGGGATTGGGAATATGATGAATATTGACAAGAAAATATTGTGTTGTCTTGTTGCGAGTCCACTTAGATTATAAATGAGAACGAGGTTTATCTCAAGTGAGTCCTAGAAGGGAACTTTGGAATGAAGAAACTAAGAAGTTGATATCTGAAACTTCCATGTCCCGTTTATATTATTACTCAATCATTCTAGTTGCCCTTCTACTCCTCTCGAAAATCATCAATCATGCACGAAACTGAAATCTGGAAATAATGTCCTAGAAGGGGATTGGGAATATGATCAATACTAACCAAGAAAATGTTGTGTTGCCTTGTTGTCGTGTCCACTTAGATTATAATTGAGAATGAGGTTTATCTCAAGTGAGTCCTAGAAGGGAACTTTGGAATAAAAAAACTAAGAAGTTGATATCTGAAACTTCCATGTCCTGTTTATATTATTACTCAATCATTCCAGTTGCCCTTCAGCTCCTCTCGAAAATCATCAATCATGCACAAAACTGAAATCTGGAAATAATGTCTTAGAAAGGGGATTGAGAATATGATCAATACTAACCAAGAAAATGTTGTGTTGCCTTGTTGCTCGCGTCCACTTAGATTATAATTGAGAATGAGGTTTATCTCAAGTGAGTCCTAGAAGGGAACTTTGGAATGAAGAAACTAAGAAGTTGATATCTGAAACTTCCATGTCCCGTTTATATTATTACTCAATCATTCCAGTTGCCCTTCTGCTCCTTTCGAAAATCATCAATCATGTAAGGATTTGAAATCTGGAAATAATGTCTTAGAAGGGGGTATCGGGAATATGATCAATTCTGACCGAGAAAAGGTTGTGTTGCTTTGTTGCTGCGCCCACTAAGATTATCATTGAGAACGAGGTTTATCTCAAGTGAGTCCTAGAAGGGAATTTAGTAATGACGAAACTTAGAAGTTGATATCTGAAACTTCCATGCCCCGTTAATATTATTACTCAATCATTCCAGTTGCCCTTCTCCTCCACTTGAAAATTATCAATCATGCAAGGAACTAAAAGCCGAAAATAATGTCTTAGAATGGGGGATTGGGAATATGATGAATACTGATCAAGAAAATGTTGTGTTGTCTTGTTGCCAAGTCCACTTAGATTATAAATGAGGACGAGGTTTATCTCAAGTGAGTCCTAGAAGGGAACTTTGGAATGAAGAAACTAAGAAGTTGATATCTGAAACTTCCATGTCCCGTTTATATTATTACTCAATCATTCCAGTTGCCCTTCTTCTCCTCTCGAAAATCATCAATCATGCACAAAACTGATCTGGAAATAATGTCCTAGAAAGGGGGATTGGGAATATGATCAATACTAACTGAGAAAATCTTGTGTTGCCTTATTGCCGCATCCACTTAGATATAATTGAGAATGAGGTTTATCTCAAGTGAGTCCTAGAAGGGAATTTAGGAATGACGAAACTAAGAAGTAGATATATATCTGAAACTTCCATGTCTCATTGATATTATTACTCAGTCATTCTGGTTGCCCTTCTGCTCATCTCGAGAATCATCAATCATGCAAGGAACTGAAATCAAGAAATAATGTCTTAGAAGGGGGGATCAGGAATATGATCAATAATGATTGAGAAAATGTTGTGTTGCCTTGTTGTTGCGTCCACTTAGATTATAATTGGGAACGTGGTTTATCTCAAGTGATTCCTAGAAGGGAATTTAGAAATGGCGAAACTAAGAAGTTGATATCTGAAACGTCCATGTCCCATTAATATTATTACTCAAAATGAACTAAAATATGGAAATAATGTCTTAGAAGGGGGATCGGGAATATGATCAATACTGACCTAGAAAATGTTGTGTTGCCTTGTTGCTGCGCCCACTTAGATTATAATTGGGAACGAGGTTTATCTCAAGTGAGTCCTAGAAGGTAATTTAGGAATGACTAAACTAAGCAGTTGATATATGGAACTTCCATGTCCCATTGATATTATTACTCAGTCATTTCGGTTGCCTTTTTGCTCCTCTCGAAAATCATCAATCATGCAAGGAACTGGAATCTGAACATAATTTCTTAGAAGGGGGGATCGAGAATATGATCAATATTGATCAAGAAAATTCTTTGTTGACTTGTTGCTGCGTCTAGTTAGATTATAACTGAGAACAAGGTTTATCTCAATTAAGTTCTAGAAGGGAATTTCGGAATGACGAAACTAAGAGGTTGATATTTGAAACTCTGTTAATATTATTACTAAGTAATTCTGGTTGCCCTCCTGCTACTCTCGAAAATCATCAATCATGCAGGCAACTAAAAATCGGTAATAATGTCTTATAAGGGGTGAAGAAAATATTGGGTTGCCTTATTGATGTGTCCTAGCATCTGGAAAGCTTTCCTTGTTGTCCATTACTGATATGTAAGTTGTGTTTGAAAAAAAAAACAAGGGAGTCCTAGAAGAGAACCAGTGGAATGATGTGTCCCATTCTACTATACTTGCTCTTCTCCTCCTTTTGGAAATCATCAATGAAGGTATCTTGTTAACTGAAAGTCAAAAAATACCAACTGATTGAGAACAAGGTGTATCTTAATGGAGTCCTAGAAGGGAATTTTGGAATGACAGAAACTAAGAAGATGATATTGAAACTTCCTTGTCCCGTTAATATGTTTATTTAGTCATTTCGGCTGGCCTTCTACTCCTCTCGAAAATCATCAATCATGCAAGTAACTGAAAGCCGGAAATAATATTATAGAAGGAGCAACGAGAATGATCAATACCAAATTGAGAAAATGTTGTGTTGCCTCTTAGATTATAATTGAGATGGTCACGCACTTAATTCTCATATTTCTATGCTTTCAATCATAGTCTGTGAATCATGAAAGTCTCAAAATGGAGTTCTAGTAAGCTCCCCTCGATGTCCATTAAGTGGGAGAGTCGCTCTGCCGCGTCCACTTAGGTCACTCTGCATAAACTAATTTCAGAATGCGTAAACCAAGTATGGTGAGTATAGTGTGTAGTGTTGGAAGAGCATGAGCTCCCTCCTTAGATGAGGCAAGCACTTTTCTAGTAACTGTGGCTAGAATGCAATGCTGATTTGGTTCACTTATGAAAGGACGACATAAGCTCTGATTTCCTGACTTCTCCTCTTTAGAGGTTGTTTTTAAAAAGCCGTTGTACTTTAGCTGACTAATTACAGAATTTATACATTTCAATATAATGTGGCTATATGATGCGGTGATAAGGCGGTCAAATGGTGTCTTACCTACTCGGTGATGGCTACTTATTCAGTAATATTATATCTTTTGTTAGAATGTTTGGTTAACGAGCTTGATCTTTAGATTCTATTTCCTATTGTGATCATTTTAATCTCTGAACGTGGGAGTCATTTTGATTTTTAAATGGTTCATTTATATGAACGAAGAATCTAAGAAAGTACGTAAGTTGTATTCTCTTGACGGTTAACAAATTGATTGCTCTCTTTCAAAGAAAATTGAATGTGGTTCCTAACAAGAAATCTGGATGCACTTAATAACCTTAATTTCATAGTATTAGTTTTAGTAGTTTTGTAAACATGCTCATATGGCGGATTCATGGCCAATGTAGGAGGGAAAACAGAGGAAGGTAAGACACAGAGGAATGAATGGAACCACATTCCTCCCTACAAATCTGCTGCTCCTAAAAGCAAATGATCTGCTGCTTCTAAATTCTGTAGCTGCCTGTTAGCAAGTTTGTAGGGAGAAGTTGAGACAACCTTTGGTCTGGAAAGATGTGCCACACTTAGACGGGTGATTTTACTCTTAAACCTATGCTTCAGTAAGGTGGAAAATAATGCCCGGTCAAGAGCCAGATAAATTGAAAGTTGCAGATCATTTGCTTTAGTTCAAGCCTAATCTGATTCGTGGAAGCTTTATGTTGTTCATTGTCATTTAAGAAGGGCCTACAGCTTTCTCACTTAAACTCACTACGTCATTTCGTTCATGGATGTCTTTTCTCAGGTGCTTCATCGTTAACACCAGAGATATGATGGAGAGGTGGACAAATTGCTTGTTCCGGTAACTTACTTTCTTCCCTTTCCAGTAACTAAGAAGTTGATATCGAAAACTTCCATATCCCATTAATATGATTCTAGTTGCCCTTCTGCTCCTCTCAAAAATCATCATTTATGCAAGGAACTGAAAGCCCGAAATAATGACTTCGAAGGGGGAATTAGGAATTTCAATACCGACCGAGAAAATGTTGTGTTGCCTTGTTGTAGCATCCGCTTAGGTTATAATTGAGAACAAGGTTTTTCTCAAGTGAGTCCTAGAAGGGAATTTTGGAATGATGAAACTAAGAAGTTGATATCTGAAACTTCCATGTCCCGTTAATATGATTATTCAGACATTCTGGTTGCCCTCCTACTCCTCTAAAAAATCATCAATCATGCAAGTAAATGAAAGTTGGTAATAATGTCTTATAAGGGTTGAAGAAAATATTGTGTTACCTTGTTGTTGTGTCCTAGCATCTGAAAAGCTCCCCTTGTTGTCCATTATTGGAATGTAAGTTGTGTCTGGAAAAAAATCGAGTCCTAGAAGAGAACCGGTGGAATGATGTGTCCCATTCTGTTGTACTTGATCTTCCGTTCCTTTTGGAAATCATCAATCAAGGTATCTTGTTAACTAAAAGTTGAAAAATACCAATTGATTGAGAATAAGGTTTAGCTCAATGGAGTCCTAGAAGGGAATTTCGGAATGACTGAGACTAAGAAGTTGATATTGAAAAACTTCCCTTTCCCGTTAATATGAATATTCAGTCATTTCGGCTGCCCTTCTGCTCGTCTCGAAAAAACATCAATCATACAAGGAACTGAAAGTCGGAAATAATATCTTAGAAGGGGGCATCGGGAATGATCAATACTAATCGAAAAAATGTTATGTTTCCGCTTAGATTATAATTGAGATGGTCACACACTCAATTCTCATTTTTCTATGCTTTGAATCATCCTCTGTGAATCATGAAAGTCTCAAAATGGAGTTCTAGTTAGCTCCCCTCGCTGTCCATAAAGTTGGGGAGTCTTTGCTGCTTCCACTTGGTTTACGCATTCTGAAATAAGTTCAGTGTGGTGAGTATAGTGTGTGGTGTTGCAAGAGCATGAGATCCCTCCTTAGACGAGGCAAGCACTTTTCTAGTAACTGTGGCTAGAATGCAATGCTGATTTGGTTGACTTATGAAAGGACGGCATAAGCTTGGATTTCTCGACTTCTCCTCTTTAGAGGTTGTTTTTAGAAAGCCATTGTACTTTAGTTGGCTAATTTGTAGAATTTATGCATTTCAATACAATGTGGCTATATGGTGTGGTGATAAGGCAGTTAAATGGTGTCTTACCTACTCGGTGATGGCTACTTATTTGGTAAAATTATATCTTTTGTTAGAATCTTTGGTTAACGAGATTGATCTTTAAATTATGTTTCCTGTTGGGATCATTTTAATCTCTGAATGTGGGAGTCATTTTGAGCTTTAAATGATTCATTTATATGAAAGAAGAATCTAAGAATGTGGGAGTCTTTGGTTAACGAGCTGTAAACACATTCAAATCCTAGTCGTCAGAAGGTGAACATGATTTCTCCTAGATGCCTCTTTGCCGTATATGATTAAAGCTGTGGAGTTTTCTTTCGAGGGCTTCAAAAGTGACTCAGTTGACGTGGTACATCTTGTTCTTTGTTACGTTGATCATTTTAATTTCTGAATGTTGGAGTCATTTTGAGCAATAAAAGATTCATTTATATGAAAGAAGAATCTAAGAAAGTAAGTAAGAAGGATCAAATAGGAATAACA
Organism: Linum lewisii; assembly: GCA_034768395.1. Classification (NCBI taxonomy): domain Eukaryota; kingdom Viridiplantae; phylum Streptophyta; class Magnoliopsida; order Malpighiales; family Linaceae; genus Linum; species Linum lewisii. Next base: position 50,409,003 of record CM068302.1, read on the forward strand.
GCTTAAGAAGGATATAAAGCTAGAGTGCTTTCAAATTTTAAAGGGTTGGGGCAAGAAGGAGATAACAGGAAGAACAAGCTTAAGAAGGATCTAAATCCCATTGAAGTTTTGGTAGAGGTGATTCAACAATTACAAAGCCTTGCGCTCATGTTGGATGTAAATGATGGATGCTGAATGGTTGTACCATAGCTGCTTGGCTTATAGGATAATGCATGTAACTTGGCCTGTGCAAAATGAAAAATGCACAAAGACGGTCCCAAGCTCATGTGAACTAAGGAGGGCATGCATATTCTTAGTTGGTGAAGGGAAAGTTTTGTTAGTTGTGCCATGGATAGGCCAATCGATAGGATTATGCACGAACATATTTGATAGGATGATGCACGAGCAACTTTAACTAGTTAACTTGATCAGACTAATTTTGATACCTAATTATCGGCTAAAATTCTTGTTAACTTGTTATCTAAATCACAATGGTAACTACTAACTAGACTAGTTAACTTTTTTCATTCTTTGGACTTGCAAAATTTCATAAAAAAGATGGTTTTGAATCTTGATGAGCACGCACCTCAGAAGGATAAGTTTCTTGCAATGGAAGCATGAAGTTATTTAATCTCGAAATACAAACACATATAACGGAAACTTCCAACTTTAAGTGGAGTTATTCTCTCCTTAAAACTTCCAAACTCATACTATTTAAACTAAATCCTTCCCCAAATCACTCTATAACATCAGTCCAATGTCATATATTCATTCCACCATTTTATTGTCTTCACAATCTCAATGCTTAGCAAACAACATCGTCACATTGATGAAATTAGTCTTCTCGGTAACCATCCGCTCGGACACAAGGACTCGATACCTCCGAAAGATCTCGTCAATGATTTCCCCGTTCGAGCCAAATTGGGTGGCTAATAAAGGCTCTTCCACCGCCTTCGTGTACTTGGCCACATTGTAGCCACCATCTTTCTCGTTTACTTCCCCTTCGTGCGGGTTCCAGCTCACTTCAGTAACTTCTATCCGATCTATGACGAAAGATTCCTGTTTATGGACTTCTGCCTCCATCTCCTTCAGGGATGGCATGTAGAATGGGATGTTGAATGAGTCCAACCTCTCTTTGCTTATGAATCCCTAAGTACAATAATTAATATGTCACGTACAGTTTCACTAGGCCTTATGTAATTGAAATGGTATATCGGGAGCTAACACGATTGAACACATAACTTAGAATTTCTCAATCAAATGAGATTGTGAGAAGACTTACATGAACTGTTGAATCCAACAACTCAAATTTATTGTACCTCGTGAGCCATTTGGTTGAGGGTTGTTGTCATGAACTCCCACATGTAGTAACACTCATTATAGCAACCGTCTTCATTCCTCCTCCCCAGCATGGTCAAAGACCATTCGTCCACCGGTAACCATCTCCACAACTCGACACCTCAAGAAGCTCGGGTTGCACTTCCTGAAATGCCCATAATATGCCCATAGTCCCTCCTCATCGAGCTGAAACTGTTTATCGAGATGGGACTCGAGACAACCAATGCAGGGAGTAGGAAGAGTGTTTAAAGTGAAGACTCTCCGTCGGGAACAACCTTTCGTAGAAAGAACCTGACACGTACCCCGTTAAACAGCATCAACCATTGTTCATCATCATCACCACCACCAGACAACCACAAAGAGGTGAAGATGGTGTTGAAGTCATTACTAGGAAGGTCGTTGAGGTGAGGTGAGGTGAGTTGAGAGAAGAGATGATCGGAGAAGGTTCATTTGGGAGGATTTGTAAGGGATGGAATTGAGAAGGGTCAAAATACAATTTGGGCAAACCTGGGTTACTGATTTTAGAAGACAAAAAACTTAAGAGTTAATTCCTTTAGTCACTTGGTTCAAAATGTTTAAAATTTTACAAACAAGGACTAACGGTGTTATCTATTTTGAAAAGTGGGACAGATTTGGGGTTTTTTTAAAGATGAAGTATATCTAAAATAATTCGCCAAAGTTGGAGCTTTTTTGGAAATATTAACCCTTTACTTATTAGCAAAGAATTAATGGAAATTGAAAATGAGATATGAAATGAAGATGATAGCCGTTTATGCTATGTTGGGCGAATTCGCCCAAGTAGTGTAAGTTGGTCGATTTTTTAAGTTTGACTGGTTAGCAATTTGGTTTGAACCATTCACGGGCAAAATTCATCTGAATTCTCCCCATTTCTGGGCAAAAATTACCATTTTGGTAATTAGTTTAGGAACATATTTATTTAATTAATTAGTTTGTTAAATTTATTTATTTTGGTGAAATATCCAATAAAATATCATGTACGTTGATGAGATTTTAACATTTTTTTATGAATGATTGCTTTTATTCATTAAAGAGCTTAATTAAATAGCACTTTGCAAGCACCCAACCACACCATTACATAACAACAAAACTCAGCTGTTAATATCAAGATATATTAGATTTTTACACTTGAATAACACATATTTGGACCATATTAAAATTTTGTTAACATAAATTTTTTGTATGTTTTACGAAAATGATGTCATCATATAATATTTTTATGTTTGAAAATTCATTTTTGTAGCTACACTTTATATGCATGGTTTTAAACCAATCAATATTTTAAAAATAAACGAGCAACTAAACAAGGTTAGATATTGTTACTTAGGATGTCCAGGGCATACCTTGCAAGGAACATAGGAACTAGTAGTAAGTGGGTGAACAGTGTACTATGAATATGAGATGGATGGGCGTATGAATGAGAGATACAGAAGTATTGGGGTACCCCTGAGGATTTTGTGTAGGAGAGCCTTTAGCATATTAACGAGCGTATACTACTTAAGACATATCCTCTGAGTCCTAGGTCATGTCCCATCAATGTTGGGGTCATGTCTTCATTTATAGTACCTCGAGGTCTGGGCCGAGTCGCCATGTGTCGTCGGCTGGTTGGTAACCCACCTATAGGACGATCCTAACATTCGTTTATCGTATGACCCAAATGGCTTATGGAGAAACCCTAAACGCCTGGCGTAGGGCTTCTATTGGACCGCGGTTGGACCTTGGTTGCTGGGCGGCCTAGATGGCTTTTGGGGAAACCCTAGGTGCATGGAGGCGTAGGGTTTCTGTTAGATCGCGGCTGGGCCTTAGCTGAATTTTGAAAAACCTTACACTTTTATACTTAACATAAATTGATGTAACAAAACCTACATAATACATTGCGTTTGCAGTAAGATTAAATTTGAAAAACGTTTCTTATTCCTAGGAACATACAATAAATCATATAATATTTAAACTACGTCCATTATACCTATGTGTACAACTATACCCACTCATCTCCTACATGTAGGGGTGGCTATTCGGTCATTTCGGTCAAACTGCACCGAATTCGGTCGGTCACCGATTTCGAGTTCGATCGAAACATGGAACTGTAACCGTGACCGATTTTAATTTGGTTTGACCGTGCTCGAATTCAAATCAGTCACGGTCAACCGAGGTGACCGATTTCTACCCAATTTGAATGGTCTGAGATTTGATTTCTTAGTTTGTAGCATCTGGGTTTGCAAATTTGGGTTTATGGGCTTGAAGAAGAAGACGAGGGTTTCTGGGTTTGAAAAAGAAGATGAGGAAATCGAAGAGAAAGAGAAAAAAGGTTTCTGGCAGAATAAGAAGATGAGGAAATTAAAGAGGAAGAGAGAGAAAGAAGGTTTCTGGCGAAATAAGAAGAAGAAGATTTAAATCTGGAAATAGAGAAGAAGAAGAAGAGGCGGAATAAGAAGAAGATCTAAATTGAATCTGGAAATAGAGAAGAAGAAGAAGAGGAGGAACAAGAACAAGCCGATGGTTTGGTCGGTGGGCGAGGGGTTTGGTCGGCGGTGGAGGGTTTTGCCGGCGAGTGGATTAAAGAGGAAGGGAAACAGAAACCAAACCGATTGGAGAGGAAGAAGGGGAAGGAGGAGAAGCTTGGATTGGATCTGGAGAGAAAGAGGAGGAGGAAGAAGAAGAAAAAGATTAGATCTGAGAGAGAAGAAGAAGGAGGAGGAGAATCTTAGAACTGGAGAGGAAGAGAAAGAAGAAGGAGAAGAAGGAGGAGAAAAAGAAGATTGGATCTAGAGAAGAGTAAGAAGAAGAACATTGGATCTAGAGAGGAGGAAGAAGAAGAAGGAAACTTGATACAACTCAATTCGATTTACACTATCAATGACCGAATTAGAGGTATGTAACCGATGCGTTGAATCCTATAACCGCAACCGTTTTCAAGTTGGTGAATTCGGTTAATTGGTCACCTAAAATGATTTCAAATCGGTCACCAATTTGGTTTGACCAAAACCGAAACCGTTTCAGCCAACCCCTACCTACATGAATGCACAATAATATCTACTATATATAAAGCCGAGTCAAATACTTAAAAAATCCCGAAACTATAGGCTGGGTTACAAACTCATCCAAAAACTTTAATTCGTTAGAAAGTAGACCTATTACTATGATAAGTGTTACATATTAGTCCTAATGATGTCATCCATGTACTTTTTCATTCATTTCACCATGTCACCAATGACATGTCATAAAAAAATTAATTTAAAATTCATTTTAAACTGACTCAATTGTAAAATTAAATCAATCTAACTCACTAGATTTAATTTTGAACCAAAATTTAAAAGTTAGATGAGTTTAGATTTAGATTTAAATTAAGTTTTGTACGGCTTACCTCCTCTGATATTCACTCTTTTTATTATTGTCAACGCCTTGCGAGGTACACTCATGAACACCTGTTTTTTTTATCTCTTTGGTTCTCTAAACCGAACAAGTTATTGATCCACCTGGTCTTTCTAGACAAATAAATATTACATCTTCATGAATAAAGATTGAACTTCCAACCCATAGTTAAGAGACAATGTAACCAACTAAGAATATCCCAATCATGGTTAACGATAATGAGGAGAATAATAATGGGACAATTAAAAACACCTATTCCCGACAATTAACCTCGTTATTAAACGGGAGGCTTGGAGTTGGCGTCAGCCAGTGATTGATCGCATTTTTAATAAGAAGAAGAAATTGAGGAAATAAGAGAAAGAGAAAAAATGTTTCTGGCGGAATAAGAAGATGAGGAAATTGAAGAGGAAGAGAAGAGAAAGAAGGTTTCTGGCGGAATAAGAAGAAGAAGAAGATTTAAATCTGGAAATAGAGAAGAAGAAGAAGAAGAGGCGGAATAAGAAGAAGATCTGAATTGAATCTGGAAATAGAGAAGAAGAAGAAGAGGAGGAATAAGAACAAGCCGAGGGTTTGGTCAGTGGGCGAGGGGTTTGGTCGGCGGCTGAGGGTTTGGTTGGCGGGCGAGGGGTTTGGTCGGCGGCGGAGGGTTGGTCGGCGGTGGAGGGTTTTGCCGGCGGGCAGATTAAGGAGGAAGGGAAACAGAAACCAAACCGATTGAATGGTGAACTGTACAAGAATTTTTGGTTTGTTGATGTTACAATGTTAATGATTCTTGCACTAGGACAATCTATTTATGAACCATCTAGACTCCAAATGTGCTATATTTATATTGTTTGATCTTTGTTTAAGTATTGCTTTGCTGATTTGATGCATGTACTAGGACACCTTAGATGTGAGTTTCACTTCAATGTTAATGATGAATGTACTAGGACACCTTAGTACTTTTCCTGCACTAGGACACCCTTGTCCATGGCTGATGACTATATTGGCGACGGGATAAAAAAATCCAAACAAGCAATTTCAAAAGTTGACCGAAGAAGAAAGAAACAATTGAAAGAAATAATGTCGCCAGATAAGAAAGAAACAATTGCAGTTGGAGATTTTTTTTGAAGAGAAAATCTTGAACTTTTGATTCTCTTTCCATAATTATCCATTGAATAATTATGTGTCATAATGATTCGTTGAATTAATTATCTTCCATAATGATCCGAATTAAGTAATTAGATAATGAATAAGTCAATCTAATCTGAACCATTCATTTTTATCTAGTGGTTCTTGTTAATTTGGTCTAATTGACCAAATTTGAGGTTTGGTTCCCCAATAGGCTCCGGTGATTGATCACTGAATGAGAGTTATTAATCAAAGTCGACACTGAATGGATAAGGGAACAAGGGAGTCGAAGGGGGGAAAAGGTGCTCACAACGTTGACGTTTTGGCAGGGAGAGACACTAATGTTTATGTGCTGTGTTTTGAGAGGGTGATATTGGTTTAATGATGATGATGTAAATTGTTGATATGATGATGATGATGCAAATTGCAGATAGTGATGATAATTATTTTTTGTAGTTGTGCATTGGTAGTGTTGTTTTGTTGATCATCTAACAGTCTTAAATGAAACATATTGTTGGAATATGTTTTGTAATTATACTGATAATTAGTTATTAGCTATATAACCTCGTTAACTAGTTATCTATATCAGTTAACTAATTAACAACATGTTTACTAGTTATCTGATGATGATGTTAACTACTTAACTCGATAGGTTAATGAGTAAACTAATTTTAATAATTAGTTATCAGCAAAAAAACTGTTAACTACTTAACTATATAAGTTAACTAATTAACAACACGTTTACTAGTATCTGATCACGATGTTAACTAGTTAATTCGATAAGTTAACTAGTTAACTAATTTTGATAACTAGTTATCATCTTAAAAAATGTTAACTAGTTATCTAAACCATAATGTTAACTAGTTAACTTGACAAATAAACAAAATATAACTAGTTAACTAAATTTGATAACAAGTATGAACTAAATTTGTTAATGTTATCTAAATCATGATATTAACTAGTTAAAAATATAAAATAGCTAGTTGGATAACCTATTAACAAAATAACATAGTTAACTAGTACAGATATAACTAGTTACAACTATAAAAGTTAACTAGTTATCATAAACAAATATTGTTAACTAGTTATCAGTAAAACTAAAACTGTTAACTAGTTATCAGCAAAAAAAGTGTTAACTAGTTAACATGTCTTCGCCGGAAAAGTCGCGGAGTTTGTACAGTCGCCAGAAAAGTTATCGGAGTCTCGCCGAAAAACTCACCGGAGACGGTCGCGGGTCACCGGCGACGGTGGCCAGTCGTCGGCCGGTCAACGGAAAATATTAAGTATTTAATTTAAATATAATAATTAAATTGTATATGAAATGTCCTAAATACCCCTAACAATCTAGACCATTGGATTGATCAAAAAGATCAAAGAGTGATCTAATGGTTAAGAAAAGGATGGAAACTTTCCAACCCTTGCAAAAGGTTGGATCTTGATCCTCTCCTAGTAGTTGTAGCACTTTAAAAAAAAAACTAATAATGATCAATAAACCGGAAAACTGAAAAGATATTCAATATTTAAAAATGGAATAACGGATATGAAAAATAACACAATATTACTTATTAATGAACATCAAAGTAGTAGGAAATAAAAAATTGTGAAATATATTAGACAACAAAGTTGCACAATAAATTAAAAGGAGAAAACGGTTTAGAATTGGTTGAAAACTAACCCAAATAAAAATAAATAAATTAACCAGTGGACTCCATGGCAAACCAGGCTAATTTGCTAATCAGCAGAAGCATTTTTTTCTCAGCTCCAAATGAGATTTTCTCAACCAATAAAAATAAGCCAAATGGCTTATGAGACCACCAATAAATTAAAAAAAAATGAAGAAAAGAATTGAATTTACATTTGGACCTGTCGCACGTCTCCCAAAGCTGCCCCAAATGTCACATCTGTTTTTTTTATTTTCTAACACACTCTCTCTCTTAATTATTTTATCCTAGATTTAATTATTTGCTAATAACTCTTTATACAAAGGTTAAAACTATAATTTTTTCATAATTAAAGTTGTTTATTATATTTTTTCGAGTCTAATGACATCAATTTTGATATATTTTGTTGATTTTTTTAGGTAAAATTCAAACATATACGTTAGTGTTATGTTAGTCATATAACATATCAAAACCTGTAACAGTTGCATAACATGTATATAGTAGCAATATAACAGTCATATGACATTGTTATAACATAATTAAAGACATATCAGTGTCATAACACTGATGTATTAGTGTCATAACAGTTGACAGTCTATTTCCTTCATATTCTCTCTCCTCCTATTTACTCCATTTCTCTCTCATCTGCCCAAGTCTCTCAGCTTGAGCTGAGATTTTGGGTCTCAGCCCATTAGCCAGACCGAAACCAGGCATGTCCTCTAGACATGTTTTTATGGTATCGCCTAATCCATAAAAACAACCTTCATAACCTCATGAGTGAACTATTATTACAACAGAGAGTTAGAAACTACAAGAAAAAGATGATTTTGTGGCAGGCGACGGGGCCGTCTAGCTTAGTGGCAGACGTCTGAGCTTACTCCAGACGCCATCTGTCTGCCACTAGCTTGTGGCAGGCGGCCTGCCACTAAGCACGGCCTGCCACAAGCTAGTGGCAGGCGGCCTGCCACTAGCACGCCTGCACTAGCACGGCCTGCCACTAGCTAGTGGCTGGCCTGTCTGCCACTAAGCACGGCCTGCCACAAGCTAGTGGCAGGCGGCCTGCCACTAAGCACGGCCTGCCACTAACTAGTGGCAGGCCTGTCTGCGAGGAAGCCTCATCCGCAATTTCTCCTCGTATATTTGATTTATTAATGCTCTTCCTCCCCACTCATCTTTCTTCTTCTTCTTCTTCTTCTGACTAAAACTTCTAGCTTAGGCTGCAAGAAGCTCTTCTTCTTCTTAGACGTCAAAGCATTGCCAACCACCACTTGTTGCCGCTGCTGACATTGACACAGATTCCATTATTTCAACTTCATCTTCCTCTTTCTCCTCCACCTCTTCTCCTTTCCCTTCCCCACCTATCCTCATACCAAAACAGCTCCAAAACCCTAATGAACACCCCCCGCCAAAATTAGAGAAGAAATACATAAATTCGTGATTCTGGGTTCACAGGATACAATCCAGAGCTACCCTGGTCTTGATTCTAACGTAATCAATCTGCAATCAAAATCGAGAAAATAGGAATCGGAGATGGATTCATGGAATTTGGGGATTATGCGTTATAATTCGGAACAACCAAAGACAGTAAGAGTGGAAAGATTAGGCAACTGTTTATGGTATTAGAGCTACAATAAGAGTGGAACTAAACGAAATTTCGATCTCACATTTAATTCCACCAGAAAAATTTTGATCACTTAATTCCCTTTTGACTCAGACGGAATCGACCATTCCAGTAGAATTAACTTTGAATGCATATTCTGACAAAAATTGGTAATTCCGACCGGAATTGGACTGGCGGAACAGAGAATGTGAATTTAGTGCTTAGTGGCAGGCGCCTGCCACTAACCTCCGCCTGCGAGTAGCTTAGTGGAGGCGCCTGCCACTAACCTCCGCCTCGTGCGACGCCTGCCTACGGGGTAGTTAGTGGCAGGCAGCGCCTGCCACGTGTTGTGCTTCCTCGCGGTGCTTTACTCGCAGGCCCACCCATGCTTAGTGGCAGGCCCCGCCTGCGAGTAAGCTCTATCTTTAGTGGCAGGTTTCCTGCCACAAAGCTCCTCGAGGCCTGCCACCAAATCGGCTCTTTGTTGTAGTGAACACCTAGACGGACATGTCGAGCAGGCGTGGTGTTCAAAGAGCTGCCTAGTGAATGAAAGGGTGAAACCACCTTGGAGCCCCAAAGAAAAAATCGGACCAATCGAAGGGCCATACCCCATCACATGTCACAGGGCAAAGGCCCAAGGCTTATTCACCAACCAGCCGCCCACGACCCAAGAGGAGACCATAGATCTCATCAACGAACTAGATCTGCAGCCAAATCACATGAGGGCATGTGTGGCCCATAGCTTGTGGCCCAAAGCTACAATAAAAGAAAATGTGACCCATTATTTATGACATTGAATATTGTGTTACCTATCTATATTGCCTCACACATACAAGCGTAAAGAGCTCTCCTCTTGTACTTCTATGTTTTCCTAGCCTTCCATCTAGTACGGCTTACCTCCTCTGACATTCACTCTTCTTATTATTGTTGACGTCTTGCGAGGTACACGCATAATCACATGTATGTTCTTCTCTTTGGTTCTCTAAACCGAACAATTTATTGATCCACCTGGTCTTTCTAGACAAATAAATATTACATCCTCATGAATAAAGATTGAACTTCCAACCCATAGTTAAGAGACACGGTAAGCAACTAAGAATATCCCAATCATGGTTAACGATAATGAGGAGAATAATAATGGGACGAGTTGGAGGAGTGAAAGTGATCGGACCGTAATAGTGGGTCACTGATAAACCCATTACTTGTGATTCACATATGGTGCGTGGTGTGTGGTGGATTCCTGAAATTTTGTAAACGCTATTACATTAAAACAGTATTATTTTGACGCCATTCCACATACTTTTTTTATCTAACATCCGCAAGTCCAACCATTAATCATTTCCTAGTACGAGGTAACTGTATGCATACACACCCATCCAATCTTATTAATCACAACAAAATACGACTTTTTTTTCTTCAGATAACTATAGTAATTTAGACTGGACCTCGAGATCGAGTTTGAATGCGCATAGCAATTTATGTTGATACTCATTATATAAACTTTTTAATTCAAATATAATTTCCAAGTGTTTTACCTAAACACAATTTCTTGCTTAGTTTCAATTCATTAATTTTCCTAACATTAAAGTAAACATGTTTAGGCCCCGTTCACTATAAATTATCTTAAATTATATAATTGGGTGAATTAGTTAATTTAGATAATTATAATTCATAATTGAAATTCTGTTTACTTGGGTTTTTTTAATTATGAAATTAAATAATTTCATAATAATAATTGTGTTCATTACGTAAAGTTGAATTACAAATTATCCATACTTCTAGAATTCAATGGAATCACATATGATGAGAAGGATTCTATAAAGTTAGTTTGTTGTTTGTTAGGAGTTTGTTGGCGGCGAGGACTGAAAACTGGGTCAGTTTCAATGAAATAGGCTATAATCCCAGTCTTTCAATTACAAAATCAGTATTATATAATTTTTAAAAGCAGCTTTTTTTCACTTATATAATTAGGCCAGAATTATGAAATAATTATATAATTGTATTTTTTAATTTTCAACTAAACACCTATTTTGGTAATTTTTGAAATTATTTGAGTTGATTATATAATTTCCATAATAATAAGTGATAGTGAACAGGGCCTTATTGTTTCTATTTATTTCTGGGTTGGTTACCTAAATAGCCAACGGACTATGTATTGGAACCGTAAACTGAAAAACACAAAATCAAAGCATGCATAGACACAAGGACTAATCCGAGTCAATCGACTTCACGATTTATCCTTAATAATTGTTATTCCCCTCTACATCACCCAAGGTTAAAGAAATCAACTCTCTCAGAATATAACGGATTTACCTCACAAGAGTAGCGGTGCTGCAAACGCAAGTGACCGACGAACATAATCAACGGCGCAAATTACACGACTCGATTTCAGTTTCTTTGAAAGAATGAATGCAGAAAGTTTTTCTGTGCAGAGAAAGAGTTTAGAGAGGGGGGAATTCAGTTAAAGGAAAGTGCAGGGATTGATCTGTATTTATAGTAAATGAAGGGGTGCCTTTCTGAAAAGACATAACTGTTCAGGAGGAAGTTGGGCAGTTTGAACCGAACAGACATGTCGATTTGCGCATGAACCAGTTTAAACCGCAGATTCTGGTTTGGATTCTGGTTTCGAAGGCGGGTACATCGTAGGGATATCGGACGCTGTCACCATGAAGCGGTGTCAGGGCGTCGATGTTTATATGAAAACCCTTCGAGGACTTGAACACTGCCGTTTAGGGTTTGAACTCCTTGAGGGCGTGTAGTGTCGTACCACTGTAGGGTATCAGGGCGTAGGGATATCGGACGCTGTCACCATGAAGCGGTGCCAAGGTGTCGATGTTCTTATGGAAACCTTTTCGATGACTTGAACCCTACCGTTTAGGATTCAAACTCCTTGAGGGCGTGTAGTGACGTACCGCCGTAGGGTATTAGGGCGTAGAGATATTAGATGTTGTCACCATGAAGTAGTGTCAGGGCATCGATGTTTTTATGGAAACCTTTTCGAGGACTTGAACTCTACCGTTTAGGGTTCAAACTCCTCGAGGGCGTGCAGTGTCGTACCAACGTAGGGTATCAGGGCGTAAGGATATCGGACGCAACCACCGTGAAGTAATGTCAGGGCATCGATGTTTTTATGAAAATCTTTCGAGGACTTGAACTCCGCCATTTGTCTTTCGATAAAGACCGGTCTTCATTGATAGCTAGGTCTTGTTCCCAAAATACATGTAAAATGTGATGTTTTAACATCTTACATCAAAATGAACGAAAAATAGAAAGCTATTCGTCTTCATTCTTCCGGTCTTTCCGCCGCCTCATACTTCCTTAGATGCATGGCGTTCCAAGTCTTGTCTACCAGCTCCCCTGAGGGCCGTTATAACTTGAAGGTGTTTGGCCCAATCACTTCCCTAATCTGGTATGGTCCCTCCCAAGTGGCATTCAACTTTGCGTCTTCTACCTTTTTCTTCAGCCCCTTAAGTATGATTTTGTTCATCGCCTCTGCTTGTCCATTTTCCCGGGGGTACACCACTGAAGCAAGGCGTACCAAGATCTTGTACTCCTCACAGAACTCCAAGAACGATGTGCAGTCGAACTATGTTTCGTGGTCACATACGAATCCCAAGGGGAGGCTGAACCTAGTGATGATGTTCTTCATCACGAATTTTTGTACCTGAAGCGCCGTGATCGATGTCAGTGCCTCCGCCTCCACCCATTTGGTGAAGTAATCCACCACGACTATAATGAATCTTCTCTTTCATGTTGCTTCAGGGAAAGGGCCCAAGAGACCCATCCTCCAAAAGGCGAAAGGCCATGGAGACACGATGGGTCGGAGGGCGGTTGCCGGCAGGTGCTGCGTGTTGACCAATATTTAGAATTTGTGGCAATATTTGACCAATGCTTTGGCATCTCGGTGGATGTGCGGCCAGTAGTACCCTTGGTGGAGGACGTTCTTCTATAGGCTCTTGGTACTGACGTGCATGCTACACACACCTTGATGAATTTCACGCAGTACATACGCTACCTCTTCCTCACTCAGGCAGCATAAGTAGGGGCCAGCAAAATATTTTTTGTACAAGTTTCCCTCTAAGAGTATGCATCGGGCGGCCTGTCGACGGACCTTGGTGGCGGCAGCTCGTCTTCAGGTAGGACATCCGCTTTAATATAGGCCCTGATGGGAGATCTCCAATTAGTGTTTCCGCCGGTCATAAGATCATCCTCAACATCTCCTATGGCTAGACAGCTCTAATCTTTTTCATTCTCTACCGTGACCATCCGTCCTTCGTCAAAGCTGAGGGTGGTGGCCAGTTTGGACAAGGCATCTACATGTGCGTTGTCTTCTCTCACTTGAGTCAGCTCTGATGCCTTGAAACCTCTCAGGGCTGTCTTAGCTTCCTCGTAGTAGGGGACCAGCGTCTCCTCTCTCACTTCGTATTCGTGCTGAGCTGATTAATCACTATGGCTGAGTCCGAGTACACCTTGATGTGGGTGACCCCTATAGACTTTTCCATGTGGAGACCTGCTATCATTGCCCCGTACTCAGCGGCGTTGTTGGTGCGGTGCTTGGCGAACCTTAGGGAAGTTTCATGAAGTACGCCCTGTGGAGCCTTGAGTACTATGCCCGCACCCGCTCCATTCTTGTTGGAGGCTCCATCAACGTAGAGTTCCCAGTAATCATCTAACTTGCCTTCTGCTCTTATGCATCCTTCAACCACGAAGTCTGCTAGTGCTTGCGCCTTGATGGCGGTTCACGGTTGAAAGTGTACGTCGTACTCGCTCAATTCTACCGCCCACTTGGCCATCCTTCCCGCCACACTCATTGATCTGAGGGCCATCTTGATGGACAGGTTAGTTACCACGTTGATGGTGTGAGCATGGAAGTAGGGCGTAACTTCCGAGATGCCACCACGATGGCGTACGCCGCCTTTTCCAACGAGGTGTATCTTCCTTCAACATCAACCAAGATTTTGCTCATGTAGAAGATAGGGTGTTCTTCCTTGTCCTCTCATTTCACCAATACCGAGCTGACAGCAGCTGCTGCTATGGCCACGTATAGGTACAGCTGGTCGCCCGTGAGCGCTGCGGCTAGCACCGGGGGCGTTGTCAGGAAGACCTTCAGCTCTTCGAACCCCTGGAGCACTCTTTGGACCAGGATAACTTTGTCGCCCACTTCAACGTGGCAAAGAATGGCGCCTGTCTCTCCACCGATTTGGGTATGAAGCGGTTCATGGCGGCCAACCGTTCTGTCAGCGTTTTAACGTCACTGGCTATCTTTGGTGGTGGCGTTTTTATTATGGCCTCTATCTTTTTTGGGTTGGCCTCTATCCCTCTCCGAGTGATGATGAACTCGAGGAACTTCCTCGATGATGCTCCAAACACACACTTCTTTGGGTTGAGCCGGAGGCGGAACTTCCACAAGGTGTCGAATGTCCGTCTTAGGTCTGTGAGATGATCATGCCCCGTTTTGGTTTTTACTAGGAGATCATCCACATACGACTCCATTTGCTGACCCTATTGGTCTTGGAATACCCTGTCAATCATTCTTTGGTAGGTCGCCCCGACATTCTTTAGGTCGAAAGGAATCACGTTGTAGTAGTAGTTCCCGAAAGGTGTCGAGAACGAGGTTTTTTCTTGATCCACCTTGGCTAGGGGGATCTGATGATAACCTGAAAACATATCCAGGAAGGATAGCGTTTCATGATTGGCGGTGGCATCTACCAGCTGATCTATGTTTGGGAGCGACTAATGATCCTTTGGGCAGGCATCATTAAGGTTGGTGAAGTCAATGCACATCCGCTAGCTGCCATCAGACTTCCCCACCATGACTACGTTGGAGAGCCATTATGGGTAATGGACTTCTCGAATGAAACCCGCCTTCATAACTTAGTGATTTCCTCTTGTACGGCCTATTTTCGCGTCCAGTTCACCGTCCTCTTTTTCTGACTAATGGGGCATGCATCCGCCCTTACCGCGAGCTAGTGTTGAATGATTGTCGGATCCAACACAGGATTGTCCTGGGGTTTCCATGCAAAAAGGTCCGCATATTCTCGTAGCAACGAGACTTCCAGGTTCGCTCTATCACGGGAATGGTAGATAACTTCACCTTCTTCTCTAGGTTACTGGGTGACAGTGGTACTTCCACATCCGCTTCGCCAGGTTCAGAGCGAAGGAACACCTCTCCTCGGGTGTCAACCACGAAACATGCCTCTTCTTTCCTCAGGGACACCTTGTAACATTTCCTCGCTAGGGGGGTGTCCCCCCATACTATTCTGATTCTGCCCCCAACGGGAAACTTCATCACTTGCTGCACAGGAAAAGTGACTGCCTCGAACGCGGCTAAGCCAGGGCATCCCAGGATCATGATGTACCCAAACTGCAGTTGGGGATGTAAAACTTGACGTATTTGGTCTCCTTGAGCTCCTCATCACCCAACGTAACTAGAAGCGATACGACCCGAGGACCGGGACGTCATTTCTGGCAAATCCGGTGAGTACGATTTTAGATGACTTTAGCCAGGGGCGAATGTAGCCCCATCCTGCTGAACGCGTCGGCGGATAAGATGTCCGCCGAACTGCCTTCATCCACCAGGACGCGTTCTACCAGGGTATCCTCTATGATTACCCGTATAACCATGGTCTGGGTGCTGGGGCTCCTTCCCTTCAGATCCGTCGTTGAGAAAGCAATGGGCGGATATCCTCTGGCCTAATTTACTAGGGAGCATTCGCCTACTACTCTCTTGTCTTTGGGAGCGTCCTCTTCTCCTCCTAGGATCACGCTACAAGTTTTTTTGTACTTGATCCTCCTATCTTCTTTTTCGGACTTCTTGCCCTTCTTCTTCTTTTTCTTCATCTTTTGTATTGCTTATTCTGTCGAAAATGCTTGCCTTTTTGGAGGGGGGCGCCCTTCCTTCTCCCTTCATGGTGACTCCGATCTTTCTCTCTCTTTCCTTCGCGGTTATCAATGATGTAGTCTCGGAGTTCTCCGTTCTTCAGTGCTCGCTCTATCTCGTTCCTGAGCTCTCGGCAATCTTCGGTATCATGGCCTCTCTGATTATGGAACTCGCAGAATTCACTAGGGTGCCCTCTTTTTACCACTACTCTAGATAGCGGGACGGGCCATCTAAGCCCACCCTGCTTCTCCTGTAGGGCGTGCATGAGCCGCCGACGAGACTCTGACAAGGGAGTATACTTCTCTTCGGGCCTTTTTTTCGGTGTGGGGTCAGTAGTCTCCTCTGTCATCCGAGCACTTATCATTCCGACTGCTATAGCCGCTTTGGTCTGTCTGCCCAAATCCTCCTTGTATCATGACTATGTTTTCCTCCACCTCAGCACTCTGAAAAATGCAAGACTCGAGTTTAGTGTGAGTCTTTGGCTTCTTCAGCACTAAGCATTTGACCGACTCCTTACTAAGAGTGGTGGTCATAATGTGGTGCAGGGCGATGTCCAATGCCAGATGCGGGACAGCGGTTACCGCCTTGGCCCACTTGTCGTAATACTGACGAAGGGTCTCATTGCGGTTCTGCTTGAGCCCCCAAAACGCCATCATGTTCTTTCCCGCTTCTCTTTGGTTACTGAATTTGTGCAGGAATAGCTGACAGAAGTCCTCCCAATTTTTTATGATTCCTTTGGCCAGGGCGCCGTACCATGTTAGGGAGGCTCCCACCAGAGTTCCCGGGAAGGTTCTGCAGTATGTGGCGTCAGGGGCGCTGAACATATGCATGGCGATAGCGAATGTCAACAGGTGCTCATCTGGGCTACTTGTCCCATCGTACGCCTTTATAGCATGCGGGACAAAGCCTTGGGGTGGCGGAACGATGAGTAGCGCCTTGTCTAGTAGTTGGCGCATTGCTATTTGTCTAGGGTCGGACTGATGGCGGGGCAGGAACAGTCTGAACATTTCATCAGAGTCCACCATACCAGGAGTCAGCCCGAATCTCGTGGATTCGCCAGCCCTTCCGGTGGTGTGAACGATTAGCTTTTTCATATCACCGCCATCTCGGCTTTTGCCTCTACAGTTCCGCTACTTTCCAGCTAGGTCCGCCGAAGACACTGGTGGCATTGAAGTAGAAGCTATGGTTCCATCGTCCACCCTTGGATTCAGAGGTGTGCTGCGTCCATGGTGGTTGATCTCTTCTTCCGTATTCTGGGGCGGGGAACTTTGCGAGATCCCCGCGGGTATGACTTGTTTGGCTGGAGTGACCATATCATGTGTGGTGCTCACTCGCCTTTGCTTTTGTTAGGTTCTGCATGTTGCTCTTTTGAGTTGAGAGGTTTTGCAGCCCCTATCTGGCGCGCCAATTGATCTGCCCGGATGGACCAATCAATAATGAGGTGGTTAAACCTGGGAGCGGTCGAACCAGTATTGCCTGACTCCGCCTTGGTAGCGTATGGAAATACCTTGCAAGGCGTAAGACAGATGTTAGAGAGAGAGAGAGAGTGAGGGCGAGTAGTGATATGGTGTTTAAGGGAGTGGGTAACAGAGAAGTACCCGGGCGTGCGCCCTGGAGTATGGCGAATGACCACAGCCTTTAGCGTGCATCGTATGTGAGCGTGCAGTATCTGGCGTATGGTCTAGGTGTGTCGTGCGTCCATTGTGTGGGGGACCTCCTATTTATAGCTTCATCGTGGCCGAGGCTGAGGTGCCACGTGTCGTTATCCTGACGGACCCCAAGTGGGGCCATAAAGAGGCCCTTGGATGAGACCCGTCCCATCCCTGGTGTGGGTCTGTGTCAGGGACGGGACGCCTCTGGTGATGTGACCGGGGCGGTTGGCGGTAGGGTACCGGGGCGTGGCATCTTGACGCAGGCCATACCCCTTGACCATAGTTCTTTCTCTCTACTGGGCCGGAGGGAGATATATGGGCCAGGGCCCATCAGTAACTGAGTTATTAATTTTTTTAGGGATTTCTATCTTCCATGAGTTATTAATTTTTCTACCTCCACTACAAAAAAATCACTTTTAGCAACTACTCTTAGCTTCGGCATGTTGAGGCTGTAGCAATTACTTATTATTTAGCAATGGCAATTATTCGCCGTTGTAAGTATGATAGCGTGCCATATATTTGCAACGGTAATGCTATGCCGTCGCTTAATCAATCCATCTAGCTAGCGACTATGTTGGCTGAACCAATTTTTTGACCAAGTGTTCAAAAGAAAAAAAACTAAATATAAAAAATAAAATGAGTTCATTTATTAAAACTTGTACGAAAAAGAGTTCCTCTCATTTCATCTCTCCTCCAATTTTCACTCTCTGAAAACCCTCCCTCCGCTCATCTGACGTCGTCGACAATTGATCGTTCGCTCTTCTACCCGGCGACAACCGATCATTCGCTCTTTTCCTCGAAGACAATCGATTACAATTTATCGACCTGCCACCGGTCTTCTATCTCTCCATCAGTTGGCAATTGTCGCTCTTCTGCCTTTCGCCTTTGCAATCACTTCGTCATTGCCACCGTGCAGCTAAACTTAGTCATTGCCACTGTGCAGCTACACCTCGTCGAAGCTTCCGCCTTCCTTCTGCAAAACTTAAGTCGAGGTCTCAAGGTTTGAGTTAATTGAGGCTGGATTCCTTGCGGTTTATTGCAGAATTAGAATTTCTAGGGTTTGTATCAGTATTATGTGATTCATACGATTTTCGTTTTAAGTTAGTTCTTCATATGAATTTCAGAAGATCCTTGAGGTTCTTAATTCATTGTTCACGTAATCTATCTCTGATTCATTGAGTGGATGGTATTTGAATAAACTTGATGTTTTGAATAATGTGCTTTTGTCTTACTCGTGGGATGTTTTGGCTACGTTCAGCTCTGTTTCCTCTGCTTATTTTTTGTTTTGATTCATTTTAAGGGCATTCTTTGCTTGTTGCGATGAATGATTGATGCTTTAACATAGAGAGGAGCTCATTTCTGACAACACAGAAGGTATTCATGAGCTGAATTCTTCTTGTCTGTGCATTGGTGCTAGCAGCAACTTGTTTAAGGTCACCAAAAAAAACAAACGTGTTATTACCGATGTATTAACTCGAGCAATTGTGTTCATCAGTTGGCTGTTTAAGAGCTTGAGATGGCGAATTTCTTGTCTGGTTTAATGTGGATCTCGTTCGCAGTTTAATAGTTGCGGTGATGCTTCTTCATTCTATGTCTGGTTATTGTAGGAGGTTCCATTGATATGTTATCTTTTGAGTTCTGATTGTTATGTTTCATCTGATGTATAATAGCATTAGTTCTTTGAAATACTACTACTAATTTGCTTTTACTCCTGCTTAATAAGTAGAAGGAAGAGAAAGATGCAATGCAATGCAACCGCTAGCTCACTTGTCCCTTTCCTGTCCTCCTGTTTGACCATTCTATAACCCAAACATCCAACAAAACTGTACATGTATTTAGAGAAATTTGCAAAAAAAGTATTATGAATTTTGCGAGATTGTGAGGTTGAGCTCCTTGTTTTAGTTCATGAATTTGGGGTCTCTCAACGTTGAGATCGAAAGTTCGAGTTCTTTGACTTCAAGGTTGGATCTACTGAGGAATTGACAGTCCAGATCTGTCTTGTAGGTAATGAATCTTGGATCTCAGTTTTGATAAGTGTGATTTTTTTTCATGGTAGAAATTTTTAATGCTCTGTGTCGAGAATTGACGAGGCTCTAATTCTTCTCAGATGCATTGGATGGTCGTCGATGTAATGGATAGTGCAGGTTTGGTTTCTTCATGGGGTCGTTTGGTAGAGGCTATCTCGAATACCATGATATTCGAGATAGCTAGTTATTGAGGGGATAATGAGTTTTAAGGTCACTTTGTGGAATATCTTTATTTGGAAAGGGGGTTATATACTAAGGGGATATCAACTGTACAATTACTTTTCTGTCCTCATTTTTGTCAACTTCCAATCTGTTGGTTGACTTTGGTTCTGAAAATTCTAACCTGAGTTTTGTCCTATGAAATGAAATGTGAAATTGTAAATTTAGACTGTGTTTACTTACAACTCAAGTCCTAACAGATTTGTGTAAACATGCAGACCCTGTAGAATCCAATCCATGTTTTGCAATTGTTTACTTTTCTTTCAGTTTCTAGCTCTAAGGGTGCCTAGTTTCCATCAATCGGATGAAATACAGTAACTTGCAGCAACTAAATATCAAACTGAGCAACTTCAACAAGCATATCAAAAACTGAAGAAACGAAAAAAGAGAAATGGTACAAAGCATGTTGGTGCTGTGTGGTGCTCCTGGCGAATTTCTTTCTAACCTTACTCTTGCTTTCGGGGCTTCATTCTAGCAGGCCTTGGTGGTTTGATTACAGAGCCGAGAAGGATCAAGGCTATAGGTATGACGGTTCCAATGTAGTATACGCTACTGGAAGCAGCAATCGTTTCCTGCAAACTCAGTACCTGAGGAAGAGGGATAAAGCTCGTTGAGCGTCATGGGCTTATCATTACAATCGGGGATAGTCGCCGGCGAAGGTAAGGAACCTCTCGACCTTCTTTGAATCGGATCGTCGTTCAAGGTCGCCTACCACCCGAACGATTCGTGGAATCCGTTCTTGCTTGTTCTAAAGACAGGTACGGGGTCATTTAAGGTGGTGTAGAAGCGATTGAAATTAAAAAAAAGACTTCGGACGCTGATGAGGACGGATCGCTCAAGGTGGTGGAGAAGCCAGTGATTAACGGAATTGGAGCCGACGACGGAGTAGAAATTGGCAGAGGACTAGGGTTTAACGCGATGAGGTTGACTGTTCTCCCACCGCCGACGTCGAATGCGCTTGCAACTGGTTTACTGATCATGAGTTCCCCGTGAGGAGTCACGCCTTGATGAGCTTCCGATGGGGGCTTAGGGTTCCGGTGGAGGACCTCGATTCCATGGACGCGACGATCAATTTCAAGAAGATGCATTTCCTCGTGATGAACAAGATCGGGATAGAACATGTCTACGAATCTCCGTTAGCGTAAACCTAGTGGAAGAAAATAAACAGAGGAAGAAGAACAAATATCGTCGAAGTCGAAGCTGGGTTCCCGACCGGCGAATTAGAGGCACACGGTGGTCGGTGGAGGTTGATAAAATCTCAGGCGGTAGAGGTGATTTGCGAAATCAATTCTCTGGGTAGCTGTAAAGGTAGATGGGGAAGGAAAAAACCAATCATTAATGGCATGTAATATGCTGAAATAGACAGGGGCAGATTTGTCCATAATTTCCAATACCCTTCTTGCATTTGAGAACCCCTCTTCTTTAGGGTGAATTCAAACTCACCCTTATTTGTAATTCATTAGCTAGCTAAGTATGACACCAAAAACAAGGTTATTGACAAATAGCATGCTATTGGGTGCTAATGAATTCATTAGCACCCTTACCAAACAACACCCATAACTTAACTGCTGCTATTATTTATCTCAATTTTCATGTCCGCCATTCTCTCTGCCCATTGGACTTCACTATACTTTGTATATCTCTTTATGTTTATACATATGTCATCATAAATGGATACTAATCAGGTTGCAGATACATAAGTAATCATAGTGTATCCAACCTATGAATCATGGAATCTTAATACATGGATCAACTTTCTGAATATGTATCCATTTTGGATGTTGTCAATTTTGTTATGTTCTCATCTCTTATAATTTGCAGCTAGTTGAATTGAGTGCTAGCCATGTCTAATTTCTAGTGCCTGATCCCACTAGGTTGCTCTTATACAATCATTTCGATTAGAATACTTGTTCAGTAGTGTGGAATTATACTAACTTACTTGGTTATCATTGCAGAATTGAAGGACATCCCAGTCACATTTTGTGCAGGTATTTCCCTCACATTTTCCATATGGTACTAGCACACTTCTGCTGCTATGAATCATTTCCAAAATGGTTTTCCCAAGAGACTATATGTTCATTGTTATGTTGGTTCCTCGTGGTATTGGGTACTTATGTTCATAATCGATTGTTGTTCTGAGATCCTTTCTCAATAGACTAACATCATGTCTGTCTATTCTGTTAAGATACTGGTAATTCACAAGGTAGTTGTGATGTACATGTGCTCAGTTAATGCTATAGTCACATGTTGCTTTCATGGTTCCATGTTTTCTGCAGCAAAGTAGTAACATAACTTTCACTTCTTTCTAGAGAAAACAAACAAAGCTTTATTTCTTTGAAACACTTTATCCTTTCCCCGTTGCCCCTCTGTCCTTGAAAAACTTTATTTCTTTGGTTTACCAACATCCTTGTCTGTTTATTTTTTGTTATCTATTATGGTCTTCATCTAATTTGTTGATTTGGTGTGTGAATTGTTGCAGGTTTACTTGAAGACTGAAACCTGTAAATTTGGTGCATCTTGCAAGTTCCACCATCCCAAGCAGAGAAGTGGCAGCTAGAGTTGCTGAAAAATTGGAGTATCATGAAGGAGATAAGAGAGATCAGAAATGGCTTCCTTCTTCTAAGCTCAAACCCACTGCATTTGATCTCCAGAACATGTCTATTTTCCCCTCTAGGAGGAAACCCTTGAGCAGGAACAAGGGTGTCTCATTGGCCAGTCCTGTAAGTTTAAACCTACCTATCCCAATTTCATCGATATTTTTGGGGGTTCACTCTTTAGTAATGTTTCATTGGAGTTTGGGTTTTTGATTCTTATTATGGCTGGTTTCCTTGAATGAATTTAGGTGGCAAGGCTATTTGGGGTTCACTCTTTAGTAATGTTTCATTGGAGTTTGGGTTTTTGATTCTTATTATGGCTGGTTTCCTTGAATGAATTTAGGTGGCAAGGCTATTTGGGCCATCAGTATTTGAAGCTTCAAAGCTGAAAGTGTTGTTTTTAGGGGTTGATTAGAAGAAGCATCCTGGGAAATTGCCAAGGACTTACACTCTCACTCAAAGTGATACTTTAGCCATCTCTCAGACCATTAATAACTCACAGGTAAACAAATTCCCCCTCTCATTTGGAGGAAGAATCCCTTATGATCTTTGGAGTTCTCTCTTTGGTTTGGATTGATCCATATGGAGGAACTAAAATTTTTGGGGGTGATGATTGGCAGGTGCAGGGATCAGCTAACAATTATTGTACAGAGATGAGGTGATGGCAGAATGGAAGAATGTTAAAGGGAAGATATCTCTGCATGTTCACTGCTATATCAGTGGAGGTCATTTCCTCTTGGAACACTGTGCTAAGCTCAGATACTTCATCTTCTGAAAAGAACTTCCTGTGCTAAGAAGATGGTTGGTCAGTTACTTCTGCAAAGAACTTCGAAGTAATAGTTATGCTTATGCATCCAGATGTCCTCATGTTGATCTCGGTGTAATTTGTAAATGAGGCCGTTGGTGGAAACTTGGTACAAAGAATTTGTAGAAGAATGTATAGAGTTGGGAAGGAACTGAAATTGACATTGTGGATTATTTTATGGTAAAATTATCTTCACTATATCAATTAATATTGTTTTGTGAATTTTTTATATGATCATTTATTTTTTAAAATAGAGAAACATAGGCATTGAGCAGTAACAGAAACAACTAAAATCGAAAGTATAACTATTATTTACCATGGCAGATTATGCTGTAGCCAAAAGTATAGCCATAATGGAAATAGGCTACTGCAACTGCAGTAGGTAAAATTGATGCCACGGCACCAATTGCCGTAGCTATAGTATTTGCGACACTACTATTCTCTACAGCAGCGCTGCTGTGGCAAATGGTGTCGCAAATACTATTAGCTACAGCAAACATGCTATTAATTACTGCATTGAGCCGTAGCTAAAATGAATTTTTTTTGTAGTGCTCCCTAGCTACTTTCTCGAATTTATTATTTTCACCTTATTATCGGCGATCTCCGTATTCTCAGTGGTTTGTTGGATATAAGAAATAAAATAAAATAAAATTTCATCCACCACAGATGCTTGCGACAGAAGTATTAGAAGATAAATTATCCACTAAAAAAAACAAATAGAAGGTTATAATTGGTCTGGGATCAAGTTCAATGCTTAATTTTAGGCCTCTGGATCCGATTCTAATTCAGGCAGTAACTTCATCAAGAACTGTAGTACTCCAAAATGTTGACGTTCAATGTCCATAATTCTTGAATAGCCACATACATGGAACTGATGTCATGATCAACTTGAGAAAGCTTACTTATCTCATACTCAATTTCAAATAGACGAGATGCATTCGACTTTGCGTAGACGACCCTCTCAAGATGGGTCCAAGGAGTGGTCATAGAGGTAAATCAAGAAGAGTGAGGTAAATTGTGGTATCAAGATGGGTCCAAGGAGTGGTCATAGAGTTAAATCGACGAAGAGTGAGGTAAATTCGTGGTATCAACATAATTTATTATCCATGAAAACACTCGAGCATTGTTCCTCGTCGAAAGCTCTTGATCCCTAGAATACATAGTTAACGTCTATGTATCCTTGGTAAGAGCATATGAGTGTGTCGCCTCATCAGTTGTAGAATCCAGAATATACGAGTCTGTGGTGTGGGAGGAGCAACAATCCCGTCCAGGTTGTACGATAGTTCAATTCAATTCAATCGGATTTTAGATCTTACAGGTATTGATGGTTTAGTAAAAACTGGCGGCACCCAAAATCACTACAATAGGAAGACTGATCAAATATGCCACTTGCCATCTCCACCAGTTGTGGATTTACCTCCTTTATGGTTCCCAACAGCTTTAAGCTCTGCAAACCCTGGTGCTAGCTTAGGCGGGGGCTGAACAATCAGAGAACTAACCGTAGAAGTAGTTGCCCGAAATGGCCAAGTGATTGTACTCATACTCGACATTGGGGTAGTTGTAAAATGGTTTCCCTAACACCAGCTGAAATGTCCATCTCCATTTTATGCTTGTCCTTTTCATCCACCTCCATACGACTAGACTGTGAAGCAATGCTATCTCCTCGTGATGCTGTACTCTGACCTTTCTCTCCTTGTGTTGCAAAGTGAACCCATGGCTGCCTGAAAGTATGCCATGAAGGGTTAGGGATACCCTGTGAACTTCCATTAACTTCATTTGCTTCTTTACCACCACGAGGCACAGCATCATTGGGCTTGATACCCCCTGTGTTCTCTCCCTGCTTGTCTGAGGACATTAAGTCACTTGGCTCTGCTCTAGGCCCTGCTGAACGACCTGAAGTAAATGTAGTGGTAGGAAAAGCTTTCTCTGGAGGGACAGCTGGAGTGTAATTTGAAGGGAGCAGATCATCCCAGTTCTCCAAAAGTTCCTTGTATACTTTCCGGAGTGTAACCTCAGTAAGTCCTGTAACCTTACAAATCTCTGCCTGTGTCTTTCTCTTGTCTTCTAATTGGCATGCCAGATATATGGCCGCAGCTGATATGCTAATGGGGTTCCGACGTGTGCAGAAACACTTGTTAATGACCACTTCCCCTATGTGTGTGGCCAGTTCCTACATAATTAAACCAAATAACTCTAATCAATATCTACCGGGCAAGAGCAAGTACACCAAACTCATGATACGATCAAACGATATTTACAATTCAATCTCAACTTTGTTCAGTTCAGTGCCAGGTTAAGTCTTTCGAACACTATCAGATAGAAATTCAAATAAACATTTAACTTTGCTAGTAATTCGTGAAAGGTAAACAGTTCAGCATTATATCAAACCAACACTGAGACTGCAATCAGAATTGCCAAATACGCAATTACCTGAGCAGATTTGTTGAGTTGGAGAAGTGTGCAGAATCTGGGCATATGAACAGAGATAGAGTTGCTATTAATGGGTTGGCTCAGCTGAAGAGCTTCTCCTAGAATCTTGATGTACTTCCCAATCTCCTTCTGCGGCACATTCGCTGCAATCGAGATTTCCTGCCACATTTACAAATTCACATATGTTTACATGACTATCATAAATGTAGGTGAGGGCGAAAAGGAGAAGGAAAAAGAAAAAGAAGAGGAACCTGGAGAGTTCTGGGCTCCTGAGCCTCTCGAATGGCCTGAACAAGGGCGGCAGTGGCAAGTGCTTCGACGCTGCGGTTCCTCAAACAAGTAGCAGAGCAACAATCCCTAAAAAGCTGGAATGCATGATCCGATATATCGGAATCCAACCCTAGAATTGAAGCTACATCGATTATCTGCATATACGCTCTCAAATTATCAATCACAACCGTGGACGAGTTGGAATTATTGGCTGCCGAGGCGGTGGACGAGGAGCCTGTTGTCAATTCGAGGACACGCTCGAGCTCCGCCAGGTGGCCGGAGAAGGAGATGGAAGAGCGGAGAGAGAGCGGGGTGGGCTCGAGAGACCAAGTGGAGAAGGCGGTGATGAATCCCGTCGGCTCGAAGGGATCCTCTTCTTCTCCGTCTGCATCGCTGGGTCCTTGCTCGGCCGTTTTCTGCTTGTGGAGGTGGTCGTGGGGGACGGAGGGGAGGTCGGAGGTGACGAGGCAGAGAGGATTGTCTTGAGCTCGAATGTGGAAGAGATGGTGAGGTTGAAACTGACGCTCCTCGACGACACGGCCACAGGAAGTGCACTCGGTGATTGATCGGCCGGTGGACGTCGTGGAGCACCGCCCTTGCGGAGATGAGCAGTACAGGCACTTCATCTGGGTCCAGTGGATAGCTGTTAAACCGCTACTGAAAACGGAGGAACATTCAACTAAAATCTGCACTTGACCATAACCAACAAACTCCACTTTAATCAACATAAAAATTGCACTTTACAGTACAGGAATCTGCACTATATAAACACAATCTGCACTATATAAACACAATCTGCACTTGTAAACCAACAAAAATCTGCACTTGTAAATCAACTAAAAACTACATTTGACAGTACACAATCTGCACTTTATTGAGTTTGATGTTCAGTACTAACCAGAAACTGTTGTTACATAAACTGAAAACTGAAAGTACAAACAACATGAATGGTGTTCCAACTTCCAAGCATGAAAATTCAAGATAAAACAGAAACATGCTGATGCAAATTCAAAGTTCTTCGCCTAGTCCTACTATACCAACTTCTTCCATCTCTTCAGCGTTGGAGAATGTCTCAGGAGATATGAACTCAATATAAACACTGCAAAATTAACCTATACACACAAATGGTTGATATGAACCCTAATTGGGAATAGAAAACTAAGTAGGATGCAGAGGTTGCTGTCTATTGCGTGAATGTGGGAAGATAGCAAGTTGTGTTGGAGAGAATGGCCAGGGTTGCTGTCTGTAGTTGCAGGCTTCGATTGTGGGTGGGGTTTTTTCGGACAGGAAGTTGGGAAGGATCAAGGGTGGCTGGTGGTGGACGGATTAAGGGTGGGAGAGGAGCTAAGCTCCGAGATGAACCCTAAAACGCTGAAACAGAAAGAAGCAAAAAATAATATGAAACCTAAAAATCAGAAGTTGCAGTAGGGTTGAGAGGTTCTTACCGATAACTGGATGCCGAATCTCAAGTGTTGGTGGAGAAGAACTCATGACAGGCCTGGAGATGAAGAAGAACTCAGTGCAGGGTTGAGAGGTTGAAGAGCTCACGAAGAAGAAGAAGAAAGGTTTTTTGAAAGTCAGTTGGCTGCAGCTTATGAAATCAATTGCTAAAATCAATTGCTAATCCCGCATCTTGTCCTGTGCCGTACCGACTTTTGAAGAAGAAATCAATTGCTTATGAAATCAGTTGGCTGCAGCTTAATGGTTATGAAATGGGTTTATACCCTTTTTGCCCTTGTACTATGCAAAATTAACAAACATGCCCTCTACTTTATTTCAATCGAATCAACCGCCTCTATTATGACGATTTTATCAATTGAGCCCTTCCGTTAGTTTTTCCGTCCAAACTCCGTTAGGTTTGCTGATTGTACACGCCAAATAAGCTTCTTTACCCATGTGGCCAAATTTTTTGCTGACTGGAATTTCCACTAAACCTAAAACTAATTAAAAATAAATATATTTGTTTTTATTTTCCCTGAAACTCCCTCTCTCCTTCTTCCTCACCGTCACCACCACACCTCCCTGCTTCATCTTTTTCCCAAACCCATCGCTACCAGAGTCGGAAGAAAAAAGTTCTCCTTTTTATTAATAATAATCAAGATCGAAGCTGTAACAATACATGTCCCTTCTCCCAAGGAATAGCCACACTCTCCTCTTCCATTATCTTCAGGCAGCCCGTACACGGCGTCGCTTGCCAGAGGATCGCCACCGCCGAACGTGATACACTTGGCCGGATCGTTCCATTTATCCCCAAAAGCCGTGTAGCTCGCCACATTCCGTAGAAATATCAAGATTGTTCGCAAGAGCCGACTGAAGCTTCGCAATTAAAGCCGCACAATCCCAAGGCCAAGGATCAGATCCTCAACCAGGTCAAGTGCAAGAAATTCCTAGTTAGGAAACTTGTTCGCAGTTCCTTTTGGATTAGTAATCACGCGCAGAAGGGTTAAGAAAGAGCTTGGAAATTGAGGAGCAGTTCAGTTCAGGTTTCACACCGTAGACCAAAACGCAACTCCGCCGTGTCAATAGAAAGCGACAAAAGGGTTAACTTGTCACTCAGGAGGAATCGTCAAGAAACCAAAGCTCTTCGATCGGAGCATAGAAATACAATTTCGTTACTAAAAAGAAACGAAAAACGAATACACCGTGATTTTTTTTTTGTGGGAATACACCGTGAATTTGAATTCACCTCGATGCACTCATCCCATTTTTCGTTCTCAAACGATGTAATTACACAATTTCACCCTAGTGGTTGAAATGTCTCCAGTTTACTCTCTATTCACTCCGTAAATGCACCCATCCAAATGACCAGTTAGTTTATATATAATTTATTCCGCCAAATTACCTTAATTTTGTACAAGTTGTTTAGTTTGATCGTGGTTAGATCACATATCATATGAAGTCTTAAGTGGTTTGGTTATATGGTGAACAATCCGGTGACGTAGTATAACCAGTTACGCTGACACGTGGCATCATGTGATTGGCCAGAGATATTTATGTGTGAAAATCATACTTTTAATACATAAATCTTCTTTATATTACAATTTAACACCCTATTAAACTAGATTAACAATAAACAAACTCTATTTACTTTAGATTAACACCTAATTAAACTCCGTTTGCGAAGCATCCACCTACCACCGTCGTAGAATGGATCATCAACCTTCTTCTTCTTCGATCTCAACAGCACAAGCAATTCCTACTCCATATCGTAAATCCCTTTTCTTGAACGACGACTTCCCTCTTCCGTCACCACCGCCACCGGATTCCAGCTCCTTTATATATCTCCACTTGAATCATCCGCTCCTGCTCGTGGAGCTCTAATTGACTGTGTCTTTGATTATCCACACGTTGTCCATCTGTATATATGAATCCCATACTTAGAATCAAGGGCGTTATTAGGGGTTGATTATATCTCTGCTAGTAATTATTGTACCTTACTCATGTTGGGGACGACGGGGTGCGGAGGGCGAAGAGGCGTTCATTGAGCTTGGATTTTCTGGGTTTTCAGCAAGACTTATTGCGGGCTCTACAAGAGGGTGAAGCAGCAGCTGACCCAGCTCGGAGCTGCTTTCAAATTCATCGAATTGGACAAAGAAAGTAAGAAATATATGGTTCAAAATGAGTGAAATTAGGGTTCTTATGGTGGGTGGGGATGATAGATTGATTGTTTCTTGGCATTTGATACTGAAGGTGATGGAGACAAGATTCAAGGGGGCGTTATTGAAATGGACGGAATAGAAGATGATGCCTCATGTGTTAAAGCAACACTTTTTTCTCAAAATTAATCTCAAGTTCCTACTATCTCTGTTCTTATGAAATTCATAATTAAAGATTTGGGCAAATCACATCTGCTAAACTTGGTATCGGAGAATATGATTGATGCAATAAATCGATTACTTCGAGAAGTGAACTTGAAGAAATGTTTACTTCGAGAAGTTAACTTGAAGACATGTTTTTTTTTAGAAAAGAACTTGAAGAAATGTTGGATGGTCAAGGAATAAGAATAGCTTTGTCTAGTAATTGGGTTTACAAATTTATAAATTAATCTTAAAATATGCTATATGGGTGTTCTTGAGTTTGAGTTTGCCACATAAACTCTTCTCACAATTTTCCACATTATCAATAATTTTTAAATCAAAATATAATTATTTTCTCTCATCCTATTAAATGCTTTCATATTAAATACCTCTCTTTAAATCCACATTTAATGTGTATATATACTTATACATTCATATAAAATAATTTTACTAATATTATGTTATTTTTTCGTTAATAAATTTCATTCTTCATAAAAACATGATATAATAAGAATTTAATATTTATTCTCAAAGTAAAAGTTATGGTATTATAATTTTTTCATTACTCTAAATTTAAAATTATAATTCCCTATTTGTTTGATTTTGAAAAGTTTATACATGAATCAAATTCATAGTTCAAACTTACAAACTGTAAATCATTCATAAAAATATTAGGTGGTTAAAATGGTTACAATCTATACGAATAACATAATTGAATTAATTAATGGTTAATTTCATACATAAATTAGAAGTAGTCCATATGAAAATCTTTGATCATTAGATAAGTTAGCCGAGTATGCACTTATTGAGTCACATGTTTTGGTAAATTATTGTGCAAATATATTGAGTTATGAGTTGTTCATTTTTATTCAATTAATGTCACGAGTAAGCTAGGTCGTGCCAGATTGATCTAGATGATCAACTTTCATACGAATGAATTTGTGAAAGAAACATATTTTAATCCATATATTATCCGAGTTAGAAATGTGAGGTCCATTTAGTTGTAGGTTTAATCAAATTATGAGTCAATAAGATCTCATGTTAAATGAGTAGTAGGTTTATCGGGTCATGACATCACATGTTGTTGAATTTAGTTAATTCAAGTCAAGAATGTAGTTGTACTGGGCTTTGTGGGTGGGTTCATCAAATCATGTCATAATATGACATAATTTTTTTATGATTCACATTCGAGTTAATTTGATCACAAGTAGAATTGAGTAACGTTGTACCTATCATATAGTTTAATTATTTATTTAAAAGAGTTTTTTTTATAAATTATCTTTGTCACTATTGGTTGTGGCAGTTGGTTGAGCAACTGAGCATGATGGAGCAAAAGTCCCCAAATTTTAAAAACATTGAAGTCATCATATGTAATCGCATGCACGTGGCTTGACAGCTGGACCTCAAACGTGACATTTTGTCCATTTGGAGCGCTTGGTGGAGGTGGTATTTTGGCACAACTTCTGAGCTAGATTTTACACAAATTTTGGGCTGGATTTGGCACAAATTTTGTGCTGGATTTGTCACAATTCATTGCCTAAATTTGTCACAAGATCTAGGCTAGATTTGTCATAAATTATATATGGGCTAGATTTGTCACAATTCTAGGCTAGGTTTGTCACAAATCATGTGCTAGATTTGTCACAACTTCTGGGCTAGATTTGTCACAACTTCTGAAGTAAATTTATGACAAATTTTGGGCTAGATTTGTGACAAATTGTGGGCTAGATTTGTGACAAATTTTGGGCTAGATTTGTAACAATTTATGGCATAGATTTGTCAGAAGTTCTAGCCTAGATTTGTCAAAAAGTTTGGCTAGATTTATCAAAAACTTATGGGCTAGATTTGTCAAAAAAATTGGGTTAGATTGGTAAAAAATTATGGTTTAGATTCGAAATTGTGCTAAATTTTTCAAATTTTTTGGGTTAGATTTGTCAAAAATTATGGGTTAGATTTGTAAAATTTTTGTGTTAGATTTGTTAAAAACTTTGTATTAGATTTGTCAAAAATTATGGTTTAGATTTGTCAAAAACTTGGTGTTAGATTGGTCAAAATTTATGGTTTTATTAGAAATAAAGAAAAAAAAAGTCCACATTTATAAAGAAAGTAGTGTATTTATATAAACATTAAGTATATAAAAATTAAAGGATGTTAAATTAAAAAAAAAATTTCTCTTTGTATATACCACACTAATTATAACTAAAAAATATTCCAAATTTTAGAAATTAATTAAGAAGCTTATATATATTAAAAATGATATTAATAATCACTATGGCTAAATATTAATTTGATATTTTCACTCAAAAATATTAATTTGGTTTCTTAATAAGATTGCTGATATTTTAAATTCTTAAATAAATAATAATCCATACATATTAACATAATATTTCGCCCATCGGGTGGGCAAAAAAACTAGTAAAAAATAAAGAAGATTAAGTTAAAGCAGATGGAGTTTGAGAGACCGGGTAAAATTAACATATTCACTTTGTTACGGTGAAAGTTGCAATTCAAAATACAATTGTGTACTATAACTACGATACCATGGTCTAATGGACTCTGTTTTGTTTGCAAGGCATCTTAGGAGCTTGTTTTCCAAATCCATTCATTTCATGCTCATATTGTGGTGAAGACGTATGGGTATAATTCAACTTGTACCTTGAGCGGGGTTTCCTTAGTGATATGTCATTAATATTTTCTGCATTTGTACAATTATTGTTGAAATATAAATCATGCTTCTTTAGCTGTAACTACATGTGAAGTTCTAATGGGATTGGGCTGAACTATGCATGTGCATGATCAAATTTCTTTGCATCTCATGAATTCGTGCACCAGGTCCCTGTTTTTAGGGTTACTCTGCTGAGTGGACTCCCCTAATGGTACTGCTTGTCTGTGAAGAGTAAGCTGATTTGTGGGTATGGAAGTGGAGATAATCATAAGTATGTTTTTTTAATGGAGTTTGTCGTCATATCTGGACCTGCAGAGAAACCCAGTGATCTTTATTATAAAGCTGCAAAGATGGCTACAGCTTTTGAACTAGATATCTATTACACTGTAAGTTCACTGTTCGACATCACTAGCTAAGTATTGTCAACCCTGTTAGGAAGTCCTAATTTCTTCTTAATCTCGATTGTGCAGTGAATGAAGATGATGTGCTGAAGACGTTAGTTAATTGGTTTGATCTGTTCAGAAAATCCAGGTCCATTCATAGCTTTCCTTTCTATTTTTCTTAATTCCTAGAGAATGTGTGGGGGATTGTGTATGGTCAGTTTAAGTATCTTGTTCTATATAAACAATATCTTGGAGCTAAATTTTCATATGTTTAGATCGGAAGATCATGCCACTCGAGATTAAAACTGGGAAGGTATGCATATTGTTAAATGCCCTTATCTCGCATGGAGTTGGTTTATATTCTTGTAATTAATCGGTCTTGTCCTTTCCTGTAAATGCTTACAGATGTCTGTCTGCAGATTTCAAGCTGGCAGCCAAATGGTAGATTACCTTGTTTGACCATAGGCAAGTGCATTTACGACGTGTGCTTATATCAACTGTTTTGTCCTTCACAAATGATGATTAACTGTATGATTTTTCATATTTGTACAGGGATTACAATGCGAAGATCTTATGTTATTGGAATAATAATGCAGCACTATGAGGTTACAAATGACACCCTCAAGGCATCTATTTCACAAGTACCTGCCACCATCTCTATGCTTGTGCAGTCTATATCATAAGGTAACTTTTCTTTGAAGATTTCCAGTTATTTGCAGACTACTTATTGAGCATATCCATTTCCAATGCTGCAGTTGCATGGTGACATAAACTTTAGTTGCTAAACAATTAAATACAAACCACGTACTTTGACAAATAACTCACAAACCAATTATTATATTTTAGTAACATATGTTTGGTTAGTAAAGCTACTTTATGAAAAATTTATAACCCGTGATTTTATAATCAAGAAGACAAATTTCATTCAATAAACCAAAGTCATGCATGATTTTGGGTTTATTGTACTTCAAGTTCCATTATTAAGCCCGTGACAAGCCAAATAGGGGGATAGTATTTGATATATTTTTCGAGTTAGCTGCAGCTGCAGCAACCTTGAATATGCAGTACCTTTGACTTAGGGATTCCTTTTTAGGGAATGTACAGGAGTTGAATCCTATTAGGAGACTTACGTTTTAATCTACTTACCATATCTACCGATATCTAAATAAAAGCCATACATACATGAAATTTTAGGGTATTCTCCAAACTCCCCCTCAAGCTTCGAACAGATAATTAATTTGGATAATCTGTTTGAGGTGACAGATTATAGTTTCTGTTTGATTCTTTATAGATGCAGCTAAGTTTTCATTGCTTCAGCCTCAGTAGCTTGTAAAGGGCTATTGTTTTGGCATGTAATGTATGATGATAAGTAGTTTCGTGTTACTTTGTGATGTTTATGTCTCTCTTATGGTCTATAGAGCTTCAACTGTTTTGGCACAACTGTTTATGAATGGAAATCTGCAAATGTGTGGTAGAGTTTACTCTTGTGTGTGTGTTTGTGTTAAGAGTCTACATGGCCCCTTCTAGTAGGCAATTCTTGGTTGTTTGTTCTATCAATTCTTACTTTTTCTTGCAGAGGTTTATGCTACCCGTGAAAAGAAGGTATTTGACCATGCCTTAACATCCATTGTTTCTATTCTGGTTTATGGGTGTGAACTGTGAATGTATGCAGGTGGAATCAATGGAGAAATTCAACATTTTTTGCAGCAATACGCTGGATTGCTACCTTAATTCCAAGGAACCACTGTCTCCATGTTAGTACCCAAACAACTTTCTGAAATGTTAATGTTCCTCAAAGATACTCCCTATGGCGAAGGACTGATAATATTTCCATCCAAAACCTCTACTTCCTTTTTTCAGTTTGATGTTATACATGATTGATAATATTTCCCTCTGATAATCAAATTAATAATCAAATTAAAAACTCAGGTATTCTTTAATCTTTTATGTTACTTGAACAGATTATTGAACTACTGAATAGTAGGGTATTGATTTCCTATGTATCAGGAAGCAAGGAGTTGTTCGTAAAGTAATCATGCAGGTAAAAAATGGTTTGAAGTTAGTTGCTTTTTTCCATTTACAAGTCAAGATTTTGCACCAATCTTACATATATCTATACGAATTAACTGCTGCCAACCTGGAATCCATCAAGCAAAGACTTGACAAAGTGAGAGTTGTTGGTGTCACTTGTCTGGGAATTACTTGTCCTTTGCTCACTAGCATGAATTTTGAAGTTTGCATCATGATGAAGCTGGACAGATCATTTTTCCGGTATGTGTTCTTTCTCCCGTATGCTTCATATGTATCCATCGCTACATTTTCTGGTTCATGTGGAAGACAAATCATTGTTTCCCCCCTTGAAGGTCCTCAATGCAAAACCATAGAATGTTGAGAGAGAGGCTGAAATCGTAGCACAGAGTGGGTGCTTAGAAGTAGTAACGATTGCCACGAACATGACAGGTCGTGGAATAGACTAAAACTACGTGAGATGTTGATGCCAAGGTTTATACTCGTACTCTTATACCTGCCTGATATTAGTTAGAACGTTCTGATGTCCATCTCAATACCATGCCGGATCTGTGTCAAACCACTCTTTACTGAATAGTAAAAGTGTTATTTCATTGTTGTTTAAATGCAGAGTTGTTGCACTAGGTGATGGAGGTTTCGTATCTGTGAAGAAAGCTTCTCCAAAGAAGTCGTGGAATGTTCGTTTTCCTGCCATAATGACAATGAGAGTATTTACCTTTGCAGCTTATGCACCATTACTATGATACAGCTTTTGCTCGATCGCTCCCGGTTAACGAGAAACTATTCCCATGCACACTATCCGACGTGAATACCAAGCTATCTGAGGAAGCAGCCCAGTTTGCCGCAAAGTCCGGGGGTCAAAGATCACTAACTGAGCTCGAAGCAGAGGAACGACTTTCTTATTATTGTGAAAAGGTGTGATAAATCGAATACTTAAATAGAGTTTGCAACATACCTTGGAATGATTCAGTTTTCATCATACTGTATTTGCAGGGCCCGGATCAAGATGAAGTTATAGCCAAGCTGCGCAATGCCTTTTTCATACTTAATTAAGTTTTCATCATACTTAATTCCAAAGCTAGGGGTTGCAGCGGGAGACGGAGGAAGATGATTGTTCATCCCGTGACGTCTTTTCTCACCTGCTTCCTTGGAGGGATTTGTAAATGGACTGATAAAGGGGTAATCCACTAGGCAGCAGTATAGTCATACTGTTGGATTGGTTAATCGGTTCAAATTGGAGATTGCTTTTCTTTTTGATTCGGAATTACGTGAGAGTACTTCTGGACTGAAGTAGTGTGTTCAGCTGGGTGAGTCCTTGGACTCTCTCTTGCCCGTAAGTGTCTTCTTTTTCTTCTTCTTGAAGCGTTTGCGTTGGTGAGAGAAGCTTCAAAAGGGTTGGTTCAACTTGTTTCTGCTGCAGGAAGCATTTGCGTTGGTGAGAGAAGCTTCAAAGAGGGTTCTGGGGCTCCGTCTATTTGATGTTCAACTCATTGGTAACCTCTTCTTCAGAAGTAGGGGATGCTGGTGAGGAGACTGTACAATGTTGATTTAGCACGTCAGATAAACATAAGCCAAACATGTAGCAAAACATTTTGACAGAAGTAAATATACTTACCTTCAGTAAACCAAGCTTCAAATATGGCCATCCATAAGCATAGAAAATTGATTTGAGCAAAAATGGATCAGGCCTACTTTCCTGAGCTTGCCAACAGCTTATCAATACAGAATGACAGACAGAAGGTTCCATATCATCTGGTAGGGAAAGCAAATCCTTAAAGTTAAGCTGCTTCGTGATACCATGGTTCATCACAGGAGCGATGGATTCAAAAGTCATGAGATCCCAAAGACTTTGAGCATTTTCCTTTGGCAGCTACATAAAGCACGAATAAACCCAAATTAGTTTATCCTACATCTTAAGTTTGAGTCCATTCCTAAATGCAGAAACTCTATGACGAAGTTGTAAGAAAAATTTCAGGACGCGGGGTCCTCAGTCAGAGAGATCATATGATGAATCGTTGTTTAGAGTGGAACTTGTTTGTGCAAGTTCCAAGTACGAATGAACATCTCATGGACACGCATAACTTGATTGAAGACAGGAGGTTTATACAATGCAAATTAATAAAGACAGGTATTACTTATTGTCATAACATGGTACAAAACCACATAATTTCAGCACAGTGATAGATGAACTAGCCCTAGTAAATAAAAACGGATGTTCAAATTCAAAACTATGATTACCAGAAATACAGGTGAAAAAATGGCGTACCGAGTCCGGTGGCGGTGGAGGAAGGGCTTGCTCAACATCATCGACAGATAGAAGTGGTTCTTCCATGGCTGAAAAATGATCAACACATCCAACAATTCCCAAGTCCCAACTCTAAAACTGAAAAAGAAAATGGTCAGAGCGATCAAAAGAAAAGAAAAAGGGCCAGTGAAAATTTAGAGTGGAGAGTGGGAAGAAGTCCGATTAAGAGTTTATTTGTTTTTAGTAGTGTGGGCGATAATGGATTACCTTTGATAAAGATGATGGAAAGGAAGAAAGGAGAAGGATATCGCAGGCAATGGCATCCGCATTGCATACCTGGCTTTTTGCAGGTTTGCTCTCTTTTTAGCTTTTTGCTCCTCCCCACTTCCGTTTCCACTTTGCCGCCAAGCGGTACGTTACGTATGGGGTTTAATGTTGTTTGTTAAGTTTTACTGTTTTACTGTGTTTGATCTCCTCCAGAGTCCAGTCGCGGCCCCATCAATTTCTTTTTGCTGTTTTCTGTGAGTGACTCCGTTATTACGATTTCCATACCTCCGCACTTGCGAACAATGGAAATAAAAAGTGCTCTGAAAACTATAGGCAAGTTACAAACTTGTCCTAAAATTTTAATCCGATACAGAGTAGTTTTATTATTATAAAATGGGTTATAAAGTGGTCCTAATAACGTCATTAGTGTACTTTTTCAGTCATTTTTTTTCCATGTTACCGTTGACATGTCATCAAAAACATAATTCAAAATTCAACAATATGATTCAAATCTAAATCTAAACTTATCTACCTAATAAATTTTGGTTCAAAGCTAAATCTAGTGAGTTAGATTGATATAATTTTGGATTTGAATCAATTTAAGATGAATTTTAAATTATATTTTTATGACATGTCAATGGTAATGTGGCAAAATGGCTTGAAAAGTACATCGATGACATCATTAGGACTACTCTGTAACTCGTTTCATAGTAATAGGACCACTCTGTAACGAATTAAAGTTTTATGATGATTTTGTAACCCACCCTATAATTTCGGTACGTGTTAAGTATTTGACCCAAATAAAAAGGGATTATACACATTTTTATCTCATTACCATGCAAGTTAACAAACATGTCCTTTTATTATGATTCAACCGAATTACACTTTCTAATATGACACTTTTAACAAATGTATTTTTAGTTAGTTTTTTCATCTAAATTTTGTTACGTATGATGAATGTACATGTCAGGTCAGTTTTTTCGTCCACATAGCAACTTCAGA
The DNA here is from genome assembly GCA_034768395.1 of Linum lewisii. Taxonomy (NCBI): domain Eukaryota; kingdom Viridiplantae; phylum Streptophyta; class Magnoliopsida; order Malpighiales; family Linaceae; genus Linum; species Linum lewisii. The sequence goes on from CM068302.1 coordinate 50,447,345, forward strand.
TGATGAGGAAGTAGGTTAATTTTTTTTGGATATCTCCAGAAGAGATATCGTAGACCGTGAACCATCCTAGGAGCTAAAAAAAAGAAAAGGAAAGTGAAGGAAGGAGAGGGAATAGGGGGTGGGGTTGGGTTGGGTTGGGGCAATTTTTTTTCGGTGCTGACCCTTTATTTCGGCCGCCGCGGCGGGCACACCTTCGGAGCCGCACGATCTGATCGACGGTGGGTGGGAGAGCTGTCTGGCGCGGGACTGGTGTTAGCGGCTGTTAGTTGCGGGTCCCGCTCAGTTAATTCATTTAAGCCATTAAAAAATTAATAAAATTAAATGAAAAGCCGCGTATAGGAAACCGTATACGATTTGGACCGTATACGCCTGGATTAGTTCTGGCGAGATTATTTAGGCCGGGTGGGCGGGATTTTTTTGTTAAAGCGTTTAGGCGGGAAAATTGTGGGTGTTGGACAGCTGGAAAACTTTTTGGGTTGAAAGCTTTACATGAGCTTAGGTATTGTTTGGGTTAAGGGTAAATATAATGAAAAGATAAATTATGTTTCTGAACCAAGCTCTTTCCTTCGTTCCTGACCCCATCGTCGTATTCACCATGGACTCGAACAAGGTCAACGGCATCATCGATTTCACTATGAAAAGGGTGGAAGACTTGAGCTTCCACGATCTGTTATCGGTACAAGGATTAGGGTTTCTTAGTAGTTACGTTGGAGATGATGTAGAGGGGCTACAAGTACTATCTCCTCAACAACCCATAAGAATCGAGGAGGATGAACCCATTCAAATCGACGAGGATGAACCCATACCAATCGACGAGCATCAACACGAAATGCATAACGCCTTTTGTGACTTAGACGAAGCAGATGAAGCAAAGGGTGGGTTTGACTTGAACGAGGAGCCTGCACCTGATGGAAAAGGTGAAAACATACATATATTCTCTTCCTTTTCAGTTCCATGTTCCTCTTCCATCTGACTTTTTGCTTAGACTTTTAGGGTTTGCGGTCGTCCCCAAAAGATTAGATTCCTCAACTTTATGACCAAGTTCTTTGTTTGTTTATGAGGGATACAGTGAAAGAATGTGCAAAGGTGACCTGGGATCTTGCACAATTTCTCATCTGTTTAGTAAAGGCCTAATTAACACTTAGTAAACGTCCGGTGTATGTTGAGTACATATCTCGTAAGGCATGAGTCATGATTTTGGACGGGTGGGTCCGCCATGGCGAGATTATGTTGATCAATCGTTGGCGTGTGTTCGTTTCCTTCTTTAGGGTTTATGGGGGGAACAGTACAATACATTCCATGCATGGGGCAGCATATTTATTGAATGTACGTGGTTTATGAATTAGGGTTCATTTATTGTTGAATTTATTGCTCCATTTAAGACTTCCCACCAGCTAGGCAATTAGGGTTCACAATCTGGGGAAGCCCTGGTATATGTGCAGTACAGTTGGAGTAAATGTCGGATGTAACATACATCCTATGATTATGTAATGTTTAGTGTTTAGGGATTGTCTTTTATTTGTTGCCTTGTTATTGTTCACTTGTTATGGTTGCTCTGTTTTGTTATTCTTGCCCTGTTATGGCGGGTGTGTGATACTTCATTTCTTCCTTTGTAGCCAAAGAGATAGGTCCGAATGATGTGGAGGAGTGGGCGCAACTGGAGTTCCCAACCGACGAGGATGCTGAACAGTTCTACAAGAACTACTCAATTTCCCACGGCTTCAGTTATAGGATTGATAGTCGGAAGAAATCTCGTAGGAAGAAGAACAATCATGGAAGACTGAAGCACGTCCAATATGTGTGCACGAGGCACGGGTATCGATCGAAGGGAAATTAGAAGCCCAAGGTCGTCGTTGGGAAAACAGTGAAGGACCCAGTGGCAAGGGCACAACCAACTAAGAAAAAACCCGAGACGAGAATTGGATGTTCGGCGATTATTGTGTTCCACCTCGACGAGATCAGAGGAGTATACCGCATCGTACGCTGGGTTGACGATCACAACCATCAACTGAACCCTAAGGAGGACAGCCACTACCTGAAGTCCAATAGGGAAGTAACCGAGGTCGCTGCAACGATCATGGAGCTCAACGCCGATGCCGGCATAAGCCTGAAGTCATCGTTTGAGGTACTATGTGGCGTGATGGGTGGGGCGGAGAATGTGGGTTGCACCAAGGTCGATCATAGGAACCACCTTTCTAGGCGCCAACAAAAGCACATGTTGCATGGTGAGGCAATCGCCATCGCCGAGTATCTGCGCGAGAAGTCGAAGATGGAGTTTGAGAGACCGGGTAAAATTAACATATTCACTTTGTTACGGTGAAAGTTGCAATTCAAAATACAATTGTGTACTATAACTACGATACCATGGTCTAATGGACTCTGTTTTGTTTGCAAGGCATCTTAGGAGCTTGTTTTCCAAATCCATTCATTTCATGCTCATATTGTGGTGAAGACGTATGGGTATAATTCAACTTGTACCTTGAGCGGGGTTTCCTTAGTGATATGTCATTAATATTTTCTGCATTTGTACAATTATTGTTGAAATATAAATCATGCTTCTTTAGCTGTAACTACATGTGAAGTTCTAATGGGATTGGGCTGAACTATGCATGTGCATGATCAAATTTCTTTGCATCTCATGAATTCGTGCACCAGGTCCCTGTTTTTAGGGTTACTCTGCTGAGTGGACTCCCCTAATGGTACTGCTTGTCTGTGAAGAGTAAGCTGATTTGTGGGTATGGAAGTGGAGATAATCATAAGTATGTTTTTTTAATGGAGTTTGTCGTCATATCTGGACCTGCAGAGAAACCCAGTGATCTTTATTATAAAGCTGCAAAGATGGCTACAGCTTTTGAACTAGATATCTATTACACTGTAAGTTCACTGTTCGACATCACTAGCTAAGTATTGTCAACCCTGTTAGGAAGTCCTAATTTCTTCTTAATCTCGATTGTGCAGTGAATGAAGATGATGTGCTGAAGACGTTAGTTAATTGGTTTGATCTGTTCAGAAAATCCAGGTCCATTCATAGCTTTCCTTTCTATTTTTCTTAATTCCTAGAGAATGTGTGGGGGATTGTGTATGGTCAGTTTAAGTATCTTGTTCTATATAAACAATATCTTGGAGCTAAATTTTCATATGTTTAGATCGGAAGATCATGCCACTCGAGATTAAAACTGGGAAGGTATGCATATTGTTAAATGCCCTTATCTCGCATGGAGTTGGTTTATATTCTTGTAATTAATCGGTCTTGTCCTTTCCTGTAAATGCTTACAGATGTCTGTCTGCAGATTTCAAGCTGGCAGCCAAATGGTAGATTACCTTGTTTGACCATAGGCAAGTGCATTTACGACGTGTGCTTATATCAACTGTTTTGTCCTTCACAAATGATGATTAACTGTATGATTTTTCATATTTGTACAGGGGATTACAATGCGAAGATCTTATGTTATTGGAATAATAATGCAGCACTATGAGGTTACAAATGACACCCTCAAGGCATCTATTTCACAAGTACCTGCCACCATCTCTATGCTTGTGCAGTCTATATCATAAGGTAACTTTTCTTTGAAGATTTCCAGTTATTTGCAGACTACTTTTGAGCATATCCATTTCCAATGCTGCAGTTGCATGGTGACATAAACTTTAGTTGCTAAACAATTAAATACAAACCACGTACTTTGACAAATAACTCACAAACCAATTATTATATTTTAGTAACATATGTTTGGTTAGTAAAGCTACTTTATGAAAAATTTATAACCCGTGATTTTATAATCAAGAAGACAAATTTCATTCAATAAACCAAAGTCATGCATGATTTTGGGTTTATTGTACTTCAAGTTCCATTATTAAGCCCGTGACAAGCCAAATAGGGGGATAGTATTTGATATATTTTTCGAGTTAGCTGCAGCTGCAGCAACCTTGAATATGCAGTACCTTTGACTTAGGGATTCCTTTTTAGGGAATGTACAGGAGTTGAATCCTATTAGGAGACTTACGTTTTAATCTACTTACCATATCTACCGATATCTAAATAAAAGCCATACATACATGAAATTTTAGGGTATTCTCCAAACTCCCCCTCAAGCTTCGAACAGATAATTAATTTGGATAATCTGTTTGAGGTGACAGATTATAGTTTCTGTTTGATTCTTTATAGATGCAGCTAAGTTTTCATTGCTTCAGCCTCAGTAGCTTGTAAAGGGCTATTGTTTTGGCATGTAATGTATGATGATAAGTAGTTTCGTGTTACTTTGTGATGTTTATGTCTCTCTTATGGTCTATAGAGCTTCAACTGTTTTGGCACAACTGTTTATGAATGGAAATCTGCAAATGTGTGGTAGAGTTTACTCTTGTGTGTGTGTTTGTGTTAAGAGTCTACATGGCCCCTTCTAGTAGGCAATTCTTGGTTGTTTGTTCTATCAATTCTTACTTTTTCTTGCAGAGGTTTATGCTACCCGTGAAAAGAAGGTATTTGACCATGCCTTAACATCCATTGTTTCTATTCTGGTTTATGGGTGTGAACTGTGAATGTATGCAGGTGGAATCAATGGAGAAATTCAACATTTTTTGCAGCAATACGCTGGATTGCTACCTTAATTCCAAGGAACCACTGTCTCCATGTTAGTACCCAAACAACTTTCTGAAATGTTAATGTTCCTCAAAGATACTCCCTATGGCGAAGGACTGATAATATTTCCATCCAAAACCTCTACTTCCTTTTTTCAGTTTGATGTTATACATGATTGATAATATTTCCCTCTGATAATCAAATTAATAATCAAATTAAAAACTCAGGTATTCTTTAATCTTTTATGTTACTTGAACAGATTATTGAACTACTGAATAGTAGGGTATTGATTTCCTATGTATCAGGAAGCAAGGAGTTGTTCGTAAAGTAATCATGCAGGTAAAAAATGGTTTGAAGTTAGTTGCTTTTTTCCATTTACAAGTCAAGATTTTGCACCAATCTTACATATATCTATACGAATTAACTGCTGCCAACCTGGAATCCATCAAGCAAAGACTTGACAAAGTGAGAGTTGTTGGTGTCACTTGTCTGGGAATTACTTGTCCTTTGCTCACTAGCATGAATTTTGAAGTTTGCATCATGATGAAGCTGGACAGATCATTTTGGTGGAATGGTTCTTCACAAGGGTGAAATAGCTACCCATCTCAGCAATAGGCTCGTCTCTGATTTCGTGGATAAATTTGAATTTGAATATGGTTCGTTTATATCATGTTGCTTTTTTTATTGTAACACGGATTAGATTAGATGAATAACAGTCTGTGAAATTATGACAGGGGGCAGAGGAAAAAGAAGAAGAGAGAATAAGCAGGAAAAGCAAAGGAAGATGAAGAGGGTTCTATTCATGGAACATATGGTGGTTTTCTCCCCTGTTTTTTGGGATTTTTTACGATACCTCACCGGTTTTAGCTTGTGTCACCTGAAGTTGTTTACTTGACGATACCTCACTAGTTTTAGCTTGTTAAGGAACAAAAGTAAAGAATTATAGGTGGAAAGAGGACTGTGGAAACTACGCTCCCTTTGATCTGTTTTTGGCCTTAATGGATGCACCCAATTTCCTTGGTAATGAACTCTCTAATGATAAGTGAGTTTGAGTTGGTGATCTCTTATTGCTTCAGACTCTAATCTTATTTGTTTTTATCTTTTCTTTCTCTTTTAGGTGAACGAACTGGTGAATATGATATGCAAGTGTGACGTGTGCAGTTTTAGAATCATTCCATGGGATGTCCAGATGCTGTGATTGCCATGGAGCAGGATGAAACCAATGCAAGTTGATCTAGTATGTTTTAACTGAACTATTCATTTCTACCATCTTCTAGGTAAACTTAAACTCGATTCTATCACGATACAAATTTTCTTTGGTGAAGCTTTTGATACTATTTTTCTTCATATGGAGACAGTTCCTGAGCGATTCTTTGGACAATACCCCCTGTCTACGATCCATTTGTAAGAGATTTATGAATAATCCCTATTCTTTCATATTTCTTTCGAGTTGTCACTGCTTATGCTACTGACAAGGTTTTTGGTTTTTGTTCTCTAATCACCAGAAATGGTATCTTAGAGTGTTGATGTTAGAGTGACTGAACCAGAGTGTCTTCCATACTTCTTGGGGAAAAGAAGGTAAGTTAGGTAAGTCATCTAAAACACTGTAGATCAGAGTTAATACTCAGATTAGCTTCCTGAATAATTTTAAGCAATTCTCTTCTATGCCGCTTCTTCTGTCGCTTTCCTGTTCTGTGCTAGGAGTCTCGAGTGAAGCATTTAGAGTTCTTTCTTCCAAAGTTTTGGCGAGTCTCTTTTTTCGTGTAGCTAGGAAGGCTTTCTTATTTAAGCAAGCTACAGGAGAAACACTTCTCTTTCTCCAGCAAGTAGAAACAAGGTTAGAGGCAGTAAATCAAGGAAAGTAATTGGAAGTTCAGCTCTGCTATTGAAGAAACATTATGGACATTGGAAGAACAATGGACAGCTTCCTGGATTCTTGAAATTGAACAGGTATTCTTTGTTGATAAGCTCTTCATCATTTTGCTGGCTTTCTTGATGATGTCTTTTTCTTTGAGGTAGTGCATGTTCATCTTTTCTGTCATGAAACTGTACGCGTCGTAAGTGCTTGCCGTTGTGATCTGCTATTTAGATTTAGCTCTAGGTTATGGGATCTCCTTCTTGACATGAGGTTCGGAAGCTAGTTAGTTCATGAAGACTGCCATTGGATAACACAAAGCTCATTTTGCATTGTTTGAATGATGATTAGGATCTGTGTCACATTTTGGGTTGAGATTAAGTTAGTCATTGCAACATCTGAGAATCTAAATTTGAATCCCAAGTTTGGCTCTCAAATCTGGGAAAAAATGTTCGCGTGCACATCTCGTCTCTAAAAAATGGTGCATGAGCATTTTCTCTGCTACTTCTGAATTCTGCAGCTGCCTATTAGCAGGTTTGTAAGGAGAAGTTGAGACAACCTTTGGTCTAGCAAGATGTGCCACACTTAGACGGGTGAGTTTACTCTTAAACCTATGCTTCAGTATGGTGGAAAATAATGTCGAGTCAAGAGCAAGATAAATTGAATATTGTAGATCATTTGCTTTAGTTCAAGCCTAATCTGATTCGTGGAAGCTTTATGTTGTTCCTTGTCATTTAAGAAGGGCCTACAGTTTTCTTATTTAAGAAGCGTCATTTCGTCCATGGATGTCTTTTCTCAGGTGCTTCATCGTCGATGTGATGGAGAGGTGGAAAAATTTCTTGTTCTGGTAACTTACTTTGTTCAGGCATTATGCACCAATTGGTATTTGAAGCTCACATTTCCTCTATTTTTTACTGTAATATGGTTGTTTCTATTTTTTACTTTCTTACTTGGGCAGATTAATGAACTATTGAATTACAGGGTATTGAATTTCTACATATCAGAACACAAGGAATTGTTCATGAGGATATCCATGGTAGTTGCTGTGCAGGTAAAAATTACTTGAAAGTTATTAGCTTTTATCCATATACAACTGAATCTCTCACATTGTTGTTGTTGTTGACATGTTGATAGATACATACCTGTAATCCATCAAGCAAAGACTAGACAAAGTGAGATTTGTTGGTGCCACTTGTTTGGGTATTACTAGTCCTTAGCTCACCAACAAGAATTTCAACGTATGCATCATTGATGAAGCTAGGCAGATCACTTTCCCTGCACAATCTCTGTTTGAGTGCCCTGTATTGTTTGGAGTTTAGCCAATCGATTGTAGGTGTGTTCATTTATCCATGCTTAATTTAAGTCGTGGGCACTTGATATATGATTATCCAGTCATTCCTATTTGACCTTTTGGTCTTTTCGAAAATCATCGATCATGCAAGGAACTGAAAGCCGGAAATAATATCTTAGAAGGGGGATGGGGAATGATCAGTACTGATCGGGAAAATATTGTGTTGTCTTGTTACTGTGTCCACTTAGATTATAATTGAGAACAAGGTTTATCTCAAGTGAGTCCTAGAAGGGAATTTTGGAATGACGAAACTTAGAAGTTGATATCTGAAACTTCAATGACCCTTTAATATTATTACTCAGTCATTTCGATCGTCCTTCTGCTCCTCTTGAAAATTATCAATCATGCAAGGAACTGAAAGCCGAAAATAATGTCTTAGAAGGGGGGATTGGGAATATGATGAATACTGATCAAGAAAATGTTGTGTTGCCTTGTTGCCGAGTCCACTGAGATTATAAATGAGAACGAGGTTTATCTCAAGTGAGTCCTAGAAGGGAACTTTGGAATGAAGAAACTAAGAAGTTGATATCTGAAACTTCCATGTCCCGTTTATATCATTACTCAATCATTCAAGTTGCCCTTCTGCTCCTCTCAAAAATCATCAATCATGCACGGAACTGAAATCTGGAAATAATGTCTTAGAAGGGGGGATTGGGAATATGATCAATACTAACCGAGAAAATGTTGTGTTGCCTTGTTGCCGCGTCCACTTAGATTATAATTGAGAATGAGTTTTTTCTCAAGTGAGTCCTAGAAGGGAACTTTGGAATGAAGAAACTAAGAAGTTGATATCTGAAACTTCCATGTCCCGTTTATATTATTACTCAATCATTCCAGTTGCCCTTCTGCTCCTCTCGAAAATCACCAATCATGTAAGGAACTGAAATCTGAAAATAATGTCTTAGAAGGGGGGATCGGGAATATGATCAATACTGACCGATAAAAGGTTGTGTTGCTGCGTCCACTAAGATTATCATTGAGAACGAGGTTTATCTCAAGTGAGTCCTAGAAGGGAATTTAGGAATGACAAAACTTAGAAGTTGATATCTGAAACTTTCATGCCCCGTTAATATTATTACTCAGCCATTCCGGTTGCCCTTCTGCTCCTCTTGAAAATTATCAATCATGCAAGGAACTGAAAGCCGAAAATAATGTCTTAGAAGGGGTGATTAGGAATATGATGAATACTGATCAAGAAAATGTTGTGTTGCCTTGTTGCCGAGTCCATTGAGATTATAAATGAGAACGAGGTTTATCTCAAGTGAGTCCTAGAAGGGAACTTTGGAATGAAGAAACTAAGAAGTTGATATCTGAAACTTCCATGTCCCGTTTATATCATTACTCAATCATTCAAGTTGCCCTTCTGCTCCTCTCGAAAATCATCAATCATGCACGGAACTGAAATCTGGAAATAATGTCTTAGAAGGGGGGATTGGGAATATGATCAATACTAACCGAGAAAATGTTGTGTTGCCTTGTTGCCGCGTCCACTTAGATTATAATTGAGAATGAGTTTTTTCTCAAGTGAGTCCTAGAAGGGAACTTTGGAATGAAGAAACTAAGAAGTTGATATCTGAAACTTCCATCTCCCGTTTATATTATTACTCAATCATTCCAGTTGCCCTTCTGCTCCTCTCAAAAATCACCAATCATGTAAGGAACTGAAATTTGAAAATAATGTCTTAGAAGGGAGGATCGGGAATATGATCAATACTGACCGATAAAAGGTTGTGTTGCTGCGTCCACTAAGATTATTATTGAGAACGAGGTTTATCTCAAGTGAGTCCTAGAAGGGAATTTAGGAATGACAAAACTTAGAAGTTGATATCTGAAACTTTCATGCCCCGTTAATATTATTACTCAGCCATTCCGGTTGCCCTTCTGCTCCTCTTGAAAATTATCAATCATGCAAGGAACTGAAAGCCGAAAATAATGTCTTAGAAGGGGGGATCAGGAATATGATGAATACTGATCAAGAAAATGTTGTGTTGCCTTGTTGCCGAGTCCATTGAGATTATAAATGAGAACGAGGTTTATCTCAAGTGAGTCCTAGAAGGGAACTTTGGAATGAAGAAACTAAGAAGTTGATATCTGAAACTTCCATGTCCCGTTTATATTATTACTCAATCATTCAAGTTGCCCTTCTGCTCCTCTTGAAAATCATCAATCATGCACGGAACTGAAATATGGAAATAATGTCTTAGAAGGGGGAATTGGGAATATGATCAATACTAACCGAGAAAATGTTGTGTTGCCTTGTTGCCGCATCCACTTAGATTATAATTGAGAATGGGGTTTATCTCAAGTGAGTCATAGAAGGGAACTTTGGAATGAAGAAACTAAGAAGTTGATATCTGAAACTTCCATGTCCCGTTTATATTATTACTCAATCATTCCAGTTGCCCTTCTGCTCCTCTCGAAAATCATCAATCATGTAAGGAACTGAAATCTGGAAAAAATGTCTTAGAAGGGGGATTGGGAATATGGTCAATACTAACCGAGAAAATGTTGTGTTGCCTTGTTGCTGCGTCCACTTAGATTATAATTGAGAACGAGGTTTATCTCAAGTGAGTCCTAGAAGGGAATTTAGGAATGACGAAACTAAGAAGTTGATATATATCTGAAACTTCCATGTCCCATTGATATTATTACTTAGTCATTCCGGTTGCCCTTCTGCTCCTTTCGAAAATCATCAATCATGCAAGGAACTGAAATCTGGAAATAATGTCTTAGAAGGGGGGATCGGGAATATGATCAATACTGATCGAGAAAATATTGTGTTATCTTGTTGCTGTGTCCACTTAGATTATAATTGAGAACAAGGTTTATCTCAAGTGAGTCCTAGAAGGGAATTTTGGAATGACGAAACTTAGAAGTTGATATCTGAAACTTCCAGGGTTGATTACCCAAATCATCACTGAACTATGACCAAATAACCCACCAGTCACTGAACTCAGAAAATTACCCAGTCATTACCGAACTTTGGACGATTATCCCAGCAGTCACTGCCGTTAACGGACATCCAAAATTCCGTTAGTCGGCTGACGTGGACATGCCACATGGGTTTCCACGTCATCTAAAATCCACCTAAGCCAAACCCAAACCCAAACCCAAACCTTTTCATACCCAAACTCAAACCTAAACCCAAACCATCTTTCTTCAACCTTCCTTCTTCAGCCTTCCTTCTTTGAAACTTTTCTATTATCAACAACACACTGCCATCCAATGTTAGCAATTGTTGGTCATCAGTTAAGGAAGCTTCAGCATCAGCCAAAGCTTGCTGATTCCGAAGCCTGCCACTCTCTAAAATTCAACCCAATCTGTTCCCCTGCCCTTCCACTCCTCTTCTTCTGTTCTCCACCAACCAACGACACCATCAACCCCTGCAATCAAAACCAACCCCAAACTTGACCCTCTGACTATCGGTCCTCCCCTCTGAAGTTCCGACCCAACTCCGACCAAGAATTCTCCGAATTTCGGGTCGTAATACTCCACATTAATCTTTTTCTTATCAATTGATTTAACTCCCACCTCATCCTCATCCAAATCCCTAATTTTTTTTATCTGACATCCAAATCCCTAATTTCATCCTCCTCTTCAATCGCCTCCCCTGACGCACCACCATTGGGCTTCAAGAACTTAAGAAACTGAGCTATCTTCTCTTCCCCGCTCATCTTCTCATCGCATTCCACTTCATTGGGTGCCGGCGATGAATCCATGCCGCCGTCTGGAACACTCACCGGAGACGGTGATGGTTTATCACGTAGTTTGACCCCTTTGATTTCCTCGATTTCTAGCAACTGGGTGCTGGAGTTTTTGTCAAGGGTGGCAAAGGCGGTGACGCTACGACGGCGGCAACGAAAGGAAACTGCTTCCTCAGTCATCATCTACCTTCTCAACTTTTTTGTGTTCCTTCTGGATCTGCTTCTCTATGGTTTATTGTGCTATGGTGGAAGATGGGTATTGGTGCCATTTTTATTTGGGGAGTCTTTTTGTTGAGAGGGAAAGATCAAAGAAGGAAGGTTGAAGAAGAAGGTTTGAGTTTGGGTTTGGGCGGGTATGAGAAGGTTTGGGTTTGGGTTTAGGCATGGGTTTGAGTTTGGGTTTGAGCATGGGTTTGGGTTTGGGTTTGGCTTATGTGGATTTTAGATGACATGGAAACCCATGTGGCAAGTCCACGTCAGCCGACTAACGGAATTTTGGATGTTCGTTAACGGCAGTGACTGCTGGGATAATCGTCCAAAGTTTGGTAATGACTGGGTAATTTTTCTGAGTTTAGTGACTGGTGGGTTATTTGGCCATAGTTCAGTGATGATTTGGGTAATCAACCCGAAACTTCCATGCCCCATTAATATTATTACTCAGTCATTCCGGTTGCCCTTATGCTCCTCTTGAAAATTATCAATCATGCAAGGAACTGAAATCTGGAAATAATGTCTTAGAAGGGGGGATTGGGAATATGATCAATACTAACCGAGAAAATGTTGTGTTGCCTTGTTGCCGCGTCCACTTAGATTATAATTGAGAATGAGGTTTATCTCAAGTGAGTCCTAGAAGGGAACTTTGGAATGAAGAAACTAAGAAGTTGATATCTGAAACTTCCATGTCCCATTTATATTATTACTCAATCATTCCAGTTGCCCTTCTGCTCCTCTCGAAAATCACCAATCATGTAAGGAACTGAAATCTGGAAATAATGTCTTAGAAGGGGGGATCAAAAATATGATCAATACTGACCGATAAAAGGTTGTGTTGCTGCGTCCACTAAGATTATCATTGAGAACAAGGTTTATCTCAAGTGAGTCCTAGAAGGGAATTTAGGAATGACGAAACTTAGAAGTTGATATCTGAAACTTCCATGCCCCGTTAATATTATTACTCAGCCATTCTGGTTGCCCTTCTGCTCCTCTAGAAAATTATCAATCATGCAAGGAACTGAAAGCCGAAAATAATGTCTTAGAAGGGGGAATTGGGAATATGATGAATACTGATCAAGAAAATGTTGTGTTGCCTTGTGCCGAGTCCACTTAGATTATAAATGAGAACGAGGTTTATCTCAAGTGAGTCCTAAAAGGGAACTTTGGAATGAAGAAATTAAGAAGTTGATATCTGAAACTTCCATGTCCCGTTTATATTATTACTCAATCATTCAAGTTGCCCTTCTGCACCTCTCGAAAATCATCAATCATGCACGGAACTGAAATATGGAAATAATGTCTTAGAAGGGGGAATTGGGAATATGATCAATACTAACCGAGAAAATATTTTGTTGCCTTGTTGCCGCGTCCACTTAGATTATAATTGAGAATGAGGTTTATCTCAAGTGAGTCATAGAAGGGAACTTTGGAATGAAGAAACTAAGAAGTTGATATCTGAAACTTCCATGTCCCGTTTATATTATTACTCAATCATTCCAGTTGCCCTTCTGCTCCTCTCGAAAATCATCAATCATGTAAGGAACTGAAATCTGGAAAAAATGTCTTAGAAGGGGGGATTGGGAATATGATCAATACTAACCGAGAAAATGTTGTGTTGCCTTGTTGCTGCGTCCACTTAGATTATAATTGAGAACGAGGTTTATCTCAAGTGAGTCCTAGAAGGGAATTTAGGAATGACGAAACTAAGAAGTTGATATATATATGAAACTTCCATGTCCCATTGATATTATTACTTAGTCATTCCGGTTGCCCTTCTGTTCCTTTCGAAAATCATCAATCATGCAAGGAACTGAAATCTGGAAATAATGTCTTAGAAGGGGGGCTCGGGAATATGATCAATACTGACCTAGAAATGTTGTGTTGCCTTGTTGCTGCCTCCACTTAGATTATAATTGGGAACGAGGGTTTATCGCAAGTGAGTGCTAGAAGGGAATTTAGGAATGACGAAACTAAGCAGTTGATATATGAAACTTCCATGTCCCATTGATATTATTACTCAGTCATTCCGGTTGCCATTTTGCTCCTCTCGAAAATCATCAATCATGCAAGGAACTGAAATCTGAAAATAATTTCTTAGAAGGGGGGATCGAGAATATGATCAATATTGATCAAGAAAATTCTTTGTTGCCTTGTTGCTGCGTCTAGTTAGATTATAATTGAGAACAAGGTTTATCTCAATTAAGTTCTAGAAGGGAATTTCGGAATGACGAAACTAAGAGGTTGATATCTGAAACTCTGTTAATATTATTACTAAGTAATTCTGGTTGCCCTCCTGCTGCTCTCGAAAATCATCAATCATGCAGGCAACTAAAAATCGGTAATAATGTCTTATAAGGGGTGAAGAAAATATTTTATTGCCTTATTGATGTATCCTAGCATCTGAAAAGCTTTCCTTGTTGTCCATTACTGATATGTAAGCTGTGTTTGAAAAAAAAACAAGGGAGTCCTAGAAGACAACTAGTGGAATGATGTGTCCCATTCTACTATACTTGCTCTTCTGCTCCTTTTGGAAATCATCAATCAAGGTATCTTGTTAACTGAAAGTCGAAAAATACCAACTGATTGAGAACAAGGTGTATCTCAATGAAGTCCTAGAAGGGAATTTGGGAATGCTAGAAACTAAGAAGATGATATTGAAACTTCCTTGTCCCGTTAATATGAATATTTAGTCATTTCGGCTGGCCTTCTACTCCTCTCGAAAATCATCAATCATGCAAGTAACTGAAAGCCGGAAATAATATCTTAGAAGGGGCAGCGAGAATGATCAATATCGATCGAGAAAATGTTGTGTTGCCTCTTAGATTATAATTGAGATGGTCACACACTTAATTCTCATTTTTCTATGCTTTGAATCATAGTCTGTGAATCATGAAAGTCTCAAAATGGAGCTCTAGTAAGCTCCCCTCGATGTCCATTAAGTGGGAGAGTCGCTTTGCCGCGTCCACTTAGGTCACTCTGCATAAACTAATTTCAGAATTCGTAAACCAAGTATGGTGAGTATAGTGTGTAGTGTTGGAAGAGCATGAGCTCCCTCCTTAGATGAGGCAAGCACTTTTCTAGTAACTGTGGCTAGAATGCAATGCTGATTTGGTTCACTTATGAAAGGACGACATAAACTTGGATTTCCTGACTACTCCTCTTTAGAGGTTGTTTTTAGAAAGCCGTTGTACTTTAGCTGACTAATCTGCAGAATTTATGCATTTCAATATAATGTGGCTATATGATGCGGTGATAAGGCAGTCAAATGGTGTCTTACCTACTCGGTGATGGCTACTTATTCAGTAATATTATATCTTTTGTTGGAATCTTTGGTTAACGAGCTTGATCTTTGGATTCTATTGCCTGTTATGATCATTTTAATCTCTGAACGTGGGAGTCATTTTGAGTTTTAAATGGTTCATTTATATGAACGAAGAATCTAAGAAAGTACGTAAGTTGTATTCTCTTGACGGTTAACAAATTGATTGCTCTCTTTGAAAGAAAATTGAATGTGGTTCCTAACAAGAAATCTGGATGCACTTAATAACCTTAATTTCATAGTATTAGTTTTAGTAGTTTTGTAAACATGCTCATATGATGGATTCATGGCCAATGTAGGAGGGAAAACAGAGGAAGGTAAGACACAGAGGAATGAATGGAACCACATTCCCCCTACAAATCTGATGCACCTAAAAGCAAATGATCTGTTGCTTCTGAATTCTGCAGCTGTCTGTTAGCAGGTTTGTAGGGAGAAGTTGAGACAACCTTTGGTCTGGAAAGATGTGCCACACTTAGACGAGTGATTTTACTCTTAAACCTATGCTTCAGTATGGTGGAAAATAATGCCCGGTCAAGAGCCAAATAAATTGAAAGTTGCAGATCATTTGCTTTAGTTCAAGCCTAATCTGATTCGTGGAAGCTTTATGTTGTTCCTTGTCATTTAAGAAGCGCCTACAGCTTTCTTACTTAAACTCACTCCGTCATTTCGTTCATGGATGTCTTTTCTCAGGTGCTTCATCGTTAACACCAGAGATATGATGGAGAGGTGGACAAATTGCTTGTTCCGGTAACTTACTTTCTTCCCTTTCTAGTAACTAAGAAGTTGATATCGAAAACTCCATGTCCCGTTAATATGATTCTAGTTGCCCTTCTGCTCCTCTAAAAAATCATCATTTATGCAAGGAACTGAAAGCCCGAAATAATATCTTCGAAGGGGGAATCAGGAATTTCAATACCGATCGAGAAAATGTTGTATTGTTATAATTGAGAACAAGGTTTTTCTCAAGTGAGTCCTAGAAGGGAATTTTGGAATGATGAAACTAAGAAGTTGATATTTGAAACTTCCATATCCCGTTAATATGATTATTCAGACATTCTGGTTGCCCTCCTGCTCCTCTAAAAAAATCATCAATCACGCAAGTAAATGAAAGTCGGTAATAATGTCTTATAAGGGTTGAAGAAAATACTATGTTACCTTGCTGTTGTGTCCTAGCATCTGAAAAACTCCCCTTGTTGTCCATTATTGGTATGTAAGTTGTGTCTGAAAAAAAATCAAGACCTAGAAGAGAACCGGTGGAATGATGTGTCCCATTCTGTTGTACTTGATCTTCTGTTCCTTTTGGAAATCATCAATCAAGGTATCTTGTTAACTAAAAGTTGAAAAATACCAATTGATTGACAATAAGGTTTATTTCAATGGAGTCCTAGAAGGGAATTTTGGAATGACTGAGACTAAGAAGTTGATATTGAAACTTCCCTTTCCCGTTAATATGAATATTCAGTCATTTCGGCTGCCCTTCTGCTCGTCTCGAAAATCATCAATCATGCAAGGAACTGAAAGTCGGAAATAATATCTTAGAAGGGGGCATCGGGAATGATCAATACTAATCGAAAAAATGTTGTGTTGCCGCTTAGATTATAATTGAGATGGTCATACACTCAATTCTCATTTTCCTATGCTTTGAATCATCCTCTGTGAATCATGAAAGTCTCAAAATGGAGTTCTAGTTAGCTCCCCTCACTGTCCATTAAGTTGGGGAGTCTTTGCCGCGTTCACTTGGTTTACGCATTCTGAAATTAGTTTAGTGTGGTGAGTATAGTGTGTGGTGTTGCAAGACCATGAGATCCCTCCTTAGACGAGGCAAGCACTTTTCTAGTAACTGTGGCTAGAATGCAATGCTGATTTGGTTCACTTATGAAAGGACGGCATAAGCTTGGATTTCTCGACTTCTCCTCTTTAGAGGTTTTTTTAGAAAGCCACTGTACTTTAGCTAGCTAATCTGTAGAATTTATGCATTTCAATACAATATATGGTGTGGTGATAAGGCAGTTAAATGGTGTCTTACCTACTCGGTGATGGCTACTTATTTGGTAATATTATATCTTTTGTTAGAATCTTTGGTTAACGAGCTTGATCTTTAAATTATGTTTCCTGTTGGGATCATTTTAATCTCTGAATGTGGGAGTCATTTTGAGCTTTGAATGTGGTTCCTAACAAGTAATCTGGATGCACTTAATAACCTTAATTTCATAGTACTAATTTTAGTAGTTTTGTAAACCTGCTCATACATGACCATGAATCCATCATATGAGCAGGTTTACTTTTTTTTTTTTTATGAAAACAGAGGAATGAATGGATTCAATTAAGATATCCTGTAAACACATTCAAATCCTAGTCGTCAGAAGCTTCTCCACTTGGTCCTCGATGCGGTGAACATGATTTCTCCTAGATGCCTCTTTGCCGGATATGATTAAAGCTATGGAGTTTTCTTTCGAGGGCTTCAAAAGCGACTCAGTTGACGTGGTACATCCCGTTCTTTGTTACGTTGATCATTTTAATTTCTGAATGTTGGAGTCATTTTGGCATTAAAAGGTTCATTTATATGAAAGAAGAATCTAAGAAAGTAAGTAAGAAGGATCTAATAGGAATAACAGCTTAAGAAGGATATAAAGCTAGAGTGCTTTCAAATTTTAAAGGGTTGGGGCAAGAAGGAGATAACAGGAAGAACAAGCTTAAGAAGGATCTAAAGCCCATTGAAGTTTTGGTAGAGGTGATTCAACAATTACAGGGCCTTGCGCTCATGTTGGATGTAAATGATGGATGTTGAATGGTTGTACCATAGCTGCTTGGCTTATAGGATAATGCATGTAACTTGGCCTGTGCAAAATGAAAAATACACAAAGACGGTCCCAAGCCCGTGTGAACTAAGGAGGGCATGCATATTCTTAGTTGGTGAAGGGAAAGTTTTGTTAGTTGTGCCATGGATAGGCCAATTGATAGGATTATGCACGAACATATTTGATAGGATGATGCACGAGCAACTTTAACTAGTTAACTTGATCAGACTAATTTTGATAACTAATTATAGGCTAAAATTCTTGTTAACTTGTTATCTAAATCACAATGGTAACTACTAACTAGACTAGTTAACTTTTTTCATTCTTTGGACTTGCAAAATTTCATAAAAAAGATGGTTTTGAATCTTGATGAGCACGCACCTCCGAAGGATAAGTTTCTTGCAATGGAAGCATGAAGTTATTTAATCTCGAAATACAAACACATATAACGGAAACTTCCAACTTTAAGTGGAGTTATTCTCCCCTTAAAACTTCCAAACTCATACTATTTAAACTAAATCCTTCCCCAAATCACTCTATAACATCAGTCCAATGTCATATATTCATTCCACCATTTTATTGTCTTCACAATCTCAATGCTTAGCAATCAACATCGTCACATTGACAAAATTAGTCTTCTCGGTAACCATCCGCTCGGACACAAGGACTCGATACCTCCAAAAGATCTCGTCAATGATTTCCCCGTTCGAGCCAAACTGGGTGGCCAATAGAGGCTCTGCCACCGCCTTCGTGTACTTGGCCACATTGTAGCCGCCATTTTTCTCGTTTACTTCCCCTTCGTGCGGGTTCCAGCTCACTTCAGTAACTTCTATCCGATCTATGACGAAAGATTCATGTTTATGGACTTCTGCCTCCATCTCCTTCAGGGATGGCATGTAGAATGGGATGTTGAATGAGTCCAACCTCTCTTTGCTTATGAATCCCTAAGTACAATAATTAATTTGTCACGTACAGTTTCACTAGGCCTTATGTAATTGAAATGGTATATCGGGAGCTAACACGATTGAACACATAACTTAGAACTTCTCAATCAATTGAGATTGTGAGAAGACTTACATGAGTTGTTGAATCCCAACAACTCAAATTTACTGTACCTCGTGAGCCATTTGGTTGAGGGTTGTTGTCATGAGCTCCCACATATAGTAACACTCATTATAGCAACCGTCTTCATTCCTCCTCCCCAGCATGGTCAAAGACCATTCGTCCACCGATAACCATCTCCACAGCTTGACACCTCAAGAAGCTCGGGAAGTCCTTCCCGAAATGCCCATAATATGCCCATAGTCCCTCCTCATCGAGCTGCAATTGCTTATCTAGATGGGACTCGAGACAACCAATGCAGGGAGTAGGAAGAGTGTTTAAAGTGAAGACTCTCCGTCGGGAACAACCTTTCATAGGAAGAACCCGACACGTACCCCGTTAAACAACATCAACCATTGTTCATCATCATCACCACCACCAGACAACCACAAAGAGGTGAAGATGGTGTTGAAGTCATTACTAGGAAGGTCTTTGAGGTGAGGTGAGGTTGAGAGAAGAGATGATCGGAGAAGGTTCATTTGGGAGGATTTGTAAGGGATGGAATTGAGAAGGGTCAAAATACAATTTGGGCAAACCTGGGTTACTGATTTTAGAACACAAAAAACTTAAAAGTTAATTCCGTTAGTCACTTGGTTCAAAATGTTTAAAATTTTACAAACAAGGACTAACGGTGTTAACTATTTTGAAAAGTGGGACAGATTTGGGGTTTTTTTAAAGATGGAGTATATCCAAAATAATTCGCCAAAGTTGGAGCTTTTTGGAAATATTAACCCTTTACTTATTACCAAAGAATTAATGGAAATTGAAAATGAGATATGAAATGAAGATGACAACCGTTTATGCTATGTTGGGCGAATTCGCCCAAGTAGTGTAAGTTGGTCGATTTTTTAAGTTTGACTGGTTAGCAATTTGGTTTGAACCATTCACGGGCAAAATTCATCTGAATTCGCCCCATTTCTGGGAAAAAATTACCATTTTGGTAATTAGTTTAGGAACATATTTATTTAATTAATTAGTTTGTTAAATTTATTTATTTTGGTGAAATATCCAATAAAATATAACGTAAGTTGATGAGATTTTAACATTTTTTTATGAATGATTGCTTTTATTCATTAAAGAGCTTAATTAAATAGCACTTTGCAAGCACCCAACCACACCATTACACAATAACAAAACTCAGTTGTTAATATCAAGATATATTAGATTTTTACACTTGAATAACACATATTTGGACCATATTAAAATTTTGTTAACATAAATTTTTTGTATGTTTTACGAAAATGATGTCATCATATAATATTTTTATGTTTGAAAATTCATTTTTGTAGCTACACTTTATATGCATGGTTTTAAACCAATCAATATTTTAAAAATAAACGAGCAACTAAACAAGGTTAGATATTGTTACTTAGGATGTCCAGGGCATACCTTGCAAGGAACATAGGAACTAGTAGTAAGTGGGCGAACAGTGTACTATGAATATGAGATGGATGGGCGTATGAATTAGAGATAGAGAAGTATTGGGGTACCCCTGAGGATTTTGTGTAGGAGAGCCTTTAGCATATTAACGAGCGTATACTACTTAAGGCATATCCTCTGAGTCCTAGGTCATGTCCCATCAATGTTGGGGTCATGTCTCTATTTATAGTACCTCGGGGTCTGGGCCGAGTTGCCACATGTCGTCGGCTAGTTGGTAACCCACCTGTAGGACGATCCTAACATTCGGCTATCGTACGACCCGAATGGCTTATGGAGAAACCCTAAACGCCTGGCGTAGGGCTTCTATTGGACCGCGGTTGGACCTTGGTTGCTGGGTGGCCTAGATGGCTTTTGGGGAAACCCTAGGTGCATGGAGGCGTAGGGTTTCTGTTAGATCGCGGTTGGGCCTTAGCTGAATTTTGAAAAACCTTACACTTTTATACTTAACATAAATTGATGTAACAAAACCTACATAATACATTGCGTTTGCAGTAAGATTAAATTTGAAAAACGTTTCCTATTCCTAGGAACATACAATAAATCATATAATATTTAAACTACGTCCATTATACCTATGTGTACAACTATACCCACTCATCTCCTACATGTAGGGGTGGCTATTCGGTCATTTCGGTCAAACTGCACCGAATTCAGTCGGTCACCGATTTTGAGTTCGGTCAAAACATGGAACCGTAACCGTGACCGATTTGAATTTGGTTTGACCGTGCTCGAATTCAAATCAGTCACGGTCAACCAAGTTGACCGATTTCTACCCAATTTGAATGGTTTGAGATTTGATTTCTTAGTTTGAAGATATCTGGGTTTGCAAATTTGGGTTTATGGGTTTGAAGAAGAAGACGAGGATTTCTGGGTTTGAAAAAGAAGATGAGGAAATCGAAGAGAAAGAGAAAAAAGGTTTATGGCGGAATAAGAAGATGAGGAAATCGAAGAGGAAATTGAAGAGGAAGAGAAGAGAAAGAAGGTTTCTGGCGGAATAAGAAGAAGAAGAAGATTTAAATTTGGAAATAGAGAAGAAGAAGAAGAGGCGGAATAAGAAGAAGATCTGAATTGAATCTGGAAATAGAGAAGAAGAAGAAGAGGAGGAACAAGAACAAGCCGAGGATTTGGTCGATGGGCGAGGGGTTTGGTCGGTGGGGGAGGGTTGGTCGGCAGCGGAGGGTTGGTCGGCGGCGGAGTGTTGGTCGGCGGTGGAGGGTTTTGCCGGCTGGTGGATTAAGGAGGAAGGGAAACAGAAACCAAACTGATTGGAGAGGAAGAAGGGAAGGAGGAGAAGCTTGGATTGGATCTGGAGAGAAAGAGGAGGAGGAAGAAGAAGAAGAAGATTTGATCTGGAGAGAAAGAAGAAGAAGGAGGAGAATCTTGGAACTGGAGAGGAAGAGGAAGAAGAAGGAGAAGAGAAGATTGGATCTAGAGAAGAGTAAGAAGAAGTACATTGGATCTAGAGAGGAAGAAGAAGAAGAAGAAGGAAAGTTGATACAACTCAATTCGGTTTACTCGATCAATGACCGAATTAGAGGTATGTAACCGATGCGTTGAATCCTATCACCGTAGCCGTTTTCAAGTTGGTGAATTCGGTTAATTGGTCACCGAAACCGATTTCAAATCGGTCACCAATTCGGTTTGACCAAAACCGAAATCGTTTCAGCAAACCCCTACCTACATGAATGCACAATAATATCTACTATATATAAAGCCGGGTCAAATACTTAAAAAATCCTGAAACTATAGGCT
Organism: Linum lewisii; assembly: GCA_034768395.1. Taxonomy (NCBI): domain Eukaryota; kingdom Viridiplantae; phylum Streptophyta; class Magnoliopsida; order Malpighiales; family Linaceae; genus Linum; species Linum lewisii. The sequence goes on from CM068302.1 coordinate 50,469,451, forward strand.
GGGTTACAAACTCATCCAAAAACATTAATTCGTTACAAAGTAAACCTATTACTATGATACGTGTTACAGATTAGTCCTAATGATGTCATCCATGTACTTTTTCATTCATTTCACCATGTCACCAATGACATGTCATAAAAAAATTAATTTAAAATTCATTTTAAACTGATTCAAATGTAAAATTAAATCAATCTAACTCACTAGATTTAATTTTGAACCAAAATTTAAAAGTTAGATGAGTTTAGATTTAGATTTAAATTAAGTTTTGTACGGCTTACCTCCTCTGATATTCACTCTTTATATTATTGTTGACGCCTTGCGAGGTACACCATGAACACCTGTTTTTTTTATCTCTTTGGTTCTCTAAACCGAAACAAGTTATTGATCCACCTGGTCTTCTAGACAAATAAATATTACATCCTCATGAATAAAGATTGAACTTCCAACCATAGTTAAGAGACACGGTAAGCAACTAAGAATATCCCAATCATGGTTAACGATAATGAGGAGAATAATAATGGGACAATTAAAAATACTATTCCGACAATTAATCTCGTTATTAAACGAGAAGCTTGGAGTTGCGTCAGCCGGTGATTGATCACTGAATGGGAGTTATTAATCAAAGTCGGCATCTGAATGGATAAGGGAACAAGGGAGTCGAAGGGGGAAAAGGTGCTCACAACGTTGACGTTTTGGCAGGGAGAGACACTAATGTTTATGTGTTTGAGAGGGTGTATTGGTTTTATGATGATGATGTAAATTGTTGATATGATGATGATGATGCAAATTGCAGATAATGATGCTAATTATTTTTGTAGTTGTGCATTAGTAGTGTTGTTTTGTTGATCATGCAAAAAATGTTGGAATATGTTTTGTAATTATACTGCTAACTAGTTATTAGCTATATAACCTCGTTAACTAGTTATCTATATCAGTTAACTAATTAACGACATGTTTATTAGTTATCTGATGAGTCTGGTTGTGATCAAGGAACTCACTTCCTTGATCCCATCAAAGAAGGGTATTATAGGTATTTTCAAAAAAATTGGCCAGCACCTTCCACTGTTGTCGGGCCTCCGCCGCCTCGCCGTAGCGGACCTCCACCACCTCGCCGTCGCCGGACCTCCGCCGCCCTGCCGGACCTCCACCGCTCGCCGGGTCCATCGCCGGACTTCCGCCGCCCCGCCGCCGGACCTTGCTGCTCCCTAGTTAGATAATTTATATATTAAAAAAATTGTTGTGATGTGATTCGAAATAATGACATATCTCTTTAAATATTAAACTCCTACCACTATGCTACTAAGCACTTATTGATATTATATAATAATAAAATTATCTTATTAAATAGATGCACATAGTTTGTAAAAAAATGTGCACACGAGTACAAAATATGTGTACACTAGTATATAAAAATAGGTGTGCACGTGTACGCGTTCACATGTACACACATTACATTATTAAGTAGTGTGCACATGATTTATACAAAATATGTACACACGAGTATGAGTATGTGTACTAGTAAAAAATAAGTGTGCACGTGTACGAATAGGTGTACACATTTATACATGTGTACAAGATAAGTGTACGTGTGTAAAAAATGTAAGTACATAAATGTGTATGTGTATAAAACGTGTACACATGATGTATGCAAAATATGTGTACACTAGTGTAAAAAATAAGTGTGCACGTGTACACATAAAATGTGTGTACACGTATACATAAACAAAATGTAAGATATAATGTACACGTGTACAAAGAGTGTGTGCACGTGTACACCGTGTGTACATATCTACAAGATAAGTGTACACATATACAAAAATGTAAGTACATAAACGTGTGCGTGTATAAAACGTGTACAAAACATGTACACATGTATAAACATGTATAGAAACATGTACACATGTGTACGAAAAATCTTTGCAAATGAGTACACAGTTTATGTACAAAAATGTGCACGTACACATGTACAAAAGTGTGTACACATTAAAAACGAGTACGAAGCGTCACCGAAAAAAATTTCCAGAAAAATAGGCCCGACGACGGTGGTCTGGTGGCGAAAAATTATACTAGTTAGTAATTATACTTGTTGGAATATGTTTTGTAATTATACTGATAACTAGTTATTAGCTATATAACCTCGTTAACTAGTTATCTATATCAGTTAACTAATTAACGACATGTTTACTAGTTATATGATGAGCCCGGCTTGGGATCAAGGAACTCACTTCCTTGATCCCATCAAAGAAGGGTATTATAGGTATTTTCAAAAAAGTTGGCCAGCACCTTCCACTGTTGTCGGGCCTCCGCCGCCTCGCCGTAGCCGGACCTCCCCACCTCGCCGTCGCCGGACCCCCCGCTCCGCCTCGCCGGACTTCCGCCGCCCGCCGCCGGACTTGCTGCCCCTAGTTAGATAATTTATATATTAAAAAAATTGTTGTGATGTGATTCGAAATAATGACATTCTCTTTAAATATTAAACTCCTACCACTATGCTACTAAGCACTTATTGATATTATATAATAATAAAATTATCTTATTAAATAGATGCACATAGTTTGTAAAAAAATGTGCACACGAGTACAAAATATGTGTACACTAGTATATAAAAATAGGTGTGCACGTGTACGCGTTCACATGTACACACATTACATTATTAAGTAGTGTGCACATGATTTATACAAAATATGTACACACGAGTATGAGTATGTGTACTAGTAAAAAATAAGTGTGCACGTGTACGAATAGGTGTACACATTTATACATGTGTACAAGATAAGTGTACGTGTGTAAAAAATGTAAGTACATAAATGTGTATGTGTATAAAACGTGTACACATGATGTATGCAAAATATGTGTACACTAGTGTAAAAAATAAGTGTGCACGTGTACACATAAAATGTGTGTACACGTATACATAAACAAAATGTAAGATATAATGTACACGTGTACAAAGAGTGTGTGCACGTGTACACCGTGTGTACATATCTACAAGATAAGTGTACACATATACAAAAATGTAAGTACATAAACGTGAAAAAGTACAAAACATGTACACATGTATAAACATGTATAGAAACATGTACACATGTGTACGAAAAATCTTTGCAAATGAGTACACAGTTTATGTACAAAAATGTGCACGTACACATGTACAAAAGTGTGTACACATTAAAAACGAGTACGAAGCGTCACCGAAAAAAATTTCCAGAAAAATAGGCCCGACGACGGTGGTCTGGTGGCGAAAAATTATACTAGTTAGTAATTATACTTGTTGGAATATGTTTTGTAATTATACTGATAACTAGTTATTAGCTATATAACCTCGTTAACTAGTTATCTATATCAGTTAACTAATTAACGACATGTTTACTAGTTATATGATGAGCCCGGCTTGGGATCAAGAACTCACTTCCTTGATCCATCAAAGAAGGGTATTATAGGTATTTTCAAAAAAGTTGGCCAGCACCTTCCACCGTAGCCGGACCTCCACCACCTCGCCGTCGCCGGACCTCCCCGCCCTGCCGGACCTCCGCCGCTCCGCCATCGCCGGACTTCCGCCCGGGGGGGGGGGGGGGGGGGGGGGGGGGGGGGGGGGGGGGGGGGGGGGGGGGGGGGGGGGGGGGGGGGGGGGGGGGGGGGGGGGGGGGGGGGGGGGGGGGGGGGGGGGGGGGGGGGGGGGGGGGGGGGGGGGGGGGGGGGGGGGGGGGGGGGGGGGGGGGGGGGGGGGGGGGGGGGGGGGGGGGGGGGGGGGGGGGGGGGGGGGGGGGGGGGGGGGGGGGGGGGGGGGGGGGGGGGGGGGGGGGGGGGGGGGGGGGGGGGGGGGGGGGGGGGGGGGGGGGGGGGGGGGGGGGGGGGGGGGGGGGGGGGGGGGGGGGGGGGGGGGGGGGGGGGGGGGGGGGGGGGGGGGGGGGGGGGGGGGGGGGGGGGGGGGGGGGGGGGGGGGGGGGGGGGGGGGGGGGGGGGGGGGGGGGGGGGGGGGGGGGGGGGGGGGGGGGGGGGGGGGGGGGGGGGGGGGGGGGGGGGGGGGGGGGGGGGGGGGGGGGGGGGGGGGGGGGGGGGGGGGGGGGGGGGGGGGGGGGGGGGGGGGGGGGGGGGGGGGGGGGGGGGGGGGGGGGGGGGGGGGGGGGGAGCATCTTGCCCCCCTAGTTAGATAATTTATATATTAAAAAATTGTTTGGTGTGATTCGAAATAATGACATCTCTCTTAAATATTAAACCCTACCACTATGCTATAAGCACTTATTGTTTATTATATAATAATAAAATTATCTTATTAATAGATGACATAGTTTGTAAAAAATGTGCACACGAGTACAAAATATGTGTACACTAGTATTATAAAAATAGGTGTGCACGTGTACGCGTTCACATGTACACACATTACATTATTAAGTAGTGTGCCATGATTTATACAAAATATGTACAACACGAGTATGAGTATGTGTACTAGTAAAAAATAAGTGTGCACGTGTACGAATAGGTGTACACATTTATACATGTGTACAAGATAAGTGTACGTGTGTAAAAAATGTAGTACATAAATGTGTATGTGTAATAAACGTGTACACATGATGTTATGCAAAATATGTGTACACTAGTGTAAAAAAAAAGTGTGCACGTGTACACATAAAATGTTTGTACACGTATACATAAACAAAATGTAAGATATAATGTACACGTTACAAAGAGTGTGTGCACTTTGTACACCGTTGTGTACATATCTACAAGATAAGTGTACACATATACAAAATGTAAGTACTATAAAACTGTTACAAAACATGTACACATGTATAAACATGTATAGAAACATGTACACATGTGTACGAAAAATCTTTGCAAATGGTACACAGTTTATGTACAAAAATGTGCACGTAACATGTACAAAAGTTGTAACACATTAAAACGAGTACGAAGATCTACCGAAAAAAATTTCCAGAAAATAGCCGACGACGTGGTTTCTGGTGGCGAAAAATTTTTACTAGTTAGTAATTATACTTGTTGGAATATGTTTTGTAATTATACTGATAACTAGTTATTAGCTATATAACCTCGTTAACTAGTTATCTATATCAGTTAACTAATTAACGACATGTTTACTAGTTATATGATGAGCCCGGCTTGGGATCAAGCAACTCACTTCCTTGATCCCATCAAAGAAGGGTATTATAGGTATTTTCAAAAAAGTTGGCCAGCACCTTCCACCGTAGCCGGACCTCCACCACCTCGCCGTCGCCGGACCTCCACCGCGCCTGCCGGACCTCCCCGCCGCCTCCGCCATCGCCGGACTTCCGCCGCCCCGCCGCCGGACCTTGCTGCCCCCTAGTTAGATAATTTATATATTAAAAAAATTGTTGTGATGTGATTCGAAATAATGACATATCTCTTTAAATATTAAACTCCTACCACTATGCTACTAAGCACTTATTGATATTATATAATAATAAAATTATCTTATTAAATAGATGCACATAGTTTGTAAAAAAATGTGCACACGAGTACAAAATATGTGTACACTAGTATATAAAAATAGGTGTGCACGTGTACGCGTTCACATGTACACACATTACATTATTAAGTAGTGTGCACATGATTTATACAAAATATGTACACACGAGTATGAGTATGTGTACTAGTAAAAAATAAGTGTGCACGTGTACGAATAGGTGTACACATTTATACATGTGTACAAGATAAGTGTACGTGTGTAAAAAATGTAAGTACATAAATGTGTATGTGTATAAAACGTGTACACATGATGTATGCAAAATATGTGTACACTAGTGTAAAAAATAAGTGTGCACGTGTACACATAAAATGTGTGTACACGTATACATAAACAAAATGTAAGATATAATGTACACGTGTACAAAGAGTGTGTGCACGTGTACACCGTGTGTACATATCTACAAGATAAGTGTACACATATACAAAAATGTAAGTACATAAACGTGTGCGTGTATAAAACGTGTACAAAACATGTACACATGTATAAACATGTATAGAAACATGTACACATGTGTACGAAAAATCTTTGCAAATGAGTACACAGTTTATGTACAAAAATGTGCACGTACACATGTACAAAAGTGTGTACACATTAAAAACGAGTACGAAGCGTCACCGAAAAAAATTTCCAGAAAAATAGGCCCGACGACGGTGGTCTGGTGGCGAAAAATTATACTAGTTAGTAATTATACTTGTTGGAATATGTTTTGTAATTATACTGATAACTAGTTATTAGCTATATAACCTCGTTAACTAGTTATCTATATCAGTTAACTAATTAACGACATGTTTACTAGTTATATGATGAGCCCGGCTTGGGATCAAGGAACTCACTTCCTTGATCCCATCAAAGAAGGGTATTATAGGTATTTTCAAAAAAGTTGGCCAGCACCTTTCACTGTTGTCGGGCCTCCGCCGCCTCGCCGTAGCCGGACCTCCACCACCTCGCCATCGCCGGACCTCCGCCGCCCTGCCGGACCTCCGCCGCTCCGCCATTGCCGGACTTCCGCCGCCCCCTAGTTAGATAATTTATATATAAAAAAATTGTTGTGATGTGATTCGAAATAATGACATCTCTCTTTAAATATTAAACTCCTACCACTATGCTACTAAGCACTTATTGATATTATATAATAATAAAATTATCTTATTAAATAGATGCACATAGTTTGTAAAAAAATGTGCACACGAGTACAAATATGTGTACACTAGTATATAAAAATAGGTGTGCACGTGTACGTGTTCACATGTACACACATTACATTATTAAGTAGTGTGCACATGATTTATACAAAATATGTACACACGAGTATGAGTATGTGTACTAGTAAAAAATAAGTGTGCACGTGTACGAATAGGTGTACACATTTATACATGTGTACAAGATAAGTGTACGTGTGTAAAAAATGTAAGTACATAAATGTGTATGTGTATAAAACGTGTACACATGATGTATGCAAAATATGTGTACACTAGTGTAAAAAATAAGTGTGCACGTGTACACATAAAATGTGTGTACACGTATACATAAACAAAATGTAAGATATAATGTACACGTGTACAAAGAGTGTGTGCACGTGTACACCGTGTGTACATATCTACAAGATAAGTGTACACATATACAAAAATGTAAGTACATAAACGTGTGGTGTATAAACGTGTACAAAACATGTACACATGTATAAACATGTATAGAAACATGTACACATGTGTACGAAAAATCTTTGCAAATGAGTACACAGTTTATGTACAAAAATGTGCACGTACACATGTACAAAAGTGTGTACACATTAAAAACGAGTACGAAGCGTCACCGAAAAAAATTCCAGAAAAATAGGCCCGACGACGGTGGTCTGGTGGCGAAAAATTATACTAGTTAGTAATTATACTTGTTGGAATATGTTTTGTAATTATACTGATAATTAGTTATTAGCTATATAACCTCGTTAACTAGTTATCTATATCAGTTAACTAATTAACGACATGTTTACTAGTTATATGATGAGCCCGGCTTGGGATCAATGAACTCACTTCCTTGATCCCATCAAAGAAGGGTATTATAGGTATTTTCAAAAAAGTTGGCCAGCACCTTTCACTGTTGTCGGGCCTCCGCCGCCTCGCCGTAGCCGGACCTCCACCACCTCGCCGTCGCCGGACCTCCGCCGCCCTGCCGGACCTCCGCCGCTCCGCCATCGCCGGACTTCCGCCGCCCCGCCGCCGGACCTTGCGCCCCCTAGTTAGATAATTTATATATTAAAAAAATTGTTGTGATGTGATTCGAAATAATGACATCTCTCTTTAAATATTAAACTCCTACCACTATGCTACTAAGCACTCATTGATATTATATAATAATAAAATTATCTTATTAAATAGATTCACATAGTTTGTAAAAAAATGTGCACACGAGTACAAAATATGTGTACACTAGTATATAAAAATAGGTGTGCACGTGTACGCGTTCACATGTACACACATTACATTATTAAGTAGTGTGCACATGATTTATACAAAATATGTACACACGAGTATGAGTATGTGTACTAGTAAAAAATAAGTGTGCACGTGTACGAATAGGTGTACACATTTATACATGTGTACAAGATAAGTGTACGTGTGTAAAAAATGTAAGTACATAAATGTGTATGTGTATAAAACGTGTACACATGATGTATGCAAAATATGTGTACACTAGTGTAAAAAATAAGTGTGCACGTGTACACATATAAAATGTGTGTACACGTATACATAAACAAAATGTAAGATATAATGTACACGTGTACAAAGAGTGTGTGCACGTGTACACCGTGTGTACATATCTACAAGATAAGTGTACACATATACAAAAATGTAAGTACATAAAACGTGTACAAAACATGTACACATGTATAAACATGTATAGAAACATGTACACATGTGTACGAAAAATCTTTGCAAATGAGTACACAGTTTATGTTCAAAAATGTGCACGTACACATGTACAAAAGTGTGTACACATTAAAAACGAGTACGAAGCGTCACCGAAAAAAATTTCCAGAAAAATAGGCCCGACGACGGTGGTCTGGTGGCGAAAAATTATACTAGTTAGTAATTATACTTGTTGGAATATGTTTTGTAATTATACTGATAACTAGTTATTAGCTATATAACCTCGTTAACTAGTTATCTATATCAGTTAACTAATTAGCGACATGCTTACTAGTTATATGATGAGCCCGGCTTGGGATCAAGGAACTCACTTCCTTGATCCCATCAAAAAAGGGTATTATAGGTATTTTCAAAAAAGTTGGCCAGCACCTTCCACTGTTGTCGGGCCTCCGCCGCCTCGCCGTAGCCGGACCTCCACCACCTCGCCGTCGCCGGACCTCCGCCGCCCTGCCGGACCTCCGCCGCTCCGCCATCGCCGGACTTCCGCCGCCCCGCCGGGACCTTGCCGCCCCCTAGTTAGATAATTTATATATTAAAAAAATTGTTGTGATGTGATTCGAAATAATAACATCTCTCTTTAAATATTAAACTCCTACCACTATGCTACTAAGCACTTATTGATATTTTATAATAATAAAATTATCTTATTAAATAGATGCACATAGTTTGTAAAAAAATGTGCACACGAGTACAAAATATGTGTACACTAGTATATAAAAATAGGTGTGCACGTGTACGCGTTCACATGTACACACATTACATTATTAAGTAGTGTGCACATGATTTATACAAAATATGTACACACGAGTATGATTATGTGTACTAGTAAAAAATAAGTGTGCACGTGTACGAATAGGTGTACACATTTATACATGTGTACAAGATAAGTGTACGTGTGTAAAAAATGTAAGTAGATAAATGTGTATGTGTATAAAACGTGTACACATGATGTATGCAAAATATGTGTACACTAGTGTAAAAAATAAGTGTGCACGTGTACACATAAAATGTGTGTACACGTATACATAAACAAAATGTAAGATATAATGTACACGTGTACAAAGAGTGTGTGCACGTGTACACCGTGTGTACATATCTACAAGATAAGTGTACACATATACAAAAATGTAAGTACATAAAACGTGTACAAAACATGTACACATGTATAAACATGTATAGAAACATGTACACATGTGTACGAAAAATCTTTGCAAATGAGTACACAGTTTATGTACAAAAATGTGCACGTACACATGTACAAAAGTGTGTACACATTAAAAACGAGTACGAAGCGTCACCGAAAAAAATTTCCAGAAAAATAGGCCCGACGACGGTGGTCTGGCGGCGAAAAATTATGCTAGTTAGTAATTATACTTGTTGGAATATGTTTTGTAATTATACTGCTAACTAGTTATTAGCTATATAACCTCGTTAACTAGTTATCTATATCAGTTAACTAATTAACGACATGTTTATTAGTTATCTGATGAGTCTGGCTTGTGATCAAGGAACTCACTTCCTTGATCCATCAAAGAAGGGTATTATAGGTATTTTCAAAAAAGTTGGCCAGCACCTTCCACTGCCGCTGGACCTCCGCCGCCTCGCCGTCGTCGGACCTCCGCCACCTCGCCGTCTCCGGACCTCCACCACCTCGCCGTCTCCGGACCTCCGCCGCCTCGCCGTAGCCAGACCTCCGCCTCTCCGTCGTCGCCGGACCTCCGCCGCTCGTCGTTGCCAGACCTCCACCGCCCAGCCTTCGTCGGACCTCCGCCGCACGTCCTTCGCCGGACCTCCACCGCCTCGCCGTCGCCAGACCTCCGCCGCCTCGCCGTCGCCGGACCTCCGCCACCGGAGTTCCGATCGTCCAAAAAATTCATCGGAGAAGTCGCCAGAGCTCCGGTCGCCGGAGTTCTGGTCGCCGGAGCTCCAGTCGCCGGCTATTTCCACTTAAATTAAAAAAAATTAAATTAAATTAAATAGGGAAATGACCTTTTTACCCTTTTAATTTAAACCATTAGATCTGGAAAAATGAATCAATGGTTGAGATTGTTCCTTGACACCATCAAGGAAGCCAAATTTGTTTTATGGCAAGCTGGACTCTTATCTCATGATGATGTTAACTAGTTAACTCGATAGGTTAATGAGTAAACTAATTTTAATAATTAGTTATCAGCAAAAAAATTGTTAACTACTTAACTATATAAGTTAACTAATTAACAACATGTTTACTAGTATCTGATCACGATGTTAACTAGTTAATTTGATAAGTTAACTAGTTAACTAATTTTGATAACTAGTTATCATCTTAAAAAAATGTTAACTAGTTATCTAAATCATGATATTAACTAGTTAAAAATAAAAATAGCTAGTTGAATAACCTATTAACAAAATAACATGTTAACTAGTACAGATAACTAGTTATCAACTTATAACACGTTAACTAGTTATCATAAAAAAATATTGTTAACTAGCTATCAGTAAAACTACACTGTTAACTAGTTATCAGTGTTAACTAGTTAACATGCCTTCGCCGGAAAAGTCGCGGAGTATGGTCAGTCGCCAGAAAAGTTATCGGAGTCTCGCTGAAAAACTCACCGAAAACGGTCGCGGGTCACCGGAAAAGTCACCGGCAACGGTGGCCGGTCAACGGAAAATATTAAATATTTAATTTAAATATAATAATTAAATTGTATATGAAATGTCCTAAATAACCCTAACAACCTAGACCATTGGATTGATCAAAAAGATCAAAGAGTGATCTAATGGTTGAGAAAAGGTTGGAAACTTTCCAACCCTTACAAAAGGTTGGATCTTGATCCTCCTCCTAGTAGTTGTAGCACTTTAAAAAAAAACTAATAATGGTCAACAAACCGGAAAACTGAAAAGATATTCAATATTTAAAAATGGAATAACGGATATGAAAAATAGAAAGTTATTCGTCTTCATTCTTTCGGTCTTTCCGCCGCTTCATACTTCCTTAGATGCATGGCGTTCCAAGTCTTGTCTACCAGCTCCCCTGAGGGCCGTTATAACTTGAAGGTGTTTGGCCCAATCACTTCCCTAATCTGGTACGGTCCCTCCCAAGTGGCATTCAACTTTGCGTCTTCTACCTTTTTCTTCAGCCCCTTAAGTATGATTTTGTTCATCGCCTCTGCTTGTCCATTTTCCCGGGGGTACGCCACTGAAGCAAGGCGTACCATGATCTTGTACTCCTCACAGAACTCCAAGAACGATGTGCAGTCGAACTGTGTTTCGTGGTCACATACGAATCCCAAGGGGAGGCTGAAGCTAGTGATGATGTTCTTCATCACCAATTTTTGTACCTGAAGCGCTGTGATCGATGCCAGTGCCTCCGCCTCCACCCATTTGGTGAAGTAATCCACCGCGACTATAATGAATCTTCTCTTTCATGTTGCTTCAGGGAAAGGGCCCAAGAGACCCATCCTCCAAAAGGCGAAAGGCCATGGAGACACAATGGGTTGGAGGGCGGTTACAGGCAGGTGGTGCGTGTTGGCGAATATTTAGCATTTGTGGCAATATTTGACCAATGCTTCATCTCGGTGGATGTACGGCCAGTAGTACCCTTGGTGGAGGACGTTCTTCTATAGGCTCTTGGTACTGACGTGCATGCTACACACGCCTTGATGAATTTCACGCAGTACATACGCTGCCTCTTCCTCACTCAGGCAGCGTAAGTAGGGGCCAGGAAAATATTTTTTGTACAAGTTTCCCTCTAAGAGTATGCATCGGGCGGCCTGTCGACGGACCTTGGTGGCGGCGGCTCGGTCTTCAGGTAGGACATCCCTTTAATATAGGCCCTGATGGGAGATCTCAAATCAGTGTTTCCGCCGGTCATAAGATCATCCTCAACATCTCCTATAGCTAGACATCTCTAATCTTTTTCATTCTCTACCGTGACCATCCGTCCTTCGTCAAAGCTGAGGGTGGTGGCCAGTTTGGACAAGGCATCTACATATGCGTTGTCTTCTCTCACTTGAGTCAGCTCTGATGCCTCGAAACCTCTCAGGGTTGTCTTAGCTTCCTCGTAGTAGGGGACCAGCGTCTCCTCTCTCACTTCGTATTCGTTGCTGAGCTGATTAATCACTATGGCTGAGTCCGAGTTCACCTTGATGTGGGTGACCACTATAGACTTTGCCATGTGGAGACCTGCTATAATTGCCCCGTACTCAGCGGCGTTGTTGGTGCGGTGCTTGGCGAACCTTAGGGAAGTTTCATGGAGTACGCCCTGTGGAGCCTTGAGTACTATGCCCGCACCCGCTCCATTCTTGCTGGAGGCTCCATCAACGTAGAGTTCCCAGTAATCGTCTAGCTTGCCTTCTGCTCTTATGCATCCTTCAACCACGAAGTCTGCTAGTGCTTGCGCCTTGATGGCGGTTCACGGTTGAAAGTGTACGTCGTACTCGCTCAATTCTACCGCCCACTTGGCCATCCTTCCCACCACACTCATTGATCTGAGGGCCGTCTTGATGGGCAGGTTAGTTACCACGCTGATGGTGTGAGCATGGAAGTAGGGGCGTAACTTCCGAGATGCCACCACGATGGCGTACGCCGCCTTTTCCAACGAGGTGTATCTTCCTTCAACATCAACCAAGATTTTGCTCATGTAGAAGATAGGGCGTTCTTCCTTGTCCTCTCATTTCACCAATACCGAGCTGACAGCAGCTGCTGCTATGGCCACGTATAGGTACAACTGGTCGCCCGTGAGCGGGGAGGCTAGCACCGAGGGCGTTGTCAGGAAGCCTTCAGCTCTTCGAACGCCCTGGAGCACTCTTTGGACCAGGATAACTTTGCCGCCCACTTTAACGTGGCAAAGAATGGCGTCTGTCTCTCCGCCGATTTGGGTATGAAGCGGTTCATGGCGGCCAACCGTTCTGTCAGCATTTTAACGTCTCTGGCTATCTTTGGCGGTCTATCGTTTTTGGGTTGGCCTCTATCCCTCTCCGAGTGAAGATGAACCCGAGGAACTTCCCCGATGATGCTCCAAACACACACTTCTTCGGGTTGAGCCGGAGGCGGAACTTCCTCAAGGTGTCGAACGTCCGTCTTAGGTCTGTGAGATGATCATGCCCTGTTTTGGTTTTTACTAGGAGATCATCCACATACGGCTCCATATGCTGACCCAGTTGGTCTTGGAATACCCTGTCAATCATTCTTTGGTAGGTCGCCCCGATATTCTTTAGGCCGAAAGGAATCACGTTGTAGTAGTAGTTCCCGAAAGGTGTCGAGAACGAGGTTTTTTCTTGATCCACCTTGGCTAGGGGGATCTGATGATAACCTGAAAACATATCCAGGAAGGATAATGTTTCATGATTGGCGGTGGCATCTACCAGCTGATCTATGTTTGGGAGCGACTAGGGATCCTTTGGGAAGGCATCATTAAGGTTGGTGAAGTCAATGCACATCCGCCAGCTGCCATCGGACTTCCCCACCATGACTATGTTGGAGAGCCATTATGGGTATTGGACTTCTCGAATGAAACCCGCCTTCAGTAACATAGTGATTTCCTCTTGTACGGCCTATTTTCGCGTCCAGTTGACCGTCCTCTTTTTCTGACTAATGGGACGTGCATCCGCCCTTACCGCGAGTTGGTGTTGAATGATTGTCAGATCCAGCACAGGCTTGTCCTGGGGTTTCCATGCAAAACTGTCCGCATATTCCCGTAGCAACGAGTGCTTCCAGATTCGCTCTGTCACGGGAATGGTAGATAACTTCACCTTCTTCTCTGGGTCACTGGGCGACAGTGGTACTTCCACATCCGCTTCGCCAGGTTCAGAGCGAACGAACACCTCTCCTCGGGTGTCAACCACGAAACATGCCTCTTCTTTCCTCAACGACACCTTGTAACATTTCCTCGCTAGGGGGTGTCCCCCCATACTATTCCGATTCCGCCCCCAACGGGAAACTTCATCACTTGCTGCACAGGAGAAGTGACGGCCTCGAACGCGGCTAAGCCAGGGCATCCCAGGATCATGATGTACGCCAAACTGCAGTTGGTGATATAAAACTTGACGTATTTGGTCTCCTTGAGCTCCTCATCACCCAACGTAACTAGAAGCGAGACGACCCCGAGGACCGGAACGTCATTTCTGGCAAATCCGGTGAGTACGATTTTAGATGACTTTAGCCGGGGCGAATGTAGCCCCATCCTGCTGAACGCGTCGGCGGATAAGATGTCCGCCGAACTGCCTTCGTCCACCAGGACGCGTTCTACCAGGGTATCCTCTATGATTACCCGTATAACCATGGTCTGAGTGCTGGGGCTCCTTCCCTTCAGATCCGTCGTTGAGAAAGCAATGGGCTGATATCCTCTGGCCTAATTTACTAGGGAGCATTCGCCTACTACTCTTTTGTCTTTGGGAGCGTCCTCTTCTCCTCCTAGGATCACGCTACAAGTTTTTTTGTACTTGATTCGCCTATCTTCTTTTTCGGACTTCTTGCCCTCTTCATCTTCTTTTTCTTCATCTTTTGTATTGCTTATTCTGTCAAAAACGCTTTCCTTTTTGGAGGGGGCCGCCCATCCTTCTCCCTTCATGGTGACTCCAATATTTATCTCTCTTTCCTTCGGCGGTTATCAATGATGTAGTCTCGGAGTTCTCCGTTCTTCAGTGCTCGCTCTTTCTCGTTCCTGAGCTCTCGGCAATCTTCGGTATCATGACCTCTCTGATTATGGAACTCGCAGAATTCACTAGGGTGCCCTCTTTTTACCACTGCTCTAGATAGCGGGACAGGCCATCTAAGCCCACTCTGCTTCTCCTGTAGGACGTGCATGAGCCGCTGACGAGACTCTGACATGGGAGTATACTTCTCTTTGGGCCTTCTTTCGGTGTGGGGTCAGTAGTCTCTTCTGTCATCCGAGCGCTTATCGTTCTTACTATTATAGCCGTTCTCCTCTGTCATCCGAGCGCTTATCATTCCGACTGATATAGCAGTTTTGGTCTGTCTGCCCAAATCCTCAATTTACAATTTAAGTCATTTAGACTATAGCATACTTTCTAAATTCAGTTATTGAGTATTTCTAATCCTAACTTGAGATTACTATGAAGACATAATTGATTTCATAAGAATAAAATATCACAAATATTCTAAATGTTATTGAAATCCAATATTGTCTAATTAGCATAATCATTAATCTAGTAAATATTCATTATTTAACCTAAATGTTATTTTATTTACTTATAAATCATATGATAAATCTCTCCTATAATATTCTGATAGAAATTATTCTCTTATTAATATTTTACTTAAATTAGGATTCGATTTAAGCTTCCTAAAATCGATGGTTAACAAACTAACTGGATTCGTAGCTATTGGACTAAACTGAACTGGAAAAGTCAGTTGGGTATGATTTGTAAGGAATCAAAAGTTTCAGACTAAGAATGGATGACTGTTCCTGTACTGACATGAACTCCAGTGACCATACATTAACTACAGGTACTACGGGGGTTAATATGTACTGGTTCAAAAGTATTGATCTAACCAGAATAGGTCCGACCGAAATTGGTCAGACCCAGGCTGGTCCGACCACCGTCTTCAACCCTTGACTCCTATAAAATCGGAGAACCCGGCAAAGGTTTCCAGACTCCGACGAGCTTCAAATGACGAAGAAACAAGGGGGGTTTTGCTAGAACTACCTCAAGTTGATTTCGGGAGAATGATGCGAGGTGAAAGGAGGGAAGGAACGACCCTGAAACTCTTCTAGCGTCGACATCGGAGGGAAACAGGTGCGTCGGCGTACGTAGCCGATTTGGAAAGAGGGAAACAAGTTCGTGTTGGTTAAAACTCAGTCGACAACCGGAAAGAGGGACGAAAGAAATCACTTACCGTAGCTGGGATTTGAAGAGCTGGAGACGGGAGTATCGGCACGCCGGCGACGATTTTGTTCCGAGAAAGAAAGAGGAGTTCGTTTGGGGTTTTCGTTCATTTGAGTTAGAATAGAAGAGGGAGATGGGATGACGATTTCCACCATCCGCAACTCATATTGAAGCCTTGATTGTAACGGCCGGTTTAATGCGATTAATGGCTGGGAAAGGGGACGTAACGGCCGGGGACGGTTCAACGGAAGGGGGGAAATTCAGGGTCGACTGAAGGAGGAAGGAGGAGTTGTTCCCCCTTTAAATAAAACGACGTCGTTTTGACTAGAATGCTGCGTTTCATGTGAGGGAAAAGTGAGCAAAGGGCTGGCCGACTTCGGGACTCGATCTCATGACATCAAACTTGAAATGCAGCAACGCTACCCGCTAGGCCAAGACTAGATTCTCAAATTGTTCTATGTCTGAATAATACTAATTAAAATATGATAGCTGACCGAACCTTCTAATTCTAGCTACGAAATAAAATCAACTCTCGATGCTAATTTATTAATGGTAATTACTGAGTCATATGATCTGATGGAAATAATATTTCTGACAATATTAACAACTAATAGGTTCCAAAAAATTTTACTAGGGCTATTTTGGGGATTTTAGCACAAAAATTCTGACCACCCGGTTCGGGGTGTTACACAAAGCCTTGGGGTGGCAGAACGATGAGTAGCGCCTTGTCTAGTAGTTGGCTGGTGAGCGTGTCGTTGTGATGCGTTCAACCAAATAACTACTAATGCTAATAAAAGGCTATAGCATATCGTATTCCAAGGGTTTCCTCTACTTCCTTACTCCAGGGAGTTGGCAGTTTTAATTCAAGTTCAACCACAAGTTGTGCGTGGTGTGAGTTCCACGACTTCTATACTAAGAATGCAAAAATAAGAAGAAATGAAAATTAAACCGAAGAAAGATTGAAGATTGATTAATTGACTAGAAAGATGACAGACAAGCTTAGATTTCGAATTCCCCTTAGATCACCAAGGCAACAACAGTCACAGACCAGCGATCTTCGATTCTAGTTCATTCAGTTCACAGACACCATCATAACTCCTGACCCTTAGGTTTAAGACTGGCGAACATTCGCTCTATCCGATCTAGCTACCACGATTAATTAGCCGCCCGGGTACGGTCGCCTCTCGCAACGACTTAACTTAACTGGTGCAAATTCTAGTGATTAATGAGTTACTCTAGCAATGGATCAAACCTAACCGGTTCCTACGAAAGGCACACTCCAATTATAAGGTTGACTGTTCGATTTGGTGTTTTAAAGTAAGGCGAGCGTTCGCTTCTATCCTTAGCTTAACAAGAATCTAATCTAGGTGGCCAAACCAGACAAGAAACACAAAAAACGAAGAACAAATCAAACATGCAAGATGAAACTGAATGAATTTCGAATCTAATCACCGCCGATCCGTGACCGCTTTAAGCCCTGGGTCACTTAGGGTTCATCTAATCTAAGCTACACGAGTTTATCTACTCATACTCAATACAGAAGAATCGAAGACAAACAAGAAATACATCTCAGGTAGGAAGACAGAGAAGAACTGCAAAACCTAATTTCGATGTTTCCTGGCAGCTCAAATCTGCTGGATTTTCGACTCCTCGCACTGGCTCTCCGAGATGGATGGATGGCGTCACGATCTGTTCCTGCTCCTCGAACTCTATCTACTCGTCCTGTCTCTCTCTCTCTCTCGTCGTTTATGTGTGTGTTGTAAAAAGTGATGTGTGTTAAGTGATGGTTCGTCCTCCCCGATAATAGCCCCGAGTTCTCTATTTATACCAGCCCGATATTCTCCTGAATTCAACTGGAATTTTTCGCCGAAAATAGTGAAGGGGTTTCGGCGAAAATTTCTTCATACTCGAAGCGGTTGATTCCTTCCTACGGTTTCGGCGAAATCTCCATGGTATCTTCGCCGATATCTTCCTCTCAATCGGCCAGTGGTTTCTTCTTCCATTTTCGGCGAAAACCAAAGGGTAGTTTCACCGAAAATATGTGTATAAACTCGGCAGAATTTGTTCGAACTTGAATGGCTTCTTTGACCGATTCCGGTTCAATTCCTCGAGGTTCCAATGCTTCAGACACATCAATGGTTACTTTATTTGACGGCAAAAAACCTGTGCTTACGTAAAAACACTAGAAAACCATCAAATAGACCCGAAACGGGCCAAGGTAACACAAGTGGCATGAGATAGGGCAATCGATTGAATATTCGTCATTCTACCCTAAAAACAATGTCTTAAGCAAAGAAATGTCGCTTAAATGAGGCTGATAATCACGTCAATTCGAGTGTCATCAAATACCCCACACTTAAGCTTTTGCTTGTCCTCAAGCAAACTGAATAGAAACACGCTCAAATTCACAAATGACACGAGATTAAACTGAGATTCAATTCTAACGATTTGGTTTAGACTGTTCCACGTAGAAAGAGTGACCTACACATGCAAGAACATCAACCAACCAAGTTTTCGATCTCACTAATTTCTGCACACTTCAAGTAGTAGTTTTAACAAAGCTCGTCTCTTGGCAAAACAATTAATCATAATTAACCGACTACGATAACACCAATTCTAATGAGAAAAGACTTTAAGCTCTAGCCATGATGTGGACGCGGAGGCAGGAAAAGTGACGTGGCTATCGACTCGACTTCATCCGCTTCTAGATCTGTACGTTACACGTTCTAGCTAGGACCGATTTAAACAACAATTTCTTTCAAGATTCAAACTTTCTTTAATTTATTTACTGCATACTAGTGCTCGATACCAAACACTTCACTTAGGTGTTGGACCTGCCTAGCTCACAGTATTTGTGCCTTTGCTAGTGCTCAACCCGAACACTTCACTTAGGTGTCGGGCTTGCCTAGCTTTATTTTCAGCACTTTAAAGAACTTAGCATTGATTAGCACAACTTGATTACTTGATTTAACCATTTAGCCACTTAATCTTAGCTAGTTATAACTTTTTGCACAAGATTTCGGATTGGATTTCCGTCTAATCTCAAGCCACAATCACAGGTGATCAAATATGGACTGAAAAACATGGAAGAAGCTAGCATTTATCATCTTAGAACGGTGTTATCGAGCTTTGTTGTTACAAGTTGGTTGATTCAATTAATTCCAGTTCCAACTACAGAAGTGATTTATGATCTGTTCTGACCTAGACTCATTTAATATCAGTTCTGACACGTTGGTTACAGGTTCTAAGTGGAACAGTCTAGACGTCATTGTTCAAAATTGAAGTCAATTTAACATCCAAAGTCAAGAATTGAGCAATTATATGCTAGAGAACTGGACAGGAATCACGAGGCACACACAAAGATATAGGCAATCAAGATCATGCATGGTTATCTAACACCCTACCCCACACTTGAACTGTTCTGTGTCCTCACAGGACTAACTAGAGTAGAGTTATACGAAGAACCTGGAAGGGGATGGTCGGTGTAGTGGATGAACACGGAGAGTCCGGAGCGGAGCAGAGCTACTCAAAATCCTACAAAACACAAACAACAAAAAGATCAAAAGGACACCGGGATAAGTGTCCCGGATCCACACAGAATAAAATTGGGTCGAGACCCGAAAAGAAGAAAGAAAAGAAAGGAAAAAGATAGAAGCAACCTGATCACTGTTCCGCAGGAGGAGGTGGAGGTGCAGTGGAAATGGAGGATATGGCGAACCGCTGCTCCATCTGCTGTCGCCAGGCGAGCTCGTCCATGTGTCTGGCTGATTGGTCAGCCATGAATTTCTGTAGAGTGGACCAACGCTCATTCTGAGTCTCCTCATGTGCTACTCGGTCCTTCTGCCATTGCAACGAACCAGCCGAGTAGTCTAGCTGCCACTTCTCAATACTCACCAGCCTTTCATTCCTTTCCGCGGTGATTTGCGCTCGCGACGGTGGCGGTCAACTGGCTGGGTCGTGCGATGAGGGAGTGATGTGCAATGCTCAATAGTCTCTGAAAGGTCGATGTGTCGTGCTAATGCAAGTTCAGCGCCTATAGGCTCAATCGGGATGCGAGGAATATCTGGGCCCCATTTATCACCGAGCTGGAGGTTGTCGATCAGAATAGAAATGAAGGGGCCTCCTGGAAGCTCAGTAGGAAGCTTCTTGGCGGTAGTGCGCTTGTGAAAGAATCGTGCAAGCCACCAGTCGGGGTGCAGGTTGGCATCCTCTTCTAAAGCACGGAATAATACGAGCTCCTCCAGAGAAACGTGGTGGCGGCTCGTCTTGCTGCAAAAACACAGAGACTGTACCCAAACATAATGCAAGAATTTAAGAACAGGGTGAAAGATGTCACCGACCGTGGGGTGGACGATAGGTGAGCTCTCATCCTCGCAGCAGGCCCATTTCCACACATCCGGGTAAGGAGCACTGGTGATGGAGTATGTGTCCTCAAAGCCAGCTAATGCAGTATCAAAATTGACGTGCGGATCTAGCAAGCGGCCGAACTCGTGAAGGGACTTCTCATGAAGAACACCACCGAGGCGAAAGGAAACGAATTTCTGCTCACGAAAGGGCTTCGGGGTGAGGCGCTGAAATGAACTCCAGAACTCCTGGAGGGCGACAAGCGGGTACGAGGATCCATGAGTGGTCAGCACTCGCAATCCGGCTTTACTAAGAGCGGTGTCAATTGTCGAGTGCCAAGCCGGATTGTGCGCTTTGAGACTGTCAAGAGACAGAACTGCCACCTTAGCCGGAGGGATGTCTTTGATCTTCAGAAAGACCTCGAGCTGGTGCGGCTCCAGGGCGGCGATGAAAGGATGGACGACCCCATTGGCAGGCGTAGGAATAGAGGAAATAGGGGACGCAGGAGTCGGTGCATCCTCTGGAATGGTGGCCACAGCCGTCGATGTCTGTGCAGCTGGCGCGGGACGTCGAGAAGGTGGTGTTTTGCTTTGGCGAGCTGATGATCGTTGCGCTCTATCTGCACTGGTAGTCTTAAAACGCTTTGGAGCCCTGTAAAATACAACTCAGAGACGACCAGCATTAGATTACAAGACTCTTACCCCACACTTATTGGGACAAGTTGGGGTAGACTAATCAACCGAGAGATCATAAAATCAAGATATATCATTGATAAACTGTCAATTCATTAGGCAGGCGCGAATGATTCAGGAACACAATCATACAGACAACAAGGCATGATTCCTAAGAGGCCACAAAAACAATACCAGACCTAGCCAATTGATATCGACAAAGCAGTCAAGAAGAATAAGGGAGAACGAAAAAGTCAACCACAGTCAACCACGTCAAAACTGAAAGTTAACAAGCCAAAAGATGCACAATCAAAGGTTGAACAACTAACCGTGAAGACATGATTTGAGAAAACGATTGGAAATCCACGAAAACAGGGAAAAACTTGAAAACTAGGTCGGCCGGAACCGGAGCTGGAAAGCTCCGATTCTAGGGTTGGGAACTAGGGCAGGACAAGGGGATGGGGCGGCGGCTACTGTTCAGTGGGACGGCGGCGGCGGACGGGCGAGTTCAAGGTGGCGGCGGGCTGGCGGCGGTCTTAAAGCAGGGAAGGGGGAAAAGTGGTGAAATTTTCGGAATGGGGGGGGGTAAAAATAGGAGGCCGAGACCTGGTTAAATAGGCGTTTGGGAACTCAGGATATTTGGCGAAGACGAAGGGAGATTTTCGGCGAAAAGAAGGGACGATTTTCGGCGAAAATTATAGTTAGAATGGAAGAAATCGTTTCGGCGAAGGATTTGGGTTTTCGGTTCGAAAAGTATGGACAGGAGGATCAGGTGGAATTGAACACATGGTTTCGGCGAAAATGTGGACATGGTTTCGCCGAAACTGTGTTGAAAACGGCGGAGGGTTTTTTTTTTTCAAAAGGGGTGTTAAAACAAAACGACTCAAAACGGGAAATAACTGACTCTAGCCATGGGTTGCCTCCCACGAAGCACTCTTGTTTAACGTCCGTGAGCCAGACGATACCTGGATTCGTGTCAGGATTCCAAAACAAGGTAGTGCACGTCTATGGAGGATACGGCTAACCCTTGCAGATACTTCTTAAGCCTATGCCCATTGACTACAAACGGCTCTTGATCGTGCAATTTAATGTAGACGCTGCCTAAGGGAGTCTGTCTGACCACGGTATAAGGGCCAGACCATCGAGATTTCAACTTACCCTGAAAGAGCTTTAATCGAGAATTATATAAGAGCACTTCCTCTCCCGGGTAGAACTGCTTGATCGTCTTCAACTGAGAGTCATGAATTCTCTTCGTGCGTTCTTTGTATAGCTTTGTGCTCTCATAAGCGTGGAGACGGTGCTCCTCAAGCTCAGCGATCTGGTCATGGCGGTTATTACCTGCTACTGCATAGCTCATATTCAACTCTTTGTTAGCCCAGAATGCCTTGTGCTCAAGCTCAACTGGTAAATGACATGACTTGCCATAGACCAGCTGATACGGTGAGGTACCGATGAGAGTCTTGTAGGCAGTTCGATATGCCCATAAGGCATCATTGAGCTTAGATGACCAGTCCTTGCGAGACCGACCAACTGTTCTATCAAGAATCCGCTTGAGCTCACGATTCGTCACTTCCGCTTGACCATTCGCTTGAGGATGATAAGCCGTGGACATTCGGTGGGTGACACCAAAGCGTTTGCACACCCGGTCGAATTGTCCGTGGAAGTGGGTACCCCTATCGCTTATGATGAAGCGCGGTGAACCAAAACGCGTGAAAAGACGAGTAAGGAACCGACCCACCACTTCTAGAATCATTAGTGGGTAAAGCTTCAACCTCAGCCCACTTAGAAACGTAAACAACGGCTACAAGAATGTACTTGTTTCCGTTGGAGGGTGTGAACGGACCCATAAAATCAATCCCCCAAACATAAAAAATTTCAACGGTTAAAGAAACAATTTGGGGCATCTCATTACGGTTGGAAATGTTACCTGATCGCTGGCATGCATCACAACGTCGAGCATAAACATCGCAATCACTAAAAATGGAAGGCCAGTAGAAACCTGTTTCGAGTACCTTTCTCACCGTGCGGTTGCCTCCGAAGTGTCCTCCGAACTGCCCATCATGGCATTTACGCATGATGTCAGCTGCCTCAGTGTAAGAGACACATCTCCGGATCATCCCGTCAAGACTGATGCGGTATAAGAAAGGCTCGTCCCAGAAATATGACTTGGCCTCTTTAAAAAGCTTTTTGCGTGCATTGAAATCCAGTTCAGGAGGTACACTGCCGTGTGAGAGATAGTTAGCCAGAGTTGCATACCAAGGCTCATCTGAATCGGCGGCATTACTCAGATCTTGAGCGTGAGGAATTGCCCAGGGCTCAATAGCTATGTTGTTAACTTGTTCAAATGTCTCAACACGCAACAGCTCGTCAGGGAAAGAATCATTGATAGGGTAGTAGACTTACCTGTTTGTGATTCCTCGAGTCGAGAAAGATGATCTGCTGCTAAGTTCTCTGCACCTTTCTTGTCTTTAATTTCTATGTCAAATTCTTGGAGGAGAAGGATCCACCGGATGAGACGTGGCTTTGAATCCTGCTTGGCTAATAAATGGCGCAGAGCGGCATGATCTGTGTAGACGATGGTATGTGAGAGAACCAGATACTGTCTAAATTTATCAAAGGAGAAAACGATAGCTAGGAGTTCCTTCTCCGTGGTAGTGTAGTTTCTCTGAGCATCATTGAGTGTCTTGCTTGCAAAGTAGATAGGATGAAATTTCTTCTCCTTTCTCTGACCAAGAACTGCGCCAACGGCGAAATCACTAGCATCGCACATGATCTCGAATGGGAGATTCCAATCTGGTGCTGTAAGAATCGGTGCGGTGGTCAGTTGAGTCTTCAGAGTATCAAAGGCTTCGAGACAAGCTTTATCAAAAACAAAAGGAACATCTTTCTCGAGTAGCTTGGTCATGGGGAGAGCGATCTTGGAGAAGTCTTGGATGAATCTCCGGTAGAATCCAGCATGACCGAGGAAGCTTCGAACTGTCTTGACCGAGGTCGGCAGTGGTAAGCTGGCAATGGTCTCAAGCTTGGCCCGATCGACTTCTATACCTGTCTTAGATATTCTATGGCCAAGAACAATACCTTCTGTAACCATGAAGTGACATTTCTCCCAGCTAAGAGCTAGGTTAGTCTCCTCACAACGAGCTAACACCTTATCCAGATTAGCCAAACACTTTGAAAATGAATCTCCATAGACAGAGAAGTCATCCATGAACACCTCTACCACATTCTCTACCAGATCGCCAAATATTGCAAGCATGCATCTCTGAAAAGTAGCGGGAGCATTACATAGACCAAAAGGAATACGACGATAAGCAAACGTACCGAACGGGCATGTGAAGGTTGTCTTCTCTTGATGAGCAATCTCAATGGGGATCTGAAAGTAACCGGACATCCCGTCTAAGAAGCAGTAGTATTCATGACCAGCCAATCGTTCAAGCATCTGATCAATGAATGGCAGTGGAAAGTGATCCTTCTTGGTGGCATCATTTAGTCGTCGATAATCGATGCAGACTCTCCATCCTGTAACTGTTCGGGTGGGAATGAGTTCACCCTTTGGATTAGGGATGACTGTGATTCCTCCTTTGTTTGGGACGACTTGAGTCGGGCTGACCCAAGGACTGTCGACGATAGGATAGATAATACCGGCATCTAGAAGCTTGAGTACTTCTTTCTTTACGACTTCCTGCATCTGAGGATTAAGTCGGCGTTGCGGTTGTCTGACTGATTTGAATTCTTCATCAACAACTATCCGATGTTTGCAGAAGGTTTCAGAGATGCCTCTAATGTCTGCCAACTGCCAGGCAATAGCTCGGACATGCTTCTTGAGTAGCCCAATCAGTTGCTCTTTCTGCTCAGGAGTCAGATTGGAGCTGATGATGACTGGTAGCTGGCGGTCCTTCCCCAGAAATGCATATTCCAGGTGGTCAGGCAGCTCCTTCAGAGTAAGTTCTGGTGGATTCTCATATGAAGTAGTAATCCGACTCGAAGCTGGTTCGATGTGTGGAGGCGCATGTAAGGGTGTGAATGTTGCCTTTTGTTCATCTAGCTCATCTTGCCATAAGCGCTGCTCTGGGTCGTCTAACGCATTATCAATCCCTGAAATCAAACACAACTCTAGCGGATCACTAGATAAAGCATTATTAAAGGAGTCGGCCGAGGCCGTCTCTAAGGGATCAACAGCATAGCATTTATCATCTTGAGCAATAGAATATCTCATGCTATCTTTAATGCGGAATGCAACACTCTCTTGACCTACACTTAAAGTTAATAAGCCTTGTTTGCAATTTATATTCACACCAGTTGTTGCTAAGAAAGGTCGACCTAGGATAAGTGTTCCGTCTAGCTCACGAGTATCTAAAACAACAAAATATGCCAGTATAGTAAACGGACCACAGCAAACAGTTACATCTTCTACTATACCTCTAGGCCGTTTGACAGACCTATCGGCTAAAACGAGATGCAGAGTAATCGGTTTTAATTGCCCTAGATTCAGCTTTTCATATAGATAGACAGGCATAACATTAATAGAAGCACCAGAATCAACTAGGCTGCGATCAATTTGAATGCCATTAATAATGCACGGTAATGTAAAAGAACCGGGATCAGGACACTTAGCTGGGGGTGGTGGCGGCTGTCGAATGGGAGATGGCGCACCTAGAATAGACGCGCATTCATTAGTGAGCGTGATAGAGTACACCTCGCCACTCTTCACTTTCTTCACGAGGTCTTTAAAGAACTTCCCAAGTGGTGGTATAATCTCTACAGCGTCTGTCACTGGTATCTTGATTTCTGCAGTCTTAAGAACATTGTACCATTTCTTATACTGAGTGTCGTGATACTTGGCTTTGCTCCTCGCAGCTTTTGGAAAAGGAATCCTAGGTACATATGGCGCCAAGACAGGTTCAGGGGCTGTCTTGGGCGGCGGAGGAGGAGCAGGTGCTTCTTCTTCCTCTTCTGTGATATCTTCTATTTCTGGCATATCCATGGCAGTACTAGTATCTGGTATCATGTCAGGTTCCGGGGCTTTTGGATCAGTTGTTTGCTTGCCGCTCCTAGTGGTAATAGCTTGAGCGTGTTCACTCCTTATATCGGAGTCTGCTTGAAATGCTTCTGGATTAAGGAGAGGATTGCTAGTAAAAAGTTTCGCCATATTGAGTACTGCATCTTCTATCCTCTGGGTTTGAGCCTTTGTTCCTTGATTAAGTGCGGCTTGGGCTTTTAACTGAATGTCATGGTCGTCAAGTCGGCTCATGATCTGATCAAACTTCCTCTCATAGTCCATATCTCTATTGTAGCACGGCTTCGCCTGAAACTGGTGTTGCCCTCCAATGAATCCCGGGGGTCTATAATAAGGATCTACCAACCGGTTGCTTTGCTTCCTTGGCACGTAGTTTCTGTAACCGGCATAGCCTTTCTGATTGTTGGCAAAACCTTGATCAATGAAGTTTACCTCCTCAGTAGACAAGACTTCTGCTGCACCGAAATTGAGGC
This sequence comes from Linum lewisii, assembly GCA_034768395.1. Classification (NCBI taxonomy): domain Eukaryota; kingdom Viridiplantae; phylum Streptophyta; class Magnoliopsida; order Malpighiales; family Linaceae; genus Linum; species Linum lewisii. The sequence goes on from CM068302.1 coordinate 50,496,221, forward strand.
AACTTTCGCCGCTATGAGCACATGATCCACACCATCCACAGTCAACCGAAAAGACGGTAGCTGACGGAGAGTCGAGAGGGATACCAGCTGCTTGCAGATGCTTCTGAACTTCTGCCTTGATCTGCTCTGCAACATTTATCTGACTCTGGCTCTGACTCTTGGTTCCTTCTATGTGCCTCTCCCAGTTTCTAGATTTCGACGCATAGTCAGCAAAATGCAGAAGAGCATCCTGAGGAGTGAGAGCGGTGCAATCTCCGTCGGCTAAGGTGTTGACCCAGTTTGCAGATTCTTTGCGCATACCTCGAGTAAAGAATTCAGCCAGCTGTCTCTGTTCATACCCATGGTGAGGGCAGTCGAAGAGAAGAGACTGAAATTCGTTCCAAGTGTCATACAGACTTGCATCCTCTCTCTGAGTGAACCTGGAGATGCGGTCTTTATAAGCAGTTGTTCTTGCAGGAGGAAAGTATTCCTCAACAAAATCTTGAGCTAATGCCTCCCATTCAGTGTAATGACCTGGCGGTTTGCTGCTAAGCCATTGTTTAGCTGCACCTCTGATAGAAAACGGAAAGCTCGGAGATATAATGCATTCTTATTGAGATTCCCAGACTTGAAGGTGTCGCAGACAACCAAAAAGTTGGTTATGTGTGTGCAGGGATTATCATCTGGTCTTCCCTCGAATTGTACGTCCCTAGAGATTAGCTCTAAGAGAGGAATCTGAATCTCATAGTCGGGATCATCATCATTAGTAAGCACGGTGATGGGTGAATGGAGGTTAGATGCGCGCGACTTACTGTAGTCCGCAACACTCTTAAAAGTAACCATTGCGGTAAAGGAAGACGGAACAGATGTGATCTACTTCTGTACCTGCTATGATCTGTAAGAGACAAAAACAAACACAACCGGTGTAAAATCGAAGTGTGATGGAAAATGAAAGATGAAAAGGTAAAAGAATAAAAATGCCAACTCTTCTTTCAACGAAGTAGAAGAGTCCCCGGCAACGGCGCCAATTTGGTGAGCGTGTCGTTGTGATGCGTTCAACCAAATAACTACTAATGCTAATAAAAGGCTATAGCAGATCGTATTCCAGGGGTTTCCTCTACTTCCTTACTCCAGGGAGTTGACAGTTTTAATTCAAGTTCAACCACAAGTTGTGCGTGGTGTGAGTTCCACGACTTCTATACTAAGAATGCAAAAATAAGAAGAAATGAAAATTAAACCGAAGAAAGATTGAAGATTGATTAATTGACTAGAAAGATGACAGACAAGCTTAGATTTCGAATTCCCCTTAGATCACCAAGGCAACAACAGTCACAGACCAGCGATCTTCGATTCTAGTTCATTCAGTTCACAGACACCATCATAACTCCTGACCCTTAGGTTTAAGACTGGCGAACGTTCGCTCTATCCGATCTAGCTACCACGATTAATTAGCCGCCCGGGTACGGTCGCCTCTCGCAACGACTTAACTTAACTGGTGCAAATTCTAGTGATTAATGAGTTACTCTAGCAATGGATCAACCCTAACCGGTTCCTACGAAAGGTACACTCCAATTATAAGGTTGACTGTTCGATTTGGTGTTTTAAAGTAAGGCGAGCGTTCACTTCTATCCTTAGCTTAACAAGAATCTAATCTAGGTGGCCAAACCAGACAAGAAACACAAAAAACGAAGAACAAATCAAACATGCAAGATGAAACTGAATGAATTTCGAATCTAATCACCGCCGATCCGTGACCGCTTTAAGCCCTGGGTCACTTAGGGTTCATCTAATCTAAGCTACACGAGTTTATCTACTCATACTCAATACAGAAGAATCGAAGACAAACAAGAAATACATCTCAGGTAGGAAGACAGAGAAGAACTGCAAAACCTAATTTCGATGTTTCCTGGCAGCTCAAATCTGCTGGATTTTCGACTCCTCGCACTGGCTCTCCGAGATGGATGGATGGCGTCACGATCCGTTCCTGCTCCTCAAACTTTATCTACTCGTCCTGTCTCTCTCTCTCTCTCTTCGTTTATGTGTGTGTTGTAAAAAGTGATGTGTGTTAAGTGATGGTTCGTCCTCCCCGATAATAGCCCCGAGTTCTCTATTTATACCAGCCCGATATTCTCCTGAATTCAACTGGAATTTTTCGCCGAAAATAGTGAAGGGGTTTCGGCGAAAATTTCTTCATACTCGAAGCGGTTGATTCCTTCCTACGGTTTCGGCGAAATCTCCATGGTATCTTCGCCGAAATCTTCCTCTCAATCGGCCAGTGGTTTCTTCTTCCATTTTCGGCGAAAACCAAAGGGTAGTTTCGCCGAAAATATGTGTATAAACTGGGCAGAATTTGTTCGAACTTGAATGGCTTCTTTGACCGATTCCGGTTCAATTCCTCGAGGTTCCAATGCTTCAGACACATCCATGGTTACTTTATTTGACGGCAAAAAACTTGTGCTTACGTAAAAACACTAGAAAACCTCAAATAGACCCGAAACGGGCCAAGGTAACACAAGTGGCATGAGATAGGGCAATCGATTGAATATTCATCATTCTACCCTAAAAACAATGTCTTAAGCAAAGAAATGTCGCTTAAATGAGGTTGATAATCACGTCAATTCGAGTGTCATCATTGGCGCATTGCTATTTGTCTAGGGTCGGACTGATGGCGGGGCAGGAACAGTATGAACATTTCATCAGAGTCCGCCATACCAGGAGTCAGCCCGGATCTCGTGGATTCGCCAGCCCTTCCGGTGGTGTGAACGATTAGCTTCTTCATCATCACCGCCATCTCGGCGTTTTGCCTTTGCAGTTCCGCTACTTGTCCAGCTAGGTCCGCCGAAGACACTAGTGGCATTGAAGCAGAAGCTATGGTTCCATCGTCCACCCTTGGATTCAGAGGTGTGCTGCGTCCATGGTGGTTGATCTCTTCTTCCGTATTCTGGGGCGGGGGACTTTGCGAGATCCCCGTGGGTATGACTTGTTTGGCTGGAGTGACCATATCCTGTGCGGCGCTCACTCGCCTTTGCTTTTGTTAGGTTCTGCATGTTGCTCTTTTGAGTTGAGAGGTTTTGCGGCCCCTATCTGGCGCGCCAATTGATCTGCCCTGATGGACCGATCAATAATGAGGTGGTTAAACCTGGGAGCGGTCGAACCAGTATTGCCTGACTCTGCCTTGGTAGCGGTATGGAGTACCTTGCAAGGCGTAAGACAGATGTTAGAGAGAGAGAGAGAGAGTGAGGGCGAGTAGTGATATGGTGTTTAAGGGAGTGGGTAACAGAGAAGTACCCGGGCGTGCACCCTGGAGTAGGGCGAATGACCACAACCTTTAGCGTGCATCGTATGTGAGCGTGCAGTATCTGGCGTATGGTCTAGGTGTGTCATGCGTCCATTGTGTGGGGACCTCCTATTTATAGCTTCATCGTGGCCGAGGCTGAGGTGCCACGTGTCGTTATCCTGACGGACCCCAAGTGGGGCCATAAAGGGGCCCTTGGATGAGACCCGTCTCATCCCCGGTGTGGGTCTGTGTCAGGGAAATTCGTGGTATCAAGATGGGTCCAAGGAGTGGTCATAGAGGTAAATCGACGAAGAGTGAGGTAAATTCGTGGTATCAACATAATTTATTATCCATGAAAACACTCGAGCATTGTTCCTCGTCGAAAGCTCTTGATCCCTAGAATACATAGTTAACGTCTATGTATCCTTGGTAAGAGCATATGAGTGTGTCGCCTCATCAGTTGTAGAATCCAGAATACTACGAGTCTGTGGTGTGGGAGGAGCAACAATCCCGTCCAGGTTGTACGATAGTTCAATTCAATTCAATCGGATTTTAGATCTTACAGGTATTGATGGTTTAGTAAAAACTGGCGGCACCCAAAATCACTACAATAGGAAGACTGATCAAATATGCCACTTGCCATCTCCACCAGTTGTGGATTTACCTCCTTTATGGTTCCCAACAGCTTTAAGCTCTGCAAACCCTGGTGCTAGCTTAGGCGGGGGCTGAACAATCAGAGAACTAACCGTAGAAGTAGTTGCCCGAAATGGCCAAGTGATTGTACTCATACTCGACATTGGGGTAGTTGTAAAATGGTTTCCCCTAACACCAGCTGAAATGTCCATCTCCATTTTATGCTTGTCCTTTTCATCCACCTCCATACGACTAGACTGTGAAGCAATGCTATCTCCTCGTGATGCTGTACTCTGACCTTTCTCTCCTGTGTTGCAAAGTGAACCCATGGCTGCCTGAAAGTATGCCATGAAGGGTTAGGGATACCCTGTGAACTTCCATTAACTTCATTTGCTTCTTTACCACCACGAGGCACAGCATCATTGGGCTTGATACCCCCTGTGTTCTCTCCCTGCTTGTCTGAGGACATTAAGTCACTTGGCTCTGCTCTAGGCCCTGCTGAACGACCTGAAGTAAATGTAGTGGTAGGAAAAGCTTTCTCTGGAGGGACAGCTGGAGTGTAATTTGAAGGGAGCAGATCATCCCAGTTCTCCAAAAGTTCCTTGTATACTTTCCGGAGTGTAACCTCAGTAAGTCCTGTAACCTTACAAATCTCTGCCTGTGTCTTTCTCTTGTCTTCTAATTGGCATGCCAGATATATGGCCGCAGCTGATATGCTAATGGGGTTCCGACGTGTGCAGAAACACTTGTTAATGACCACTTCCCCTATGTGTGTGGCCAGTTCCTACATAATTAAACCAAATAACTCTAATCAATATCTACCGGGCAAGAGCAAGTACACCAAACTCATGATACGATCAAACGATATTTACAATTCAATCTCAACTTTGTTCAGTTCAGTGCCAGGTTAAGTCTTTCGAACACTATCAGATAGAAATTCAAATAAACATTTAACTTTGCTAGTAATTCGTGAAAGGTAAACAGTTCAGCATTATATCAAACCAACACTGAGACTGCAATCAGAATTGCCAAATACGCAATTACCTGAGCAGATTTGTTGAGTTGGAGAAGTGTGCAGAATCTGGGCATATGAACAAAGATAGAGTTGCTGTTAATGGGTTGGCTCAGCTGAAGAGCTTCTCCTAGAATCTTGATGTACTTCCCAATCTCCTTCTGCGGCACATTCGCTGCAATCGAGATTTCCTGCCACATTTACAAATTCACATATGTTTACATGACTATCAGAAATGTAGGTGAGGGCGAACAGGAGAAGGAAAAGAAAAAGAAGAGGAACCTGGAGAGTTCTGCGCTCCTGAGCCTCTCGAATGGCCTGAACAAGGGAGGCAGTGGCAAGCGCTTCGACGCTGCGGTTCCTCAAACAAGTAGCAGAGCAACAATCACTAAAAAGCTGGAATGCATGATCCGATATATCGGAATCCAACCCTAGAATTGAAGCTACATCGATTATCTGCATATACGCTCTCAAATTATCAATTACAACCGTGGACGAGTTGGAATTATTGGCTGCCGAGGCGGTGGACGAGGAGCCTGTCGTCAATTCGAGGACACGCTCGAGCTCCGCCAGGTGGCCGGAGAAGGAGATGGAAGAGCGGAGAGAGAGCAGGGTTGGCTCGAGAGACCAAGTGTAGAAGGCGGTGATGAATCCCGTTGGCTCGAAGGGATCCTCTTCTTCTCCGTCTGCATCGCTGGGTCCTTGCTCGGCCGTTTTCTGCTTATGGAGGTGGTCGTGGGGGACGGAGGGGAGGTCGGAGGTGAAGAGGCATAGAGGATTGTCTTGAGCTCGAATGTGGAAGAGATGGTGGGGTTGAAACTGACGCTCCTCGACGACACGGCCACAAGAAGTGCACTCGGTGATTGATCGGCCGGTGGACGTTGTGGAGCACCGCCCTTGCGGAGATGAGCAGTACGGGCACTTCATCTGGGTCCAGTGGATAGCTGTTAAACCGCTACTAAAAACGGAGGAACATTCAAGTCAAAAACACCAAGGCTTAAATACCTCGGATCACTAGAAACTGATCAATGTTCAACCCTCCTTTTAACCATTATATCACTTTTTTATTTTCTTGACTGGTGTGACTGTTTAGGGCAGTTGATCTTTTTTTTTTTTGAGAAAAGGCTTTCATTCAATCATAGAACCACACGAAAGATACAAACTATCAGAAACTGCAGGCAATTACAAACGACAAGGGATATCATCTACTATTTGGATCCAATCCTGGGGAAGACTACCATGAGCAAAGCTCCTCACAACCCAGTCAGCACGAACATTATGACGACGAGGGACAAAGGAGATAGAAATATCAAGATTGTTCGCAAGAGCCGACCGAAGCTTCGTAATTAAAGTCGCACAATCCCAAGGCTAAGGATCAGATCCTCCATTAAGAATGCTAGCCAACATGAGACATCAGTAAGAATCGCAGAGTGACCTTGATGTTGAGCTGCATACTCAATCGCCGCTTGAATAGCCACCACTTCCGCAGCAGCAGGAGAAGAAACGTGTGCAGGACCGGTGATGACACTCAATTTGACGTGATTATCAGCCTCATTTAAGCGACATTTCTTTGCTTAAGACATGGTTTTTAGGGTAGAATAACGAATATTCAATCGATTGCCCTATCTCGTGCCATTTGTGTTACCTTGGCCCGTTTCGGGTCTATTTGATGGTTTTCTAGTATTTTTGTGTTAGCACAGGTTTTTGCCGTCAAATAAAGCAGCCATGGACGTGTCTAAGGCGTAGAAACCTCGAGGAATCAAACCGGAATCGATCCAAGGAGCCAATCAAGTCAAACCGAAAATCTGCCCATATGCACTTGTACCTTCGGCAAAAATGATCTCACAGTTTCGGCGAAATCAACAATGCAAATCAGCTGATGCCAAGTGAAGACTGATTTCGGCGAAACCATTAAGCTCTTCGGACCGAAAATGCAAGGCAGAGAAATCATGGCCATTTACACAAGAATTTTTGCCGAAACTATCCCTATGGTTTCGGCGAAAACATCAGCTCAGCCTGGCCCAACTAGGGTTAAGTATTTATACTTAATCCGGCGGTCCGGAGAAAAATATACAATACACAATTCATAATTCGAAAAACACAACTTTTCGAGATCAGAATCCTCTGAAGTTCTGGAGCGAAGAGTTGAAGTTCGAAGAGCCGGATAGAGATCGTGACGTCATCCCTTCCTTCTCGGAGAACCGGAGCTAGAAGTGTAACTTACCGAAGATCGGAGTTTGTCAGAGTCGTCTGAATTAGGTTTTTCAGATCCTTTTCTGTTCTTCCTTGTGATGATGAACTCTTTCCTTGTCTTTGTGTCTTTTGTAATGATCATGAGTAGCTAAACTCGTTAGAGCTTAGACTAGATGAACCCTAAGTGACCCAGGGCTTTAAAGCGGTCACGGATCGGCGGTGATTAGATTCAAATTCAATCGGTTATTTTTCATGTTTGATTCGTTCTTCATTGTTCATGTTTCTTGTCTGGATTGATCACCTAGATTAGATTCTGGTTAAGCTAAGGATAGAAGCGAACGCTCGCCTTACTTTAGAACATCGAATTAAACAATTAACCTTATAATTGGAGTGTGCCTTTCGTAGGAACCGTTAGGGTTAATTCACTGCAAGAGTAACTCATTAATCACTAGTAATCTCACCAATTAATTAAGTCGTTGCGAGAGGCGACCGTACCCGGGCGGCTAGTTAATCTTGGTAGTTAGAACGGATAGAGCGAACGTTCGCCGGTCTTAAACCTAAGGGTAAGGAGTTATGGTGGTGTCTTAGTAATTGATTGAATGAGAATCGAAATCCGCTGATCTGTTGATTGCCAATGCTCTGGGGAACGAAGGGGGATTCAAAGTCTAAGTTCGTCTGTCATTCTTGTTTCCAAACCCTAATTCTCAATCTGCTTTAGTTTAATCTTTTTAATTTTTTCTGCATTTCTTAGAAGTAGAAGTCGTGGAACTCACACCACGCACAACGTGTTTTTCCTTGAATAATTTGTTAGTTCTGAAGTAGCCAATCATTCGAAGGCCCGTGGAATACGATCTATCCTAGCTCTTGAGCTTGATAGTTATTTGATTGAACCTGCTCAGCACAACGACGGTTCATCAAATTGGCGCCGTTGCCGGGGACTTCTTTTGATTGTTGAAAGAAGATTTGGCAATTTATTCTTCTATTTTCCATCTTTCATTTTTCCATCCACTTCGATTTTACACTGGTTTTGTTTGTCTTTGTTATCTGTAGGTTTACAGGTGTATGCCTCACCGTCCTTGGACTCGCTCTCAGACCGAACAGGCTAAGATTGCAGGGAATCCAGGTAGTTCTGCTACACCTCTACGATCACAGATTCTGAAGGAAGGCAGATCCAATCCATTCATCACTCCGATCAAGATCGAGGAACCGAAGGAGAGTTCCTCATCTCTGTCTTCACCGCACTCTTCATCCGCTTCATACACTGAGTCACTTTCACCCCCTCCATCTCCCACCATGACCGATAGATTACCACCAAACGGCGATCAACCGCCGCCACCCCCACCTGCACAGAAGAGTCTAGCAGACTATAACAAGCCGAGCGCGACTAGCGTTCGATCTGCCATTGCCGTTCCGCGCATTGAAGGAGATCCTGACTATGAGATCAAGATTCCATTCATGACCATGATCTCCAGGGATTTACAGTTTGAAGGCAGGCCCCTAGACAATCCGTGCACTCATATTGCAGACTTCCTTGATCTCTGCAATACTTTTAAAAACGGAAACCTCGACAAAAACACTCTTTGTCTGAGGGCGTTCCCGTTCTCTTTGAAAGGCGCTGCTAAGAGGTGGCTTACTGGCAAACCACCTGGCTACTACACTAACTGGGATACTCTGGCTCAGGACTTTGTTGAAGAATACTTCCCTCCGGCCAGAACAACCGCCATCAAGGACAGCATCGCCAGATTCTCCCAGAAAGAAGGAGAAAGTTTATATGATACTTGGAATCGATTCCAAGAACTTCTTTACACCTGCCCTCATCATGGATTCGAGCAGAGGCATTTAGCTGAAATCTTCTCTCGAGGACTTTGAGAAGAATCTGCCAAGTGGGTCAATTCTCTAGCTGAAGGGGATTGCACTACACTCACTCCTGAAGCTGCTCTTATGCACTTCGCAAACTGTGCCTCCAAGTCAAGGAACTGGGGCGACAATATGAAGGATCGAGGAGCAAGCTAGATTTCGAAGCAGCTATCAAGGCAGAGGTAGAGAAGCATTTGAAGAAGTCTACCACACCAATCAAGCCACCGGCAGCTTCTGTCTATGTTGCCGATTGCGAGTGGTGTGGAGCTTGCTCACATAACGGAGGCCGTTGTCAGAATTTTGGTAAGGCAGAAGTCTGGTCTACCGAAGAGGTAAATTTCATCCAACAAGGCTTCGTTAATAATCAGAATGGTTATGCCGGTTATCGTAACTTCAGACAGCAAGGGAACTATCACGACAGACCTCCCTATAATGCTGGCGCCAATCATAACCAGAACCAGAATAACCGGCCGGCTGGTCAAGTTCAGGATCAGAAGCCTAACCATCCGCCGGCAGGTGTCTACCAGCCGCCGCATCGCAATCCGGGTAATTATGGAACTGCTCCTGGCAATCGCCAGAATCAATATCTTAACAATACCTATCCAGGACAGCAGCATCAAAGAGATAATAATGTCAGTGACCTGGATAAGAAGCTCAGCCAGATCATCACAAGACTCGATGATCATGACAGTCAGTTCAAGGCTCAAGCTCTTCTCAATCAAGAACAAATAGCATCTGGACAACGGATTGAGCAAGTCGTGAACAACATCTCGAGCATGCTAGCGTCTGGTCGACCATTTGGCCAGCTTCCAAGCTAGACAGAGCCAAACCCGAGAAAAGAACAGGCTAAAATGGTAACTGCTAGAAAACTTCCAAACTTAATTGCTGATGCCTTTTCTGTTTTACGCAGGATCGCTGAAACTCCGGAAAAAGAGGAAGAAGAGTAACAGAAACCAGCGCCTAAGGATGATCCTCCTCTTGCACCATACGTCGTGAAGCCTCCTTTTCCTAGAGCACTGCTGCCAAACGCAAGGATCGAGACTGGCATGAAGGGAACAAGGAAGGATACCCTGACATTCGTATTAAGAAACCTGTCTCTCCATATCCAGCTAAGTTATCTGATCCTGGTTCTTTTACCTTGCCTTTGGTCATCAATGATGTTGAAATTGAACGTTGCTTAGTTGATCTAGGAGCATCTGTTAATGTCATGCCTGTGAGTCTATATGAAAAGTTAAACCTAGGGGAACTTGAACCGCCCAGTATGCAACTCGTCTTTGCTGAAAGATCGCTTAAAACCCCTAAGGGAGAAATTAAAGACGTTGTCACCAAATGTGGTCCGTTCACGTTCCTAGCTGATTATGTGATTATGGATACTAGTACAGATGACGCTACTATTCTCATAGGTCGACCTTTCATGGCTACTACTGGAATGAATATTAACGTTCCTAATGGTTCTTTGACTTTAAGAGTTGGTAAAGAAACGAAAACGTTCCGTCTTAAAGACGGCATGAAATATGACTCTAGGAATGAAGAATCTCACTGCCTTGCTGTTGAAACTGTGGGGTTGACTCCGGTCAACTCCGTTACTAATGCTTCTTCCAGTGTCTATGGATCAGTTGTTGATACAGGTATTAAGCAGGTTATAAAGAAGAAGCCAGAAGCTTCAGTTCAGAAGCCACCTAAGAAGAAGAAGGAACTGCAAGCCTCTTCTAAACCACCGAGCAAACCTCCAGGAAAGAACAAGAAGACAAAGACCCAAATGGTCTGGAGACCAAAAGCTCCACCGTCTTCCACCGAGCCAGCTGCACCACCTGTTAGTTCCGAGAAACCGGCGCCTAAACAAGTATGGAAGGAGAAGCCGAAAGCGTCTCCTAAGGAAGTACTTATGATCACCGATTCTGGTGATAACAAGCCGAAGAAGCAAGAAAAAGAGAAACCGACAGTCCTCATTCCTTCCATCGTCACACTCAAGAAGGATGATCTCTCTAGAGAGCTGTTCGGACCATTCAAGTTCGTTGGTCATCTTCCCGACGGACGTACCAAACTACTACATGCAAACGGGAAGAGATTCACGCTTACCGGAGAAGTCCCGAAGCTGTACTTCATGAACTCCGACGCGAGCGTGAAGGAGAATCTAAGTTGGGATGTCTCCTAATACCGTCCAGGTATCGTCCAGCTCAAGGACGTTAATAAAAGAGCGCTTCGTGGGAGGCAACCCACGGCTGGAGTCAGTTTTGTTTTGTTTCAACCTTGGTATTTTAGAGTCGGTTCGGGAGAGCCAAAAGTGTCAGTTTGTTTAATTTATTATTTTTCGTGTAGAGTCTGCATGTCATAGAGTCAGTTGCAAGTTGATTGAGGTCGTTCCGATTTTTCTGGATTTAACTGTGATTTTCTGAAGTTGGCCTGATTTACGAAAATATTTAAAACCCGAACAGTTCAAAATTTTCGGCGAAACCACCCTTGTTTTCGGCGAAACCGATCTTCAAATTTTGAACCTGTTCTCCTGTTCCTCATTTTCGGTTCGAAAATTTTCTGATTTCGGCGAAACCATCCCAACTAAAATTTTCGGCGAAACCGAGCTTCCATTTTCGGCGAAACCGCCTGTTCAAATCGATCAGTCCATTTTAACTAGTAGTTTCGGCGAAACCACCCCCTACTTTCGCCGAAACTGATTTGCAAAATCACTTAATTTATCCTTTAAAAATCCGGTCCACTTCCTCTCTCCTTCTCTTATTTTCGCTCAGCCTACCCGAAACCCCCCTCTCCTTTTGAAATCGCCGAACGCCCCACTTTCAACACCCGCCGTCGCCGCTGTTTCACTTGCCGCCGCCATCGCCGACCGCCGCCGCACCTCTCCCCTCCTCATTCCGATCCCAACAAGCCCTAGATCGTTCGAATCGGAGCTTTGCAGCTCCAGTTCTCCGAAACCCCAGTTTTCAAGTTTTTCACCGATTCCTCTCACCTCGTTAATTTTTAGCAATCATGACCTCATGGTAAGTTGTATAATTTTTCAATACGAATCTTTTGACATATTGTTTGCTGAATTTCGTCGAGGTTGACTTTCGGTTTGCCTCGTTTTGCGTGCCGACTGTTTCGTGTGAACTAGGATTAATTGAACTTATAGAACTGTTCTAGGATGCTTAGGGAGTTCCGTGCTTAATTTCCATATCAGTTGGTCATATGTTGCTATGCATACGATTAATCTCTTGTTATGTTGACTTTTGTGAGAAATGTCGGTTTGACCTTGAACTGTATTGATCGTTTGGCTGTCATAAATGTTCATTCTTGTTCATATTATCGTGCTGCCTTTTGAAATCATATTTTACCGTCATTCTCCAAGTTTTGATAGTCTTGCCATGATTAGGGTTCAATATGACTTAATGTTGACTTTCTAAATGTCGGTTTGACTTTTTGAACTCTGATTGCGCTTACCTGATTATAGCTGTTCTTAAGACATGTGTTCTAATGTCTATGATTACCGGTTACTCCGCTTTACTTACCCCACTTAGTTTCCCTCGTTTCTTTGTGAAATTGAGTTTTTCTACTAAGTGTGGGGTAGGATCTTAGTTGACTAATCTGATTTCATTCTGGTTTAGGAACACCTTTGAGCGCAGGACTAAGGCGCGACTCGATGGCGCCTCGAGCTCAGGAGCTGCCGCTCCCGTCACACCCGCCATTCTGGGTCCTCCACCTGCACTCCCTCGCCATGCTGGATACCATCCCACCATCGCCCGTCTACCGGACTTCTACTTTGAGAACTTCCAGAAGATCGAACACATCCGTGGAGCTGACGTGCGTCCTTTATCCATGGAGTCGCTCCAGGAGCATGACGAGGATTCCTACCGGAACGTGCATGACGCCCTAGCACCGGCCGGTCTCCTAGAGCTGACCACCATAGCCGCCGAGTTCCCAGACATTGCTCTCCAGGAGTTCTGGACGACATTTGACTTGGACGAGCATAAGAGGAGACGGGGCCAGAAGGTGATCACCTTCTTTCTTGGTGGGGTGTACAGGCAGCTCACCTACGATGAGTTTGTCGCTCATCTGGGCATCCCCTACGAGCACTATCACGATCACCACCTCGGCTGGGGCGATGATGACGACGACGAGGAGTTACACACCCTCTGGAGTCACATGACAGGCGTGCCTGGCGATCGCCTTGGGAAGAGCAACTCAGTTAAGTCTCTCTTTCACCCGCTCTATAAGTTTGTTCATATGGTTTGGCGGAGGTCACTTTTATATGTCAGAGACAAGGATCGCCACCATATCCTTAAGGAGGAGCTCGTGCTTCACCGAGCCATCCGAGAGAGCTACCCTCTCCACCTCGGCTGGGTGCTAGCTCACATCTTCCGCCAGCGGACCAAGAGGAAGAAGCTACCACGCAAACTCTTGGGAGGCAACTTCATAGGTCAGCTAATCCTCTCCTTCGGCATCAGCCATGAATATGGCCCTAACATTCCACGACACCCAATTATGACCGTTGGAGGAGACTTGGCGGTCGAGTACGACTTAGAACTCGACCTCAGTCCCCATGTAGCAGCAGATCCTCCACTCCAACCTGCGGTCGAGTCGGAGGACGAAGATGATGCTGAGGAGCAGCCGCCGCAGCCGCCGCCTGAGTTTCAAGATTATATACCCTCGCCACACCATCAGGCAGGGTACATCCACCAGTCGCCGCCGCGCATTCCAGATCCATTTCCGGCGCATACTCACCAGCCGCAACACACCCCACGGACATTGGTGAGCTGTACGAGCGACTGCAGGAGTGGCGCATCACCGACAACGCCACTCAAGAGACGAGATGGACTATTATGCAGCAACACATGCACCGCGCCGACAGGCGATACGAGTGACAGCTGGAGTGGCAGCGACAGCTCGGCGATTACTTCCACTTCCCCCACCCTGACACCTCTGACCAGTGATGATCAGGTGGTGTCCTTTTCCTTGTCCTTTCTTTTTATTTATTCTTTTCGGATTTCGGTCCAATTTTTTTCTGTGTGGATCCGGGACACTTGTCCCGGTTTCCTTTTTATGTTTTATTTGTTTTTGTTTTGTAGGCAGTTGGGAGATTCCCTTTGCTTCGCTTGGGTAGATTCCCTCCGCTCCGAGGACCCGTGCTCATCCCCTACACCAATCATCTCGGTCCAGGTTCTTCCATTCCACTTTGAACTCTAGAATTAGTCCTGTGAGGACACAGTCCGATTTAAGTGTGGGGTAGGATGCTAGAGAACCTTGCATGAACTTGATTGCCCTTGATTGTGTTTTGTGTGCCTCGTGATTCCATTCCAGTCTCTCTAGCATTAGAATGGCTCAGTTCTTGATTTTTGATGTTAAGTTGTTGTTCAAACTTTCATAATGATGCTTAGACTGCTTAACCTAGAACTTGAGAACCAACTTGTATGCTTTGATGCTAAATTGCCTGGTCAGAACAGAATTTTAAAATCACACTTGTAGTTTGTAGCCTTGATTGCATGAAAATGACCGAATCCGACTAGCAAACCAACTGTGAGCTTTTGATCCATTGCACGTAACTTGCAATTTAAATTCTTTCTGAGTGGTTTTCTGTTTACTTGAATGAGTTAGAATTTGCATGAGACCTACTCGAGACCACACGATAACACGAGTTCTAGAAGGATAGGGGCACCTAGATTCAGCTACTAAGCCAGATAGCCTACCAAACGATAAATCCACTAGGTCTAGACCCTTGAGCTTGGCCTATTCTTTCGGTTCGATAATACATTACATCCATTTCCCATTTCTTTCACTCCCCGTTGATCCCCTATGGTTGTAGTTCTAGATTGACCTACCGGAAGTCCATTTGTGGTAACCTGCCTATAGCCATTAAACAGGTGGTCTTAGCTAATATGTCCAGACGTGTAAATCCCTCTAGCAACTAAAAGAAAATCGGCACAAAAGAAAAGAAAAAATAAAGTAAGAAAAGAAGCAAGCTTCAGAAAAAAATGAAGAAAGAAGAAAATCAGAAAAAGTTCAAAGTTTAGTTCAAATAAAATGTTCTTCTCCCTACAAATGGAAGAACGAAGTCGTAAGAAAAGTTGAAAAGAAAAATGTGTATGCAAAAGAAAAAGAATAAGTGCTAGGTTGCTTGAGGGTATCATAGGACGAGCGTTCATTATTCCACCAGTGTTTGGTTAGACGGTAGGAAGCCATAGATTAGATTCGAGGGAAGTTAGTCGAAAGCTACACCGCACAAAGCCATCATCATTCATTCCCATCATCCATCTCATTATAAACCCGAGTAGTGTAGAATTCATTACGGTCCTAGCAGGGAAGTCCTTCTTGACTAGATACTCGTGTTGTCACAGTGGTGGAGATGTGGTCGAAATGCAAACCTATGACAGAATTCGGTAACAGAAAATGATCGAGAGCAGAAACACGTCCTTAAACACAGAGAGTGAGAGTTCCCATTGTACTAAATACATCCTGTGTGAGAAGTCTGGTCGGTCAGGTCAAATTCGTGCATGATTGATTGCTAATTACTTGTCGTGTGCAGTTTATTAGTGAGACCACGTAGTTTGGCTGATCAGTATGCATGTTAGGTTTCTTGTTCTAGGATCGATCTGTCTAATAATTCATTGTGCTTGATTGAGCTCCAGTTTAATCTATCTTATCATTTATGAACATGAGCGTTTCTATTCAGTTTGCTTGAGGACAAGCAAAAGCTTAAGTGTGGGGTATTTGATGACACTCGATTTGACGTGATTATCAGCCTCATTTAAGCGACATTTCTTTGCTTAAGACATGGTTTTTAGGGTAGAATAACGAATATTCAATCGATTGCCCTATCTCGTGCCATTTGTGTTACCTTGGCCCGTTTCAGGTCTATTTGATGGTTTTCTAGTGTTTTTGTGTTAGCACAGGTTTTTGCCGTCAAATAAAGCAGCCATGGACGTGTCTAAGGCGTAGGAACCTCGAGGAATCAAACCGGAATCGATCCAAGGAGCCAATCAAGTCAAACCGAAAATCTGCCCATATGCACTTGTACCTTCGGCGAAAATGATCTCACAGTTTCGGCGAAATCAACAATGCAAATCAGCTGATGCCAAGTGAAGACTGATTTTGGCGAAACCATTAAGCTCTTCGGACCGAAAATGCAAGGCAGAGAAATCATGGCCATTTACACAATAATTTTCGCCGAAACTATCCCTATGGTTTCGGCGAAAACATCAGCTCAGCCTGGCCCAACTAGGGTTAAGTATTTATACTTAATCCGGCGGTCCGGAGAAAAATATACAATACACAATTCATAATTTGAAAAACACAACTTTTCGAGATCAGAATCCTCTGAAGTTCTGGAGCGAAGAGTTGAAGTTCGAAGAGCCGGATAGAGATCGTGACGCCATCCCATCCTTCTCGGAGAACCGGAGCTAGGAGTGTAACTTACCGAAGATCGGAGTTTGTCAGAGTCGTCTGAATTAGGTTTTCAGATCCTTTTCAGTTCTTCCTTGTGATGATGAACTCTTTCCTTGTCTTTGTGTCTTTTGTAATGATCATGAGTAGCTAAACTCGTTAGAGCTTAGACTAGATGAACCCTAAGTGACCCAGGGCTTTAAAGCGGTCACGGATCGGCGGTGATTAGATTCAAAATTCAATCAGTTCTTTTTCATGTTTGATTCGTTCTTCATTATTCATGTTTCTTGTCTGGATTGATCACCTAGATTAGATTCTGGTTAAGTTAAGGATAGAAGCGAACGCTCGCCTTACTTTAGAACATCGAATTAAACAATTAACCTTATAATTGGAGTGTGCCTTTCGTAGGAACCGGTTAGGGTTAATTCACTGCAAGAGTAACTCATTAATCACTAGTAATCTCACCAATTAATTAAGTCGTTGCGAGAGGCGACCGTACCTGGGCGGCTAGTTAATCTTGGTAGTTAGAACGGATAGAGCGAACGTTCGCCGGTCTTAAACCTAAGGGTAAGGAGTTATGGTGGTGTCTTAGTAATTGATTGAATGAGAATCGAAATCCGCTGATCTGTTGATTGCCAATGCTCTGGGGAACGAACGGGGATTCAAAGTCTAAGTTCGTCTGTCATGCTTGTTTCAAACCCTAATTCTCAATCTGCTTTAGTTTAAACTTTTTAATTTTTTCTGCATTTCTTAGAAGTAGAAGTCGTGGAACTCACACCATGCACAACGTGTTTTTCCTTGAATAATTTGTTAGTTCTGAAGTAGCCAATCATTCGAAGGCCCGTGGAATACGATCTATCCTAGCTCTTGAGCTTGATAGTTATTTGATTGAACCTGCTCAGCACAACGACGGTTCATCAACCGGCTCTCCCATCATACACATGCCCATGGATATCAGATATAGTGATTCCATATGCCGCCATCTGAGAATCATGCAAAAATGATCCATCACAATGAATTTTCCTTTGAAAATTGTTTGGCGGTGGGTTAGGTAAGTCACGGGGCAGATGAGCACGGTTAACATTGGAAACGTTGGAACAAATCCAGGCTATCCTCCATTCCTCAAGATCCTTGATGCCCCAGCAAGTAGTAAAAGCCACATTTGGGCGAACCCCATTAAAAACATAGGCATTTCGTGCTTTCCAAATATTCCAACACCCTGCTACCGCCTTGATAGCATTCTCCCTTTCACCCGACACCTTGAAAGAGGAGAACCAATCAAACAAAGAAGCGTTAGGAGATGGACAAGAGTGGACAGACAAAGCACGCCAAGTTTGGGTGGCATGGGGACATTGAAAAAGACAATGAAATATGGTTTCTTCCTGATCACATAATGGGCACACCGGGGAGGGAGCACAAGTCCTTCGAAATAAATTACTCTTGGTGGCCAAAGCATTGCAGATAACTCTCCACATAAAGAAGACCAGCTTTGGCGGGATTGACAAGCTCCAAAGCCACTTCCAGAACTCCTTGTGTGATTCATTAGGGATGCGGTGGGGAGTTGATGCGAGCCACGTGATAAGTTGATATAACAGAAAACTTTCCCACTTTATCATGCTTCCATGCCCAAAAATCATCCATGTCAAGAGGCCCACTGGAATTTTTGTAATCTCATGAATTTCAGCAAAAGAGCAAAATTCAGCAAGCAAGTCTGAGTTCCAAGTCCTATTATCTTGGTCAATCAATTCATCAACCGAGGAGAAGACTGGAGAGTAGGAAGAAAGCTTGAAGGATGGAAGGGAGGGGATCCATGGATCCAGGTTGATGGAGGTGGCTGCTCCGGATCCAATACCACGAATAACGCCACAATCCAGAATGTCCGAGCCCCGCCTACCCTTAGAAGCTGAGTGAAAAGACCCATTGTGAAAATAAAGACCCTTCAGAACCTTTGCCCAAATCGCATCAGGATTGTTAATTAGTCTCCAGCCCTATCTAGCAAGGAGAGCCTTATTGAACAACCGAAAATCACGGAACCCGAGGCCTCCCTCTAATTTAGGAGAGCCGAGAGGAGAGCCTTTACACCAGTGAATTGTTCTTTTAGACGCTGACTCTAACCAGAAGAAGTTACGAACAATGGTGTCCATTCTCTTTGTCACCAACTTAGGAAGAAGGAAGAGGCTCATTATGTAGGTTAGAATGGCTTGAACCAAAGATTTCAATAGCACCTCTTTCCCAGCATGAGACAATAATGATCCATTCCACGCTTGGCTCTGTTTGATCATCCGATCAACAAGGTAGGAAAAAAGTGTCTTTTTTTGACCGACCCCACTTTGTTGGCACTCCAAGATACTTAGAATGATGAATATCTGGCTCAAAGTTAGCACGTTGTAGAATAGAATTCCTAAGATTATCTGGAGTGTTGTAGCTAAAAAAGATCGACGACTTCGTCCTATTGACCTCTTGCCCTGTTAAAAGACCATAACCCGCAATCGTTTCCATAATGGTAAAAGTTTCCTCAACTGAGGCTCTACCAAAGATCACTGTGTCATCTGCGAATAGACAATGAGAGATAATAGGACAATTAGGTTTAAGCTTGATTCCCTTCAGCGAAGAGGTCGACATACCCCTATCAATAAGGAAAGAGAAAGCATTTGACATTAGAATGAAAAGAAAAGGGGATAGAGGATCTCCCTGACGTATACCCCTTGATGGGGTAAAAAACTGAGAGGGGTTGCCATTAAAGAGCACTGAGAAACGGACACTCTGTATACATTCCCTCACCCACCCGCACCATATTGGGGGGAAACCATAAGATGTAAGAAGAAGATTCAGACAATCCCATTCGACCATGTCGTATGCCTTCTTCATATCAAGCTTCATCATCATGCGAATTTCTTTCCTTTCTTCCTGAGATTGAATTGGTGAAGCACCTCATGGACAATAATAATATTGTCTTGGATCATTTTACCCCCTGTGAAAGTTGCCTGCATCTCAGACACAAGACTAGGAATCCACTGGCGAAGTCGAGTAGCCATAACCTTGGCAATGACCTTATAGCTGAAATTACAACAACTTATAGGCCTGAACTGGCTCATCCTCTCAGGATTTGGGACTTTTGGGATGATAGCAATATGAGTGTCGTTCCATCCGGTAGGCATGACACCTATGGAGAAGAAACCTTTGACCGCTGTTGTGAAATCATTGAAACCAATGACGTCCCAATACTTTTGATAGAACATCCCTGAGAAACCATCCGGTCCCAGTGACTTGCTTGACCCGAGACCAAAAATAGCCTTTTTAATTTTAGCGTCAGTGACTGGAGCTTGGATGGCATCATAAGCTTCTCTAGGCACAATACATGGGAAGTCAGCAAAGGCATCAGGAGGGACACTCTCTTGACGGGCTGTGAAAAGATTTTTGAAAAAATCACATGCATGATCGGATAACTCCCTATCTTCCTTAATCCACACATCATTATCATTCCAAATAGCTCGAATAGTATTTCGATTACGACGGTAGACAACTGCCGCATGAAACAATTTCGTATTTCGTTCTCCAACTCGGGTCCAATTAAGACGAGAGCGTTGTCTAGCCGTTGTATCCTCATCATTCCAATGTAGATGAAGTTGGGTAATAATATAGCTCTTTCCTCCTCCACCACTTGCCTATTTCGGTTCAAAGAGGATAAAGTGTAAAGTCTCTCATTCAGCATCCTTTCTCTACCAGTAGCACTGTCATGATTATCTTTTGACCATCTCTTCAGTTTCCCTGCACACTTTTGAAGCTTAGAGGCAAAAGTGTTGGCAGAGGGCCAAGTATCACTAACAATGGCTCCACACTCCTCTTTACTGAGCCATCTAGCGTCAAACCGGAAAGGCACTTTTCTATTTCGATTTGGGAGGCGGAAGTGAATACTGATCGGATTATGATCAGACCCAATCCGAGCCTCATGATTCACAAAAGCCTCATCATTCTCCATTCTCCACCGATTGGAGCAACAAGCTCTATCGAGGCGCACTCTTATTTCATTCCCATTATCTTGACCGTTTGTCCACGTAAAATTCTCACCGGCATAACCTAAGTCCATCAACCCATTATTGACCATAAAGTTCCTGAAATCCGAGGTCGAGTCATAACGAATAGGGTTTCCCCCTTCTTTTTCATAGCCGTATAGAACCGCGTTGAAGTCTCCTACAATTAACCATGCAACATTTGAATCAGAATTCAAGCTACTAATCATGTGCCAAAAAGCTCTCCGCTCATATATGTCGGTAGGAGCATGAACAAAAGTGCACAAGAAGTTTGACTCATAATTAAAAAGCACATGAATATAATTAACTCCAGAACTAATAATAGAAATATCAAGGTCTGCTGTCCACCGCAGACACAGACCCCCAGCTAAGCCAATAGGGTTAACATAGAACCCATTGGCAAAGTCCAAAAGAGCTCTCTTTTCCTCCATGTATGCTGATTGGTGTTTCGTCTCCACCAGAAAAAGAGTGATTGGCCGATTGCTACGAACTAGTCTCCGTAGATGCTGCTCTGTCAGAGGTTGGCCGACTCCCCTGCAGTTCCAGCTAATGATCGTCATGCTTGGCAAGGTGGCTCTGGGCCTGCCACCGATGCCCCCAAGTCTTGGTGAAATCCCCTGCCTTCTTTCCTCTGTTTTTCTCCTTTTCAGCCCTGGTCTTCCCTATGGTTTGTTGACCTGGTTTAAAAACCACTGCTTCATTTAAATTCAGCTCCATCACAGCCTCTTCAGTGCCAAATTTCCTCTTCTTTTTGTCCCTTATCATTTGTGGGCTTTGATAAGTGCAAGCCCCAGCTTCTGGCCCATTCCCACTCATAGCTTCAGCTTCTAACCCGTCAGCTGTCCAAGCCCCACTCCCTTGACAAAACCCAATTGATCCTTGAAGGCCCATTCTCATTTCAAAACCTGGAGGCACACTTGGGCTCTGGTTGATTCGGCCCAAACTAAGGAAGCCCTCTCTACTAGGGTTGGATATGTTAACAATAGACGTCTCTTCCATCTGAGAGGAAAGGTTCCTGGTTTCTAAGCCAGCACTGATAGCTTCCATTGCTCGGGAATCTAGGTGCGTGCCACCAAAAATGTCGTCAGTAGTGGGAGTGTATAGCCCGTCAGATGAGGCAAAGGTTGATCCAGACCCCAAGTAAAGATTTGTTATTAGATTTCTATCCGTTGGGGTGAGAAGGAGGCTCCTGCTGTGGTTTGGGGAAGCGTGCTGCACTGAAATCGTCTCTCTTCTCTGGAACTCAGCTGCTGCTGAGACTGAGATGAGATGCGGATGAAGCTCTCTAAGTCTCTTGGAGCCGTCCCTACCCTAATGGAGTACTCAAAAACTTCTGTCAAAGCTCCATCGTCACCGCTCCTCATCAATTCATCCCTGAGGTCACAGCTGCTTACCGAGTGCCCCATTCGGCCACAAAAGAGGCAATAATCAGTCACCTTTTCATACTTGAACTCGATGAGTTCGGTCGCATATGTTGGAAGCTTCCCAATCACTTGTAGCGGTTCGTCGATTCAGACCTCAGCAAAGATCTTAATGTATCGTCTCCACCTCCCTAGCTCAAACCCAGATCTATCGCATCCCATGTATCTGAAAAAGGAGTTACCTATTTCAATGATGTTGTGCTCCGATCGAAAGCGAGTTGGGATGTTATGCAAGTGGATCCACATATCTGTTGTGACGAACGAGAAACTCCTGGGGTTGCCATTACCATCCCACATCTTGAGATTGAGGAAAGAGTTGGCAATAACCCAGTGTCTTTTGTCCCAAATGCAGCTTCTTTGTCTCTCAGATGAGAAAGTGAAGACAAATATGTTATTGCCCTCAAAACGGACGTCAACTTCTCCCGCTTCCAACCACGGTTGTCTGATGGCTCCTTTCATCGTTCCGGTTGAGACGTTCCTTTTTGTGATGAGCAGACCAACCAGCATGAAGGAGCCTCTGCTTCCACGATTTTGCACAACAATGAGGTTAAGAGAGATTCTGGGATTTGAAATGTTGAGGTTCCGTGCTTGGGTCAAGAGACGATCCATCTTTCTCAGGAAATTGATTTGGAGCAAGGAGATTTTGGTTAAGCTAGCAAGAAAGAGGTAAGCTTGAGGATTGAATGTCATCCAGCAGTTTAATTTATCTTCTTTCATCTGGAGACTAACTAGGGAGTAGTTGAGCCTGATTTGATCCATCTTAATAATATTGGACGTCTTCACTACCAAAGAGTAAGAGTTGTGAGGCTCAAGACCATTAAATATCCCTCTGGGAATTGATGTTATCCCCCTTGTAATCTTTAAAGGATTTCTTCCATAAATGCTCCCTGGATCCTTTGAACTCTTTGATCTTTAATGCGACCTTTTGGTTTGCCCTTTCTATTTGTTCTTTTTTTAAATCTCCTATGCAGGCTTCAATTGATTTTCTATCTGCAATACCACCATTAATGAGATAATCCATCCTCATAGAGACTACCTTTGGGTTATTGTTATGTGACGCTTCCTGGGAGGAAGATGAAAGCTCCACAATGGAGATGAAAGTGACAATGGCTATGGCCATTGAAAAGGAGAGCAAAAAGGAGAGAGAGAGAAAAGATCGACAGCCAACCTTTTCCAAGGGTTGGATTTTGTTCCAACACTTTCCTAGCCATTGGATCATTTGTTTTACCATCATTTTTACCTTTTGACCAATCTAATGTCTAAATTTATTAAGATTATTTAGGACATTTCACACTTAATTAAAATTTTGTTTTATTTTAAATATTTAATATATCTCCAGTGACCGGCCGACCACTTTTCGGCGACCGGCCGTCATGCTCCGACAACTTTTCCGGCGACCGGTCGTCGATCTCCGATGACTTTTCGGTGACCAGCCGCCAGTCTCCGGTGAGACTCTAGCGACCGACCAAACTCCGGTGAATTTTTCGGCGAAGTACATGTTAACTAGTTAACACTTTTTAAATTTTTTTAAAATATTTAACACCTGTTCTAACTGTTGACTAGTTAACAGTTTTTTTTTGCTGATAACTAGTTATCTGCTCTAGTTCATAGGCTATTTTCTTATAACTAGTTAACAAATTTTCATAATGATTTTTTTGTTGATAGGTTATCTAACTAGTACGTTGTTGCAACTAGTTAACATCATGTTTAAGATAACTAGTTAACAACATATTTAGTTGATAACTAGTTAACAAGATTTTTAGTTTGTAAACTAGTTAACAAATTATCATCATTAGTTACCTAGTTATCAAGTTGTTAATTAGTTATCTAATTGAGTTAACTAGTTATCTAATCGAGTTAACTAGTTAACTCATCGAGTTATCTCAAGTTGTTAACTAGTTATTAAGTTGTTAACTAGTTATTAAGTTGTTAACTAGTTAACCAATCGAGTTAACTAGTTAACCAGTCGAGTTAACTAGTTAACAAGTTGTTAACTAGTTATTTAATCGAGTTAACTTGTTAACCAATCAATTATATAGTCCAAAGATTATTCTAACATTTTCAACAACATAAAATTTAGTGACTGAAACTGAAATTATTAATACTAAACAATCAAAATATCTATAATTTAAAATAGAGTGACTAAATTGTAATTTTCCATAATTGCTAAATAAATCCAGATCGTCTTCAACCTTAGAATCCTACGACCACGCTCCGTCGTTGCTCTGACGTTGCTAGGAATGGCTCTTCCGATGAGGCTCCACCTCCTGTAGTGTCGCCGATGGCCGAGTCTTCCCTTCTAGATCTGAATCTGGGCCTATGACCGTCGTCCGTTTCCCGACGGTTCGAAATCCACACACCAGGAGTTTTCTCGTCTATTTTCCGGACGTCCGATGATGAAAAGCGCCGGCGACGGTGGAGGCCAGTGGCTTGAAGCCCACGGCGGTAGGTTTCTGGGTGGGGAATTTTTCAAGGTCGAGGCTGTTGAGGTCCATACGGATGGCGGACGCAGCAAGATCGAAAATTGGAGCAAAATTAGGATTTAATTAATAGTTTATGAAATGACGAGTTTGCCCCTCCGGTTTTTTGTTGGAGCGGTCCAACCCCAAATGGGTTGAACGTGGATCATGTGCCACTGTTTAGATTGCTAAAAAGTATTTAAGACATTACACATAATTTAATTATTATATTTATTTAAAAATTCAATTTTTTTCAGTAATCAGCCGGCGACTTGCTGTCGATTTCTGGCGACCAACCACCATCTATGGTTAATTTTTTCGATGAGACTTCGATGATTTTCCAGCAGCCTACCAAACTCCGCGATGGCATGTTAACTAGTTACCATATTTTTTCGTTGATAACTAGTTAACGGAGTTTTTTTTACTAATAACTAGTTAGCATATTTTTTGTTGATAACTAGTTATCTAGGTGACAAGTTATTTTGTTGATAACTAGTTATCTGAACTAGTTAACCAATTATTCTGTTGATAACTAGTTAACTAATTACCATGACCAGTAACTAGAATTTTTGTTAACAAGCTATCTAACTGGTTAACTAATTAACATCATGATTTAGATAACTAGTTAACATATTTTCTTTGGCTCATAACTAGTTATCAAAATTAGTTAACTAGTTAGTTGATGACTAGTTATCAAACTTAGTTAACACTTTATTAGGCGACTAGATTATATAGTTGCAGGTTATTAGTTTTTTATATTAACTAGTTAACTAGTTATCTAACCACGAGATAACTAGTTAACTGTAGCGACCCGTTTCCAGTTGGTCGTTACTGAGAAAGATCGTTGGAAATAGACGGACTAATGCTTGTTTTGAGCCTTGGATTTTTAAACAGTCTGTGCAGGGGAAATGAGCGTTGCACCTAGTGCAATAGTCGTTGTGTTGGTGAGATAACAGACGTTCTTCTATGGCAACGACCGTTGTTCCTCTTGAGGACAACGATCATTGTTTGGATGGAACGACCATAGTCTAATAAGTGGCAACGGTCGTTGTGAAAATGCAACGATTGTTGCGACCTGCAGTTTAAAAGACAGAAATCATAGAAAATGCACAATAGAGTTTTAATCCATTCTTCATTCGTTCCCAAAGCTCCAGAGGTGATAGGAGAAGGTTTTTGATGAATCAAGCACCCTAGAATCGAAGGAAAGCCTTGACGAGGCTTAGAGAACGGTCGGTGGCGATCTCTAGGGCTCATTTCAGTCTTTGATTTAAGGTAAGGATCGTCCAAAGTGATGAGTTTATCTCCATTTTGTAAAACCCTAGTCCTAATTAGTGTTGTTGGGGTTTGCTTCACTGGTTGGTGGTTCTAGTGTGGGGAAGTGAAGTTTCGGGCGATCTCGGGATTTGGAAAGCTTAGTTTACTTAGGTGAGGTGTAACATCCCGTTTCCGAGTCTCCGGTTAGAAGTTAAAATTGTTGGTTAAACCTCGTTGGTTAAAATTTTGAGAATTTTAATTCGAATTTAATTAATTAATTTGGGAGGATAATTTACTCCGGTTGACGGAATAAACTATTTCTGGTTAATTGTTGGGTTCGAATTCTAAATCGGTGGACTGAATCAATTGGTCGAACCAACTGACTCGACCCACGGTTTCTGGTTTGAGGTGGCAGCGAGGGGGAGCTGGGCTCAAGGCCCAGCAGCCCACCCGTCCAATAGAAGCAGCAAGAGGGGAGGTGGATTTTGGGCTTACCTTGTTCAATGAAGGAAATAGAGGAAGGAGTTGGTTGGGATGTAAAGGAGGAGGAAGAGATGGGTTCTAAGCCGGCTCACTGTTCACGCGGGAATGAAGGGGGAATGAAGAGGGCTTAAGGCTGCTCTTATCAAGAAGTGGAGGTGGCGGCTGCAACTCTTTTGCAGAGAGAGAAAGGGGTTTCAGGCTTTCAGCAGGGGATGGCGGCGGCTATGGTTTTTTCAAAGCCGAAGAAACGAAGGCAAGCCGGCAGAGGCTGGCGGCGCAGAAATCAAGAGAGGAGTTCAGTGGCGGCGGCGACTTTAGCGTCGAACGGCGTCCCTATAGGCGGGGGACGTGGATCCGGGGTGAAGCGGCGGCGGAGTTTGGCTTTCCAAGAAAATGGGAGACTTGCCGGCAGCAATGGATTCAACAGAGAAGAAGGGTGACCCCTTTAGCAACTTAGGGGAAGCTGGATGACCTTTACGCGATTAGTAAAAGCTAAGTGACTGTTATGTTGAATTTGGAAGTTCGTGCATCTGTTGGGAACTTGTGCGTAAATTACTAAAAGGGCCTCTAACTGTGTTAACTGGACAGATGAGGACGTGGGTAACTTTTATTAACTTTCTGAAGTTCTGGACAGAATTGCTTAACCCGAGAAGTTTAGGGACAATGTTGAAAATTCGTGGGAAATGTGCAGCTTGGTCACCAGAAGTTTTGGAGCGTTGCAGTTCAGTAAATCAGGCATATCTTGCTCATTTGAAGACCAAACGACGCACCGTCAGAACCTGTGGAATCAGAACGGAGAGACGGACGTACTAGCACAGAATTCAGGGGATGATTTTAGGCAAAGTTGAGGGCTTAGGGTCGACAGGTAGAGACGTGAGGAATTAAAATTCGACTTAGTAATTAATAGGGATGCATGAATTGGAGAGTTGAAATGGATAATTTATGATGTTGTGATTGATTGTTATATGCAATGCTTGAGTTGACTATTTGAATATTTGGTTGACTTGTTTGACTGTATGGATAACTAGGTGGTTAGAAATGAGGGTTTAATTCATGTTTGTGCAATATATATTATTGGAAATGTGGAATGTTGGTTGCAGGAGGATGACCCTGCCAATGTGGGGTCATCCTATGAACGATGAACAGGAGGGTGGCCCTAGACCTTGTGACATGATCACCTCTATGTTTTTACTATTACAGGTGGGGTGGTCGGTAAGGCAGCAGTCCGCCCGTACTAAGTGTGTGATGTGAATTATGGTGTAGAATTATTACGTGGAATTGGGAAATAAAATTGGTACATGGAATTAGAAAATGGAACTGGTACATGGAATTATGAAATGGAATTGGTGGAATGGAATTGTATTGTTGATTGTTGATGTGTGTAATTGTTGTGGTTGTGAAACAGAAATGAAATGATAGAGCCGATAGGAGCCTGAACTGCCCCCTTAACTGCACTATGGGTGCTAAGTGCCTCCCCAAGGGAGAGAGGTGCGGTCACGTCTGCAAGTGAAAGACGTAATTGTTTTTGTGAGTCTTGTTTACGATTTCTTCAAGGGAAAGGTCTCGTTGTGTCCTTCAAGGGAGAGGAAGTGTCTTTGGGCCTTTTCAAGGGAGAGATGTGCGTCAGGCAGGCAGGGATGGTGTAGGATAAACTTCTCGGCACCGACACAAAAAGTAACTGCAAATTTATCAAAATTAATATTGAATTGTCTGGAATATCTAATTAAAATTTAAACAAACAATAATGTATATCACCGTCTTTAGCAATATGACTGTATGATCAGTTAGTGCCTTTGTATTTATACCTATAGTGTTTTCTTTTGGGTCAAATACTTAAAACGTCCCGAAATTATAGAGTGGGTTACAAACTAGTCCTAAAACTTTAATCTGTCACAGAGTGGTCCTATTACTTTGAAATGAGTTACAGAGTAGTCCTAATGACGTCATCAGTGTACTTTTCTAGCCATTTGCAACGTCAACATTGACACGTCATCAAAAATATAATTTAAAACTTATCTTAAACTGATTAAAATTTAAAATTAAATCAATCTGACTCACTAGATTTAGTTTTGAATCAGATTTTATAAGTTAGATGAGTTTAAATTCAGATTTGAATTAGATTGTTGAATTTTAAATTATGTTTTTGATGACATGTCAAGGGTGATGTGGTGAAATTGCTGAAAAAGTATATTGATGACGTCATTAGGATTAATCTGTAACACATTTCATAGTAATAAAACCACTCTGTAATGAATTAAAGTTTTAGGACGAGTTTGTAACCCACCATATAGTTTCGGGACGTTTTAAGTATTTTACGGTTTTCTTTTTTATGAAATCTAATGACAATTAGCTAAGTTTTCTGAATCGGTGAATTTGTTTTTTAGCCATGATTCTGGCCGAATAGTCCAACCAGAAGAACACTACTGTGGTAATCAATAAAAGACAAATCCATGCGCGTAGTAGTGACTTAATTACACCGAATACCACTAAACTTTCATTTTCATTCATACTCACCACTCATCTAATTTTCTTACATTAAATACCATCAAACTATACTTTTTGTTTCACCGATTACTACTTTGTCTATTTTTAGAATGGAATGATGACGTGGCTTTGATGAAGCATGTCTAGTCAGCGGAACAAAGTTGAGTCAGATGCCAACTCATATAAAAATAAAAATAAAAATAAACGCTGCGTTTTGTTTTATAAAAAAAACCCTAAGCCTTTTTCTCTACAAACAGCTCCCGCCCAAGACTCCAATCCAACTTTGCTTGATGAATCCCACTTGGGCGGGAGCTGTTTGTAGAGAAAAAGGCTTAGGGTTTTTTTTTATAAAACAAAACGCAGCGTTTATTTTTATTTTTATTTTTATATGAGTTGGCATCTGACTCAACTTTGTTCCGCTGACTAGGCATGCTTCGTCAAAGCCACGTCATCATTCCATTCTAAAAATAGACAAAGTGGTAATCGGTTAAACAAAAAGTATAGTTTGATGGTATTTAATGTAAGAAAATTAGATGAGTGGTGAGTATGAATGAAAATGAAATTTTAGTGGTATTCGGTGTAATTAAGTCCGTAGTAGTCAATGAAAACAATATCAAACCTGTTTATTTATTTCCCTACTAGCTAACTAATTAACTCATCATTATAATGTGAGTTTTTATTCATTTCTTGTCTATCTCAATTCGTCACTGTGCTACTGTCTCTGTTGGTAATTGTAATTTACTTATCAAGTTGTACTAAACTATATATCTATCGTCTTATCATTAACTTTAATTAATATCCTTGCATACTTTTTATATCAACTATCTTTCCCTAATATTTTACATGTTTTTTTTACTCTGAGATGATAATGATACCCATAATTATGGTTATTTGAACGAATTTGAACTAGTTAAACAAGGTAAAACCCGAGTTAACCAGGTATTTTTAGGGTATGGATAAACCCAAATATCATTACGTGTGGGTACAGGTAGGATATGCATATTTTGTGTTTGTAATAGTTAATTATTTTCCTATTTATTAATTATTAAGAATATAAAAGTAGAAAGGGAAGTTACTATTGCATAAGGGGGGTGGAATCCCCTAAAAAAATTCTACACTACTATCATGTATACCTTTTAAAAAAATTTCCACATGTCTTTTATTGAGTCATCTCTCTTCAATTGTTGTTAATAGTGATATACTATTTATCCACATGGAGTTACTATACAATAATGATGAAATCCCCTAAAACTCCTACACCATTTTCATGAGATTTTTTCCCATTGAGGGGTTATACAATATTTTAATTCTCAAAGAGGGGCTCTTCTTCGGTAAATTCCAAAAGTAGGGTTATTATTAGTTTCTCTTTGCTTTGTCGCCATATGTTATGGCGATTTCTTTATTATTTGTTTTTTTATGAATGATTTGATTAATATTAATGTTAGATCATTTGTATATGTTTTAAATATAATTACTTTATGAATGATTTGATTAATATTTTTAAAATCGTATCGGCACATCGAATTGATGAGTCCATTGTACGTGGTTTAATATATAAAACTGTTATAAGTTGTAGTGGTTCCAACTTGTTGATCCGATCTGAAATCGTTTGAAAATGTAAGACTGAGTTTGCTATTTTGACATCCGAAACCGAAATGACTTGAAACCAACAAATAAAAAAAACTTTCGGTGGTTTAGGTTCGATTTTAGGGTCAACTCGTTAACTTTCAGTTATAGCTACATGTTACCCGATCACCATACTGAATGACACATTGCACGAATGACACTCTGGTCACTCGAGTAACAAGTCGCTATATTTGAAAATCAATGGGTTGACCCTAAAACCGACCCCAACTCACCCAAAAAAAAAGTTGAGTTGTCGATTTCATATCATTTCGGTTTCGAGTATCAAAATAGTTCTTAAATAGCAAACTCAATCTTACATTTTTCGAACGGTTTCAGATTGGGTCAACAAATTGGATCCATTACAACGTATAAGAATTTTAGTGAGTAAACCACATATCATTGGACTCATCAATTTGACAAGCAGTACGATTTTGAAAATATTAATCTAAAAATTCATAAATAATCACATTTAAACAATATACAAATCATCTAACACTAAAATTCAACTGGATAACCAATAATAAACATGTAAATAAATCATTCATAAAAGAACAAATAATAAACAAATCACTAGTAACAAATAATAGACAAATAAACAAATCATTTATTAAAAAAAACAAATAATAAAGAAATCGCCATATGTTATAGCGACAAAGCAAAGAGAAATTGAAAATAACCCTACTTTTGGAATTTACTGAAGAAGAACCCCTTTTTACGAATTAAAATATTGTATAACCCTCAATGGGAAAAATCCATTTTCATGTAATTTTTAAAGTTTTTCAAGATTTTTTTTTAAGAGCTTTGTTGAGTCTTCTCTCTCCAATTGAAAGATTTTTTAATAGTTATAAATATGAACAAATTTTTATCTTATGTTTTCTAAATAGATTTTTTTTTATAATTTTTTCTTGCTAGAATCATGATAGAGTTCATAACCATTGTTTGCTATTTTTTTTAATCTTTTACGAGGTCATAACATAACTAAGAAATCACATCCAAGAATATTTATTTTCTACAACAATTCATCATCATATTTCAAAAGTACATTTTTATTTTCAAATTTGATATTACCTAAAGTTATGATTGTTAAGTTATAAAAGTTTATATTAAAAAATTGATAATAGTTATCAATTTTACTTGACCAACTATACATAATTTTTCTTTTTGTTCCGCAGCATCGCGCGGGGTAATTTCTAGTAGTTATAATAGCAAAATATTTGTGTTATGTAATTTGACTATGGTTTATTAGTGATTTATAAAGTGTATGTATTTGTAAAATAATAGAGTGTGTGTATTTTTGTCTTTAATAGTTAATTATTTTTTTGTCTCTAGATATAATTGAAAACACCAAAAAAACTTACAGGTATGAGCACAATCTTAATTTTACTACCCGAAAGACTATTTAAACTATAATTGGTGGGTAACGAATATCAATTATCCGAACCCAAACCATTCCCAAACTATAACTGATCTCTTTGGATTATATTTAATGTTGAATCTGAACGAGAACTAGTTTCTAACTTATTTCATAAGGTTTAGGTGCAAAATCAATTTCGTACCACAAGATCGTAGACTGGCTTTGATTCAACTGGTCACTATCGATTAGTCTCAAATAAAAATCAATGTGTAGACGCATACATATATGAGTGTACACACATAGACAAACATGTTTTTTTATCACACTTAGAAACAGTGTAATTGGTCGACATTAATAGTTCATATCTAATTGTCATCAAAATTTAAGAACACGTGAAGGTGGAACTTTGGTGGCGGACATTTGTAAGTTGTTGGACTCCTCGTCTCAGATGAGGCTTCTTGCGGTCCCTCGACAAGGTAATATGACAGCCCATTATGCGCTTCGTTGCCTCCCAAGCCAGGGTGTGGTTAACCTTTTGGGTTGGGTGTACACTTAAGTTGCTTTGTATCTGGTTATCTCCATCTCTCCTGCGAGAGTTATCTAAGGAAAAAAAAAAGAAAAAAAATTAAGAAGGTAACAATCAAACAATTTTCCTAACAATTTAACTATATATGAAACATTAAATCTAATGAGACACCTAAACACTTGACCACATTAGTCCATGCATAACTGCAAAAAAAACTTGATTTGATAAAAAGGCAACTGGAATTCTGAGAGTTGAATATTAACCACAAACCATATATCTATATTCTATACTACACTGATCATGAAGCAAGGTGCAATGAGTATAGTGAAATACAAAACTACAATTGTTTATCCTTTTGAATTAGTAAAATGCATGAGATGTATAACTTAAGGACTCAATCTAAACATTTCCTTCAACCTTATCGGACTTAGACAGACCCGACCCGAACCCTTTCCCAAACAGCTCCTCCATTTCCTCTAACGTCTTCCCTTTGGTCTCCGGAAACATGAAGTAGAAGAAGAGCAACCCGACCACCGATATCCCGGCGAACATGAAGAACGCCCCTCCGATTGTAATCGCCTCGTACAACGATATAAATGTCATTGAAATCGTGGCATTCATCAGCCTATTCACAGCTACCCCGATACTATATCCCTGAGCCCTTAACCTCAACGGAAATATCTCCGAACTATAAACCCATGTCACGGTCGCCAACCCGACATTGAAAAACGCCACGAAAGTATACGTTGACACAATGCTCATCGCAAGGGCCCACACCAGCTTCTCTCCTTGACGCCTTTCAACAATCGTTAGACACGTCCCCAGCACGGTCAACGCCCCGATTACCCCGGTCATGCTGAACAGCAACAACGTCCGACGCCCGACCCGATCCAGCAGAAACGTCGAGATCACGATAAACGTGAATTTCGTTAACCCGACTCCGACCGTGGCCAGGAGCAGCTTGTGCTTGCTCGTTACTCCGGCCTTTTTGAAGATTCTCGGACTGTAGAGAACCACAGCCTCTATGCCCACCGCGTGTTCGAAGAAATGTATTCCGACTGCTGCTATTAGTATCATCCTAACTGCCGGCGTCGGCCTCAAGAGCAGCTCCTTCCATACTCCTTTTCCTCCCGATTCCTTCTTCGGAACCTCCACCGTCTCCGCCTCGCAATCCACGTTGATTCCTGCTGCGATTTTGATGTCTCGGAACCGATTCTCGGCCTCCTCTGTCGAATTCGACACTTTTAGGAGGATCAATTTCCCTTCCTTCAGTCTCCCCTGCATCACGAGCCAACGGGGGATTCCGGCATTTTCAAGATCGCGATTGCCAGGAACAGCGACGGGATCGCCGCGATTCCGAGCATGAGACGCCAACCGAGCTTGAGCGGAAGCTTGGCGAACAGGACGTTGGAGATGTATCCGAGGAGAATTCCGATGCTGATCCCCCACTCCGGGAGGGAGGTGAGGAATCCACGGGATCTGGCGGAGGATACTTCGGCAGAGTAGACCGGAGCGATCATTAAGGCGAATCCGACTCCGATTCCGGCCACGCACCTTCCTGTCATCAGGACGGCGTAATTGGGGCCCCATCCCATGAAGATTGATCCGACGAGAAAAATGATAGCGGCAGTGACGATGGTGTACCGACGGCCAATGATATCGGAGATTCGTCCGGCCATTAGGGAGCCGACGAGGGCGCAGATGTTGAGTATTCCGGCGAGTACTTCTACTTGAGTGTCCTTGATTTGGAGATCTTCTTTGATGAAGATCATTGCTCCACTCATCACACCAGTGTCTGCAACATTAAACCAAACATTTTTAAATTAAAATCTAGATATTTTTAAATTAGGTAATTATGATTCCGAATTGAAAGAAATGAGGTTACCGTATCCAAAGATGATGGATATCATGGAAGCGACGATGGCGCAAGCCGCCGCATAGAAGTTGAATTTCTCCTCGCCGGTGGCTGGAATCGCATTCGTCATGATGATCAAATTACTCTTTTAAATATTTTTTTGTTTAATCTGTAATCTCTTTAGAAATTTGGGAATGGGTAAGAAACGGATTTGTGTCTGTGTTCTCTAATCTCTCTAAGTGCTACTAGCTACTCTCGATCTAGTTACATATATTGGGCCGGAATAGATAGGAATCACTATTCAGTAATCAGTAGGACAAACACAATACAGAAAGAAAAAGAAAAAAGATAATAGTGAGAAGAGACAAGATTAGAGTAAGTTAAATTATAGTTTTCTGGATATGTACAAAAAAATGCAGAGTGATAAGTTTTCTTAAATTAAGAAACGGTAAGCGGAGCATAAGGATCCTGATTACGTCGATTTTTGTTTTTCCATGAAAGGATTTACATTTTTTTTTTTAAGAGCGACGGCTAGCGTCTAATCATTAATAATAACCTGTCGAGGACTGGTGATTCCAAAACAATCAAAACGGAGAAAATAAGCAAGATAACAATTCGTCACAGGAATCATGTGGCATCCAAAAGGATAGCCATAACCCAAGCTAGCAAGGTAGTCTGCAGGACAGTTGCCCTCCCTGTAGGTGTGCTGAACAGTGATCTCCCAATCGCGATCTCGCAACTCTCTAAAGAGGATAGTTTCCATACCGTATTGGTGATCAGTATCAGCCTCATTAGTCAGAAGAGAGATGGCAGCAAGCGAATCAAGTTGAAGAGTTACTTTCCTGAACCCTTTGTCCCAAGCAAGCTCGAGGCCAGCAATTGCACCCCGCATCTCTGCTCTTGTGATTGAGCAGGAACCCAGATTCAAAGTAAACACCAGCAAACACCGGCAATCCACGTCCCGTAAGAGGCCGCCTGCAGCTGCTCGATGAGTCGCGGGCTTAACCGAGCCATCAGTGTTAATTGTGATACTATCCGCCGGACCCGGGTTCCAGGCCAACTGGATCGTCTCCCTAGCAGAAGGATCCCCCAAAGCCCTGCACTCTCGCTCCAAAGCATGCTCAATAGATCAGATCCAGTGCCGAATCCGTGCAACGACCGATGCAAGGGGGCTCGAACATCGGTGAAGGCTCTTTCGTTCCTCGCTTTCCAGAGTTGCCAGCATACAACCCCGAACAGCTGGCCATTGATCGAGCTAAGGAAGAACCAGAGCCAGTCATCATAGCTAACAGACCATTGCGATGAGGAAACATCAAATTCTCCCAGGGAATTCCACACCTCTTTTGCGAACTTGGAATCCCGTAGGATATGGGCGAGGTTTCATCAACCTGGAGACAAAGGGGGCACGATGCATCTTGAGTCATATTCCTCCTTCTCAAAGAGTAGTTTGTCAGGAGGCGATAATGAGTTGTGAGCCAAAGGAAGAATCTGATCCGACTTGGCCCTCTCCAACGCCAAATTAGGTTCCACGGAAAAGGAGATGGAGGGTGAGGCGTTTGTTGGGTGCAGAGGAGCTTGTAAGCTGATTTAATTGAGAACTGCCCATTACGCTCTCTCCCCCAAACGCATTGATCTTCACCCTTATCCGGCTCCAGAGTGGATTAAAATCGCTGCATCCACGAAGTCAAGGAGAGGCGATTAAAATCTCATTGCCCGTTCCATCCAAGAAGTCAGCCACCCTCTCATTTAAATCAGGCGGAGGCACGTTATCATTGGTCCAATCAGCAAGAAGAACTCCGGAATCGACCCATCTCGAGGTCCACATGAAAGTCTCACAGCCATTTCTAATCGCTGATCTTGCCCTCTGCATCATAGTTGGAAACTCACGAATAATACCTCGTTAGATGACCGATTGGGATGATAGGTTCCGAGGGGCAAATCCTTCGTCATTCTCGCGGAAGTATTTACTTTGGAGGACACGTACCCAGAGTGCATCCGATGCTTGAAGAAGCTAAAAGCCAATTTGGTCATATAAGCACAATTCAAAAGGCGTGATGACTTCAGCCCCAACCCGCCTGCCTATTTAGGAGTACAGATACGTTCCCAAGACAGAAGGTGAGTCTTCCTTTCCTCATCAGTAGGCCCCCAGACAAAATCTCTGATTCGCTTATCAATTTTCTCACAAGTATCCACCGGGAGAACGGAGGTTTGCATCGCATAAGCAGCACGGCTGCTAGAACCGCTTGAGCTAGGGTAACACGGCCAGCCAAGGAGAGAGATTTCACCTTCCAACCAGACAGCTTTTGTTCAACCCTTTCATCAATACCCTGATTAGTCCTCGTTGAGATCCGCTAATGCAGTATTGGGACGCCGAGGTACCTTCCAATATCCTGGGTAAGGGGAAACCCCAACACCGACGAGATGTCCTGAGCAGTACCTCTACTGGTATTAGCTGAGCAAAAGATAATAGATTTCTCTTTACTCACCGACTGACCTGAGACGTCGCAGAATCTATCAAGGCATTCCAGGATGGTCGTCGCTTGAGCCACCAACGCTTCTGAGAAAAGGATCAAATCGTCTGCGTAGAACAGATGAGAAAGCTTTGGTCATCCGGGGAGAGGGTAACTGGTTTCCAACGACCTGAATCAACAGCAGACTCAATGATATGACTGAGGCGCTCCATGCAGAGAGTGAACGGGAAAGGGGAGAGAGGGCAACCCTGGCGGATTCCCTCTCTGGTTCAAACTCGTCGGTTAAGCCACCGTTCCACAGGACCCTGAAACGAGTGGTCATAACACAAGTCATGATAAGGTGAATCGTACTAGCATCGAAACCTGCATTGACCAGGGTATCCTCCAGGAATGACCACCGAATCCGATCATAGGCTTTAGTTAAATCAATTTTCAGCACCATTCGTTTCTCCCTTCCACGATACCTTT
This sequence comes from Linum lewisii, assembly GCA_034768395.1. Taxonomy (NCBI): domain Eukaryota; kingdom Viridiplantae; phylum Streptophyta; class Magnoliopsida; order Malpighiales; family Linaceae; genus Linum; species Linum lewisii. The sequence continues at coordinate 50,532,972 of CM068302.1, forward strand.
CCATCGTGTGGACGACCTCCTGAAGGATAATGATGTTATCCGAAATCTGGCGACCCGGCACAAAGCTAGCCTGAGTACTACGAATAAGCTTCATCATTAAGGGGCAGAGGAGGAGGGAAAGGCATTTAGTAATTATCTTGTAGAGCACATTGCAGAGGCTAATAGGCCGGAGCTGATGCATCATTTCCAGATTATTGACCTTGGGAATAAAAAAAATTATAGTTTCATTAATCGGACCGATCTTAGAATGATCCAGGAAACACTGCTGAATGAAGTCCATGACCGCCTGTCCCACAACTCTCCACTGGCGTTGAAAAAAAGCTGGCTGGAAACCGTCGGCACCAGGGGCGGTAAGGCTTTTCATAATGCCGACAACGCTCTTGATTTCATCCAGACTAGGCAAACGAAGAATGTCAGCAGCTTCAGGAGCCGATATCGGTTCGAAACCCCTATCCAGAATTTGATAAGCTCCACTTTCCTCTCGAAACAGATTAACAAAGTGAGAGACAGCAAGGGAACTGAGTTTTGAGGGATCATCAACCCACCTTCTGTTCTCCAATCTGAGCATCGTAATATTATTTGCAGCTCGCCTTTTCAAGGTTGTTTGGTGAAAAAACCTTGTGTTGCGGTCCCCATCGATCGTCCATTTCACCCTAGCCTTCTGAGCCCAAAAAACTGATTCCTCCCAAATCGTATGTTCAAGCTCACGTCTAGTACGATCCTCTGCCCGTCGGGCCTCCTCCGTGGGAGCTGATTGAATGGCAGCTTCAATTTCTGCCAGCTGACGTAGAAGCATCTCTTTACGTTTGGAAATATGCCCAAAAACATCCCTATTCTAGGATTGAAGCTTTCTGGCCAGGACACTGAGATGATGGGGTGCATCGGGACCTATGTTCCAAGACAAAGAAAGGATCCTAGAGAAATCGGGATGCACTCATCCAAGGGATAATAAAACGGAAGGGACGAGCTGATCGTCTCGGGATAGCCAAACCGAAGAAACAGATCAGCAGAGGTCGACGATCCGAGCGTAACCGGGGCACGTGTTTAATCACAGCCTCAGGAAAGGCGTCCCTCCAATCCATGTTTGCAAGGCCGCGGTCTAAGCGCTCTCGTAAGGATCCTCGAAACCAAGTAAACTTGGGACGAACAAACCCCAAGTCATGAAAACCGTACTCATCAATGCAGTTCCTGAACGAGATAGCTCGGTAAGGATCAAACGGAGCTCCACCTGCCTTTTCATCTGCTGATAAAATACTGTTAAAATCACCAAAAGAGCCCAAGGGCGTCGAACTGTGGCTACAATATCACGAAGTTCATCCCACAAGAGAACCCTGCCAATTGGGTATGGTTTGCTTAAACAGCCGAGATCAAACAATTTGGATAATCTGGGATCGACAGCTCAAAATGTACTGCCTAATCTGAACGTCTTTCCTCTCGGATCACTGCGTCCGAAGAGTTCCACAGAACCCAGATTCCACTTGATAAACCTTGCGCCTCAACAACAATGTTATTGTCAAAGTCCAGTTTCCGAATAACATTCGAAGCCGCCACTCCGCTAATACGAGGTTCGAAAATGCAGACAACCAAAGGCCTGTACTTGGACAGGTAATACTTGAGGGTGGGGATGAACTCAACATGTCCCGCACCGCTAGGAGTGGAAATGGTTTGGTTTTTGGTTAACCAAAACCGAAACTTAGGTTAACCGAAACCAAAAAGAAGAAAATCACTAACCTAAACCAAACCCAAAAATATTTTGGTTAACTGAAACCAAAACCAAAAATTTCAGTTTGGTTTTGGTTACTCGTAACTAACCAAAACTCATATCAAATCCAACAAAGAAATATTATAACTTTGTAAATAATATATGTCAAGGCTTAAAACTATATATACATGATACATCACCAATCCATTACCAATAATGTAAGGATCAAAATGTCATAATTGTACTAACATTTACACACACTTTAACTAAACAAGTGAAAGGTTTAATAGGTACTGTTTAAACTAGCATAAATATACAAAATCAACACTAATGACTTAGTGTCCACTGCGTGAACTTTGAAGCAGTGTAAGAGCAACTTCCATGAAATGATTACATATCATCAATCATTATACAACAACTTGAAGCAGTGTAATGGGCTCGCAATTAGTTGGGTATCTAGGCTGAATGTGTTACCATGTTAATATTATAGTTATTGTTTGGTTTTTGGTTTTGGTTTTGGTTAACCAAGAACCAAACCAAAACCATGACATTTTCTAAACAGCTAACCAAAACCAACCCGAAACCAAAATAAATGGTTTTGGTTAACCAAAAACCTAGTATTTTGGTTTTGGTTAGGTCTAAATTGAAAAACCTAAAACCAATTCCCAGCCCTACGCACCGCGACAATTCCAAGCGAAAATAATCATTAAAAAGATGATAAACCAAGGAAGGATCAGGACTGAGCCTGATCAGGTGGGTCCCCCAACTTTTCTCCACCCTTGGTCTTAGGAACATCCTTCTTTGGCTGTGAAGTAAAGGATCGAATCGGTTTGCCCTCCTTCTTGCCTGGAATAGGGCTAGACAACTGGGAACGAGCTGAATTTCCAACTTTTCCTTTCCTAGGGCCAGCTGGGTTTGCCTTGACAGCTTCAGAAGTCCGGCTAGTACCCTGGAAGATTGGGTTATTATACGTCACAGGCACCGAGATCAGTTCATCACCCGAAATCAACCCAGATGCCTTGTTTTTGGAACCCGGCGGCCTTCCCGCTTTCTTGGGCTTAGAAGTGTTGGTAACGTCTGCCAAAGGCTCACTTTGGGGCGTCAGCTGGGCATCCATGGCCTCATGTGGAATTTCAATTGGTACCGAATGAGACGCATTATTGAGAATTTTGGATAACTTCGTACCATTAGCTGCAATAACTGGGTCCACTACCTTCACATTGGCTAAAGCATCCGACAAAGGGTCAGTAGGAGCTAAAACCTCTTCATCAACATGAAGAGATGAAAATCAAGATCTTGACTTCTCCTGTTGTTTGGGAGCCGGAACAGGGACATCCTTCTTCCCTTTGTGCCTCCTCTGAACAGTCATACAGCAGCCAACATCACCTTCCGTGGCAGGAGGTGCAGCTTCCTTCTTTTGGGACTCAGATTTGTCTTGGGTTTGCGGAGAGCATCCATCTTGTTTGTGTCCGTAAAAGCCACATCCAAAACAGATATTTTCGAGGCTTTCATATTCCACGAAAAACATACGATCTTCAATCATGTATTTTCCAAGAAGGGGCTTTGAGATATCAATCTCAACACAAACCCTTGCGTATCGGGCTCGAGCTCCTTCAGCCGTAGCTAGGTCCAGTCTCACTGTCTGACCAATATGATTACCGATGCGAGTAATCGCCAACTCATTGAAATAGTGGATGGGGAGGTTCGGGATATGAGCCCACGTGAGAATGGTTTTGATCGGCTCTTCCTCGTTAAAGTTAGGCGACCATATGGCGACAGAAATATAGTAGTCATATATTTTCCAGGGGCCATCAAACGCCGCACGTTGGCAATCATATCGTCTGAGAAACGAACGAGGAAGAAGGCATTCGACGCATCCGAGACTTGGATGATACCCGACTTTGCCCATAACATCTCGAGATGTCTTTTCATCGTCTGGAAGCTGAAGTTGCGTTCAAGGACCTTGACAACCAGGGCCTTTGACCAAGGTTTGTAGAAACTTCGAACTTCCTGCTCCGAGAAGTTTACCCTAGGGCACCTAGGGTTTACCTCTGAATCATCCTGCATAGGAGCGAGTGTTTGCTGGATAGCAGCACCATCGTCGTCCATGATCCATTTAAACCGTCATGCGCCGGCAGCGACACGATATGAGATTGGGGTTTGATGGCCTAAGTTGTCGGGTGATCCTCCTACAGGGGTCTTACTAGCCTGAAACTCCAAGCTAGTGGGTCTTTCGAGATCAGACTCCTGACAGATCGAATTCGGCAGGACAACACGAGGGCGTTTACGAGCAAGGGAATTAGCACTAGGGATTGACGGAATAGGAAGTGACGAAGGTTGGCCTCTATCTGGTGGCCGCGGCGGGGGCGCGACGTCAGTCGGGGTTCTACCAGCTAGGGTTTCCATTCAGAGAGCTCCCAATCTCCTCACCAGTCGGGGTTTTAACATAATAGGTACTTCTTTAATTCAACAAAATTTTAGCATATTTTTAGTTTAATTGGCATAATTGTTGGATTTAAAGGCTATAATTGTTTTTATAGACTTTAGAGGCACCTTTTTACCATAAATTAGAACTGCGGTCTAAAGTTTGTTCCAAATGTAAACTAATTCACTTGAAATATTAAATTTAATTTTTTTTATATCTTATTAGGAAAATAAAAATTTAAGAAATTCAAAATTTTTGGAGACAATATAAATAGGTACTACTATTGCTTCAATAAAATGGCTACTATTATCTAGCAGAGTGTTAGGTAAACGCACATCGAGTAGCTTTCTCTAAAATCCTGTTCCATTGAGAGTTCGACGGCGGCCGTCTGGTCGGGTAGGTCATGGTGTCTTCTTCGAAGAATGGTGTCTCATGGGCATTGATTGTGTCAGATTGGAAGGCGGAGCTTTGATTTTTCAAAGAATTGAAGGAGGCGGTGGTGAACGGGGTCCTTAAGATTCCATCGTCGGTGCTTGAAAATGATCGCGCAAAGCTCAAATCAGCGGTGGTTGCGCAATTCATTGGCATTGTTCCGTCGGTGAGGGTGATTAGAAGTATGATCAACAGGTTATGAGGGTATGAAGGGGAAGTTTCGCTCTCGATCCTCTCTGAAGTGTTTTCCTATTTGAATTCAAAATAGAAGCTCTGTGTATTTGGGTGCTTGCTCGTTCATGGCATATCCACCATTCTGCGATGGTGTTGAGGAAGTGTAAAAGTGGAATAGCTCCCATTGATTTTACCCCAAAAGAACCTCCAGTGTGTGTTGTTTTGAAAGGTCTTCCACCGGAGCTCATCACCCCTAAAGGAGTGAGCTGGATTACAAGTCAGGTTGGAAACCCCATCAACAAATTTGTTAGGGATGGTCTTGATGTTAAAGTTTGTGTGGTGAGAGATGTATCAGAGGAGATAAAGACAGAGGTTGTGGTGGAACTAGAGGATGTTGAATTAGCTACGATTCAAATTGAAGTCCCCATAGTTAGGTCCTACAAATCTAAGGAGAAGCAAGTATATGTTGAGAGACAGGATCCCCAGTTTAACTCTAAAGCAGCTAGGAGGAGCTCTTCAGGCAATGCATTTAAGGGTTCTTCTGAACCGAAGGGTGCACCTGAATCTGTTCCTCACCTGCAAAATGGAGGGGGGAAAGGCAATGAGGCCAAACCTTCTAATGAAGGAGAGGAGTCACCTTCCTAACAGAATGAGTTTAAACCTTCTAATGAAGGGGAGGATGTTGTTATGAGCCCTAGGTCCTATCATGATGAAGAAGATGGTGTTGTTTATTGTGATAATGAGATTAAAGGTGATGCTAATCCAAAGTAAGTGGTGACTGTAAATGCTAGTGATGAAGGGCAAAAGAGTATTACCATGACGTCTACCACCTTTAGTGATTTTTTTCACCCAGGTAAGATTGTTTCTCCCAAAGGGATTGTAACCAGACCTAAAACTCGTAGAAGATGAAGATATTTCTATGGAATATGAGGGGGTTAATTCTGATGAAAGGTATAATGAGTTGCTTTCTTATATAAATAAGTTCTCAGTAGATTTCTTTGCAGTTCTGGAGCCAAGAACCCGCTTGGTTAATACTACTAGTTTGTGTCTTGCTCGTTTTCCTGGATGGTGTTCAGAGTTTTGCTTTGCTGATACTCTGGGAAAGATCTGGTTATTATGGAAACCAGACGTTCCTTTTAAGGTGATTAGTAAAAGTTCACAGTATATTCATTGTCTGACTGAGCTTCTTACTTCCTTCTATTTCACGTTTATCTATGCTGTGAATGCTAATAATGAAGAAAAGAGCTGTATGATGGCTTGAGTAAGCTAGTTCAGCAAAATGTTCCTTGGATGATTGGGGGGATTTCAATGCTATCTTGAATGCTAGTGACTCTTCAATTATGCCAACAAATTGAGGGAGTATTGAAGATTTTTTTCTGAGTTTGTGAATGAGAGTGAACTCCTGGAGCACAATAGTCAAGGCCAGATTATACTTGGGTTAATAATAGAGAAGATGGGAGTTTGATTGCTCAAAGGCTAGACATGGTGCTTATTAATTTAGTATGGCAACAAGGATTCCCTAGGAGTAAAGTTACAGTGAGGGCTTGTAAAGGGTCTGACCACTGATCAGTTTTGGTTGATACATGAGGGGCTTTGTCGCAGGGGAAGAAACCTTTCAAGTTCTACTCTTACTGGACATTGAACCCTCTTTTGATGGACTTAGTTAAAGAAATATGGAGTGAGAGGAATACGGCTGGTAAACCTTTCTATAGTTTGTATGGTAAATTGAAAAGCCGAAGTTAAAGCTAAAGGAGTTTAATGAAGAACATGTTGGAGAAAATCAACGCGGATTAGAAACCTATAACGAAATCCAAATCAAAAGAAAACTGTAATCGAGGCCTGTGTTTGCACAGTTTCCTCAAGATAGATTCGCCCTACACAATAGCGTCTTTCTCCCAGGATACAATGATCCCAACGATATTTCAACACCGCCGAACGCAACCACGCTTGAGCAAAGCGACAACAAAGGGACCGAGAAATTAAAAAGAAAGGAAGAAGACTTGAACTTTTGGGAGAGAGATTTTAGTATCTGAAGGTGTGTGGAAAACTGAAGGGATAGGTGGGTATTTATAGGGAAAAATTATGGAGCAAACTCTTTAGTTGAGCAATGTGGTATAAAACCACTTTCTCACATTACTCCTTTTCCCACCAAGGTACTTTGAGAATCAATTTCTCATTCACCTTAAATCCATTTTGGACGGATCATATCTCGATTCGAAGCTCTCTTGTAGGAGAACACGAATATGTAATCACCTTACAAAAAGGTGTTACTTAACCCACTTATAATCACATCCCAAAATGGTACAAACCCATTTGGTTTACCCAAATTTTCCAACAGTCCCCCACATGAATGAAAATTAGACTCAAGACTCTGACGACACTGACAACTTTGCTCATCGGTCAAATCCTGCATAGGATAGGTAGGTGTTACCCCTTGAACCTTCCCTTGTGAAGCATACCGACTCTACTGGCTAGATGGTAGACGCGATGTCCTTGAACCATCATGCCGCTCGTGTAGACGATGATACACTGCACCCAGGATTCTTCCTAACGTGATCTTGTTCTCACTGTTATGTTCATATGGCCCTGAACATCTGCCTGGTTCTGCGAGAGTTTAAGGAATTTGCGCCCCCAAAATTCCCTTGAAGCGGCCCCACTTCACTCTAACATAGGTGATCCTTATCTCAGAATCATTAAAAGCATCTATGCTTATCCTTGACCATTATCACTGTTTATAGGAATGGGTTGGGGTTGCCCCCACAGTGACTCTACTAGTTCATTCAAGTAGGTTGTCCCTTTGAACCTAGATCTTGGGATCTCTAGTCAACTAGGTTGGGTTTTCCTTCGAATAAACTTTATTCCAAGGGCTTTAATCCCATTCCCATTTGACAACTTGTGCATAGCCTCTCGGTTTAACCCTTTGGTTAGCGGATCCGCAAAGTTATCTTGACGATAACTCTATTTTGAGAGAAGTTGTCTTGTGGTAATTTGTCTACGACATTTTTGTCTAGACTAACACCAAGCAAAGTGATGAATACTTTTATTAGTCACCCCCATATTCAAAATAATGAAAAGAAGTATTTCTTCTATTCAATAATCTATATGGAGTCTCATTAGTAACCTTTCCATATACCTTATTTAAAAAGTAATTAGCTTACACAACAGCTCCCCCACATGTTCTGGGAACTCAGAACTTATTGACTTGACATTCAGCTTAGAAACTCATATATGTTCCTTAACAATTGTTCATGCTTGTATCTCTAATACAAGAGCAATCATTTGACACAAATTTCATGTAGAATAATTCTAATTCATGTAGCACTAAGCCACAATATAAGATCCAAGCGTCCCCAGACTTATATATGGTCTAGTACCACCACCTGATTATATAAGAATCAAGCGTCCTTGATTTTCATATAAAAGATGTAAGAATTTCTCTACCATTCTTTGATTGTGCCAATAAGATTACACAATTGTACAACTCATTGACTAGTTGTTCAACATGTCATGAACTTATGAATGTCCTCGAACATTTTACGGTTTACATGACTTTAGTATCTCCTTTCACATATTAAGGGGAGCATTTGCCAAGACAAAACTAAATGTGGACAAAATAAATGTCATTTCCTTTTGCCACTTCTCAAAATTCATACATTTGAATTTATTTGGTTATCAACATAATTAACCATCACACTCTTAGGTATTTCAAGCAATACCACAAGAGTCATTTAATAATTTCTCCACAAGAGAAATCTTCCACTATTCAACACTCGTTGAATTGTTTGTCATGTTTCCATAAGACACATACATTTTAGACTAGATTCATGAATAATCATGTTCAAGATTCTAGCCTCAATTGGACCCTCAATCCAACCACCAAGAATCGACAAATTTGACACAAAGTCAATTCAATGTACCAAACATTGATATGTCAAATATAACACTTCAGCAAAATATTTAAACTAAAGTACTCAAGACCAATCTCGCTACTAACAGGATTAGTACAATTAATTTGGTTTGTTTAAATCAAAACCGATTCAAACCACTTAACTGCATCACCAGATCCAAAGCGAGTTTGATCAAAATACAAAGATTCAACACAAATGCATAACCATAGAGTTGAAACTTGCATTACAATAAATAATTATGAGTCATCCAAATTAGCAACCAAATCATGCTAATTTAAATACCTTAATTAATTCCCACTTGAATCAATTAACTAATACAAAAGTTTTTCAATTAAACCATAATTGGGGATACAAAATCTCACTAAATAATTGAGATGTCTCAATTAAAATTATCATTAAATTGAGCCACTAAAAGAAATTGGGAAACTTCCCTAAATCGTTGCACACGGAAAAACCAAGTATATTTCAAAAGATTATATTTCCAATTGAGATTAGATACCCAAACGATCTCAAAAGGAAACAAAATCACATCAAGTTATCTTATGAAATGCAAACTTTCCAAGCTAATTGTTTGAATTAAATTCAAATATAACTCGCAAAAGAAGCACACAGTTGATTTAGAGAACCGATGTCAAAATCACTATCAAAGGAATAGTGTGCAATTTAAGTTTGATTGATTTAAAACAAGATTAATTCAATCGTTTAATTGCATCTCCAAATCCAAAGTGATTTGACCCACATCCAAACAATAGAATTCAAACAACTACGTGAGTGTGAGAATTCAACCATAGTATCAAACGGGTTTAAAGCGATTCCAAACAAGTAAGAAAGCTGGTAAAGACTATAGCTAAGATTCAAGATCTTAGATTACCAATGAGCTTGTTAGGAAACGAAAACCGATGATAAATAAAATTGTTAAAAATAATAATTATGCCATGTATTATTAAATCCAAAGCTAATAACAAATACACATAATTATTTCACTAAAATGAAATTCTTAATATACAACACAAAGGTACAAAGCAAATAAAAATTGCTTGCAACAGTGAAGTAAAGCAACACACTATCATATCAGTTAAACTTCAAAGTAAAACCTCGCTATCAATAGAATTAGTTCAATTAATTTTGTTGTTAGAAAGCAATAGTGCTTACAACCATTTAATTGTGACACCAGATCTAAGCGATTTATTCAAAAAGTTGAAACAAATTCAAAGACATAATTTATTCAAAAATAAACAATAATATTTTTTATAAATATAAACAATAATTTCATTTAAGCTTTTAAGCAAATTTTCGCTACCATTGGAAATAGTGCAATTAACTAGGTTATTTTAGAGCGTGATTGCTTCAACTTTTTAATTGCATCATCACATCCAAGCGATTATTGCACAAGCACAATAGACCAACACTAGATCCAAATAATAGAATTCAAACAGCTACACGAGTGTGAGAATTCAATCTTAGTATCAAATGAATTTCTAACGATTCTAAACAAGTAAGGGACTTGGTAAATACATTACAAAAGTTCAAGATCTTAAATTACCAATAAACTTGTTAGAATACGAAAACCGTTGACCATGAGCATAATCAAATCACTGACAAGTACACATGAAAGAACGCTGTCAAATAGATTTAGAATTTCCCATTTAGAAAAATGGATCTCCAATTTCAATGGACAAGCAAGCAAATGAAAGAACGCTGTCAAATAGATTTAGAATTTCCCATTTAGAAAAATGGATCTCCAATTTCAATGGACAAACAAAGAAAGAAATTCACAGCTTATTAATAGAGAAGAAGAGCATTCTTCTTCTCTTAAGTACAACAGCTATTTTATCTTTTTGGGCTTTATGTGTATTTCGGCCCACTCGACCCTTGCTGCAGTTTGTTGCGCATGTCATTATCTGTCTTAATTTGTTTTGTCAGTTTGTGTAACCAACAGACCTTAAATGGAATGAGAGAATAGAGGTGAAGGCATCTTTTGAGCCTTCTCCTTTCTAAATCGTATCATGGTATCAGAGCATTTATGCTCGCTTCCATCTTCTTCTTCTTCCTTTCTACGCTTTCTTTGATTTATCAGAGCTTTAACAATGGAGGACGAAGTCAAAAAAGACTCCTCTGTTGGTTCTTTTTCTACCACCAAAGAATATCCTCTTACAAACCCTTATTACTTACATGGAGGAGAGAATCCAGCTCTACTCCTAGTGCCAGAACGATTGAATGGAACGAATTATGATGACTGGAGCAAATTGATGCTCACATCGCTTGGATCGAAGAACAAGATTCCTTTTATAGATGGTTCTCTGCCCATGCCTTTGTCTACTGATGCTCTGTATCAGCCATGGGTGGCCTGCAACACCACCATCCTAGGATGGCTTCGTCACTCAGTTGTGGACACCATATGTAGATCACTGCTAAACTACAAGACAGCTGCTGAAGTTTGGAAAAATCAGAAGAAGCGATTCTCACAAGGAGATCTAATCCGAATTTCTGAGCTGCAGGAAGAACTCTCCAACCTCAAACAAGGTACCAGGACTGTCTCAGAGTATTACACTCATCTTATTACAGTCTGGAATGAACTAATTGGATATCAGCCTATACCCGATTGTGACTGCGATGGAACTATACACAATGACTGCAAAGTTTCAGTAAAAATGGCAGAATATCAGGAAACAAACTACATCATACAGTTTCTTAGGGGTTTGAATGATAACTATAGTCTAGCCAGGTGATCCTTTGCCTGATCTGGACTCTGTGTGCTACCGTGTGACTCAATTAGAGAGATAACTCATGGGAACATCTGGACAGCAGAAACCTAATCCAACGATGACCATGAGTGAAACCCAGACAGCTCAATTCCGACCTTCTCAACCTCGTTTTCAACAGGGAGGGATGCCTCGTGGAATCTTCCCAAGGCCACCTGGACAAAGAGGATTGAGACCACAGGGGTCCTATAACTCTAAATCGCATTTGTTTTGCACATACTGCAAGTTCACTGGACATACCTATGATGAATGCTGGAAGAGGATTGGGTATCCTCCTGGATACACACCACGTTACTCACAGACACCAACTCCAAGACCACAGGTTGAAGTAGCCAGCTCCTACCAGCCAGGTTTGATCAACGAATTGTCAGGTTTGAATTTGACATAGGAGCAGTGTGCTCAGTTACAGGCATTGATTCAATTCACCAAAACCACTACACCTAAGCCAGAGAACCCTCAATCAAACCAACCTGCATCCCCACATACTGCCTTTCTTTCCTCAGTAACTCATCCCACGGGTAAACCTTCTTTAGGAACATATAATTGGATCCTAGATACAGGTGCTACGGATCACATGATCTGTAACATTGCATACTTCTCATCCTTTCATCCTGTTCCCAACACTTACATCAGATTGCCTAACAACATTAGGGTGCTAGCTACTCACATTGGAATTGTGATCATTTCTGATTCCATTATCTTGCATGATGTTCTATATGTTCCATCTTTTACCTTTAATCTCATCTCAGTCCACAAGTTAACCTCTACCATGTCTATCTTTGTCTTGTTTTCTGGTGATATGTGCTATCTACAGGACCTTGCTACGGGGAGGAGGTTTGGTTTAGCTAACTCATGCAATGGCCTCTACTGCCTATCCACTTCATCTCTACCACCCTTATGTATTCCTCATCCTACAGCTTTGATCTCTACCTCTCATCCTTCTGAATTTGATCTATGGCACTATCGCCTTGGTCATTTATCCCACTCTAGAGTTTCTCATTTGCAGTCTTTGGATTCTACAATTATCACCAAACCTGCACAACCTTGTGCTATTTGTCATTTTGCAAAACAAAGAAAATTGCCTTTCTCTTTAAGTAAATCCGTTTCCAGTGGCATATTTGATTTGATTCATATTGATATTTGGGGTCCTAACAGTTTACCTTCCTATGATGGTTATTCTTATTTCTTAACCATTGTTGATGATTTTTCAAGAAGCACATGGGTCATGCTTATGAAACAAAAGTCTACGGCAAAAGACCACATCAAAAGTTTTTGTGCTTATGCTGCAAAGCAGTTTGGTAAATCTGTCAAACGTATTAGGAGTGATAATGCAAAGGAATTTATTCTTACCGATTTCTTTCAGGCTAAGGGGATAGTTCATGAAACCAGCTGTGTAGAAACCTGATGACACTCGATTTGACGTGATTATCAGCCTCATTTAAGCGACATTTCTTTGCTTAAGACATGGTTTTTAGGGTAGAATAACAAATATTCAATCGATTGCCCTATCTCGTGCCATTTGTGTTACCTTGGCCCGTTTCGGGTTTATTTGATGGTTTTCTAGTGTTTTTATGTTAGCACAGGTTGTTGCCGTCAAATAGAGTAGCCATGGACGTGTCTAAGGCGTTGGAACCTCGAGGAATCAAACCGGAATCGATCCAAGGAGCCAATTAAGTTCAAACCGAAATCTGCCCATTCACACTTACACATTCGGCGAAAATGAGCTTGCATATTCGGCGAAAATATTAGTGCATTCAACTGGTGCCGAGTCAAAGGACATCTTCGGCGAAAAGATTGTATTCTTCGGACCGAAAATCAAGACCAGAGAAATCAGCCTTTGAACTCAAAGGAATTTTCGCCGAAATTCTTAAGGAATTTTTGGTGAAAATATTAGACTGATTCGGCTAGTTTAGGGTTAAGTATTTATACTTAACCCGACGGCCCAAAAGGAACAATGATAATTAATCATAATACAACTTTTCGAGATCAGAATTCAGAGAATCCTCTCAAGTTCTGGAGCGAAGAGTTGGAGTTCGAAGAGCCGGATAGAGATCGTGACGCCATCCCTTCCATCTCGGAGAACCGGAGCTAGGAGTGTAATCTACCAAAGATCGAAGTCTGCCAGAGTCGTCTAAATTAGGTTTTCAGATTCTTTTCTATTCTTCCTCTGAATGATGAACTCTTTCTTTGTCTTTGTGTCTTTTGTAATGATCATGAGTAGCTAAACTCGTTAGAGCTTAGACTAGATGAACCCTAAGTGACCCAGGGCTTTAAAGCGGTCATGGATCGGCGGTGATTAGATTCGAAATTCAATCAGTTTCTCATTCATGTTTGATTTGTTCTTCATTGTTCATGTTTCTTGTCTGGATTGATCACCTAGATTAGATTCTGGTTAAGCTAAGGATAGAAGCTAACGCTCGCCTTACTTTAGAACATCAAATTGAACAATTAACCTTATAATTGGAGCGTGCCTTTCGTAGGAACCGGTTAGGGTTAATCCACTGCAAGAGTAACTCGTAAATCATTAGTAATTGCACCAATTAATTAAGTCGTTGCGAGAGGCGACCGTACCCGGGAGGCTAGTTAATCTTGGTAGTTAGAACGGATAGAGCGAACGTTCGCCGGTCTTAAACCTAAGGGTAAGGAATTATGGTGGTGTCTTAGTAATTGATTGAATGAGAATCGAAATCCGCTGATCTGTTGATTGCCTATGCTCTGGGGAACGAAGGGGGATTCAAAGTCTAAGTTCGTCTGTCATCTCTGTTTTTAAACCCTAATTCCCAATCTGCTTTAGTTTAATTTGTTTTAATTCTTCTGCATTCCTTAGAATTAGAAGTCGTGGAACTCACACCACGCACAACGTGTTTGATTTTGAATACTTTGCTAGTTCTCGCAGTAGCCAATCATAGAAAACCCCTCGGAATACGATCTACCACTGCTTGTTAGCTTTGTTAATTTATTTGTGTGAATCGTCAATGACAGGTTCACCAAATTGGCGCCGTTGCCGGGGACACTTCTTTTGATTGTTGAAAGAAGAACTGGCAATTTATTCCTCTACTTTCCATCTTTCATTTTTCCGCCCACATCGATTTTACACTGGTTTTGTTTGTTTTTGTTATCTGTAGGTTTACAGGTGTATGCCTCACCGTCCTTGGACTCGCTCTCAAACCAACAGGCTGAGATTGCAGGGAGACCAGGCAGTTCTGCTACACCTTTACGATCACAGATTCTGAAGAAAGGCAGAACCAATCCATTCATCACTCCGATCAAGATCGAGGAACCGAAGGAGAGTTCCTCATCTCCATCTTCACCGCACTCTTCATCCGCTTCATACACCGCATCACTTTCACCTCCTCCATCTCCTACCATGGACGATCGAGTACACATACCGCCACCAAACGGCGATCAACCACCGCCGCCACCACCACCTGCACAGAAGAGTCTAGCAGACTATAACAAGCCGAGCGCAACTAGCGTTTGATCTGCCATTGCCGTTCCACGCATAGAAGGAGATCCTGACTATGAGATCAAGATTCCATTCTTGACTATGATCTCTAGGGATTTACAGTTTGAAGGCAGGACCCTAGACAACCCGTCCACTCATCTTGCAGACTTCCTTGATCTCTGCAGTACTTTTAAGAGCGGAAACCTCGACAAAAACACTATTTGCCTGAGAGCTTTTCCGTTCTCTCTAAAAGGCCCTGCTAAGAGGTGGCTTACTGGCAAACCACCTGGCTACTACACTAACTGGGATACTCTGGCTCAGGACTTTGTTGAAGAATACTTCCCTCCGGCCAGAACAACTGCCATCAAGGACAGCATCGCCAGATTCTCCCAAAAAGAAGGAGAAAGCTTGTATGATACTTGGAATCGATTCCAAGAACTTCTCTACACCTGCCCTCATCATGGATTCGAGCAGAGGCAGTTAGCTGAAATCTTCTCTCGAGGACTTCGAGAAGAATCCGCCAAGTGGGTCAATTCTCTAGCTGAAGGGGATTGCACTACACTCACTCCTGAAGCTGCTCTTCTTCACTTCGCAAACTGTGCCTCCAAGTCAAGGAACTGGGAGCGACAATCTGAAGGATCAAGGAGCAAGCTAGATCTTGAAGCAGCTATCAAGGCAGAGGTAGAGAAGCATTTGAAGAAGTCTACCACACCGATCAAGCCGCCGGCAGCTTCTATCTATGTTGCTGATTGCGAGTGGTGTGGAGCTTACGCACATAACGGAGGCCGTTGTCAGAATTTTGGTAAGGCAGAAGTCTGGTCTGCCAAAAAGGTAAACTTCATACAACAAGGCTTCGTCAATAATCAGAATGGTTATGCTGGTTATCGTAATTTCAGACAGCAAGGGAACTATCAAGACAGACCTCCCTACAATGCTGGCGCCAATCATAACCTGAACCGGAATAACCGCCCGGCTGGTCCAGCTCAGGATCAAAAGCCTAACCATCCACCGGCAGGTGTCTACCAGCCGCCGCATCGCAATCCGGGTAATTATGGAATTGCTCCTGGCAATCGCCAGAATCAATATCTTAATAATACCTATCCAGGGCAGCAACATCAAAGAGATAATAATGTCAGTGACCTGGATGAGAAGCTCAGCCAGATCATCACAAGACTCGATGATCATGACAGTCAGTTCAAGGCTCAAGCTCTTCTCAATCAAGAACAGATAGCATCTGGACAAAGGATTGAGCAAGCCGTGAACAACATCTCGAGCATGCTAGCATCTGGTCGACCGTTTGGCTAGCTTCCAAACCAAACAGAGCCGAATCCGCGAAAAGAACAGGCTAAAATGGTAACTGCTCGAAAACTTCCAAACTTAATTGCTGATGCTTTTTCTATTTTACGCAGGATCACTGAGACTCCAGAGGAAGAAGAAGAACAGGAACCGGCGCCTAAGGAGGATGATCCTCCTCTTGCACCATACGTCGTAAAGCCTCCTTTCCCTAGAGCATTGCTGCCAAACGCAAGGATCGAGACTGGCATGAAGGGGAACAAAGAAGGATATCCTGACATTCGTGCTAAGAAACTTGTCTCTCCATATCCAGCTAAGTTATCTGATCCTGGTTCTTTTACTCTGCCTTTGGTCATTAATGATGTTGATATTGAACGTTGCTTAGTTGATCTATGAGCGTCTGTTAATGTCATGCCTGTGAGTCTATATGAAAAATTAAACCTAGGAGAACTTGAACCGCCTAGTATGCAACTTGTCTTTGCTGATATATCACTTAAAACCCCTAAGGTAGAGATTAAAGACGTTGTTACTAAATGTGATCCGTTCACGTTTTTAGCTGACTATGTGATTATGGATACTAGTACCGATGATTCTACTATTCTCATAGGTCGACCTTTCATGGCTACTACGGGAATGAATATCAACGTTCCTAATGGTTCTTTGACTTTAAGAGTTGGTAAAGAAACGAAAACCTTCCGTCTTAAAGATGGCATGAAATATGACTCTAGGAACAAAGAATCTCACTGCTTAGCTGTTGAAACTGTGGGGTTGACTCCGGTCAACTCCGTTACTAATGCTTCTTCCAGTGTCTCAAGATCAGTTGTTGCTGCAGGTATTGACCAGGTTATGAAGAAGAAGCCAGAAATATCAGTTCAAAAGCCGCCTAAGAAGAAGAAGGAACTGCAAGCCTCTTTTAAACCACCGAGCAAACCTCGAGGAAAGAACAAAAAGACGAAGACCCAAATGGTCTGGAGGCCAAAGATTCAGCCGTCTTCCACCGAGCCAGCTGCACCACCAATCCGTTCCGAGAAACCGGCGCCGGAACAAGTATGGAGGGAGAAGCCTAAAGCATCTCCTAAGGAAGTACTAACGATCACCGATCCTGGTGATACCAAGCCGAAGATTGAAGGTAAGAAGAAGCCGACAGTCCTCATTCCTTCCATCGTCACACTCAAGGAGGATGATCTCTCCAGAAAGCTGTTCGTACCGTTCAAGTTCGTTGATCATCTTCCCGACGGACGTACCAAGCTTTTGCATGCGAACGGGAAGAAATTCACGTTTACCGGAGAAGTCCCGAAGCTGTACTTCATGAACTCCGACGCGAGCGTGAAGGAGAATCTGAGTTGGGATGTCTCCTAATACTGTCCAGGTATCGTCCAGCTCAAGGACGTTAATAAAAGAGCGCTTCGTGGGAGGCAACCCACGGTTGGAGTCAGTTTTTGATTTTGTTTCAACCTTAGTGTTTTAGAGTCGGTTCGGGGGAGCCAAAATTGTCAGTTTGTTTGATTTATTATTTTTCGTGTAGAGTCTGCATGTCATAGAGTCAGTTGCAAGTTAATTGAGGTCGTTCCGATTTTTGTGGATTTAACTGTGATTTCCTGAAGTTTGCCGGATTTACGAAAATATTTTAAACCCGAACAGTTCAAAATTTTCGGCGAAACCACCCTTGTTTTCGGCGAAACCATTTTTGAATTTTCGAACTCAATCTCCCTGTTCATTGTTTTCAGTTCGAAAAGTTTCTTGTTTTCGGCGAAACCGTGTTCTTGTTTTCGGTGAAACCACCTTCGAAAATCCGCCAGTCCATTTGAACTAAAATTTTCGGCGAAACCACCCTTTTAATTTCGACGAAAATAAATTTGAAAATCACCTAAAACTTCCTTTAAAAAATCCGGTCCACTCCCTCTCTCATCTTTCACTCATTTTCGTTCAACCCACCGAAAACTCCCTCCCTTATCATTTTTTCAAATCGCCGACCGATCCCCATTTTTAAACCACCGCCGCCGCCGTTGTCGCCGACCGCCGCCGCTCCCTTCCCCTCCCTTTTCCAATCCCAACGAGCCCTAGAACAGCCGAATCGGAGCTTTGCAGCTCCAGTTCACCGAAAACATAGTTTTCAACGTTTTTCACCGATTCCTCTCAACTCGTTCATTTTTAGCAATCATGACTTCAAGGTAAGTTGTAGAACTTTTCAATACGAATCTTTTGACATATGGATTGCTGAATTTCGTCGGGGTTGACTTTCGATTGACTTTTCGGTTTGCCTCGTTTTGCGTGCCAATTGTTTCTTGTGAACTAGGACTAACTGAACTTATAGAACTGTTCTAGGATGCTTAGGGAGTCCCGTGCTTAATTTCCATATCATTTGATCATGTGTTGCTATGCATAGGATTGATTCCTTGTTTTGTTGACTTTTGTGAGAAATGTCGGTTTGACCCTGAACTGTTGTTGATCGTTTGGCTGTCATAAGTGTTCATTCTCGTTCATATTATCGTGCTGTCATTTGAGCTCATATTTTATCGTCATTCTCCAAGTTATGATAGTCTTGCCATGATTAGGGTTCAATATGCTATAATGTTGACTTTCTGTATGTCGGTTTGACTTCTTTGAACTCTGATTGTGCTTATCCGATTCTGGCTGCTCCTTAGTATGTATTTCACTGTCTATGATTACCGATTACTCCGCTTTGCTTACCCCACTTAGTTTCCCTCGTTTCTTTGTGAAATTGAGTTTTTCTACTAAGTGTGGGGTAAGGTTTTGGTTGACTAATCTGGTTTCATTCTGGTTTAGGAACACCTTTGAGCGCAGGACTAAGGCGCGATTGATGGCGCCTCGAGCTCTGGAGCCGCCGCTCCCGTCACACCGGCTGTTCTGGGTCCTCCACCTGCACTCCCTCGCCGAGCTGGGCTCCATCGCACCATCGCCCGTCTACCAGACTTCTATTTTGAGTGCTTCCAGAAGATCGAGCACATTCAAGGAGCTGACGTGCGCCCTCTGTCCATGGAGTCGCTCCAGGATCATAATGAGGATTACCACCGAAACGTGCACGACGCCCTAGCACCGGCCGGACTCCTAGAGCTGACCACCATAGCTGCCGATTTCCCAGTTATTGCTCTCCAGGAATTCTGGGCAACCTTTGACCTGGATGAGAACAAGAGGAAGCAGCGCCAGAAGGTCGTCACCTTCTACCTGGGTGGAGTCTACAGGAAGCTGACCTACGATGAGTTTGCTGCTTATCTGGGCATACCCCACGAGCACTACCACGATCACCACCTAGGCTGGGGTGGCGATGATGACGACGAGGAGTACAACGCGCTCTAGAGCCACATGACAGGCATACTTGGCGATCGCCTCGGGAAGAGCAACTCAGTTAAGTCTCTCTCTCACCCGCTCTATAAATTTATTCATATGGTTTGGCGGAGGTCACTTTTATATGCTCGAGACAAGGATCGCCACCACATCCTCAAGGAGGAGCTCATGCTTCTTCGAGCCATCCGAGAGAGCTATCCGCAACACCCCGACTGGGTGCTAGCTCGCATCTTCAGCCAGAAGACCAAGAGAAAGACGCTACCTCGCAAACTCCTGGGGGCAACTTCATAGGTCAGCTCATCATCTCCTTCGGCATCAACCATGAGTATGGCCCGCACATCCCAAGATGCCAAGTTAGGACCGTTGGAGGAGATTTGGCAGTCGCGTACGACTTGGAGCTGGATCTCAGTCCCCATGTAGCGGCAGATCCTCCACTCCAGCCTGTGGATGAATCGGAGGAAGAAGATGAAGCTGAGGAGCAGCAGCCGCAGCCGCCCCCTGAATTTCATGATTATGTACCCTCGCCACACCATCAGGCAGGGTACGTCCACCAGTCACCGCCGCGCATTCCCGATCCATATCAGGCGCCTACTCATCAGCCCCGACCGCACCCCGCGGATGTTGGAGAGCTGTATGAGCGACTACAGGAGTGGCGCATCACCGACAACGCCACTCAAGAGGCGAGATGGACTATTATGCAGCAGCATATGCGCCGCGCCAACAGGCGATATGAGCGACAGCTGGAGTGGCAGCGACAGCTCGGCGATTACTTCCACTTCCCCCACCCCGACACCTCTGACCAGTGATGATCAGGCAATTGGGAGATTCCCTTTGCTTTGGGTTAGGCTACACTTCCCTCCGCTCCGAGGATCCGTGCTCACCCTCTGAAATCAACCGTCCTCATCCAGGTTCTTACATTCCACTCTGAACTCTAGAATTAGTCCTGTGAGGACACAGTCCGATTTAAGTGTGGGGTAGGATGCTAGAGAACCTTGCATGAACTTGATTGCCCTTGATTGTGTTTTGTGTGTGCCTCGTGATTCCATTCCAGTCTCTCTAGCATTAGAATGGCTCAGTTCTTGATTTTTGATGTTAAGTTGTTGTTCAAACTTTCATAATGATGCTTAGACTGCTTAACCTAGAACTTGAGAACCAACTTGTATGCTTTGATGCTAAATTGCCTGGTCAGAACAGAATTTTTAAATCACACTTGTAGTTTGTAGCCTTGATTGCTTGAAAATGACCGAATCCGACTAGCAAACCAACTGTGAGCTTTTGATCCATTGCACGTAACTTGCAATTTCAATTCTTTCTGAGTGGTTTTCTGTTTACTTGAATGAGTTAGAATTTGCATGAGACCTACTCGAGACCATACGATGACACGAGTTCTAGAAGGATAGGGGCACCTAAATTCAGCTACTAAGCCAGATAGCCTACCTTAACGATAAAATCCACTAGGTTTAGACCCTTGAGCTTGGCCTGTTCTTTCGGTTCGATAATACATTACAGCCATTTCCCATTTCTTTCATTCCCCATTGATCCCCTGTGGTTGTAGTTCTAGATTGACCTACCGGAAGTCGGTTTGTGGTAACCTACCTATAGCCATTAAACAGGTGGTCTTAGCTAATATGTCCAGACGTGTAAACCCCTCTAGCAACTAAAAGAAAAATCGGCACAAAAGAAAAAATAAGAAAAGAAAGAAAAAGAGAAATTTCGAAAAAAAATGAAGAAAAAGAAAGTTAGAAAAGTTTCAAAGTTTAGTTCAATAAAACGTTCTTCTCCCTACAAATGGAAGAACGAAGTAGAAAGAAAAGTTCAAAAGAAAAGAAAAAAAAAATTGTGCAAAAAGAAAAAGAATAAGTGCGAGGTTGCTTGAGGGTATCATAGGACGAGCGTTCATTATTCCACCCGTGTTTGGTTAGACGGTAGGAAGCCATAGATTAGATTCGAGGAAAGTTAGTCGAAAGCTACACCGCACAAAGCCATCATCATTCATTCCCATCATCCATCTCATTATAAACCCGAGTAGTGTAGATTTCATTACGGTCCTAGCAGGGAAGTCCTTCTTGACTAGATACTCGTGTTGTCACAGTGGTGGAGATGTGGTCGAAATGCAAACTTATGACAGAATTCGGTAACAGAGAATGATCGAGAGCAGAAACACGTCCTTAAACACAGAGAGCGAGAGTTCCCCATTGTACTATATATCCTGTGTGAGGAGTCTGGTCGGTCAGGTCAAATTCGTGCATAATTGGTTGCTAATTACTTGTCGTGTGCAGTTTATTAGTGAGACCAGGTAGTTTGGCTGATCCGTATGCATGTTAGGTTTCTTGTTCTAGGATCGATCTGTCTAATAATTCATTGTGTTTGATTGAGCTCCAATTTAATCGATCTTATCATTTATGAACATGAGCGTTTCTATTCAGTTTGCTTGAGGACAACCAAAAGCTTAAGTGTGGGGTATTTGATGACACTCGATTTGACATGATTATCAGCCTCATTTAAGCGACATTTCTTTGCTTAAGACATGGTTTTTAGGGTAGAATAACAAATATTCAATCGATTGCCCTATCTCGTGCCATTTGTGTTACCTTGGCCCGTTTCGGGTTTATTTGATGGTTTTCTAGTGTTTTTATGTTAGCACAGGTTTTTGCCGTCAAATAGAGTAGCCATGGACGTGTCTAAGGCGTTGGAACCTCGAGGAATCAAACCGAAATCGATCCAAGGAGCCAATTAAGTTCAAACCGAAATCTGCCCATTCACACTTACACATTCGGCGAAAATGAGCTTGCATATTCGGCGAAAATATTAGTGCATTCAACTGGTGCCGAGTCAAAGGACATCTTCGGCGAAAACATTGTATTCTTCGGACCGAAAATCAAGACCAGAGAAATCAGCCTTTGAACTCAAAGGAATTTTCGCCGAAATTCTTAAGGAATTTTGGCAAAAATATTAGACTGATTCGGCTAGTTTAGGGTTAAGTATTTATACTTAACCCGACGGCCCAAAAGGAACAATGATAATTAATCATAATACAACTTTTCGAGATCAGAATTCAGAGAATCCTCTCAAGTTCTGGAGCGAAGAGTTGGAGTTCGAAGAGCCGGATAGAGATCGTGACGCCATCCCTTCCATCTCGGAGAACCGGAGCTAGGAGTGTAATCTACCAAAGATCGAAGTCTGCCAGAGTCGTCTAAATTAGGTTTTCAGATTCTTTTCTATTCTTCCTCTGAATGATGAACTCTTTCTTTGTCTTTGTGTCTTTTGTAATGATCATGAGTAGCTAAACTCGTTAGAGCTTAGACTAGATGAACCCTAAGTGACCCAGGGCTTTAAAGCGGTCATGGATCGGCGGTGATTAGATTCGAAATTCAATCAGTTTCTCATTCATGTTTGATTTGTTCTTCATTGTTCATGTTTCTTGTCTGGATTGATCACCTAGATTAGATTCTGGTTAAGCTAAGGATAGAAGCTAACGCTCGCCTTACTTTAGAACATCAAATTGAACAATTAACCTTATAATTGGAGCGTGCCTTTCGTAGGAACCGGTTAGGGTTAATCCACTGCAAGAGTAACTCGTAAATCATTAGTAATTGCACCAATTAATTAAGTCGTTGCGAGAGGCGACCGTACCCGGGCGGCTAGTTAATCTTGGTAGTTAGAACGAATAGAGCGAACGTTCGCCGGTCTTAAACCTAAGGGTAAGGAGTTATGGTGGTGTCTTAGTAATTGATTGAATGAGAATCGAAATCCGCTGATCTGTTGATTGCCTATGCTCTGGGAACGAAGGGGGATTCAAAGTCTAAGTTCGTCTGTCATATCTGTTTTTAAACCCTAATTCCCAATCTGCTTTAGTTTAATTTGTTTTAATTCTTCTGCATTCCTTAGAATTAGAAGCCGTGGAACTCACACCACGCACAACGTGTTTGATTTTGAATACTTTGCTAGTTCTCACAGTAGCCAGTCATAGAAAACCCCTCGGAATACGATCTACCACTGCTTGTTAGCTTTGTTAATTTATTTGTGTGAATCGTCAACGACAGGTTCACCAAAACCCCTCAACAAAACAGTAGGGTTGAGAGGAAGCATCAGCACATCTTGTCTGTTGCTCAAGCTCTTAAATTCCAAGCTAGCTTGCCTTTACATTTTTTGAGTGATTGTATTAGGCATGTTGTGTTCCTCATCAACCGTCTTCCCTCACCTATTCTGCAGAATCAAACTCCCTATCATCTTCTCCATGGTAAACCATCTGATCTATCTTTTCTTCGTGTCTTTGGCTCTCTAGTTTATGCCTCTACCCTTGTGAGTCATAGGTCAAAGTTTACATCCCGAGCCCGTGAATGCATCTTTCTTGGTTACTCTTTTGGTACCAAAGGCTTCAAACTTTATGATCTCAACTCCCATGACACTTTCCTGAGTCGTGATGTCATCTTCCATGAGCATATATTTCCATTTCTCACTCAGACTACTCCTGATTCTGACCTTGGCCGACCACAAGCCCCAATCAATCCTACCAGCACTCTCATTTCTTTTTCCTCTCCACCTACTGCTCCATCCTCCATTCCTTCCCCTGATCCAGCATCCTTTGATGATGTTTTCCCCATACAGCATATACTCCACTCGAAGAAGAGCTTGAAGAGCATTCTTCTTCCACACCTTCTTCCACACCTGCAACACCTCCTCCAAGAAATTCCACACCTGCAGCAGAATATTCAGCTGATCAAACTACCAACTACGACGTTACCACACCTCACACAGAAACTCCTCAAACACCCCTTGACAGACCACGCAGGTCACGTCGCCCCCAACCTACTTAAATGACTACCATCTCAGCCTCTTGACTCAAACAACCACAAAGGACACAGCTGAAACCAATCTCTCAGGATCCTCCCCACAACAACAGTCCAAGTCCATACAAGGTATGCACACCATTGAAAAAGTCCTTAATTATGATAACTTGCATCCAAGATTTAAACACTTTTGTTTATCATTTAGTTCTTTTTCTGAACCTAAAACTTTCAAAGAAGCCTGTAAACCCGAAAATTGGATCAATGCTATGTCTTCTGAGCTCACAACACTTGATCAAAATCAAACATGGCGACTTGAACATCTACCTCCTGGAAAGAGACCTATAGGCTGCAAGTGGGTTTATCGTGTCAAGTACAAGTCTGATGGAACTATAGAACGTTACAAAGCAAGGTTAGTAGCAAAGGGATACACACAACAAGAGGGATTGGACTACACAGAGATCTTTGCACCAGTGGTAAAAATGACCACTATAAGGGTTTTACTTGCCATTGCAGCAGCTAAGAATTGGCCTGTTGAGCAGCTTGATGTTAACAATGCTTTCTTGCATGGTGACTTACATGAGGAAGTGTATATGGAACCACCTCCTGGATTACATATAAGCACATGTGATCAAGGAAAAGTTTGCAGATTGCTCAAGTCACTCTATGGACTGAAGCAGGCATCACGACAGTGGTTTGCAAAGTTAACAGAGGCATTGACTTTTCTTGGATACAAACAGAGTAATTCAAATTATACGTTATTCAAAAAGGGGAAAGGTACTGATCTCACAGTAATATTGATCTATGTGGATGATCTAATTCTGGCAGGGAACAACATACATGAGATTAATGGAACAAAAGCTTATCTGGACAATACTTTCAAAATCAAAGACCTGGGATCCTTACGCTATTTTCTTGGACTTGAAGTTGCAAGATGCTCTATAGGAATACACTTGAATCAGAGAAACTATGCCATGGGGATCCTCCACGAATGGGCTTCATGGATGCCAAACCTGTCAGCACACCAATGGAACCTAAGTCAAGACTTACTGGAGATGAACAAGGTAAAGCAGTTGATGCTACAGAGTATAGGAAACTGGTTGGAAAATTAATTTACCTCACAACCACAAGGCCAGATATCAGTTTTGCTACGCAACAGCTATCACAATTTCTTGACAAACCAACTGAGCAGCACCAAACAGCAGCTCATCGGTTGTAAAGATACATAAAGGGGCACCTAGTCAAGGGTTGTTTTTCCAAGCAACTTCAGCCACACAGCTCCATGCTTACACAGATTCTGATTGGGCAGGCTGCCCTGATACAAGAAGATCGATCTCTGGTTACTCGATCTTCCTTGGACATTCCTTGATCAGTTGGAGATCTAAGAAGCAATCAACGGTGGCCATGTCGTCAGCAGAGGCAGAGTACAGGGCAATGGCGTTTACAGCCTGTGAAGTGCAATGGCTGCTTAGTTTACTGCAGGACCTTCATGTTTCTATTCAAGGACCTGCTTTACTCTACTGTGACAACCGCTCAGCTCTGCACATTGCCACGAATCCGGTCTTTCATGAGAGAACTAAACAAATCGAACTTGATTGCCACTTTGTTCGCCAAAAGATCAGTGAAGGAGTCATCAAAGCTTCTTATGTTCCAGCCTCTTCCCAGCTTGCAGATGTCTTCACCAAAAATCTTGGACCCGCTCCGTTCCATTTCATGATCTCCAAGCTTGGAATGGAGAATCTCTGCCTTCCAGCTTGAGGGAGGGTAATATAGAAAAAGAGCATTCTTCTTCTCTTAAGTACAACGGCTATTTTATCTTTTTGGGCTTTATGTGTATTTTGGCCCACTCGACCCTTGCTGCAGTTTGTTGCGCAGGTCACTATCTGTCTTAATTTGTTTTGTCAGTTTGTGTAACCAACAGACCTTAAATGGAATGAGAGCATAGAGGTGAAGGCATCTTTTGAGCCTTCTCCTTTCTAAATCGTATCACTTATGCGTTGTACTTGAGAAAATCAAAACGTTAACTTCACTGATTAAAGAACAATAAGAATGAAGTCCAATTTCCTTGGTTAAAAACCACGATTGCATGAAATATAATCCAAATAAAGATACAAATCCCAATAAATAATCAAAACAACGTTTCAGAAGGTTTGGAGCAACGAACATTAAGAAATATATTGATTCTGAATGTTTGAAGCTAGTGCACATAAGAAGATGAATCCCAAACCAAGAAACATATCCGCGATTCAAAACAAGTGAATCTATCTTAAGTTGTTGGAGAAAATCAACGCGGATTAGAAACTCATAACGAAATCTAAATCGAAAGAAAACTGTAATCGAGGCATATGTTTGCACAGTTTCCTTAAGATAGATTCGCCCTACACAAGAGCGTCTTTCTCCCAGGATACAACGATCCCAACGGTATTTCAACACCGCCGAACGCAACCACGCTTGAGCAAAGCGACAACAAAGGGACCGAAAAAATAAAAAGAAAGGAAGAAGACTTGAACTTTTGGGAGAGAGATTTTAGTATCTGAAGGTGTGTGGAAAACTGAAGGGATAGGTGGGTATTTATAGGGGAAAATTATGGAGCTAACTCTTTAGTTGAGCAATGTGGTATAAAACCACTTTCTCACATTACTCCTTTTCCCACTAAGGTACTTTGAGAATCAATTTCTCATTCACCTTAAATCCATTTTGGACGGAATATATCTCAATTCGAAGCTCTTTGTAGGAGAACACGAAAATGTAATCACGTTACAAAAAGTGTTAGTTAACCCACTTATAATCACATCCCAAAATGATACAAACCCATTTGGTTTACCCAAATTTTCCAACAGAACATTATTCTAGTTTGCATAGTCGAGTTATTGCTACAAGGGAGAAGCTTGTTTTGGAAAAATGAAAGTTATTTGATTATCCCTCAAATGAGAATCTTGATGCAGTTCAAGCAGCTCAGGTTGATTTGGAAAGTCTTCAAAGAACAGAAGAGAGTTTCTTAAGAAGCAAATCTAGAGCTCTATGGATAAGGGAAGGTAATCCGTGCATTAGGTACTTTTTCAATATGACAAAATCTCGCCAACTTAAGAACAGAATTAAACAGATTGAGAATGGAGTTGGGGAATTAACTGATGATCCTGCAGAAATTTCTAAAATAGCAGTTGACTTTTATAAAAAATCTGCTAGGGAGGAGTGCCCCTGTTAACGTGGCAGTTATGGAGGACTTGATCAGATCTAGAATCAATCCTGAGGAGGAATCCTTTCTCGTTACTCTAGTAACTGTTAAGGAAATAACAGTAGTTTTGTTCTCCATGGGGAATGACAAATCACCTGACCTTGATGGATAGATATACTGCGATGTTTTATAAAACATATTGGACAGTTGTGCAAGATGATGTGGTTGATGCTGTTAGGAGCTTCTTTAAAACTGATAAGCTGCCAAAGTTTGTCAATTCGGCTTACTTGGCTTTGGTCCCAAAAAAGCCAAATGCTACGTCCATGAAGAATTACAGGCCAATATCTTCTTGTAATGTGATCTACAAAGTAATTACTAAGGTCATTTCTAATAGGCTTATTAAAGTGCTTCCCTCTATTATTGGTAACAATCAGCATTTGTTAAAGGAAGAACCATTGGTTATAATATCCTGCTTGCAACTGAGCTCCTTAGAACTTACAGTAAGAAAAAAGTTTCACCTAGATGTGCCATTAAGGTGGATCTAATGAAAGCTTTTGATTTGGTTAGTTAGGACTTTGTTCTTAGAGTGTTGAATGATATGAAGTTTCCTACACTGTTTATTCATTGGATCAAAGTTTGTTTGGAGACAGGTATATTGTCTGTTAGTTTGAATGGAACTTTGTGTGGATACTTTTCTGCTAAGAAGGGATTTAGACAATGAGATCCATTGTCTCACTATCACTTTGTCATATCTATGGAGGTACTAGCTTGTCTCTTTGATAAGGCATTCGATAAAAGGGAGTTCCAGTTGCACCCCTAGTGTAAGCAGACCAGGTTAACAAATCTAAGCTTTGCAGATGACCTAATAGTCTTCACAAAAGCTTATGCTAAGGGGGTTGACTGTGTTAAGGCTGTTCTGGAGGAGTTTCATAGTCTCTCTGGCTTGAAGTTTAATCCAGATAAAAGTGAAATTTATTTAGTAGGGTTGAGTGATGATAAGAGGGATGAAATAGTGCAGGGGTCTGGTTTTAAACTTGGCATCCTCCCTTTTAAGTACTTAGGTGTTCCTATGAGCTTTAGCAAGCTGAAAAGGGATGATGATTCACCGGATCTTCCATCTACGAAAATTGAAGAGATGCCTTTGAAGTTCGGCTTCATGAAAGCAAGAAAGTTTAGCGAAAATAGAGAGGAAGGAGATGGATTTTGCCGAGCCGTTGTAAGATCACCCTCCCTTCACCACCCCCGTGGGGATGGTCTACAGGGTTCATGACAAGGGAGGTGGGTAAAAAAAGGGGGGTGGATAAAAACACGGAATTCCTTGCAAAGCGTTGATTGATCGTATCACAAAGAGAGTCAAGAGCTGGACAGCAAAACAACTCTCTTATGCCGGTAAGTTGCAACTAATTGAGTCGGTCATTTGTGGCATACTTCAATATTTGATAGGGCTGGAAGCTGGCCCGCCAAGTAGTGGGTACCCGCGAGCCCGACCCGTTTCTTAATGGGTAGTGGGTACCCATTACCCGGATGGGTTTGGGCTACGGGATGGCTTTGGAGGCATATGGGTACCCACTACCCGAATGGGTAATACCGTGGGTAATACCCATGGGTACTCATTAAGCCCGTTTAGCCCGAAATATTAAATTTATTATTACTATTATAAAAATCCTCAAATGCTAAATCAGTAAATTCATTATCTTAATCACTTAAACCTAAAAAACGTGTAAATTCATTATCCCAATGACCCGATCCCTAAAGGCTCTCTCTCCTCACACTCTCTGAATCCATTCTTAATTTTGTTATTTCCTATCTCTTATTCTATTTCTCTTTGTCTGAAATCACTAATCCAGTAATCGGCAATCGTAGTTGCTGCTCCATCACTTTGCCAAAAATCATCACAAAACACTTTGCCGAAAATCATCAAATTATCGACTGCACTTCACTCTCTCAAATTGGTTGTTTACTTGTTTGGACTTTGGTGGGTGGCTGTTGAAAATCAGTTGGCAATTACTGAATTCATCAAGTGATTTATCAAGTGACGGCAAATTAAGTAATTAATCAAAGTGATTTTTAATTATATAATTTTTTTGTTAGTGGGTTTTAGTGGGTACCCGGCCCGATCCCATTTTCATTAATGGGTACCCACTACGCGAACGGGTTCGGGCTACGGGATGAGTTTCGAGGCTAATGGGTACCCACTACCCGTTTCTTAATGGGTATGGGTACCCGAGCCCGTCCCATTAGCCAGCCCTTTATTTGATGAGTGTGTTTTTGCTGCCATAGTACATCTTGAAGGAGATTGAAACTATCTGCAATAGATTCTTGTGGGGGGATAGAAGGTGGACGAAGTAAAATGACATGGCATTTCATGACTCTTCCAAAAGCATTTCCTGGACTTGGAGAAAGATACTGAAATTGAGAAGTGTGGTTAAAGCTTATATTTCTGAAGCAGATGATGGTGAACTGCAGTGGGATGGGAAGGTTATGAGTAAGTTTAAGTTGTCTACTATATGGGAAGCTTTCAAACCATGGGCTATCAAAGTAACCTAGTTTGAAACAGCTTGGAAAGGAATTGTCATCCCTGGTAATAGTTTCATTATGTGGCTTCATCTGAAAGAAAGAATCACATGGAAGACTAATATGACCTCTTTGGGCTTGGTTGTGGACATTAGCTGTGAGCTTTGCTCAGATGGAGTTGACTGCATGGATCTTCTATTTTGGAAGTGCCCATATTCAGAGCAAGTTCTGCTCAAATTAAATGATACTTCCTCTTGCAGGATTTGGAATGGTGTCATGGAGTTCATCTGCAAGCGATACTCGAGGAACTTAGGGTATTCAGTTATTTGGAGATGCTATTGGAGTTCGGCGGTTAATGCAATATGCCGTGAAAGGTGTACAAGAGTACATGGAGGGCTGAGGTGGTTAGCGAGTGATTTATTGACACAAATTAAGTTGGATGTAGTTGCAGCTGCAAAAGGAAAAGTAGCTGATAGAATTTTACAAAATTTTGAGTAGAGTGTATAGCTTTTGTAGGAGATTCTTGAGGTGTAGGGAATCCAGACACGTCATTTGACGGAAATGGTGAGCCGAAACCTTCTTGAAAAGCTCCTTCTATAGTTTCTGTACAAAGAATGTAGCCGTTCATATTTTTTTATGCAATGAACCTGTTATTCATAAAAAAATGGCTACTATTAGTCTATTACTTTATAGCTATATAGTATTTAGTATTTTCACTACATTTTAAAATTGGGAGAGAATGGGAGGCTGTTCCAAAATTTTCAAAATTTCCGAATTTCAAGTCCCGTTCCCATTCCCAAATTCCAGATCCCGTTTTATTTTTCCCAAAAATTTTAGGGAATAGGACCCCGTTGACATTAAACTATGGGATTCGGAGTCTTGTTCTCATAAAATTTTGGGAAAAACTAAATGGGTTCGAGAATCTCAAATTCCTTTCCCAAACTTCCACCCCTAATAATCAATATAATTTTAAAGAAAAAAGAAAGGAAATCACTATTGAAAATATATTTTCTTTCTAAATCATTCAACGCATTCATGTGATCACTTGGAGAGACCTATTTGGAATTAAGGAAGGAAATTTTTTTATTCATGGGGAGAAATTTCAGTTGTTGATCAAACTTCATTAATCTAACGGTTTAAAATGCAGGGATGGATTGAGAATTTACTTCAAAATTATCGTCGGTCGACGGTCGTCGATCTCCTCAGTAATAAGTTTTATTATTATTTGTGATAAGATTGAAAACTATGACCTCCTTCTTCAATTTCAAACTAGTGGAGAAACTAAAGGGGAGCTGGGTTGAGCCCCTGCTCACCCTGTTTTTTGTCCCGGACGTTAAAATTGAGTATAAATTTGTAATTTTTTTGAATCTGGCTCAATGCAAATTTTAAATCCGACTCAGTGTTATATTAATTCTATGTCTTGAAAACAAATTCTTTTTTTAAAAGCCTTGTGTTTTTAAGAAAACCTAATATATTTAATAGACTCAATCATATTAACCATTCATTTATCTTCTAGTAATATCTGATCAACATGTGTAGATGGTTCAGTAAGCCTAGTCATTTTATTGTGTCTTATAAATTATTAAAAATGTAATATTTTATGATAAATCATTCAAATTAATAAAAATCGCCAGTGGCACATTTAATTTTCATTTGCTCAAGAGGAACGCTAATAATTCTTGGAAAAAATATTGGTCGCAAATGAATTAGTGACAAAGAAACATCACATACGGAAAACTTAATAATATATCTAGCGCAATATATATATCTTGCAATATAATTAAAATTGGATAAAAAAATTTTAAACAAATATTTATGTATCAAATATGGTGAATTAAATGATTTATTTTTGAGTCAAGTGTGGGGTAATTTGATGACTCGAAAATACATCATTTAATTCCCCATATTTGATACATAATTTTGAAAAAATTGAGTGGTCTATGTCTAGTTCTATGTCGTCTTTTGATTGGTTTTGTGTTAAATCCCGATAATTGATCTTGAATGGCCTCTTGGGACCCTTGTGGTCCATTTTGTGTTTCCCAGATGTGTTTTTGATTAGTTTTCAGGTCGCACCATGATAGAGCGCATTATCACGGAGTCATAGGTTCGAACGACTCTGATCGATTCGGAGTCCGGATGCTGATGAAATTGAAGTTTGAACGAAAATACTACCAAATTAATTGAATGATTTATATGCAACTACCCTAATAATGAAGTAGTATATAATACTATTTATCCCACTAGACTCTTATTTAAGTAGCCTTTTTTTAACTCTAAATTCATAACAAGCTTATCAAGATGTAAGACCTGAGTTGACAATTGAGGTAGGTTGATGGGCAATATTTGTCGCAACTAAAACTTCCAAAATGTTTTGGTCCCCATTTTTTTAATATCGTTTAACTTAATGCGTACAAGTAGTCAACGACACATTGTTTTATTAGGGATTATTATCATCATTAGAAAAGGACATCGTACCATAATATTATATAGTAAAACCAAGGAACATTGTTTCTAATAGTAAGTTAAGTTTCTTTTTTTTAGTCTGTAAGTTAAGTTGGCGCATGGAGTTGAATCTCGTATTGACCGAGCAATGGAAAATGTTGAATGGAGACGGTGCTACCGGATGCTACTCTTATCAATCTAGTTGCTCCTACGTCGGACCGTACCCCTATTTTACTTAATACGGTGGGGCTGGTTGCATGGGAGCCTCGACGTATGTTCAGGTTTGAGAATAAATGGTTTGAGGAAGCAGATTTTTTCCCATTGGTTGAGCAGCTCTGGACAAGCTATCCGCACGACATGTTAGAGGGGAAGCTTCGAATTTGCGCTGACGGGCGGAATAAATGGGGTCGAGACTTGGCTCTTAAATTTCTTCGGGATATTAAACGAGGAAAGGAGAAGCTCGAGAGCCTTCGGGGACAGGTTGACAGCTCCGCGGCGGAGGAATAAGAAGTGTGTCATAATGATGTGTTTCGGTTGTTGCAGGCGGAGGAGACTCATTGGAGGTAGAAAGCAAAGCATTTTTGGCTTTGAGATGGTGATCGTAACACTCAATATTTTCATTCAGTTGTTAATGCGAGAAGGGCAAGGAAAAAGTTAAAAGTGTTGATTGATGCTGATGGAAATCGGGTTGATGAGGATGGGTGTGATGGGAGATGTTGCTCTTAATTACTTTTGCGATCTCTTCACGGTTGGTGGATGTGATGTTGAGGCAATTGTTGGGGCTGGATGCTCGGGTTACGGTGGAGGAAAATGCCCGACTGCTAGCGCCGATTACAAAGGAGGAGGTTAGGAGTGCAGTTTTTAGTATGGATCCGAACAAATCGTTGAGTCCCAATGGTTTTAACCCAAGATTCTTCCAGAAGTGTTGGTCATTGGTGAGTAGAGATGTTGTGGCGGCTTGTCGTGAATGGGTGGAGACGTGTACACTGCCAGCTGAAGTTAATATGACGAATATAGTCCTCATCCCCAAAGTTGACAATCTTGAGTGTATGCGCGACCTTCACCCGATTTCTTTGTGCAATGTAAGTTACAGCATTGTGTCTAAGATTTTTGCTAACCGGTTACGCAAGCTTTTGCCACATTTGATTTCGGAGGAACAGTCAGCCTTTGTTGGGGGTCGGACGATTGTGGATAATGTGATGTTGGCTAGTGAAACTCTCCATAGTATGAAGAGGAGGCAGCGAGCAAAATTTGGGGAGGTGGCGGTGAAAATAGATATTTCAAAAGCATATGATCGGGTTGAGTGGACCTACTTGGAAGCTATTCTCTTGAGGATGGGGTTTGATTACAGATGGGTGAACTTGATGCGTATGTGCGTTCATGGTGTGGAGTATAAAGATCTTATCAATAGCTCCCACACTGACAGTTTCTGACCAGGCCGGGGATTACGTCAAGGCTGCCCTTTATCTCTGTTCTTCTTTGTTCTTTGTGCTGAGGGCCTTACGGCTTTGGTTCGAAGGGCGACGAGGGAAGGCTCTATTCATGGGGTTAATGTTCATAGAGGAGCTCCGGTTCTATCTCATCTTCTTTTTGCGGATGATTGCTATTTTTTCTTCCGTGCAATGCACGGGCAAGCGGGCAACCGTGAGGTGGTACCCGACGCGCCCTGGAAATGCCGGAGGAGGGTCGTGGATAGCGGGAGTGACTGGGGCTGGTGCCCTGGAGGTAGAGCCGGTGTCAAGTCTGGCCTTAGTCTTGCGCTCATTGGTTACATTCATGTTTCATAGCAAGAAAAAAACCATATTAGTCAAACTAAGAACCTACCCCACACTTGGTAGTAAAACTCAATTTCACAAAGAAATGAGGAAAACCGAGTGGGGTTAAGTAAAGTGAGTAACCGGTAATTACAATGAATCACAAAACACGCAAGGGACTAGCCAGAATGTTAACATCACAATTAGAGTCCAGAAGTCAAACCGACATTCAAAAAGTCAACAATAGAACGCATTGAACACTAATCATGGCAATTACTAGCACAAATCGGGGAATGACGGCATAACATCAGCACTGAAAACCAACAAAGTGAGACGAACGTGAATGGACAAACATGGCAGCCAAATGAGCAACAACAGTTCATGGTCAAACCGACATTCATAAAAGTCAACATCACAAAGAATCATCCTTCAAGCATAGCAAAATCATGACCAATTGGTATCAAATTTCAGCACAAATCTCCCTAAGCATGCTAGAACAGTCCAAAGCAATCACTTCACCAAAATTCTCACGAAACAATCGACATGCAAATCGAGGTAGACCGAAAAAAGTCAACCAAAGTCAACCCCGACGAAATTCAGCATTCAAAATGGCAAAAGACTCGTAATGAAAAACTCTACAACTTACCTTGAAGTCATAGTGGCTGAAAACGAACGGACGAAGTGAAATCGGTGAAAAACTCACGAAATTATGTTTTGGCGGAACTGATGCTCTAGAGCTCCGATTCGGACGTTCTACGAATTAAAATGATCAGGGGAAGATGAGGAATGGTGCGGCGGTGGTCGGCGATAGCGGCGGTGGTCGGCGATAGCGGCAGCGACGGAAATGGGCGGCGGCGAGGATGGAGTGAGCGGCGGCAATTTTTCGAAAATAAGGGGGGTTTTGAATTTTCGTTCGAAAATGTGAGGGGGAGAGAGGGGAGACCGGAAAAAAAGAATGAAAAAAAAGGGGAAATGATTTTTGGATTTTCTCAATTTTTTCGGCGAAAAGAAGTGCAAGTTTTCGCCAAAAAAGTTAGTTCAAAACGTCTGCCAGATTTTAAAGTGTATTTTCGCCGAAAAGTATTAAACTTTTCGCCAAAAAGTTTATCAAAAATTGGATAGAAAACACAGTGGGTTTTAAAGAAGAGTTTTCGCCGAAAAAAGTGCAAGTTTTGGGCGAAAACTTTGTCCTGCAATTTTTCAAAACGTTTTTGCAATTCAGGCAAACTTCAGAAAATCAGAACAAATTTGACAAAAATTGGAACAACCTCAAATAACTTGCGATTGAAACGATGACACTCAAACTACACATGAAAAATAAGAAATCATGCAAATGACACTTTTGGCTCCCCCGAACCGACTATAAAATACTGAGTTCGACACAAACTAAAAACTGACTCCAGCCGTGGGTTGCCTCCCACGAAGCGCTCTTGATTAACGTCCTTGAGCTGGACGATACCTGGACGGTATTAGGAGACATCCCAACTCAAGATTTCCTTAACGCTAGCGTCGGAATTCATGAAGTAGAGCTCCGGGGTACTTCCGGCGAGCGTGAATTTCTTCCCGTTAGCATGAATGAGCTTAGTACGTCCATCGGGAAGGTGGTCAGTAATCTTGAATGGCCCGAACAGTTCTCTTGAGAGATCATCCTTCACGAGTGTTACAGTGGAAAGAATGAGAACGGTCGACTTTGTATTCTCTTTAGTTTCCGGCTTCATTTCACTGGGATCTGTGATCTTTGGCGCTTCCTTGGGAGATGCTTTTGACTTCTCCTTCTTCACTTGCTTCTGCGCCGGTGGCTTGACAGGAACTGGTGGTGCAGCTGGCTTGGAAGAGGGTGGCGGAGCAACTGGCCTCCAGACCATTTGAGTCTTCTTTTGATTCTTCCTCTGTAGCCTGCCAGGTTCCTTGCTTGGCGGTGATTGAGAAGAAAAGGCTTTCAGTTTCTTCTTCTTCGGCGGCTTATGTGTCGTGGGTTCGTGCTTCTGCTTGATAATTGTTCAGCACCTGCAACAATAGTTGATCTAGAAACACTGGAAGAGACATTAGTAACAGAGTTGACCGAGGTCAACTCCACAGTTTCAACAGCAAGACAGTGCAGTTCTTCTCCTGTCGGAGTGTATTTCATACCGTCCTTAAGGCGGAATGTTATCGTTTCCTTACCAACCCTCAAGGTTAAAGAACCACTTGGAACATTGATTTTCATTCCGGTTGTCGCCATGAAGAAGAATAGTAGAATCCTCCTCGCGAGTATCTATAATCACAAAATGAGCTAAGAAAGTGAAAGGACCACATTTAGTAACGACATCCTTAATCTCTCATCTAGATGTTTTCAAAGATCTATCAGCAAAGACAAGTTGCATGCTAGTCGGCTCAAGTTCTCCTAGATTCAATATCTCGAACAAACTCATAGGCATGACATTGACAGACGCACCTAGATCAACCAAACTACGTTCTATCTCAATATCATTAATGACTAGAGGTAGTATGAAAGAACCAGGATCGAAACACTTAGCTGGATATGGCGAGGAAGGCTTCTTGCTATGGGTGGTAGGATATCCTTCTTTTTTCCCTCACATGCCAGTCTCGATCCTTGCGTTCGGTAGCAATGCATTTGGGAATGGAGGCTTCTCGTAGTACGGAGCAAGAGGAGGATCGTACTCTTTAGGCGCCTCCTTCTTTGCTTCCTTCTTCTCTGGAACTTCAATGGCCCTGTATGAAATAGAAGAAGTATTAGTAGGTGAGTTTGTCAGATTTTGAATAGATACCATCTTAGCTTGCTCCTTTCTTGGATTCGGCTCGGTTTAGCTTGGGAGCTGGCCAGACGGGCGACCAGATGCTAACATGCTAGAGATCTGGTTCACTGCATGTTCTATTCTTTGATCGGAAGCAATCTGTTCTTGGTTGAGGAGAGCTTGAGCTTTGAACTTACTATCATGATCGTCAAGTCTGGTGATGATCTGATTGAGCTTCTTGTCGAGTTCACTAACATTGTTGTCTTTCTGATGCTGCTGTCCTGTATAAGTATTATTCAAATATTGATTCTGGTGATTGCCAGGAGTTGTTCCACAGTTACCCGGATTTCGGTGCGGCGGCTGGTAGATACCTCCTGTCGGATTGTTTGGCTTCTGATCCGGAGCTGAACCGGTTGGTCGGTTGTTCTGATTTTGGCCTTGGTTCTGGTGGGCATCGACATTGTAGGGAGGTCCAACTTGGAAATTCCCTTGTTGTCTGTAGTTGCGGTAGCCAACATAGCCTTGTTGATTGTTGCTAAAGCCTTGAGATATGAAATTGACTTCTTCGGTAGACCAGACTTCTGCTTTGCCAATGTTCTGGCATCGGCTTCCGGTATGTGCACAAGATCCACACCACTTGCAATCAGCAATGTAAACAGAGGCTGCTGGCGGCTTGATAGGTGTAGTAGACTTCTTCAGATGCTTCTCAACTTCTGCTTTAATGGTTGCCTCGAGATCGATCTTGCTTCTTGATCCTTCTGATTCTCGTTCCCAGTTCCTTGACTTGGAAGCCCAGTTCGCGAAATGGAGAAGAGCAGCTTCAGGTGTGAGGGTAGTGCAATCCCCTTCAGCTAGGGAATTGACCCATTTAGCATATTCTTCACGAAGACCTCGAGTAAATATTTCAGCTAACTGTCTCTGCTCGAAACTGTGGTAGGACAGTTGTAGAGAAGTTCTTGGAATTCATTCCAAGTGTCATATAAGCTCGCACCTTCCTTCTGAGAAAATCTGGCGATGCTGTCCTTGAAGGCTGTTGTTCTGGAAGGAGGGAAGTACTCTTCGACGAAGTCTTGAGCAAGAGTATCCCAATCTTTGTAGTAACCAGGTGGTTTGCCAGTGAGCCACCTTTTAGCTGCGCCTTTAAGAGAGAACGGGAAAGCTCTCAAGCATGGAGTGTTCTTGTCGAGATTCCCGTTCTTGAAAGTGCCGTAGAGATTGATGAAATCCGCCAAGTGAGTGCACGGATTGTCAAGTGGCCTGCCTTAAAATTGTAAATCCCTAGAGATCATGGTCAAGAAAGGAATCTTGATCTCATAGTCAGGATCTCCTTCGATGCGTGGCACGGCGATAGAAGATCGAACGCTAGTCGCGCTCGGCTTGTTGTAGTCAGCTAGACTCTTTGGCGCGACCGGTGGTGGTGGTGGTGGTAACTGATCACCCATCCTAGGAGATGGAGGATGTGAGAGTGATTCGATGTATGAAGCGGATGAAGATGAAGATGAAGATGAGGAACTCTCCTTCAGTTCCTCGATCTTAATTGGAGTGAAAGATGGAGGTGGATTGGTTCTGCCTTGCTTTGGAATCTGTGGTTGCTTCGGTGGAGCAGAGCTACCCGGTTTCTCTATACTCTTAGCCCTGTCATTCTTGGTTAAGGAGCGCGTGAGAGGACGGTGCTGCATAAACCTGTAGGCAACCTACAAATAACAAAATCAAACACAACTAGTATAAAATCGAAGTGGATGGAAAAATGAAAAGTGGAAAGTAGAAGAATAAAATGCCAGTTCTTCTTTCAAACAATTAAAAGAACTCCCTGGCAACGGCGCCAATTTGATGAACGTTGTAAGACAGGTTTATCAAATAACTACCAAGCTAAAAGCTAAGCAGATCGTATTCCACGGGTCTTCTAATGATCGTCTACTCAAATGTAAAGACAGATTACTCAGGTTTAACACGTTGTGCGTGGTGTGAGTTCCACGACTTCTATTCTGTAAAATGCAAGCAAATCAAGAACTAAATTGAAAGACAGATTTAAAGATTGGTTGACTTAACAAAGACGACAGACAAGCTTAGACTTTGAATCCCCCTTAGTTCACCAGAGCATTGGCAATCAATAGATCAACGGATTTCAATTCTCGTTCAATCAATTCTAAGACACCACCATAACTTCGGACCCTTAGGTTTAAGACTGGCGAACGTTCGCGCTATCCGATCTAGCTACCAAGATTAATTAGCCGCCCGAGTACGGTCGCTTCTTGTGACGACTTAACTAACTGGTGGAATTATTAACGATATATGAGCAGATGATTGGTATTTTTTATTCCGTGCAAAGATTGACGCGGCTAGGGTGATGCGTTGCTTGTTTGCTGCTTATGATAGTGCGTCGGTTCAGATGATTAACTATGCAAAGTCAGGAATCTCTTTTAATTCATCCACCCATGTTATGCTACATGATGTTATTCGATCTATTTTGGGGGTATAGGGCCGTAATGGAGAGGATAGATATTTGTGGATGCCTTTAGTCATTGGACGAAATCGAAGGCAGGTGTTCAGATTTTTTAGGGATCAAGTGTAGAATCGCCTTAAGTCCATGGCAGCTTGTCAAATTTCTCAATGAGGACGTGAGGTACTTATCAAAGTGGTGGCTCAAGCCATACCTCTTTATTGTATGAATGTTTACTTAATATCCCCATCTCTTTTGGATGAAATTGAAAAGATGATGAACTCCTTTTGGTGGGGTATGAAAAGTGGGGCTCGTAGGGGTTTGTCTTGGATGAGTTGGGATCGGTTGTGTGTGAGAAAAGAAAGTGGTGGTATGGGGTTCAGAGATTTACATGGCTTCAATTTAGCAATGCTTGGGAAGCAGGGTTGGAGGTTGCTCCCTAACCCCGATACTCTTGTTAGTCGGATCTTCAAAGCTAGATACTTTCCCCGTGGGGATTTTTTGTCGGCATTGCGTGGTTACAGTCTGAGTCTTATTTGGCAGAGTATTCGAGCAGCACAAGGTGTTGTTAGAAGAGGCTATCGTCGGATAATAGGTGATGGCGGGTCCATTGGTGTGTGGAGCTCCCCATGGATACGAGATGATGAGGATTTCTATGTGCAAACTCTGAGGGACGAGGAACTTCGTGGGCTGCGCGTGTGTGATCTGTTCATTCCCGGGCTTCGGGAATGGGATGTCGAGCTATTCCGATCTTTAAGGAATGTGATGCTTAAGCTATCTTGAGTATCCCTATTTTGAATCACTTGGCTTATGATTGCAGAATTTGGCATTTCAGCCGAAAGGGAGACTACACGGTGCATTCGGGGTAAAGATTAATTATGGAGAGAATGGCACCCCGAGAGCATTTGGCTGTGGCAGGCCCTTAGAGGAGTCTTTGGGGTATTACTGCACCATCGAGACTCTGATGCTTTGCATGGTGGGTTGCGAGGGGTGTGTTGCCTACAAGGATGGCGCTACAAACTCGACATATTTCAGTTCCCTCCGAATGTGGCGTTTGTAATAAGGAGATGGAGAATCCATGGCATTTATTTCTTCGTTGCTCATTTGCGAGGAATTGTTGGGAGAATGCTGGGCTGTTGAGGATGGTTGAGGAGTGCATGGAGGTTTCTGAATCAATGAGGGAGTGGATGTTCAAGATTGTTAACAAGGACGATTCAGATTGTGTTGCCCGAATTATTGCAATGATGGGGGCTATTTGGCGTGAACGAAACAATCGTGTGTGGAGTGAGAAGTCGGCTGAACATGTTGCGGTTGTGAGAGAAGGCCTTGAGGGATTGAAGAAGTGGACTTTGGCAAAAGAGAGTGATGCAGGTGCAGTTGCTGAAAATTCAGTTTGTGGGAAGTGGCACCCTCCACCACCTGGAATGCTAAAGTGTAACATAGATGCAACTCTATTTGGTGACGAGGGCCATCGTGGACTTGGAGCTGTTATCCGAGATGAGGTTGGACAGGTTCTTCACTACCGCATGGAGAGTTTTGATGGGTGTTCGGCTGCTACTGAGTCGAGGCTCTAGCTTTGGAGGATAATGTTCGTTGGGTTGAAGCTTTGGCCTATCTAGACGTCGTCTTCGAGATTGACTCACTATCTGTTGTTTCTGCTTTGAAGGCGGACGAAAGTGATGTAACCGAGCTGAGGATTATTGCTGATACTGTCAGACGCCTGTTTCGATCATCTTGGAGGATCCAGTTTGTTAGGAGAAGTGGTAATTCGGTTGCTCATGCTATTGCTAGGCGATCTAGGTACCTGGTATCCCCGCTTGTGGGTGATACTTCTCCGTCGTGGCTTGTTGATGCTCTGACCGATTTGTGTCTCTTGTGTTGAGCATTAATATATTGATGACTACCTTAGATGTAAAAAAAAAGTTACTTAACTAATTGGACTCTACTGAAAGACTTAATAATAAATTGATCTTCTTTTTGTTTGACAAAACTAATAAATGGCTATACAGTTAGAAATTGGGTGTTTGATACGGATGTGATAAAGATAGGAGCTAAAGGGGGTTCGATTCGGTTTGTTCGCGAGCCGGCTCGACTCGATGGCTCGTTGAACACTGTTCGTAAACATGCTCGTTTATTGTTAGCGAACAAGTTTGTGATTAATGCTCACGGACATATTCGTATAGGAGTTTGATAACATGCTCGTTTGTATGTTTGCGAGCAGGTTCGAGTGTGAGTTCGTGAACATGCTCGTATATAAGTTCGTTAACAGGTTCATTTATGGCTAGTTTGTGATCTTTGTCAATAGGGTTTAGGACTTTACACTAGGGTTGGGATTTTGTTAATAGAATTTAAGGATAGTTGATAGAATGTAAATATGGTTTAGGACTTGAGTATGTTGATATAATCTATCTATACTATATACTAAAAAATTTAAAAAGAGGGTACCCAAATCTATGCTTCTCCTTAATCGTAGGCTTTGATCCAATCAAAATTTTCTTTCTTTTTTATTAATTGTTTAACAGTAAAAAAATATTAGTTTTTTAAATAGGGGCTTTCTCCTGCGTCTAACTCTCCCCTCCAATTTTTTTGCATGTCAATTTGATAACGCCAATTCTTTTTCATTTTTTTTTTTTTGCAATGTTTCAATTTTTTTTTCATGCACAGATGCACTTAAAAAAAATATTTATATTATTATTAATAACTAATAATTTGGATTAAATATTTATCGAACTTTTATTAAATTTAAAATTTCCATCACTAGATTTTCTTATTTTCTTTAATTTTTTTTATTTTGTCAAAGTCTTTTTCTTGAAAATAATTTTTTTAATTTTAATAAATTAGTAGAATTGATAAAATAGGATGATTTAGTAATCATCATACATATAGTGATAAACCGGGTTGAAAGAAGTAGTTTAAAGAAATTGATGGGCCCGGCCCGACAAAGACCTAAGGCCCACGCAACGGCCCATGAGGCGACCCACACGGCGGCCCGAACACAGTGGCTAAGACAGGGGGTCCGGACCCAGGCGGTAAAACAGATGGGCCGAACAGGCAGGCCCAGAAAGTGGGGTGAGGCCCAAAGCGACGGCCCAGCTCGGCGGCCTCCTAGGGTTACTCGGCGACACTTAGGGTTCCAAGACAGAGCGAACACGTGTCAAACATCCTACGGGAGCTACAAACGAGTGGCTAAGATTCAGCCTTGGCGACCAAGGCAGGGGTACTATAAATACCCCCGTACACCCTATTAACCAGAGGACAACACTTTTACCCAGCGGACAAACGCTCCGCGGTACGTTACTCTCCTTCCTATCCCATTCCTTAAACTGATCGCCTCCCCTCTTCCTTGAACTAACTACCTCTCACACTACTTACGAGGTACAACACTCCGCAAGGATCAACAAGCTTGGGCCTTCCTTATTGGACCAAGCGACCAGGCAGGAACAGAAATCATAATCATATATTTTATTTAATTTTAAGATATTAGTAAAATTGATAAACCGAGTTGACACAAGTAATTTGAAGATGTCCAAACTTCCAATCACTCATCTATCTATCTATAAATATATTAAAGGAGAAATCCATTTTTCAGTTGACACGTCAGCTTTTTGAGGATTTTAGAGCTCCTCCTTCATTCTAAGAATGAGTGTATTTTGGAGAAAGACTGATTCTGATAACCAAATATTTTTAATTCTTTTCTCATTGATAAGGATGGAATTCTCAACCTTATGGTTAAGAGACAAAGTAGACAACCAACAATACCACACCTAATGATTAAAATACTTTGTTCTTTAGTCAAAGAAAAATGACAGTTGTTTTTAACGTAATAACAAGAAAGCATAACTATCATGATTTGTTTATCATATCCCCAACAATTGATAAAAAAATTATAAATTTTTTACCAACATATTAATTAAATTATATATATTAAAAATTAGAAAGAAAAAAGGTAAAAAAAAATCAATGACACATCTAAGTAATCTAAATAAAATTAAAAATAAACTATTTTCCACTAAAATATTAGGCTAGTGGCTGATGATAATCTAGTATTTATTAACAGCTATTTAAAAAATTATGTAATTAATTTATCATTGCTTCATATATATTAACAATCATATTAAATAATTGCAATTATAAAAATTTAAGATCATAAAATAACCGCTTAACCCCGGCCAACGGGCTGGCCAAAAAGCTAGTTTATTACTTAGGTTATCACACGTTGGGAAAATTACGTTATAGGGATAACACGTTGGAAAATTTACGTTATAGGGATATCAATTTAGTGTATTAGAGTTTATGATTTTGTTGATGAATTTAGTGTATTAGAGTTTAGGGTTTTGTTGATAGAATTGAAGCTATGGCTTAAGGTTGATAATTAGAATGAAAATATATATGATATGTTAATGGAGTTTAGAACTTGGGTTATCTATCAATTATCATATGTTGGCATGTATAACATGATATAGAGTTTGGTGAATTAGGGTACAGATATAATGTGTTATAGAGTTTAGTTTATTGTTGATAAAATTGACGTTAAGACTTAGGGTTGATTGTTGAAATATAAATATAATTTATTGTACGTTGATAGAGT
Organism: Linum lewisii; assembly: GCA_034768395.1. Taxonomy (NCBI): domain Eukaryota; kingdom Viridiplantae; phylum Streptophyta; class Magnoliopsida; order Malpighiales; family Linaceae; genus Linum; species Linum lewisii. The sequence goes on from CM068302.1 coordinate 50,576,854, forward strand.
TTGTAACTTAGTTTATCTAACACGTTTGATAAGTATAACGTATTATAGTGAATTAGGATTTAGTGATAACACATTATAGAGCTTAGCGTATTAAAGTTAAGGATTTTGTTGATAGAATTAATGTTATGACTTTGAGTTGATTCATGATTGTTAGAATGTAAATATAGTTTAGGGTATTGTAGTTATATATTTATTAATAAATATTAAACTGTATTAAAAATATTTAAAAAATAAAAATGAAAATTTTGGGATAATGGATCATGCTTGCAATCATCTATGAAAATTATATATTACGGAGACAACTAGAAAGTGTTAATTTTAAGTTTAACTCGTAATTTTGGATTAAGATTGACTTGAGAACTTTGGAAAATTACTTTTTCTGTTAAACGAGCCGAGCTATTTTAAACAAGCTTTTGTAAACGAGCCAAACTATTTTAAAAGAACTTTTGTTAACTATTTTTAAACGAGCTTCTGTAAACGAGCCGAACTTTTTTAAATGAACTTCTGCAAAAGATCCGACCTTCTCATCAAGAAATTAAACGAGTCGGCTAGAGCTCGAGCTCGTTTAGTTATTTTATCGAATCGAGCTCAAACTGAGCTAGAGCTTGGCATTTTTTAAACGAACTAAACTCGAACAATTTTCGAAGCTCGATTTGAATCCGAGCTGAGCTCGATCCGAGAAAAAAATTAAACTAACGGAGCTCAAGCTGGGGGAAAGTGCGTCTCGATTGCAACCCTAATCTGATCTAATAGGAAAAAATATATCAATTGCTATTTGTAGTCCGTATGTTAACATAAACTAATTATTACACCTCTAATAAAAATATTATTTATACATACGGTATTAGTAAAACACTGACTATGGTGATTTCAACTTCACTGCTGCTGTGCTGAATGCATTCATTCCGGAGTTCCGTAAATGCTCCTGGGATAACCATTTCCAGTATGCTTTAAAGGAGCTGCCAGGAAGCTCGTTGAAGAGAAAAAGTCAAGCTCTTGCTTGGAAGCTTGTGTTAAGTTGTGTTTGGAAGGAGCGTTGTAATAGGGTTTTTACGAATGATAGTAGAGATGTAGATGCTATAGTGAAATATGTTAGAGAAGTAATTTCATTAAAAGTTAGTAGACATGCGGATTATAGGAAGATTTTGAGAATTCTAGGATTCTAGTTCCTTTGATTGTATATAGTCATAGATAGGAGTTTGTACTTCAAAGTTTTTTGATGGAATGAAACCACTAATTCATCCAAAAAAAATGGACTATGTTAGTAAAAACGAACTATACATAATAATTTATAAAAAATCAATTTTAATTTGTATAAATTTTCCAAAAGCACAAAATACTTCAAATTCAAAAACCTAAATTGGAAAGGATTTCCTAACACATAACATAAAATTTAAACATAAACAAAAAATGACTAACATGTTGATAATATAGATTAGTCTTTACTAGTGTTAACAGAACTAGACCAGACCGACCGGAAAAACTGGGAACCGGATCCCAGCCAGGTCCGGTGTAAGGAGAAAATGACACCGACTCCTTGAGGCAAAAAACATGGTCAAACCAAAAAAAATCGTTAAACCCGTTTGACCCAATCACCACGGTTTTCAGCGGTTCGAGAGGGTGCCAAAACCAAAATTGGACAAAAAAAATTTGGTTTGACCCACCGACCACCGTTTGTTGCTTCTCCACCAACAACATTCTTTTTTCGTCGTCTTCTTTCGCCGGTTGGTGGCACCAGTGGTCGCCAGCCTCGACAACTGCCATTCTTCTCCATGCTTAAGTGTTTGTATTATTATGGTGTAAAGAATTAAAGTTTAAGATGAATGGAGAAGATGAGAAGAGGGGGGGGGGGGGGGGGGGGGGAGAAGAAAAGAAAGAGAGAGGAAAGAGAGCAAAAAGAATTAGAGTAGACATAGTTAGGGAAGTAGGAGAGTTAGTGTGGCGGAAAATAGAAAATAGAATTAGGGTTGATCAATATTGTTATACATATTATTACATTATTACATTTTGGTATCTAAGTTATAGGTAAATAAATAATAAATACATAATTTTGAAATGATAATATAAACGGAGTTTTTGTACCGGTTTCAATCTCGGTCGAACCTCTTGGCTCACCGATCCTGTCCTGACAACATTGGTCTTTACAATGCACAATTAGGTTCTCTTAAAATTCATCTCATCCTTTGTCAAATTTCATTTTCAAGGTAAGTCGATGTATCAACAAATTCGGAGATAGGTAAGTTAATCTGGAGACAGGTAAAAGTAGCTGTAGGAGGCTTGATTCAAGATAGTGTTGGGCATGATTTGACAACTTATAGCGAGTGTCTGAGGGTGTGACCCCTGATAAGGAGATTCGTCTCTATCATCACCTCCATGCCTGATAAACCCATTGTGACTGTGTTTGTCGTTGTCACCCCGTCATCGGCGTCAGAGTAGTAAACCTCTTGGCTCTAAACTCGCTCTATGGTGAGTTCTCTAGCTCCAACACATGGAGCAACCTATCGTTGATATTTGGCGAAGAATTCATGACGATGCCGCTTCATATGATGATGTTGGTGGTGGCAACACAAGCGTTGGCATTAGAGGCAGCAACACAGTCATTGACATTGACGGTGACGGCGGAATCACTGGCGGCGATGGGGTTGGGAAAATAGGGAATTGGAATTTTTTAGCACAATTTTAAAAAATATGTACCGTCAGTAGCCAAATGCGTAAAAATGTCCAGAAATAGCACAATATGACTGGCAGGCAGCGCTGCGCCAGCCAGATAGCGCTGCGCCACCCAGCCAGCGCAGCGCTGGCTGCCAAGTCAAATTTGTGCCGTTGCAGCGCTGCGCCATGTGGCACACTAGCCGTTACAATGTATCCGTTAACTAACGGTAGTATTGATCCCAGGCAGCGCTGCGCTGGCTGGGTGGCGCAGCGCTACCTGGGATCAATACTACCATTTTTTTTTTGGTATAAATACCCCCTACCCCCCACATACCATCTTCACACCTCCTCTCATACTTTCTGAAACTCAATTCTCTCTAAGGTATTTTTGATAGTTTGTTTGTGTTTGTCAAAAAAATTTTGTTAGTATTATTGTACGCTAATGACGTATTTTATTTGTAGGTTCATAGCAATTGTCCGGCGAGGAAATTTCGTTTGAAGAAGGCCTGAACCCTCCCTCAAAAGGTATCATGCTATAAATTATATGGTAATTAAATTGTGTTTTACGATTTTATATGTATTTAACATTGCTTGTGGATATTAAATTGTAGATGGATTACATGTTTGGAGAGGTGCCGGTTGGGGTACGAAGTGGTAGTCCCGAGGACCCGTCGATTTTATGGGGTGATGCTGACCGACATCGAGCGGCGGGAATTTTTGAAGCTCAGGTTGGTACATTTGAAATGTTATTTATTTTTACAAGGTATTTATGTTTGAATGTTGCATTTATTTTAATAATATTCATAATTTAATTACTTATATTGTAATATTAGGATCAAATTTGAGCGAACATTAATTAGTATAATATTATATTGTACTATTAGGATCAAATACAAATTAGGAGCAAATTTGAATATTATATTGTAATATTAGGTTCAAATACAAATTAACTACTAGTTGACTACTAATATTAATTAGTAGCGAACATTATGTACCTTAGAAATTTACTAATAATAGTAATTAGTAACGAATATTAGTTCCGAATATTAGTAAAGAATATTAGTTACGTATAAAAAGTTAAAAAGTAACAAATAATAGTAATTATATTAAAAAATTTAAATAGAATTAGTAATTCACTACTAATGATAATTAGTAGTACCAAATATTAATAATTATAATACTAATTGATATAATTACAAATAATGTAAGTCCTAATTCATATTACTATATAGTAATAATTGAAATGTTACTTCAATTTGAAATGTTAGTTATGTATAAATGTTTGTTATATGTAAATGTTAGTTATATTTGATTGTTAATTATATGTAAATGTTAATTACATTTAAATGTTTAGGGTGCACTCAGAAATTGAGTACTAGTTATTAATTTTGTTACATCTTCTTCCCCCAACTATTAGGACCCACATATGACGCTTAATTGTCGCTTCTCTAAGAAGATCGTGAAGTACGATCCTAGGTTCGAGGCATACCTTGCCCCCATAGGTCTAGGTCAGTTGCGTGACTGCTTGGATTTTACCCCTGATTCTGAGCTGATCACCGCATTGGTCGAGAGATGGCGTCCCGAGACGAGCACTTTTCACTTGTACCACGGTGAGGCAACCATAACACTCGAGGACATGTACTTTCTCACTGGTCTGAGCATCGATGGTGTGCTTGTGGAGTCGCAGAGGCGCATTCCGACTGTGGATTCTGATCTGCAGATTTACGTTGAGCAGCTTCTGGGGAAGAAACCATCTACCACTGACCTGTCTGCTGGCAGAGTGAAGATGTCGTGGTTGCGTAACCACTTTGGCACCATCAGGGATGACGCCGACCAGGAGACTATCGAGCAGCACTGTCGCGCATACATTCTGGACTTCTTCGGCAGCTGCATCTTTGCTGATCGGTCAGGATCACACGCCTCACTCTTCTTCCTTCCACTGCTCGAGGACATGAGCCAGATAGGCGAGTACGCTTGGGGGGCTGCCGCACTTTCATGGCTATATAGGGAGCTTGGCCGGTGTGCTTTCCGCATAGAGAGCAACCCGTCCCGCGACCACGTAGGTGACATTGGAGGTTGGATGGCACTGGTTCAGGCGTGGGCCCTGGAGAGATTTACGTCCAATGCGCGTCGAGTCCACAAGAGTCGACAGATTGCACCGACGCACTCCCCCATTCCACGTATGACTAGGTTTGGGCTACGACTTATTCTTCCATTTTCATGGTTTATTCCATCTTATCAAGTTGTATGAATGACGTGGTTCATTCCGCAATTTTGTAGCTGGAAAGAATGGTATCACACGAAGACCAGATACATCCTTGTTGGGGGGTACCGCCAGCTGTTTGATGATGGGACTCCATTCGTGGTATTGTATTCTAACAAGAAGATCGTGTTTTTTCCCTTACAGTTTAGGTTTCGTAGTTGTCTAACTTTCTACTTTATTTCATATAGTGGTGTCCCTACTCGGCGGACCGTGAGCATTACAGTCCAGGGACTTTCCCCATCCATCGCGTCGTCGCACCGCTTATCTGCTTCTTCAGCGCTATGTGGCATAGGCCTGATAGAGTGCTGCGTCAGTTTGGGATGGACCAGCCTGTCCCTACATGGGATCAGCTAGTAGGTGAGGTCATCAGTAACCTGGAGCTGACACAGCGTGGATGGCATCGTACTGATGTGGTAGCTAGATTTGCTGGATATCGAGACCTGTGGTCCACTCGTGTTGACCACATCGCCTCAGGCCCGTGGCTGCGGAGCGAGGAGAGGGAGTCCTATCACTTCCACGACGAGATCAACCAGTGGTATCATGGCATCACTAGACGTACAGTTTCTCGCCGAGGAGCCGTGGACCAGTCTTTGGTACGTAGGTTCTGTCATAATTATTACAACTACTTCTAGTTACATGTTTAACCATTCTAATTATGTGTTGTATCTTGATGGCATGGAGAGGCTATATGTGACTACTGGCCAGTCACATATCACGCCTCAGGAGCAGCAGGAGATGCATGCTACACTGAGGTCAATGATGCATGCTTCAGGCGGGATCCATAGGACGTCTGAGTCTAGGAGGGCACCCCGGCAGGCCACCCATCCACGACATGCTGACTACCCAGTGCCTGACCCGCCAGCCACCAGGATTCCTTCTACACGTAGAGTCCGACAGCATGTAGATGTCCCCCCTGTCCCGCGATTGTGGGAGCCGACATTGCCTCAGTGGGATCCACATCACCAGCAGACCCGATACTCTGACCACTATCCATTCGACACTACAGGCGACGCGACTTTCGATTATATGGGGAGTCAGGACTACACCCAGCCGGAGGACTACACACAGCATCAGGATTACACACAGCATCCGGACCCGACCCAGCCATACCCCACTCCTACAGTCCCCACTGGAGGCTATACATCTTACGCCCCTCCATCCGGGTCTCAGTGGGGTCCTTCCTCATCGTACGCCGGTCCATCCGGGTCTCAGTATGTCACACCACCCGTAGTGACATATGAGGCATCTTTCGATGATGATGATACTCCACCCGCCGACGGGCAGCATCGATATGGACTGAGGCAAGAGCCTACGCAGAGGATGTGCGCTACTGGAGGCCATGAGCTGGGGGCACATTGGAGGGGACAGGGTCGGCGTAGGGGTCGAGAGGGTAGGGGTCGACAGGGTGGGGGTCGGGAGGGGAGGGGTCGTGATGGGAGGGGTCATGAGTAGTTATAGTATGTTATGAGTATATTTCATTGTATTTCGTATTTCAGAGTACTTCATAGTAGACGTTTGTTTCATGGTATTCGACTTTATAATTGATCACAACATTTCATCTTATGAGATCACAACACCCTAGAAATGCAACATATAATTGATCACACATTTCATCTTATGAGTTGACAACACCCAAACACATTTCATCTTATGAGATCACAACACCCTAGAATATTAGTTCCGAATAATGCGTTAAACGCAAAAATGAGATAAGTACAAAGCACCCAAACGAATTTCACTTACGCTTACTCTTCCGAGACCTAGAGCCAGAGTTGAAGAACGACATATTCTAAGCTTGGTGACGGCTGCCTACTTCAAATTCTAAGTTTAGGGCAAGGGAGGTGAGTGGTCCAAAACTGCATCATAGAGGGGGTATTTATACTGAAAATTGAGGCCTTAGGGTTTCTTCAGACCCAGGCAGCGCTGCGCCACCTAGCCGGCGCTGCGCCACCTAGCCAGCGCATTGCTGGCTGGGTTTGAGGAAACCCTAACGGAGATTTGACGGTATCTAATCTGATTAGGCAGCCAGCGCTGCGCCTGCTGGGTAGCGCTGCGCTGGCTGGGTGGCGCAGCGCTATCTGGCTGGCGCAGCGCTGTCTGCCAGTCATATTGTGCTATTTCTGGACATTTTTACGCATTTGGCTACTGACGGTACATATTTTTTAAAATTGTGCTAAAAAATTCCAATTCCCGGGAAAATATGGATTTTAGGGTTGAGTTGGGAGGATTAAGATATTATATGAAGATTGGTAGCTGATGAGGTGAAAGGAGGATGAAGTTTCTGATTGAGTTGGGCTCTATTAAACCTAGTTTATTGGTTTAGGCGAAAAGTATGATAGAATTGGGCTTAGATTAGACAAAAAATAACATTGAATTATGCTAATTTTTATTATATATTTCAATAAAAAAATATTGAGGTATTTTTTAAGCACATAACTTTAAATATTTTTGAATTGTGCTAGAACTGGACCAAATAATTTTATTTTAGGTAAATTTTAAAGTTATTGTTAAATGAGAATTTTTTGTGTATTTACTGAATCATTTATAAATTTTAATTTAATATATAAGGTTTTTTTTGCAAGCGAGATACAATGTTATCGAAATGGACTCGATGAATCGGAACTCTATAGAAGAGGTATATGACCGACTTTCTTATTATTATATTCAATTTTATTACTTGGCATTGATTATTTATAATTTAATTGCATGCTTTTATAATAATTTTGCTTCAACTGTGTAGGTAAAAAATAATAGTGCTTATTCACATTTGTTCAGTTATGCGAAAACCTTCGAATCTCATGATATTGTGTTTGTTTGTGCTAACACAATTTCATTAAAAATGGTTTTAACTTGGTTAAGGCCAAGATATTGATGGGGACATATCTAACTCATTTCTACATTACTTGTGATACGCCTAGGACGTTGTTTGGGCCAAGAGTCATAACTAGTTGATGTTTTCAACCAAAATCTTAGCTCAAACTACTTATACTCGTCAACAGCTAGGAAATATCGAGGTAGTAAGGAAGATTTGAAGTTTTTTTTGGTTAAGTGTTTATGTTGAAGTTAAATCAAGAGTGGTTTAGAAACTATTTGTTATATAATCATCATTAGAGGAACATACAATCATCAACTAATAATTTATCCTGATGGAACAACTATTGATGATGAGCAATTGAAATATATACGAGACCAATATATGTCTCAAGTAAAACCATCCAAGATAAGATGTGAAATGCATGTACAAGATTATGCAAAGTCTCAACCAAACATAAAACAGATTTACATCTCTATATGTAAATTTAGGTCATTAGAAAGAGGGGGCAGAAATCATGCGCAACATATGTTCGCATTGGCTACCCAACAACAGTATGCAGGGGCGGAACCGGGATTAGAAGATGCCCTGAGACGAAATTGAAACATTTTTTGCATAAATTTTAATAATAGTATAATACAGTTATTACTAGAATATATACTACATTACATATATTATTTTACTTTCAATATATAATGCTATTTGCCATTAGATCAGTGTGCCTGATATGTTTGTTCTTAAGACTATTAGTATTGCTCTTGAAAAAATGAAGTTGGAATGTACCACCAGCGATTTTTATTAATTTGAATGATTTATCATCAAATATTGTATTCTTACTCATTCATAACTTGAGATAAAATGGTACTGGACTTAGTACTCAACCCTCTACACATGTTGACGAAATATTAGCATTAGAGAAGGGTATGGTTACTTTGATTGAGTATATTAACTATATTAGGTTTTTTAAAAATGACAAAGGTATTAGAATATATTTTTGTGTTTGAAATTAAAAGAATGAAATGCACCGAATTAAAATAACACTGAGCCGGAATCGAAAAAATTCACATATTTATACTCGTATTTAATGGTCGGGACCAAAAGTGGGGTGAGCCGGGGGCTCGGCCCGGCTCCCCCCCCCCCCCCCCCCAGTTCCGCCCCTGCCAGTATGTGTTATTTTTTTACCAAATTGTTGAATCTGATTCTCTTACCCATATTTTCATGGCTCATATGGAGGTAGTGAAATTGTATACCCTCATGTGGTTTTGTTGGATTCGACATACAAGACAAACAGGTAAGCTACCAACTATTCGAGTTGATTGGGATTACACCTATAGGGAAAAAAATTATTACATATGTTATCATAAAGGATGAGTCAATTGACAGCTACAAATTGGACCTAGAGAAGTTGAAGATGTTGTGGAGGAAAATTGAGTACGAAAAGTTATCATCACTGATTAAGGAGATATATCCACACTCTGTGCATTTGTTATGAACATGACAAATTCCAGCTGTTTTGGAAACAAAAGCGAAGAATATAGTAAAACATAGCAAATTTGTGGAAAATATCAGTAACGGATGGTGGAAAGATATGTTGGAAGCTAGTACACATGCTAAATTTCTTAACGGATGAGATGGATTTTTTAGAAAAAGTGGCCTGATGGTTAGTTACTTAAACAATACATGGATCTCGTACTGTGAGAAGTTTGTCAAATGTTACACAAATAAGGTCTTGCACTTTGGAAATACAACTACTTCAAGGGTTGAGTTTGCTCATACTTTTTTATAATCATAGTTAGGTAACTCTACACTTGCACTGGATACCATTTGAAAACATACTCACACTTTGATGGAGGGTCAACATGTTGATATATGAAAGTTGTTGGATCAATCATGCAACATTCACCTACCCTCTAATCACAGTCGCCTATTCTCATCCTTGGTTGGTCATGTGGCTAAAAGAGCTATAATTTTGATGCACGAAAAGTATAAAACGGGTGTGATCCTTGGTGTAGGATTGAATGAAAGGTGTGGTTGTACAATTGTTGCAACACATGGCTTATTATGTGCTTTCAAACTACATGATCTATATCACCAAGGTTAATGAGTCCATGTGCAAGATGCACATTTATTTTGGAGAACATTACATTACAACCAAAAATATTTGATGCCAATCATATCTTGGTCATCTAGACAGTCTCTTTGAATGAGTTCACGCATCTAATACATTATTGAAATGAATCATATATAATTAAAACCATATATAGACAATTGCATCCCCAAGATGAAGAAATTGATGAGCTGATGGAAAACAAAACTCGCAAAGGCTGACTAAGGAAGTTCACAAGTCAGAACCCTTATGGAGTAGAACATTCAAGTGGTCTAGCACGACTATAACATCCAAACTTTTTTCAACAATATATTGTTCGTTTTCGCCCTATCCCTCACGAATTTGCTTTCGGGTTGCATCATTGTGACTTCCCAGAAAGTCAATCATCTCTGCACTACTCCCCCTGAGAATACTTAAATTTGGAGTTCCAAGAACTCCTCCATTACACCCCAAAATGCGTCTTATTAGTTAAGGTTGAACAATTTCTTATAGCCCATGGATCTCTCTCATACTTTGTCGATATGAGATTTGCCTAGTATGTCATAGTACACCCCTCGGGGGCTCAACATCTTCGTTGAGGTTTTCCCCTATATCGTTCAAAATGGACACATAAAGGCTCTGATACCACTAGTAACACTCCCAACCTTTTCTGATAAGATATTGTCCACTTTGGGTCTAGGCCCTCACTAATTTGATTCTGGGGTCCATCATGGTGACTTCCCAGAAAGTCTATGCAGTACTGCTCCACCTTGAACACGTTTAACTTTAGAATTCTTACAAATTCCTCCATTAAACCCCAAAACGTGTCGTATGAGTTAAGGTTGAACAAATCCTCATAGTCCATGGATATTTCTCGTTCTTTGTCGATGTGAGATTTTCCTAGGATGTCAAAACGACTTCATCACAAAGTAGATCGACATCCACACAACATGGGTCTACATATTCTTCATTCAATCAGGTTATGATTGTCACATGGAGAATTATAACTTGAATTAGAATGAAAATTAGGAATTTCATGAAACTGAGAGAGATTGGAAATCGAAGTAATTGATTTTAGTTGTGGACATGCGAGTGATAGTAGATGCTCACTAGAAACTATCATGCTTCTCATTCTTCTTTAGGTGAGGTGGCCAATGAGGCTAGTTTTTTTTTCCATTCTTATGTTGTGTTATGCTATGATCGGTGTGATGGAATGTGGGAAGTGGTTGTGGAACTATTTGTGATGGGAACTATGAAAGGATGAAAATGATCGTGGATTTGTGAAATTGTGATGGAATTCCGGAATGAGGAATTGGGGATAGATCATCTTGGCATGGGTGTGAAGGATTAAGTTTTCACTTTCCTCGTTAAGGAAGGTGAAGTGATGATGTTTTGGCCCTTGAGTCTTCAATAAGGATCCACTAAGACCCTCCAAGGTGAGGGTGCGTTTGTGGCCGACAACGGTGGTGTAGGTGTTCTCCTTGGTGCCTAATTAAACACATAGACTAAATGCATTGTATTGTGGTTGTGGTTGTGATTGTGATTGTGATTGTGATTGTAATGCATTGTGGTTGACAATGTGACTTTATGCCTTGGATGGTGAATATTGTTGTGATCATGTGAACTGAGAACCATGCTGATGTTGGTGAGTTATGTGAATCCTAGTGTAGAGAACTAATTTGGTTGATCACCTAGACTACTTTATGACTAAAACTGCAATGTGGTGATGTTGAACTTATGATAATTTGATGATACATGTTTGTGGTTGATGATGTTTTATATTTGTAGTTTGAGAATTACTGTTGTGGTTTGATAATGAAACGATGAACATGTTAGGGTAGATATCACCTAGAACTAATCTAAGGGCTAATAATTGGTTAAACTTAAGAAAATTGCTCTAATGTTCTTGTACTATTGAGGGGTATTGGTAGAACCCTTTTGGTTTAGTTCAATGCATGGGTGACAGGTTGCCTCTCTTAGTTTCATTAGGAAGTTGATCCTTCTTTCCCCCATTCAGTTAGAAGTGGTGTTTACCAGAATTATGGACCAGATAATAGTTGTTGCTCATAGTAGAAGTTAGGTGTGACATCATAGATGAGGTAGACATCTAGTGGTTGTGATTGAGGATTGAAGACATGGTGTTTTCTATTTTTAGTTTACATTTGGGAGTTTATGTTGAGATGTCGTTTTGGGTTTAGGCATGTTGTTGGATTTCTATTTTTAATTATGGAAGCTTTCATTCGAATTTTGGTTTTATGTTATTCTTATTTATGTTTTTAATGGTTCTATTTCTAGTTTTCATTTCAAGTGAAACCATAGTGCTTTTTTCCCAATTTAACTAATGGGTTCGACCTTAGTGAATCAGATGGGGTGTTACATGATTCGTCCTCGATATTAGCTCAATCTCAAAGGAAATATCCCACTCTAGCTAGAGGTAAGCTAGGAAAGTCCTTTGGGAACACGTTTGGAAACTCATTCATCACATGCACCTGCTCCAATGTCACACCAACTATTCACTATCATGTGTGCTATAAAATCCTCACATCCTTGCTCGAGTCTTCAAGGTTGACAAGAACAAAACGTGCACAACTCTTACATGCTTACTTCTTTGAACACAACCTCCCGTTGATCAGGTGTAAACAACTAGCTTAACCAACTTCTTCTAACAATCCACCACAACCTCATGGTGAGACAATGAGTCCATACAAAATATGAAAAGGTAGGTGGTGGTGGGGAGGGAGAGGGTGGTGAGGAGCTTAGTGGTGGTGGGGAGGGAGAGGGGGGCAGAGGTAGGGGTGGAAATTGAGTTGGGATTAGCCTGACTCGGTCAAACCAGGCTTTAGGCTACTCAACTAGTGATATAAAAAGCCTGAGCCCGACAAGTCATAGTGATCGGGTAGCCCGAAGCGCGATTGACCGATTTGGGTTGGGTCAGGGTTACCCGATTATTGATCACGAGTCCAAAATTACCCAAATTTCAAATTTGATATAACCATTTTTAACCTGCTGGTTCATGATGAATTTATATCATGTTCAAATTGGATAAAAATCCATGAAAAGTAGAGTAACAACTCCAATGAGGTGGAGATTTCTTATTTTTTAAACGAACGGAACATTACAGGAGGCCAACCATGGTTACTTATATATAATTATAGCAGAAGATGGATTCTTGAGGAGATATTGTAATATCATCGAATGACTTTTTCCAAAGCAATCAAGTGATGTTTTTTTTATTTTTTGACAAAGCTGGATTTCATTAATTAAATTTAATAAAACCGAGAAGGGTTAACAATGAAGAAGGAAAAGAAAAAGAGATACAAGGAAAGCCCATTAAGGCCAAGCACAAAGCCCAACCCTAAAAACCTAACCCTAATATCATCTTCTTCAAATCATCACAACACCTGCTACCAAGCTCCATTTTGAAGGAACATCTAATTGGAAGAGAACAAGAAGGAGCAGCCTTGGAGACCCACCCATCTTCGATCCATCAAACAGCAACAAGAGCCAAGCCATAAGCAAGTGTTGATAGCAACTCTGCCTCAAGACTCCAAGATCTGAACTCCTGACGAAATATATCATCATGCATCTCCGAATCACCATGAAAAACAAGTGAAGGAGGAAGAAGCAAATCATAGATACAAATCTATAGCTCCCATTGAAAACCAGCCCACCAAATCAACCTTGAATAGACGAAGATGAAGGTAGCAAAATAGGTTCCATGAAGGAGAGAAGCAAAGACTCTATGAAGGAGAAAGATAAGGCTCCTTGAAGGAGAAAGGAAGCAAATGTAAGAGAATCACTTAGGGAACAACACAACAAGAGAGAAACTACAACAGAACAACAAGAGAAACACATCCCCGAGCAAAGAAAAAGGGAAACGAAGGAAGGTCGGAGGGGCTTGCTGCCGCCTGCCTCTAGCCGGAGCCAAGAACCGACGGTAGCAAGCATGCAGAACAAAGGTAAAGTTAGAGAGAGGCGAGAGAGATTTGAAAAAAGAAAAAGAAGAGAGAGAATGGAATGCAATTAAGTTCAAGTGGAATCTAATGCAATCGTGTGATGGAAGTTGAAACAATTGTATGACAAACTTAAACTCGATCTTGTAATTTTCTGCTATTTTCTTCTCATCATACTTTGTGTGGTGAGAAGATTTTAATAAAAACCATCACTTATAAAAAAAAAACAATTGTATGACAAACTATATAAATTATAGTTATAACAAATTATTACTATATATTGTGAAGTTTTTGTGGGTGCGATACTCTAGTTCATATTATATTCAATTTGAGTAACAAATCATGAATCATTAAAGGTGAGAAATTATTTTACATGACTATTTGGTTCAAAATATTGATATGTATGAATTTGTAGAAGCTTTGATTTGTGTGTTCGGGTTGGCTGAGTTATGCCACACTTTTCAGGGTTTTACCCGAAAAGCTTGAAAGACCAAATCTCTGCATTTAGCAAACCCGAGTCCAATTTAACTGGTCCGGGCCAGGTTTCTCACCCCTAGCCAGAGGAGCTCGGTGGTGGTATGAGAATTGTGATTTTATTTTTTTAAATTAAGAAATGAATATGTTAATTTTCATTATTTAATTTTAATGGACGTGGCAACATGTGTTGTGACAAACATTGTCGTATCAATTAACATGCTAGATTTAGGGTTTAGAGTTCTATTAATTTTTTAAAAAAAAATTAATGAAAGTCTGCATTTTTCTTTCATCTGGATTTTTTTATAGTGTTTACCTCTAACATATTGATTTGACTAAATTAGTATATTAGTGGTACTTTAGGACTTTTCACCATAATAAATAAAAAAATTAAACCATGTACCAAAATAAATACGTTTTGAAACTATATAAATATGTAGGTATATTCGCCCCAGGTCTAGGCGAACTCGCCCCAGGTCTGGCGAACTCGCCCCAGGATACAGGCGTAATCGCCTGTCTATCTAACTCAAACTCAAATGTAATCTACAAATCTACAAATATATATAAGCATTTTAGCCTTTTTCCTATTGTCACCTAGGATTCTCCATGTCTCTCCTTAATTGTAGGAAATTGGCCAATCAATGAATTTTATATGATTTAAATTTATTAAAAATATTTTTTTTAATAAAGGTGATAATTTTTCAGTAACTACAAGACTCGAACCCACAACCTCAAGGATAAAATTATGTGCTTTACCAACTAAGCTAGACAAATTAATTTATAATTACATTAAAACATTAAAGCACATTGCTGGGTCTTTCACCATAATAAATAAATAAATGAAACTATGTACCAAAATAAATACGTTCTGAAAGTATGAACGTTTATGGGTATAAACGCCCAGACCATAGGCGACTTCGCCCAGGCCCCAGGCGTTTTCGCCTATGGTCCAGGCGTAATTTGTTCTGAACGATTCCTGAGCAGATTCCTGACCGGTTCAGAGCAGACCCGTAACTAAATGGGAGCCCCAGGCGATTTCACCTATACCTTGGGCGTTTTCGCCTGTACCATGGGCGAAAACGCCTGAGGTAATGTGGATCAACGTCCTATAAATACCAGCTCCTCTCAAGCCTTATTTCATCAAAAAAAAAAACCACTCAGGTAGTTCAAAATTGTTTGTCAACATTGAAAGATGGCCGACTCTGGTAGTTTCCGCGACTTTCGTATCCAGGTGTTTTTGGGGGGTCGAATCGTCCAGGATTGGTCTGGATTAGCATACGATGGTGGAGAGAACGTCCATCTGAAAATGACCAAGCAAGCCAGCTATGGTAGCTTGGTCACCACGTTCGGGAGGAAAATGGGGTTTGGTCCGGATCGGCTGATCCAGTCATTTGTTTGGAGGATGCCGATATTCATCCAGGGGACTCTGTCGCATTACGTTGCTCGTACCATAAAAGATGATACCGGTGCGCAAGTCATCTACGACATAGTTCGCCGTAACCCTTCTGTTGTAGTTGTCCAGTTGTACGCCTTGATAGAAGAGGAGCCGTCTCACTACTCCTGGGTGCAAGGGGTCATGCCACCTCAGATCGAAGAGCAGAGCCAAACATACGATGGATCATACATGGCTACCAGTCGTGTAGGTCCGGAGGGGGAGGTGGTCGATCAAGAGGGAGTGGCGCGAGATGAATATGTCACCTCTGATGACTCGGATGACGAAAGAAGCCATTGCACGGAGGACGAAGGGAATCCTAATGTCGACGATGACATCGGCCAAACTGACGAGGAAGACGACGACGCGGGTGAGAGAGCCACGGAAGAGAGCGTAGACATATATGTGCCACCGGAACATGCCACGAGCGGGGGTGATGATACTGACGACATCATGACAATCTCCAACACCTACTCCATGGATAGGCGTTTCCAGATCCCAATGAAGTCGTACTGGTCGGTGGAGATGGAATTCTACTCTGGACAAGCATTCGCAACGAAAGCCCAACTTGTGTCCCTAACGAAGAGTCAAGCAGTCCTCCGCAACTATAAGTACAAGGTGACCACCTCCAACCCGAAGGAATGCCACCCGCCGCCGCTTTAGAGAGGGGCTGGAGGATAGAGCCATTTGTATTAATCGTAATAAAGTCACTCGGCCCTGCCTTCCATCCGATGTGAGTGTCAATGCGCCTCGTGGCCCCCTTGGAGAAATTGTTAAGTAGGGGATTCATAAAATAAAAAAATTGAAATTAAAATGTATTTTGTTAAAGACCAAAATAGGCATATAAATAATTCTCATGTCAATCTACTATTTTTAATTGGGGTAAATCTTCAAATATATATAAGCATTTTACCTTTTTTCCTATTGCCACCTAAGATTTTCTATGCCGCTCCTTAATTGTAGGAAATTGGCCAATCAATGAATTTTATATGATTTAAATTTATTAAAAAAAATTTTTTTAATAAAGGTGATAATTTTTCAATAACTACAAGACTCGAACCCACAACCTCAAGGATAAAATTATGTGCTTTACCAACTAAGCTAGACAAATTAATTTATAATTACATTAAAACATTAAAGCACATTGCTCATATGTATTTTACTATACAAATTGAAGCACATTTCACCCTTAATGGTTAGCACATTCATTAGTTTTATGATAACCAATAGTTTATTGTAGAAATACACTACCAAGTTGAATAGATAGTAGAGTGAATGAAATTATGATAATAGTTTATTCTGAGATGATGATACTTTTTTTAAATGGGCTCTGTGTTGTTTAATAATCGGGCTCGACCCTCTGTGTAGAATAATTAAATCATTATATTGGATAATGTATTTGCTCACATGAATTTTTAATAGACATTCAAGATAACTAAGCCATTGATTAATTCCCTTTAAAAAATCATTGATTAATGGTCAATGATCGATTTGCATAAAGCTTAAAAATTTATGAATATTTAAGAGAAGTATTTTCAGTTAATATATCTATTGAGCTACAAAAAACTGAAGAAATAAAGTTGTACCTTAGTAACATCAATGGTGAGTGCAGTTATGAGTGTATACGAGTATGAGTGAGATCGTAAGTGAAACGCGTTACATGCCATTAAGTATTAACCAATTCAGAGTATCGATCGAGTTGTGTTCAGTTTGAATTGGGCGTATTCATTAAACATACATGCAATCATATAATATGATCCTTATTTTGAAATTGTTTTTAAGTTTTAAAGGGTCAATTGAACTTTCATTTTTCATTATGTTTAACTATTCCTCAGTTTTTTATAGTGATAGTTTCTTTTGTCTCCACTTTATTTGTTTGCATATGCTTTGAGAGAATTGCAATTTTATCTTCCATTTATATTGAACTTAATTTTGTTGGTAAATTATTTGAAGGACTCCAAGTTTGGTAAGTCATAATTTCATTTGATCAAGGATCAAACTGCTAAAATTTTAAAATTTACGAATATTTAAGAGAATCATTTGTGATTTAAAATATTTATTGATCAAGAGAAAACTAAAGAAATAAGGTCATACCTTAGTAAGATCAATGGTGAGTGAGGTCATAAGTGTATAAGAGTATGAGTCATGAGATCGTAAGTAAAGCGGGTTACATGTCATCAACTATTAACAAATTTGGATTATTGATTGAGTTGACTTAGTTTGAATTAGGCATATTCATTAAACTTAAATACATTCATATAACATTATCATTATTTTCAAATTATTTTAAGTTATAACAGGCAAATTGATGTTTCATTTTTATTACGTTTAACTATTCCTTAAAATATTTTTTTTTACTGTAATGATTTATTTAGTCTCGAATTTATTTGTTTGCAAATGCATCAAGAAAGTTGCAATTTTTTCATTTGTCTTGAACTATATTTTGTTGATAAATTATTTGAATAATTCTAAGTTTGGTAAGTCATTAATAAATTTGATCAAGGATCAAGCTGCATAAATCTTAAAAATTTATGAATATTAAAGAGAATTATTTTTAATTAATATATTTATTAGGCTAGACAAAATTGTACAAATAAAGTTTGTACGTTAGTAAGATCAATGGTGCAGAGTTCATGAGTGTACCGTAAGTAAAATTGTCATTAACTATTAACAAATGAAGAGTATTGATCGAGTTGTGTTAGTTTGAATTGGGCATATGTATTAAACCTAAATACATTCATATAACATGATATTTATTTTCAAAATTTTTAAGTTTTAACGGGCCAATATAATCGAGGTTTCATTTTTCATTATGTTTAAGAATTCCTCAAAATAATTTTTTAACAGTGATGGTTTATTTAATCTCGACTTTATTTGTTTGAAATGCTTCAGGAAAGTTACAATTTTATTTTTCATTTGTCTTGAAATTACCTTTGTTGGTAAATTATTTGAAGGACTCTAAGTTTGGTAAGTCATTAATTAATTTTATTAAGCTACATAAATTATTAAAATTTATGGATATTTAAGAGAATTATTTTTTAATTAATATATTTATAATATAGAGAAAACTAAGGAAATAAGATTCTACCTTAGTAAGGTCAATGGTGAGTGAGGTCATGAGTGTATAAGAGTATGAATCATGGGATCGTAAGTAAAATGAGTTACATGACATTAACTATAAAAAAATTGAGGGTATTGATCGAGTTGAGTCAGTTTAAATTGGGAATATTCATTAAAACTAAATACATTCTTATAACTTGATTCATATTTTAAAATTCTTTTAATATCTAACTGGCCAATTGATGTTTCATTTTCATTATATGTTCAACTATTCCAAAAAATAATTTTTTTTACGATGGTTGATTCTTTAGTCTCGACTTTATTTGTTTGGAAATGTTTCGTGAGAGTTGCAATTTTGTTTTTCATATTCATTTTTATTGAATTTTTTTGGAAAATTATTTTCAAGTACTCAAAATTTGGAAAGTCGTTAATTAATTTGATCAGGGATCAAACTGCATAAAACATAAAAAATCATGAACATTTAAGAGAATTTTTTTCAAGTAATATATTTAATGATATAGAGAAAACTGAAGAAAAGGGTTATTTTAGTAAGATCAACGGTGAGTGAGATCATGATGAAAGAGTATGAGTCATGGGATCGTTAGTAAAATGGGTTACATGTCATTAGTTATTAACAAATTTAAAGTATTGATCGAGTTGATTAGTTTGAATTAGACATATTCATTAAACCTAAATACATTCATATAACATAATCCTTATTTCCAAATTATTTTAAGTTTTAACACGCCAATTGAGGTTCCAATTTTGTTTATGTCAAAAAAATTTATAGTGATGATTTCTTTAGCCTCGAGTATTGTTTGCAAATATTTTGAGAAAATTGCATTTTTTCCATTTGTCTTAAATAGACTTTTGTTGGGAGAGCATTTGAATTAATATTTGGTTTAGAGTATCACTAATTCAAAAATTTTGTGTGAATAAGAAGTAAAATTCAAATGTATTTTTTCCTTTTCAATGATCATAAATGAACCTATTTTATTTTAGTATGTAATTAAAATTAATTACTGTCCCAAAATATCTTATGGTTAATCACAATATTCAAATTAAATATTATATTTTTTTTGGGTGTGTATAAAGAATCATCTAGCTAATATATGAGTGGTTAAAATTAGAGAGATATAATTTAAAACTCTCTCTTTAATAATAGGATATTAACCTATCATATTATTTTGTTTCTTCTGATTTTAAATTATTCAACAAATTAAATTATTAATAAATAAAATTCCAAATAGTTTTTAAACATAATAAAGTTTAGGAAAAAGTAAAATTATTCATTTTAATTATTTTAATTGAAATTATTAAATTATATTTTAAAATAAAATGTGTGACTCACTTTTTAATTTTAGTTTATTTCTATATTTTCTACTTTAATCTGTTTAATTTCTCACTATGTAATATGTTAACTAATTTGACCCACTGAGTGTTCGTTTAATTTTAATCATTCAATTCAATTTTTTTGTTAATTTACAATTTATTAAAAAAATATTAAATCTATCATTATAAAATAATATTTTTATTAATTATACTTATAAAAATATAACATATCGGCCAACGGGCCGAAACAATGCTAGTTACAAAATGATTACTTTGCAACAGGATACCCAATTTTTTATAATTACAAAATGATCACTAGTTTATGTAATTTTATAAAATAATCATTGAAGTTTGAATTTCAATAATGAATTTAACTGTGCTACCGTAATCGTAACTAAATTGAATTTAATCCTTACTCGTGAGCTTGTCGCTGATTAATTCTTTAACTCGTGAGCTTGTCGATGATTAATTCTTTAAAAAGTTAAAGAGCCAAACTCAACGAGTTGACGAATCGAGCTGAATCGGGTAGGCTCGAACTCGACCATCGAGTTCGAGCTCGCTCAGTTCGAATGATATAGACTCGACAAGTTAACAAGTTTTTTTAATTTAATAAATGAGCGAGTTCGAGCCTACCCGATTCATCTCGATTCGAACGATATAGACTCAACAAGTCAACAAGTTTTTTTAGTTTCAATAAATGAGCGAGTTCGAGCCTACCCGATTCAGCTCGATGCTCGAGCTCGCTCGATTCGAACGATATAGACTCAACAAGTCAACAAGTTTTTTGAATTTCAATAAATGAAGAGTTCGAGCCTACCCAATTTAGCTCGATGCTCGAATCATTAAGTTTGGCTCGTTAACTTGTTAAAAAATTAATTAGCGACAAGCTCGCGAGTAAGGATTAAATTCAATTTAGTTACGATTACGGTAGCACAGTTAAATTCATTATTGAAATTCAAACTTCAATGATTATTTTATAAAATTACATAAACTAGTGATCATTTGGTAATTATAAAAAATTGGGTATCCTGTTTGCAAAGTAATCGTTTTGTAATTACATTTGAGTTTGAGTTAGATAGACATGCGACTACGCCTACATCTGGGGCGAGTTCGTTTAGGCCTGGGGCGAGTATACCTGCATATGTACATAGTTTCAGAACATATTTATTTTGGTACATAGTTAAATTTTTTTATTTACTATTGTGAGAAGTGTTAATACTTTATATTCTCCTTTTGAGTTTTATTCAGATGAATGAAACTTTAGTTTTATAGAAAATAACTATACTTTGACGTGTAATTTATTCCACCATGAGAATTCAGGGACATGGGAATCCGAGCCGTGAATGTATATACTAATTTCTGATGCCGTGTGGAGTGGCTTTTCGATCGATCGATCGATCGATCATCTTTCCAGTAGTACTAGTCCACGATGACACAACTGAAAGTACATACAGTGATCCCTCATCTTTAGCATCCACTTCCTTTCCCTTTTAATTTTAAGTTTACCCAGTGGGTGCATGTGGATGAAGTATAGACATAGAGAGTAATAAGGGGAGATGCACTTTATATACCAGCTCCTGAGCACCCTACCCTAGTTTGTGTAAACAGTACTATAAGCAGCAACAGCACACAGAGATAGATAGATAGATAGATAGATAGATAGATAGATAGAGAGAGAGAGAATATGAATGTCAGGTTAAGGATGAGAAGATGGATCAGATTTTTAGATTTCGGGTATGGGAAAACCGTGACTCTTCTGAAACCATGCAGAAGATACATCATGACAATCCACCTGATGATCACGACCCTTCATTCTGTCTCTTCCTACCTTAGTTCTATGCTTTTTTCTCATCTCTTGGAACGTACCCAGCAATAGTTATTAACTCACTTACTCACTGAACTTGTCTTCCCTTTAAGAAAATCTGAAAAATCTTATCAATAACTTGACGTGATAGCTAGATTGGTAAATTAATCATCTTCTAAACGAGTAACTAGTTGATAGAGTGGTTCATGCCAAGCACAAAACTTGGTTGGTCATGTATCATGACAATATTATCCGGTGGCGGAAGTGAAGGGTGTTTATCTTTGGTCTGACCTAGGGGCGGATTTGATGGTGGGGTTCCTCATGCCTCCGGCCCACCTCCACTCCCGTGTCTAGAGCTACGAAATGTGAAAGTAGACTAACCCAATACATAAGAAATGATGAATCAGATGAAAGCACAAAGAAACTTGGCATTCATCAGATACAACTAAAGTAACCTCTCCCTCAATGTCGACGTCGCGCCAACCACGATGAAAGCACAAAGCGCAAGCGTCCCTACAAGTAAGAAGTTCTAACATAAGAGAATCATAAATACTAGAATACAAGATACCTGTCACGAAGAGAATTTCTGTTGAGGAGTCCCGTAGGATCAATCCAACTACCCCCTCCTGCCGAGACTATATATCATCGCATCATCCACAAATATATATCTTGAGTTAGTTGGGGGCCTGGAGAAGAGAATCACAATATTTGTTGGGTGGGTGGAAGTGGGGGCAGATGAGACAAATAAGGGAAGAGACTAAGGGGGAGAAGGATAATTACAGATGCACTCTAACTATTTACCTATAAGATAAGAGATTTATCAGTCTCCAACGTATACCAGACTTGAAGAAGTTATCTTGTACATGATGAACATCTATGTTCTACATATTATACACTGAGTCTGATTAATTTGATTTTTGGCCGAAATTTGAGTGTTAGAGTGCTTTAATATTACCCGGGTGAAATAGAATAGAATAGAATAGAATGAGCATGTGCCAAGGAATTATTATTATAGCAAAAAGAAGAGAGATGGACCCATAATTATTATTCATCAAGAGAAGAAAAGAAGAAATAAACAAGGGAGACAAAAGGCAAAAGTGCGTTCATCATTGTAAATTGTAATTGATGTCCTCAATGAATGAAAACCCCACTCAGATACGTAGTATAATTCTTTTTTATTTTGTTACATAAAGAAAATGCATGGACGTACATTTTAGATTTTACCCTCCTCAATCAATGAAACTGAAACCAGCATCAGCATGCATGCAAACGTTAATCGTCTCTACTCTTTACTACTTCCTCTCCTCCAGTACCAACCACATCAGTACATATATTATATATACAGGTTTACTAATTCATAATGATTTTGGGGTTTCAAATTTGTTAATTAAAACCTTAACAAATAATTCTACTGGACATCAAAACTGTCGACAGTTCTAAGTATTTGATCTAATACTGGGTTTTTTAGATACCGTTGTTTTCGTTAATTACATTTATATTTTATCAACTAATAATTTGAATCAATATTCAAAGAGTTCCTAACAACTCCATAATTGGAAACTGTTTTTAATTACATCTACCTTTACGCCTTTACTGCATCCCCCTCAATCATACGTAATCTCTCATACTTATCAGCTTTTTCACTGTTGCACGTAACAAAACAAAACAAAACAAAACAAAAAAACATTACTACCACCTAGGTAGAGAGCTATATAGCTACTAACTTACTACTAAGAACCTCCCACCCACTTTACGACTTCAATGTTCAAACCTTTTGACTAATTTCCTGAATTTCCTCGCCCTTTAGTAGTGTCCATTATTATATGATTGAGGCTCTGTCACTCTGTGCATGTGTATGGATAATAATAAATAGACTGTTGGTGATTACTAAATAATACAACTTTTCAACAACACCGACGGAGCCTAGCTACAAGCCTACAATCGACATGAGTACTAGTTAATTATCTTAAACAACCAAACTACAACTATATCTCATGACCACTTGATTTCATTTACCTTCTAAATTACTCAATGCATGCTAGATCAAATCTTAAGTCTTAACTAGTGACCAACAGAGAACAAATCCTGCCAGATCTCAGAGAAAGCCTGGATGATAACCCCATGATGAACCTTTGAATTCAACGACAAGAAACATTGAAGCAGCTGCTCCAAATCATTCTCATGAAACATCTCCTTCTCCATTATCATCTCAGCCATAGACCTCTTGAAGTCCTCCCTTGGATCCTCAGACTTCTTCACCACTGCATAGCTCTCCCTCACTTTCCCTTCAAGCACCCTGCACGGCATCACCCACTTCTGGAACCGAGACAGTCTTGCCGGCGACCCCACTACCATCTCTTCACCCTCATTCTTCCTTCTCCGACGACGTCGCTTCATCTTCCTCCTCGACGAAGCTGCTGCTGCTGCTTCTCTTATGGTCTCCAGCTGAGGGTTGAATTTGAACAACTCTGGGGACGATGACTCATCCCCTGTAGAGAAGCTTCTGGAAGACGACACCAACGCCTCCGTTTCCACGTTGTTTTCGTCGTCTTCGTAGTCGTCGTCGGCGGAGCTGAAGATCCCAGATCCGGCTGAGGAGGTTGACATGCGGGTCCTCGTCGTTTTGTTCTTCCGGACGCACCGTTTTGTCCTTGTCGGAGGCTTGGATGAATTTTCGCTGCGGAGAGGAACCATATTGTTGTGGTGATTAATGTTGGCGACAACGTGCCATTTATCCTCTTCTTCCCATTGGAACTGGTGTCTCGGCTCGGACTTACGGCAGCGAGCTTTCTCCGACGACTGGCTGTGAGAGGGGGCGGCGACGGGGGTTTCCGAGATGCAGCCGCAGCCGCCGCCGATGGATGTGATGGCGGAGGAGACGTGGCGCTTGATGGAAGAGTGGACTAGTGCGGCGGCGGAGGAGGAGGAGGAAGGTACCATAGGATCTTTGGAGCGGGAGTTATGGAAAGATGAGATTACTCCTCTAAACTTCCCCATTTAATTTTTCCTCTTTAATTCGTTGCCTTTCTTTTTCGTTCTTGCTTTCGACTATTGGCTTGGCTCTTCCTTCAGGCGACCCACTAACTCAGTCTTATATAAACGGGCGATGATGGAAACCAGGTTTTTTTGGCTTAATATCCATTTTGGTCATTAATGTATAGAGTTGTGACAAAGTGATCATTAATCTTTGATGTGTAACTAAGGTGTCACTGACCTATTGCAGTTTAACAATGTGATAATTTCGTCAACTTTTCATCCAAAACATCACATATACAAGAGTTGTATGTAATTTGCTTGTAGAAGAATGCAAATGGAGGAATCAGAACGAGCATTTCTCTGAAGAAAAATAAAAGTTAATTTCGTTCAGTCTAATTATGTACGGTCAAAATTTCCACAATATTCAAATTCCATAACATTTATCAATAAAGCTTCCAAAAGAACCAAAATTTAGCAAATGTCATCGGCCAAAACTAAGATCATACGAAGAGGAAATTTAATTAAGGGAGAAGAAACCTTTCGATGGATTGAGTATGAAGTCAATGGAAGAACTAAGAAGAAGAAATATATGGATATACCTTCCTTACACAACAACAAAATATATGGATACTTTTAAAGAACAAATACTATATATGCCTCTAGGGTCCGGATCCAGCTCCAACCTTTTCCAAGGGTTGGAGGTGTTCCAACCTTTTCTCAACCATTAGATCACCTTTGACCCTTTGACTTATCTAATGGTCCAGATTTATTAGGGGTATTTAGGACTTTACACATTATTTAATTATTATATTTAATTTAAATATTTTTTTTTATTTTTTTATTTAAATATTTTATGTTTAATAGATTACAGTTGGCAACACTCCATCGCTGGCGACCGTTGCCGGCGACTTTTCCGGTGACATTCGCCGGCGACTTTTCCGGCGATCGTTGTCGGCGACTTTTCCGACGACTGTCGCCGACGACTTTTCTAGCAATTTTTTCGGTGATCGTGATCGGTGACTTTTCTGGTGAGGCTCTGATTATTTTTTCGGTGACCGGTCAACTTCCGGCGAGACTCCGATGACTTTTTCGGCGAAGGCATGTTAACTAGTTAACACCTTTTTTGTTGTTAACTAGTTAACAGTGTTTTTTAAACTGATAACTAGTTAATATGGTTTTTAAACTGATAACTAGTTAACAGCGTTTTTTGTTGATAACTTGTTAACAGATTTTAACCTGATAACTAGTTAACAAATTATCATATAATCAAAATTTTAACGAGATATTTTTTTAACATGTTATCTGACTAGCTATGTTATTTTTACATAGTTAACTTGTTAACAAATTTTAGGTGATAACTTGTTATCAACATTAGTTAACTTGTTATCAAAATTAGTTAATTAGTTTTCAAAATTAATTAACTAGTTAGTTTGTTATTAACTAGTTAACTTGTTAACATCACGATTATCGAGTTAACTAGTTAACATCACGATTGGATAATTACTTAACATCACAATTGGATAACTACTTAACATCACAATTGGATAACTACTTAACAAGATTTTTAGTTGATAACTAGTTAACAAAATTAGTTATCTCGTTATCAAATTAGTTAATTAGTTAACACATATTTTTTGTTGTTAACTAGTTAACAGTGTTTTTTAAACACTGTTAACTAGTTAACAACGTTTTTTGTTTTAAAACTTGTTAACAGATTTTGGTGATAATTTGTTATCAACATTAGTTAACTAGTTACTAAATTAACATAATTAGTTAACTAGATAACTTATCGAGTTAACTAGTTAACATCTTTTTTTTTTCAAAGATAGCTCCTATAGGAGAATCAAGGCAGTAAGCTGTAAATTAACTATAATCTACCCAGGGTGACTAAGATAACTAGTTAACTTTTTTTTAAGATGATAACTAGTTAACCAATCGAGTTAACTAGTTAACAAATCGAGTTAACTAGTTATCCAATCGTGTTAACTAGTTATCATGTTGTTAACTAGTTAACCAACCAAGTTAACGAGTTGTGTCCAAACTCCCTAGGCTACTGAGTTACAATCAGTTGTACCATCAAGATAATGAAAGCAAAGAAGATTAAGTAGGCTTACTTCAAACTTCAAACATAGATTCTAATCGGACAACAAGATAAACTGCGTTTCAATCCATCCAATTCTCAAATCATTTCAAAGGTATTGAAAGCTATACGATTCATTGGTAAGCGCAAAAAATAGAAAGAAACTAGAATCGAACAAATGAAATCCACAAATATCTAATTGTAACTCAGTACTCCGGCCACCGCCACGATCACCTTCCTAATCACCACCAACGTCTCCTCCTTCTTCACCGTGGCACCACTACCGTAAACTTCTCTCCCCACACCACCTCACACCCAAGAACTGGAGAGGCTTAAACAGAGCAACCATGGGGAAAGATCCTTCAACTTGTGTCTTGCAGCTGCATCCCTTCTAAAACGTCTTGGCATATCAATGGACACCCAAAAACGACTCGGTACAATTCCTGGAGTTGAGATTGGGGACAAGTTTCAGTTCAGGCTACATTGCCAATACACAGCTGGTGTTGATTTCATGGTTAGGAGGGAGGACGGAGGGGAATTGGAATTTTGTAGCCTAATTTAAAATTTTATGTACCGTCAGTAGCCAATTACGTAATTATGTCCAAAATTAGCACAATCTGACTGGCAGTCAGCGCGTAGCCAGCCAGCCAGCCAGCTTATAGCTGGCCAGCCAGCGCAGCGCTGGCTAGCTAGCGTAGGAATTCCTCTTTGAATTTGCAGGTGAAATACAAATATGGACAAATAGCAATTTAGTCACTTTCTTTACCTATTTTACAAATGAGTTATTATTACTATTAATATTATTAATTTGATAATATAAGCCAACCTTGATAAAATGATAATATATATAAGCTAGAATTAATTAAAGAAAATTATATTAGCCATCACAATCTCTCGAGTTACGGATCCCGAGGTCACGTTTATTGGAGGCACAACAATTCAAAGTTAAAACAACGACAAACGTGACATTGGAATTCATAATTCAAAGTTAAAACAAACGTGACCCGAGGTCACTTCCCGCTGGTCTGGCTATGCGTTGCGCTGGTTATGCACTGATTGATTCAAAGTTAAAACTATTATTGGAAGTCGTTGTCTCCTTCATCATTGTGCCTCCAACAAATGTGACATCGGGATCCGTAACTCGAGAGATTGTGATGGCTAATATAATTTTCTTTAATTAATTCTAGCTTATATATATTATCATTTTATCAAGGTTGGCTTATATTATCAAATTAATAATATTAATAGTAATAATAACTCATTTGTAAAATAGGTAAAGAAAGTGACTAAATTGCTATTTGTCCATATTTGTATTTCACCTGCAAATTCAAAGAGGAATTCCTACGCTAGCTAGCCAGCGCTGCGCTGGCTGGCCAGCTATGCGCTGGCTGGCTACGCGCTGGCTGTCAATCAGATTGTGCTAGTTTTGGACATAATTACGCAATTGGCTACTGACGGTACATAAAATTTTAAATTAGGCTACAAAATTCCAATTCCCGAGGACGGAGTTAGGTTAGAAGTACGATACCAAAACATTGTCAAATCTCAATTCTACAAACAAATCAATTACCAACAACATCCTTCCCTGTCAAATTTAATCCATACCTGGCAACACCATCAAAAGTATTTAATTTAAGCAGAGGTTTCAGCCTCTCGCCATCTCGGCAAGCATCAGTCCGTTGAAGCATCAAATCGTCGTCCCCTTCGTCCACCAAAATCTCCGACAATCGTTCCGTCAGACCAATCTCGCTTCTCCCGCGTGAAACCGTACCAGATCCAGCAGTAGAGGTTTCCGCCGCGCTAGAAAAGGATGAGGAATCGTCAAAATCATCCCCGTTCAACTGGCCAGGGAAGTCGTCATTGCATTCACGCCTCATCGAGTTAGACATCTTGCTGAGTTCGTTTGAAAGGGAAGGAGGAAGCGGCGGGAGATGGGAGAATCGTCGCCGGCTGCAGGCGGAGGTGGATAATCCGCCGCCTCCGAGGTGGACGATTGGGAGCTTCCGGCGGCAGCGTCGAGGAGTTTGCCGTAACGTACATTAGCGGCAACGATGGGGATTTGACAGTGGAGATGGGGATTTGACAGTGGAGATGGGGTGGTGAATGAGATGGGAAGAATCCATGTGAGAAAGAAGAGAAGAAGTGTGAAGAGGGAAGGATTGAGGCGAAGGCGCCGAGGTGAGAGTGGAATAGAGGAAAAGGAGGGAGGGGGCTGATGAGAGGCGGCTGCTAGGATAATTAGGGTTCAATTGTATTTTCGGTATTCCGAGAATACCCTTTTGATTAGTGGGGTTGGAACCGCCCAACCTTTAAAGGTTGGGTCCGGATCCGAAGCATGTGCCTTGCAAATATCTGCCTCTGTATTTTATTTATTTATTTTAAGTTTAATAAATATTATTTTATATTTTTAGAGGCAGATAATTTATAACTGCGTCTATAAGTTATACGGAAAATTTCTTTAGAGGCAGATAATTTATAACTGCCTCTATAAGTTATACGGAAAATTCATTTAGAGGTAGATAATTTATAACTGCCTCTATACAGAAAATTCCTTTAGAGGCAGATAATTTATAACTGCCTCTATATTGTTATACAAAAAATTCATTTAATTTAGAGGTAGATAATTTAGAACCGGCTTTATAGGTTGTACAATTAAAATATTTAGGCCTAGATAATTTACAATTGTCTCTATATGTTGTACGATTAAAATTTGCAGTGGTAGATAACTTGTAAACTATATACTTTTCGTATAGATAAAATATAATTTTTTTAAAAAGGTGTATATATATATATTATATATATATATATATATGGTGAGCACTTCGGTACCCGTGGGTATCGGTACCCTATCTAGCATAAAAATTCACATTTCTATACTTTAAAAACTCAAATAATGAGTCCTGAATATATTGCAATAAGCCATGAGCGCTACTTAATAATGCTAACCCCCTTACACTAAATCTTAACCCTCAAACACTACATTACAGACTCAAAACTTTAAATCGTATTCCAAACTCTAACATTTGACAACAAGTCCAAATTCTATACTTTAAAAACTCAAATAATGAGTCCTGAACATATTGCAATAAGCCATGAGCGCTACTTAATAATGCTAACACCCTTACACTAAATCTTAACCCTCAAACACTACATTACAGACTCAAAACTCTAAATCGTATTCCAAACTCTAACATTTGACAACAAGTCCAAATTAAAAGATCATAAACCCAAAAAATAAACTCAAAACCCCTAACACCTGAACATTGAACTAAAGCTCTCAAACTCATGGGTATCGGTACCCTAGCATTAAAATTATGTATTATTTGGTGATTGAAATTTGGAGTTTGAGAGCTTTAGTTCAATGTTCAGGTGTTAGGGGGTTTGCGTTTATTTTTTGGGTTTATGATCTTTTAATTTGGACTTATCGTCAAATGTTAGAGTTTGAAATACGATTTAGAGTTTTGAGTTAGTGTTTGAGGGTTAAGATTTAATGTTTAGGGAGGTAGCATTATTAAGTAGCGCTCATGGTTTATTGCAATAGGTTTAAGACTCATTATATATATATATGTATATATGTATATGTATAATAAACATTGATGATTTTATTTTCTAATAATGATTAAGGAGAAATTTACGTTTTTCAATTTTGATTTCTTTTCTTGGCATATTTTATGCATATCGTTGAGTTTTGTGATTCATATTTAAAAAAAGCATAAAAAATATCAGTAAGTACTCCTGGACCAAGTGGTAAGAACTAAGAACTTAACACATTTCCTTCAACCACCCGAGTTCAAACCTCATAGATAGCAAAGAAGTAGAAAATGATGTATGTAAATAGTGAGATAGACCAGTAAGGGAAAATATCCTCGTAAGAATAAATTCTTTTTAAAAGCATATACATGTGGGGCCCGGCTTGGGATCAAGGAAATCAATTCTTTGATCCATCAAGGAAGGGCATTTTGGGGATTTCCAAAAAAGCTGTTCAGCCCTCACTATCGCCGGTCATGGTAAGCAGCCGCCGCCGCCCTCAATAAAATTATATATATATATTTTTAAAAAAATGTTGTTGATGTGATTTGAAATCATAACCTCTTTTACTAAATACTAAACTCCTACCACTATGCTACCAAGCACTTATTGATATTGTATAATAATAAAATTATTTTATTAAATAGATGCACATGGTTTGTAAAAAAATGTGTACATAAGGACGAAATATGTGTACACTACACTAGTATATAAAAATAGTGTGCACGTGTACGAATAGACGTTCACATGTACACACATTACATTATTAAGTAGTGTGCACATGATTTAAACAAAATATGTAAATACGAGTATAAAGTATGTGTACAATGGCGGAACCAGGATTAGTACAAGGGGGAGCCAAATTATAAATTAAAAATGGGTGCCACCGGCAAAAAAAAAATTTCGGATTTGAATAGTAGTAGAAAAATTTCATGAATCTAATACTACGTAAAACTACACAATAAATTGTTTGATTATAAGTTACTTAGTTAGTAAAAAAGAATTATATGTGCCACCGGCAATTTTTTTCCAAATTTGGATGATTTTTTATCACATATAAGTTGATTCTGAGTAACTATTTTGTAAAATTTAAGACAACATTTCACCAAAACATCGTAGTGGGGGAGCCGAACTTCAAATACCCCGGCGCCAAACTCCGAAAACACCAAATACTACATATAATTTTACACTCGATACCGGGGGAGGGGGCGCCGCGGCTCCCCCTAGCTCCCCCTATCTCCGCCATTGTATGTGTACACTAGTGTAAAAAATAAGTATGCACGTGTACGAATAGGTGTACACATTTATACATGTGTACAAGATAAGTGTACGTGTATAAAAAATGTAAGTACATAAATGTGTACGTGTATAAAACGTGTGCACATGTATAAAACGTGTGCACATGTATAAAACATGTACACATGATTCATACAAAAATATGTGCACACTAGTGTAAAAAATAAGTGTGCATGTGTACGAATAGGTGTACACGTGTATAAAATGTGTGTACACATGTACATAAACAAAATGTAAGATATTGTGTACACGTGTACAAAGAGTATGTGCACGTGTACAAAGAGTGTGTGCACGTGTACAAAGAGTGTGTGTACGTGTGCAAAAATGTAAGTACATAAACGTGTGCGTGTATAAAATGTGTACAAAACATGTACACATGTATAGAAACATGAACACATGTATAACACGTGTACGAAAAATCTTTGCAAATGAGTACACAATTTATGTACAAAAATGTGCACGTACACATGTACAAAAATGTGTACACATATTAAAAGCGAGTACGAAGCGTCATCGAAAAAAATTCCAGAAAATAGGCCCGACGACAGTGGTCCGGTGGCCGAAAAAATTTTCGAAATCGGAGCTCCGATCGTCTGGAAAATTCATCGGAGAAGTCGTCGGAGCTCCGGTCGTCTGAGCTCCGGTCGCCGGAGCTCCGGTCGCTGGAGTTCTGGTCGTCGGAGCTCCGGTCGCCGAAATTTCGGTAATTGGCTGTTTGAACTTAATTTAAAAAACTAAAAAAGAAATTAAATTAAATTAAATGGTGAAATGACCTTTTTGTCCTTTTAATTTAAACCATTCAATCTGAAAAAATAAATCAATGGCTGAGATCCTTCCTTGATAGTGTCAAGGAAGGGAGTTTTCCTTGACAGCAAGCTGGACTCTATACATGTGTCTCTAAAAAAATTATCAGCAACAAAAATAAGTGCCTCTAAAAGGCGGCTAAGATGGCAGAATAATAGTAGTTTAAAGTAGCAATTACTAACAATTATATCTGCCACTATTTCTTCCATTAGTGATAGATAACATGTGCCACCGTATTTGCCTCTAAAGACCTTTAGCGACAGGAGCGTTGGTGGCACTTAAGCTATCTGCCTCTAAAACTCTATAGAGGCAGAAAAATGACTTTTAGAGGCAAATACTGTGTGCCTCCGTAGCCAGGTTTTGTTGTAGTGTTAGGTGATGGCGATACTTGATTAAACCTAGAGTTTGTGGATGTTAATTCCTTGCTTAGGCGACGTCGATACTCAGTTAAACCTTCATGTCATCGTGAAATGAACTGAAGTTGTAGGCGATGGCGGTTATAGAGTAAAACCTTCAGGTCTTCAAGGGTTCGACCCATGTTTCATGAGTCGTGGCGTCGTGCTCTATTTGCAGGTTCCAAATGTCAGCGGAAGAAGGGGGAGAAAGAGTTAGATTGGGTTATTTAGTTTTGGTTGGTTAGTTTTCATTGGATTAGGCTAGGTTAGATTGGTTGGATGAGCTAGTTACGTAGTAAAATAGATATATATGACATGGTGGTGACGTGGATAAAATTGTTGAGGTGACTTGATGATCTATCAATTTAACGAAACTTTTAGATGGAGAGTTGACGTAATTATCACATTATTACAATTGTAATAGAATAGTGAGACTTTAGTTACATTTTAAAGATTAATGATCATTATGTTACAACTCATATGATATAGGTTGATGATAAAAATGAATATTAAGCCCAAGTTTTTTTTCCTTTTATCTTGTTTACTTCTATTCCTTCATCCTTTTTACTACCTTCCAATCAAGTACTGACAAATCAGGAAAATGAGTTGTGTAACAAAAATAAATATTGTATCAAGTATTGGGAAATCTTACCATTAAGACACCCCAAAGTGTCCTCATATGAGGACACCTCTTAGAGTCGTAGGATTTAATCTTAAAGATCCGAAGGCCTATATTAATTGGACATAAGGGTAATTTCAATATTTTATTTATTTTATAGATTTTTAATTATTGTTTATTAATTTTCGGATTTACATTGCTGATTTTTTATTCCTTTTTCTGCTCCTTTTTTTGCTCCATTTAATTTATGATAAATTAATTATCTTTTTTTAATTACTTCTTCATCTTCTTCTCTATGCTCGCCGGTTTTTGTTGTGTATCTCCGGTGGTTTTTATTTTAGATTAGTTTCTAACACTTTTAAAAGTTCCTATTTTGTGGAAATTGTTTTGAACTGTTCCTCTTTTATCATTTCGGAACAGTTCCTATTTGATTGTTCCGGAACAGTGATCCATTTCAAAAGTGATGGAACGTGTTAAAAATTGATTTTGTTCCTTATTACCAAATCGGAACACAGAAAATCATAAAACCTTGAATCAAATTGAAAATGGAACAATAATATTGAATACCTGTTCCACAATGAACTATATGGAACACTACAAACATGTTCCATAATTAACTATATGGAACACTAAAAATAACCAATGACCAGAAACTAAGAAGCAAAGATGTAGATGGCTGGTTCTAGATGGTCGGATCTAGATGGCCGGATCTCCGAACGGATTAAAGGATGCCCAGATCTATAAAGTGAATAAAGTAGAGTTGGCGAGGGTTTGAGGCGGCAGAGATGTAGATGGCTGGCGGCAGATCTGGTGTGGGGCTGGCGGCGGCAAGGACGTCGGCAGATCTAATGATGTCGAGGCTGGCGGCAGATCTGGTGTGGGGTGGCGGCGACGGCGAGGCTGGCGGTAGAGATGTAGATGGATGGCAGCAGATCTGGTGTGGTGTGGGGCTGGCGTCGGCGGGAAGGACGTCGGCAGATCTAATGATGTCGAGGTTGGCGGCAGATCTGGTGTGGGGCTAGCGGCGGCGGCGAGGCTGGCGGAAGATCTAATGATGGCGAGACTGGCGGTAGATCTGGTGTGGGCTGGTGGCAAGGTCGAGGATGGCGGCAGCGACAAGTTGGCGGCAGATCTAATGATGGTGGCGAGGCTGGCGGCGGCAGAGTGGCTGGCAGCGGTGGAGTGGTTGGCGGCGGTGGAGTGGCTGGCGGCGGCGGCGGGAGGAGAGCCCGACGGCAGGAGCTTTGAAGGGAGAGATGTAAAATAGAATTAGGGTTTGTGAAACCCTAATATGATTTAGAATATATAGGAGTTTCAAATTACTATTTTGTCCAGATTAATTTAGGCCATTAGATCTCTAATCCTATGGTTATAAGGGGTGTCCTAATATGAGGACACTAAGGGGTGTCCTAATGGTAGTAGATCCCTCAAGTATTAAAATAATGGCTAACATATCTGAGTCCTAATTGAAGAAGACTGGGTCGTGGGTTATGGGATTTGCAATTGAAAATTTATGTGGAGTGTGGCTTGGGATCAAGGAAACTGACTTCCTTGATCCCATCAAACAAGGGCAGTTTGGGTATTTTTAAAAAGTGTTGTTCAGACACCCTTTGCCGTCAGAAGTTGCCGTCCGCCTCCGGAACTCCCTTGCCGACCGCCTCCGGAACTCCTCCGCCGGTCGTCGCCGGTCCGCCGCCGCCGGAACTCCTCCGCCAACCCTCGCCGGTCCGCCGCCGCCGGAACTCCTCCGCCAACCGTCGCCGGTCCGCCACAGCCGGACCTCCTCCGCCGGTCGTCGCCGGTCCGCCGCCGTCGGCCCTCCTCCGCCGGCTGCCGGTCCTCCGCCGCCCTCAATAAAATAATTCATATTTTAAAATTTTTTTGTTGTTGCTATGATTCGAAATCATGACCTCTTTTATAAAATATTGAACTCCAACCACTACACTATTGAGCACTTATTAATGTTATATAACAATAAATTATCTTATTAATAGTATGCACATGGTTTGTACAAAAAATGTGCACACGAGTACGAAATATGTGTATACTAATATATAAACAAATGTGTGTACAGGTGTACATAAATAAATGTAAGATATTGTGTACATGTGTACAGTGAGTATGTGCACGTATATAAATATGTGCGTACACGTGTACAAAGAGTGTATGCACGTGTACAAACGAGTATGTGCACGTGTACAAACGAGTTTGTGCACGTGTACAAGATAAGTGTACACATATACAAAAATGTAAGTACATAAACGTGTGCGTGTATAAAACGTGTACAAAGCATGTACACGTGTATAGAAACGTGTACATATGTATAACACGTGTACGAAAAATCTTTGCAACTAAGTACACAATTTATGTACAAAAATGTGAACGTACACAGTTGATGTACATACACATGTACAAAAAATGTGAAAAAATTTTCCAGAAAAATAGGCCCGACGACGGTGGTCCGGTGGCCGAAATTTTTTCCGAAATCGGAGCTTCGTTCGTCTGGAAAATTTATCGGAGAAGTCATCGGAGCTCCGGTCGCCGGAGTTTCGGTCGCCGGAGTTCCGGTAGTCGGCTGTTTCAACTTAAATTAAAAAAAAAACTAAAAAAGAAATTAAATTAAATTAAATGGTGAAATTACCTTTTTACCTTTTTAATTTAAACCATTAGATCTGAAAAAATGGATCAATAGTTGAGATTGTTCATTGACACCATCAAGGAAGGCTGACAAATTTATTTGATGGCAAGCCTGAGTCATTTATGTGGAAGTTAAATGACAGAATAATACAAAGAAATCATGCACAAACAAGATATTTTATTTATATGGGTGGAGGAGACTATTTACTCAGTTTTGGATTTCATTGCTCTACGTACGTACAGTGTCTCCATTTGTTACAGTTTCAATCAAACAGCAAACTGCCAAGCACGTGAAACATCGAATTCTGTAAGTGTATATCGTACATATATGTGCAATCGCATGCATATTGTTTACAAATCAGCGGGAATTCTAGATTCTGTCTCTCCTGCTCCTCGGCTGCCATATATGGATGGTATTGGTCGGACATATTCTACTATTAATAACACACAGTATTAGGAGCCATATGCGGCTAGCTTTCACCACCACTTCCTACCGGTTACCTTTCTCTTAATTTCAAATTTTTCTCATAACAAAGGCTCCTAATTGTGATTATTACCAACAATGTTGTTTCAACAACATATGTTTGTCAGTTTGTGGATTTTAAACATTCACCTCCCACCACACATTTTTACTGTTTCAGTTAGTTTCGAATCTTGTTACAAATATACATTATAATTTATTTATTCACGGTGAACGCTCTGTTGTCCCCACTAAGAGTGGGGTACCAGTTACCCCACTAACATTTCGCTGGATAACATACTTATAATATTTTGTTTTTTTTTACGTGTCATTAAAGGATATAGATAGCATGATTTGAACAAAAAATTACTAATTTGGTAGAGATTTCAATGTAGCAATCAAACTGTACCATTGTTACCACTACAATCACATGAAATGTCCTTGCCCGTAAGATAGTTGCAATCTAATTATATCACAAATACACTAATTACAGTTAAACAAAATGTAATACACTTACTGTTAATCATAGTAACCACAAAAGCACGCTTTCGATGTAGTAATCAAAATCTTACCATGATTAACACTACTGTCACATGAAATGTGCTTGCTAGTCAGATAGTTGCAATCCCATTATATCATGAATGCATGCAACCTCATTATATAATGAATACACTCGTTGTGATTAACACCATCTTATTATCATAGCATTTACTACAAAAAAAAACTTAAGTCTGCAACATTTTTTTGTCAACAAATTTAAAATCGTTACCTAAAGTTACACATTCCATAATAGTTTTTATTTTTACCTTTTGTTACATATAGTGTAAGGTTAAAATTTCACAATGCTGGCGCCAGAATTTGTTTATGGAGGGATTCCAAAAAAAAAATTGGTAACATATACTAACCTTTAGGCAACGTTTTATATTGTCAGCTAAAATATTGAATTTCTTACAATTTTTATATCATATTCAACAACGCTTTCCATTTAACTATGTTGCCAAAAGTAAATTAAAATATCTATGTAAAGTCAAAGGCAACATTTTAGAGTCTAATTAATAATAGAAAATAAAACTTTATTAAAAAATACTCTCGTCTGCAATGCAGACGACAGTAGAAGACCTAACTTTCCCTCCAAATTCTCAAATACTCTCGTCGTCCTACCTACACCACTGTTCTTGAATCATATCCTCATCATCCTACCTTCACCTCTGAGCCTTCTGGTAAGTTTTCTTCCCATTCTTGTTCTCAAATTATCCGGGTCGGTTACCAAAATGATCACTAGACTTTGGCCCAATTAACCCGGCAGTCACTGGATTCGAAAAAATTCTTTAAACATCACCAGACTTCGGCCTCATTATCCAAACAGTCACTACCGTCTACGGACATCCAAAATTCTGTTAGTTTGCTTACGTGGCGATGTTAAGTCAATTGCCACGTCATTTGAAATTGCCACATCATTTAAAATTGTCACCTCATTTAAATTACTCCCTACCCAAAATCAAACCCATACACCCAAACCAATCTACCCACTCACCTCACCCAACCAACCGACGTCTTCTCTCTCTCTGCTTGCCGCCGACCAACCCCGGCTACCGCCGCACCTTAGCCCAGCTGTCGAAGCCCCTGCGGCCACTCCTCCGATCTGCCGCCATCCATCATTCTCCACCCCATTGAACACATAAACCCTAATTTTGGAATTGAGCACTATTTCTAGAAGACTCAGAAGCTTATTACCAGACCGATTTTGCGGACGAGCTTGGGATCGGAGATGAACTCCTTCATCTTCTTCGTCCTCGGGTGATGAAGCCACATTGTGGTGTCCATGAACTGCACGCCGTTCCTCTCGCAAGGTTCCAGAATCTTCTCCAGCTCCACCAAATCGAGCTGCTGCCCCAAATCGAGCTTCTTCCTCTCGGCGACCGCCAAATCGAGTTGTTGCCCCTAATCCAGCTCCACCAAATCGAGCTTCTTCCTCTCGGCGACCGCCAAATCGAGCTGCTGCCCCAAATCCAGCTCCACCAAATCGAGCTTCTTCCTCTCGGCGACCGCCAAATCGAGCCGCTGCCCCAAATCCTGCTCCACCAAATCGAGCTTCTTCCTCTCGGCGACCGCCGTCCCCCACCGCGAGTGCTGCCCCACGGGAACCGGAACATAGACGGCGCCCACCTCCAGATCGTCGATTACTTCGTCGTGGCTGCTGCATATCTTCACCGTCTCTGGAAGCTCGTTGGCATCGGCAAATTGCTTGGCTTCTTAAGGGGACGATGATGAGCTAGAAATTGAGTGGATGGTTGTGGTTGGGTTCAAGAGTATTGCTCTGGAGAATGATGGCTGGCGGCGGATCGGAGGGAGTGGCCGCAGGGGCTTCGACGGCTGGGCTAAGGTGCGGCGGCAGCCGGGGTTGGTCGGCGGCAAGCAGAGAGAGAGAAGACGTTGGTTGGTTGGGTGAGGTGAGTGGGTAGATTGGTTTGGGTGTATGGGTTTGATTTTAGGTAGGGAGTAATTTAAATGAGGTGGCAATTTTAAATGACGTGGCAATTTCAAATGACGTGGCAATTGACTTAACATCGCCACGTAAGCAAACTAACCGAATTTTGGATGTCCGTAGACGGTAGTGACTGCTTGGATAATGAGGCCGAAGTCTGGTGATGTTTAAAGATTTTTTTTGAATCTAGTGACTGCCGGGTTAATTGGGCCAAAGTCTAGTGATCATTTTGGTAACCGACCCCAAATTATCCTCTCCTCGTTGTCAAGGGAACTTATCGCTGTTAAGCTCCAACTGGTTGGTCTGGCCGATTCTGGGGCCAAATCGAATGCAACGGAGCCGACTCCAATCATCTGGCGACCTTGGCAGAGTTTGACGGCTATAATCTGCAAATGATCGTGGAGGCAAGTGGCGGATCCGGCAGCATCGGGAAGTTCCCTTGACATTGATTTTTTGTTTCGAATGTTGATTTTGTTTATTTCCTCATAATATATAGAGAAACTCAGAGTTGCATCTTTTCTTCTAGATTTGCCATCTTATCCTTCTTATTCCAGGTACGCATTCAATCTTTAATTCATTTACAATGGCTGATTCATTACTTTTGATTTCGTGTTTTTCCTTTACTGCTATTTAGGGGTGTGCATTTGTCCGCACCGCACCGAGCCGCAAATTTTTTTATCCGCACCGCACT
This sequence comes from Linum lewisii, assembly GCA_034768395.1. NCBI lineage: Eukaryota > Viridiplantae > Streptophyta > Magnoliopsida > Malpighiales > Linaceae > Linum > Linum lewisii. Next base: position 50,616,693 of record CM068302.1, read on the forward strand.
GAACCGCATTACGAATAATACGCGGTGCGGTTTTATTTTCATGCTCGTAGTCTGCGGTTCGGTTGAGCCGCAACCGCAATTTGGCGGTTCAAACCGCAAACCGCAAAACTCTAAATCAATGGGCTAAACTCTAAATCATCACCAGGCCTCTTTGGATGGTAATATAAAATGGCGTTAGAAAAAGGAGTCATAGAAGAAGTCGTCGGAATTTACTCCTTCAAGCAAACATTGGAACTACCCAGTCGGTAGTCGCAACTTCGGGTAAACTCAGCTCAGGGCTTTCACGCGAGGTGACAGAGAAAGATGTACATGACTTCTTCACCTTCTCCGGCGTGATTGATAACGTTGAAATCGTCAGGTAAATTTGATAGATAGATTGTACATTGGGAGATTGTGAGTTTCTATTTTAGGGTTTTCTGCTTCTGAGATGTTTGAATTGGTTTCTTATCCAGGTCTGATCTGGTAGTGAGTTTCCAAGTCGACGAGAAGGAAAAGAATTTGTGACAAAACAGAGCTGCCACCAAAGGTACAACTCTACTTGACTTTCTATATCATTTGCTGGTAGTGAGTTTATAAACTTTCAACACAACACAACACAATTCGATTTGAGTTGCTACTGACAAAGTCTTTACAGTTCTATTCTCAGTTCTTGTATCTGTATGTCAGGGCCGGACCTGAGGGTGTGCTGGTATGCCCTACAGCACAGGGCCTCAAAGTTTCGGGGGTCTCATAATTTTCGGGTTAATTAGAAACACCTAATACATATATTATATACAAATCTTGCAAAAGGTGAAGATAAATGTAATGGTGGTTTGGTGGCTTAACTGGTTGTTTGGTTGTAAGTGGTCAAGGGTTCAACTCTCATCTTTGGCAAAATAAAACTAGGATTTTTGTTCTAATCAATATTGTTTTCTTAAGTGATATTTCTATTTTCATGATCATTATTTTCTCTAAATTTATTATTAAATATATAAATATGATTAGTTATACTTTATATATAATTTCACTTTTTCATATTTTTTTTAATTGTTAATAAATTCCATATAGTCTAGGAATGACAATGAGTCTATGTGAAGGTACCTCAACACCCAAAGCCCACTTCATGGAAGATCGGGTGTAAGGAGAGTATATTTTTACGGCCATAAGGTTAGACGTATATATCATCATGAATGGGTATTATTATTGCCCCCAATCAATGGGTATACCTACCCAACCAAGTCAAGTTAGGTACTTAGGTTAACACAAATAAATTGAGTTTAAACTATCATTTTTAATAGGGCCACATAGTAAATTTAGAACAGGGACTCCGAAATTTCAGGAACGGCCCTGTGTATGTATGTAGCACTCCTTTACAGTTCTATTTTCCATTGTAGTAGCTTCTAGTTCATGTTTCTGATTCTTATAGGTGCTTGACTGCAGATTGCTCAAATGGATTCTCCATCTAACATTCCTCTGTCTGTCACTGCAACGTCAACTTCAACACTGGCCTCTTTGTCAACACAAAAAGTATGTTCCTCATAATCAATCAAATACTTTGCCATTTTACTTCCAACACAGATGGATCCTCCTTGTTTTTTACTTCCTATTTTTTGCCTTGTGGTATCTCAATTTGATTTTGCCATTATCTCTCTATTTTGGCATTATAATCTGAGTACGAAGGAGAAAAGTATGATTGTTCCCCCTTAATCTTAGTTTCTTTGTACTGAGAATAAAATCGGAGAAAAGCCCCTTATCCCTTTTTGTGGCTCTGGTTTAGTTGTTCATGCTATGGGGCTTGCCTCTCTTTTTAAGCTTCCAGAAAATAGAATTGAATGAACTCACGGATCAAGGCTGAAAAGAGATTTCTGTTTTGTGCAATTGAAACACTATGTAATTTATCTGGGCGAAGGAGTCATTTTCATCTTTTGTATTTGGTAGGTCAGCTGCTGGCTAAGCCAAAAAAAAGGTCAGCTGCTGGGTAACTTGATCTTATAACTCAGTAGTTTTCATATCGTACTTGTTAATAGAGAAGTTCGTTTGGAAATGATGTTGGAATTAAGTTTCTATTTGTTCTGAATGGAACTGCAATCTATGTTATTGTTAGTTGCCATTACAGGACAACCATGGATGAAGGTGCTCCTCGTTCTTCACTAGACTGTGTCTTCTGTTGGTGTTACCAATCGTGAAGAAAGGAGTTTAACCATAGATCTTAACTATTGGTTCTTGTTTTTCTGTTAATCTTAACTATTATTAACTTGTTAGAAATAACAAATCATGATTAAATCCGTTGAATTTGGTATTTTACTCTTTAGTATTTGTGCTCAAGCTTGAGTAATGATTGTGCTTTTTTACTTGCTCAAATGCCAAAAGGACTAACTGTGGCAGCATTGAAAAAACCAGGTTAAAAAAGGAGAAGAATTGAGCAATGAATGTAAAAATCCAGTATCCCACTAAGATTAAAGAATTCTGTAATTAAAATTAAGTTGTTTAGGTGGCAAGATAGGGTTTGTACGGGTGTAAGCTTAGGATCCAAAATCATCAGAACCCATTTGGGGAGAGAGCATTTAGTTAAAGAGTCGTAGAGAGGAAATCATAGTTTATTGACTTGAAAATATTTCAATTCATTATCATTCTTTGTTAAGTGCAAAACCCACTTGGGAAAGATTAAGGGCATGTGTAATTCTCACAACTATACAGATGTATAAATTAACTTATCTGGGCTACTCATGAAAGCCATTCATTCTGTTAAAAACCATTGGAGAATATGTTAGTATTGTGAGGCACTCCAAAGTTTCCAACTTTTTTCATAAGCTGTGTTCTTACTGTTACTCATTGCTAAAGGTTACTCCCAACTTTTCTATTATTTAAGTAGAATAAAAGGTGGTGCAGACTGATGCTGATTGCTTATTCACCTTTTCATGTATTCTTTATTCCTCAGCTTACTGATGAACTCTTATTTAAGTAGAATAACGGACGTAATTATGCACTCTGGGAATTTCAATTTTGATTTTTCATTGACGGCAAAGGGCTACTCTCGGTTCTTGACGGCACAAAGTCTCCTGCTAATGACGCTACTGCTCGAGAGAAGGAAACTTGGCAGACAAACAACGCCAAGGTTTTCTCTTTCATTCTTGGCTCCGTTGAACCTTCGATTTCCCTCACTCTTCGTTGCTTCAGCAAGGCGTCGGATGTTTGGGCACATCTCAATCAAACTTATTTGGAAGTCAACTCGTCTCGAATCTTCGAGGTGGAATATGAGCTTGCTAAGTTGTCTCAAGGGGAACTGGACATTAGGAGTTATTATCTCAAAGTCTTGGAACTTTGGACTGAACAAGATTTAATTTCCAATGCTACTATTTCGGCAGCAGCAAGCGTGGAAGTTAAGCCGGAGAGGGATCGAACTCGTGTTCTCCAATTTTTTATGCGACTTCGGCCAGAATATGAGGCTATTCGATCTCAGCTAATCTCAAATAATACAACTGAGGTGGATAAGATACTTGGTGATCTGGTGAGGGCTGAGACTCATTTTAATACCCAAGCTCAAATTGATGGCAAATAGACATATCAATTTCAGGTGTTCGTAGTTGGGCACTCATCTTCACATTCCTCGGCCATGAATTCCACGATACAAGACCCCAACTCTAGTTTTGCTGTTACTAATACTAATCATCAACCAAGATTTCACGCAGGATCATCTAGTTATGGCTACTCTCGTGAACTTAAATGTCGACATTGCAGCGAGTTCGGCCATTCCGTATCTCATTGCAGGAAGCGGAATTTTTGTAATTATTGCAAAACTCCTGGTCATATAATCTTGGAATGCCCAATTCTGAAGTCAAAACCCTCCAAGCTTGCTTCTTCGGCTGGTTCTTCTTCGGCACAACCTTCTAGTGGTGTCTCTTATTCCATTCATCCGCCTTTATCTCCAGCCCCTGCTACTTCGACTCCTCATCCTCAACTGCCCAATTGGTTCAAGAGGAACTTCAGAAAGTTCTTCCCGCAGCTCTTCAATCTGCCTTTGCCGCCATGGGGCTTTCAGGTATTTCTCTGACCTGGTTCTTGGATTCAGCATGCTTTAATCACATGACAGGGGATAAATCTATTTTCAGTGAATATAAATCAGTTGATAATGTTTCAATTGAGGTGGCTAATGGTCAAAAACTTTTAGCGGCTGGTGTTGGTACTGCTCATGCTTGTGATCTTATCTTACATAACACCCTTCATGTTCCGAAGTTGGTTCCGAATCTTGTCTCGGTGGGTCAACTAACGGACAATGGTTATAAGGTTTCTTTTGATCCGTCTTGGTGTGTGATACAGGATCCGATACAGCAAAGGTTGATAGGACACGGGATGAGACACGACTGTAACTTCATTCTCCGTCGTGGGACCCCGATCGAACATGGAGGGCATTGCAGTTCGAACCTGGTCGCCTCGACAAGTTTACCCCATAGTTCGGCAAAGCTATGGGATTTGTGGCGCAATCGACTTGGTCATCCCCACTCATCGCGTTTGTTATCTATGTTTCAGAAGCATTTGCTACCTCATAATATTAGTATGAAAAACTTTTCGGTTCCTGCATGTGAGCATTGTATTTCGGCCAAACACTCTAAGTCATCATTTCATTCTAGTACAACTGAGATTACTACGCCTTTTGCATTGATTCACACTGATTTATGGGGACCGGCACCAGTTACTTCTCGTCTTGGTTTTTGATATTTTGTGTTATTTGTTGATCATGCTACGCGTTTCACTTGGGTCTTCTTTCTTCGACTCAAATCTGATCTTCTTACCATTGCCAAAGATTTCATTCAACTTATTCGAACTCAATTTGGTACAACAATTCAAACTATTTGGTCGGATCCGGGAGGGGAATTTTCCTCTCAATCTCTTCAAGAGCATTATGCAGCTAATGGTATTTCTTATCAGTAGTCCTGTCCCGGGGTTTCCGAGCAGAACGGTTTGGTAGAGCGAAAGAATCGTCATGTTGTTGAACTCAGTCGTGGGTTACTTCTTCAGTCACGTGTGCCTGCCTCCTTTTGGTCGGAAGTGATTCATATTGTGGTTCATCTTATCAACCGGCAGACGACTCCGGTTCTGCATGAGCTTACTCCTTATGAGAAGCTATTTCATCGACCACCAAAGTTTCAACAGCTTCGGGTTTTTGGGTGTGTCTGTTTTGTTCTCCTTCCCTCTATTGAACGCACCAAATTCATGTCTAAGAGTGCCAAATGTGTCTTCATGGGGTATAGCGACCACCATAAAGGGTACTTCTGTTATGATCCTCAAGCTCGTCGCATGCGCATCGCTCATCATGTCATCTTCCTTGAGCATTTATTTTATTATGACACTCAGGAGACAACCCCTTCATCAACTCTCTCATCAGTGCCTTATCTTCCCAATTTTGACACTAGTGGATCAGTTAACGATAATGAAGATCTTGCCGAGGAGGGGCCGCCTGCTCACGTTGTTAATTCACCAGCTCACCATCCTCCGCCCACACTGGATCCGGCTCCTCTCCGTAGGTCTACTAAAGCAACAGTAGGTCAGCTTCCGTCGCGGTTTAATGATTATGTGGCATACTCGGCCGAGCCCGTCTCGACTCCTCTTACGTACAAACAAGCTTGCATGGACTCTCATTGGCTCACTGCCATGCAAGAGGAAATTAATGCCCTTCAACATAATCATACGTGGGATGTTGTTCCACGTCCACCCAACACCACAATTATTGGAAGTAAATGGGTTTACACTACTCTAAGTTCAACCCGGATGGAACCTTAGCTCGTTACAAGGCAAGATTGGTCTCGCAGGGCTTTCGTCAGGAATATGGGATTGATTACGACGAAACGTTTGCGCCTTCTTGCTCTCGCTTCCCAAAAGCATTGGCCTCTCCTTCAACTTGACGTAAAGAATGTCTTCTTACATGGTGACCTTAAAGAAATAGTTTATAAGGCATGTCCGTCTGGGTATCCAGCTCCTCCTAATTCAGTATGCTTGCTTCGTCGTTCTCTTTACGGTCTCAAACAAGCTCCTCGTGCTTGGTTTGAAAAGTTTCATCATACTATTCTTGGTTCTGGATTTCGACAAAGTGACAATGATCCCTCGCTATTCATCAAATCTTCTTCTCGGGGCATCACCATCCTACTTATTTATGTTGACGATATTATTTTAACAGGGAGTGATGACCAAGGGATTACTACTGTTCGACATAACCTTGGTGAGCATTTTCATATGAAGGAGCTTGGTCCCTTATCATATTTTCTCGGCCTTGAAATAACTAGGCATAAAGATGGGGTGTTTCTTAGACAACAAAAGTATATATTTGACTTATTGGAAGAAGCTCGTCATGCTGATTGCAAGCCGTGTAGCAAACCGATTGAAAAAAATGTTAAATATAGGAAGGAGGAAGGTGCGTTACTTGATGATCCACATCACTATCGGAAGTTAGTTGGGAGCTTAATATATCTTACGAACACTCGTCTAGATTTGGCATATGCGGTTCAAATTGTTAGTCAGTTTATGGCTTCTCCTCGACAACCTCATCTTGCGGCCGTTTATCGAATTCTTTGTTACCTTCAGGGCACACGACACATGGGATTGTTCTTTCTATCATATCCACCAACCATGATCTCATTGCATTTGTCGATGCAGATTATGTCGGATGCATGGATACACGTCGATCGACGTCAGGTTGGTGCATTCAGCTTGGTCACTCATTCATTTCTTGGCGCTGCAAAAAGAAATATCGAGTCTCCAAGTCGTCTACAGAGGCAAAATATCGATCTATGTCAGAAGTAGTCGGGCTTACTCATCTTCTTGCAGAACTTGGCCACCCTATTCTTCTACCGGTACAACTTCATGGTGATAATACTAGTGCCATTCAAACTGCCACAAACCCAGTCCTTCATGATCGTACGAAGCACATTGAGACTCACGTTCATTACATCCGAGAGTTAGTCGCTTGTTGGGACGTTCGACTTCTTTACATTCGCTCGGACGATCAAGTTCCAGATCTATTCACCAAGGCTGTTTCCACAAGCCGACATTGGTTTTTTACTCGCAAATTGATGATGAGAGATCATCAATTTGAGGGAGGGTGTTAACGGGCCATGGGCCTTGGGCCGGCTGTTTTTATAATTCCCCCATATTAGTTCGTAAGGTTGCTAGGGTTTGGCTTACCATCTTGTATATAAGGTTGTATCGTGGCTGCTGTGGAGAGATACTGTTTTCGTCAGTTATCTACCCTAATAAGACATCTCCTCTTCACCCGTGGACGTACCCAACATAACGTTGGGGAACCACGTAATTTCGTGTCTTCTTGTTAATATTCTCTCACTTATCACTTCTTATCAATTCTTTTATCGGAAACTACAATTTCTGTTTCTACAGATCCTGTTTCTACAGATCCTGTTTCTACATATTTTGTCTCATGTTCACTAAGAAGATGGAGGAGGGAGAGAGAAGAGGAATGATCTAACTTTTCGGTTTGATCTGATTGGTTTGAGTTAATCGGATTGGATTCTTTGGTCGGATGACTAGGCATGTTGGGAAAAATTAATATGATGTGGCAAACTTGTGTGACATGGCAGTGGAGTTGGCAAGTCCACGTAGGTGGATGGACGGAATAATGGATGTCTGTAGCTAACAGTGACCTTCTGGATAATGAGTCAAAGTATGGTAATGTCAATAGCAATTTTTTTGTTTAGTGACTTCCGGTTATTTGGCCAAAGTTCAGTGATTATTTAGGTAACCAACCCTAATAAAATCCACCACACAATTAAACAAAACATAAAAAATATATGCTCCAATTCATCGCATCTATAAGACAATTGGGGAAACCAACTATATGACCTTCTCTAGTTAATTACAAAGTTGTTCCTCTCTCCTAATTCTCTAACTTTCTAACAACAAAGACTAAGAGATCAAATTTAACGGACAAGGTTGAAGTCGAGATAAGTATTCTTAATTCATCATTTAAGCATTCCAACATATCTATAAAGATCACAACATCATTCTAAAACCACCAAATCATCTAAATTCCATCATATACAAAAATTCACAATTTAGAACAATTTAGGTAGAAAAAGTCTATTGAAATGCACAATTAAAGGGTTAAACGATATCGAAACGATCCTAAATTCAAAATTTAGTCTCAGTATACTACCAATTGAATGAATATCAACTCAATTTCACGAAACCACAATTTTTTAAAATTAGGGTTTCGGTTTAGAACACTCAAGTTCAGTCACATACCTGACTTCGGAGGAGGAGGACGAAGGAGGCTGTGTTGGAGGAGAAGCCAGCGTCGTGGCTGGACGGCGGCGACGTGGCTGGCCGGCGGCTGTCGTGCATAGAGAGAGACGAGGGTGTGAGCTTTTTATTAACAATCAAAGGCGAGAGTGTGAGAGAGGGAGTTACCGGCGGAATCAGAGGCGGCGTCGAAGGAGGAGGCGCCGTCGTAGGATGGCCGGCGGTTTCGTCGCAGGCGGCTCTTTCTTTCTGTTTATCGGGAGAGAGCTACGAAGAGAGAGAAAGTTGTGAGCAATTCTGAAATCGTGAGGCAGAAATTGGGGATTAAATACAAAAATAGTGGCGGTTGTGTACTGGTGGTTACAACCGCCACAATATGTTTTATTAATTGTGGCGGTTTTAACCGCCAGTATACAACCGCCACTGTACATAAAAATAGTGGTGGTTGTACAACCGCCACAGTTTCATCTGCGCCCTTCTCCCACTTTTGTTGTAGTGATTAAGCCACGTTATAAGCCTATAACTCACATGTTTAACAACTCACTAACTACCATATTTACATGCACTACTCCACCCTTAGCATATTTAACTTCGGAGTTCTTACAAGAACTCCTCCATTTCACCAAAAAATGTGTCTTATCAGTTAAGGTTGAATTATTCTTCATAATACATTGATCTCTCTCATGCTTTGTCGATGTGGAATTTGCCTAGGATGTCACAGTTTAATTTGGCATTTGGCATTGTAGGCTTGTTGACTACAACTCCCAAAACATCCACATTATCCACTACCATTCTTGAGACTTTTCTTTGGGATCATGGAGTTCAACGTAGCTTCTTTAGGATGAAGTTCAATGTTCATAGGAGGAGCATAACAAAGCAACTCGCAACCCTGAAAAGAAAAAACCTAACCAAGTCCTCCTTCTGCTAAAAATTGGCAATGAAGAAGCCATACCCACATCAATCATCACTGAATTCAAATTTCTCTTATTGTAGGTCTCCATAATGTGTTCAACTAGTTGACCAAGTGAAAATATGAAATATCTCACTATGCTTGCATGAAAAATTATTCCTTCCCTGCGATGTGGTGGTAATATCCCAAGTCCGGGGATAGCTGACGCATGAACGGATTCATGTTGTGGCACTTTCTTAGTTGTTCTTTGACAGAATGCCCCATTTCAGGACCTAGTCAGCTGCACATTCATCTCTAAAATAAGAAGGGCTTTCGGAAGAGAAGATAGAATAATTGAGCACGCCCATACCTGGTGAAACGACTCCTAGAATCTGAACATCGTACGGAGGAGATTTGTTCACTAGTTATCAATTAGCTTAGAGGGCTGGAAATGAACAAATCTGTTGGGCTCTCAAGCTTCCCGTTATCCGTTGCCCTTTTTATGGGTCTTTAGGGGAGTTGGGCTTTTTGTTCCACAGGGAAATGGCTAGGCCTGAAAGCTTGAAGGTGAGTGGAATTTCATACGGGAACTCCTATTGTGAGGACCCTATAAGGGTCCTTATATAAGGACACCATTCGCAGCCGTTGGATGAGGATCCTAATCTAACGATGGGAACAAGTTATGGACAGTTTCAGATCTGGATCCTAATCCAACGGCTACGAATGATGTCCTTAAATAAGGACCCTTATAGGGGTCCTCACAATAGGAGTTCCCAATTTCATACATCTTGACAAAGGACTTTGTATGTTTGGTCTGGTAAAGGACACAATTAAGCTTGTTGGTTATAGTTAATATTGGAAGGGAGATATTTGCTATTTCTAGGTTAGTGCAGTGGAATTGACGATTCTGTTATATTCCTTTTCATGATAATAATGTAGCAGTTAGCAGTTAGCAGTTAGCAATGATGAAGGTTGAAAGTGGTGGCGTCTTTTGATGAACACCAATATATATTATCAAAATTTAAAATTGGGAATTGGGTTTTTTGTCTACAATATGTTATGTACATACGCACACTGCGTAGAAGAAAACAAAAACAAAAACAAAATGGCGCATGCAAATAAGTGATTGCAACATTTGCCCCAGTTGTCACTCTCAGCCACTCTCCCAATGGCCAATTCTGCTGCTATTATCGACTGACTGTACACAGCTGCTTATAGCGTGATTCATCCTTCATTTGTTTCTTTCTTTCTCTTCTTTATTCAGACTGGACCATTAATCAATTTTGTACTGTTTCTACCACTGCCTGCCTTGATGATGATGATGATGAGGATGAAGATGATAGGTCCTTTGCCTAATAGCCCCCCACCCGCTTCCTTCCCCAGCCTATTGTTTTCATTTTCAGCTTCACCTCCCTATCATCCGTACATCTTACCCACTATTTCCATACCATCTTCATTTATTACTAAACTATAATCCTATCAATGCTCAGATACTGCATCTCTTTCTTTGAAATTGAAAGAAATTGTCAACAATCGTTGCATTCTAATAACTCGAGTTGTTGAAAGAGTGTTCTGAATGAATCTTATATTGTTTACTTATACGGAACTTGAATCCAATTTGGCAATTTGAATGTGTCAATCTCTATATATTCTTTTGTTTTTCAGAAGCTGATAGAAATGCTTCTGCAGTTCTACTTCACATGAATTTTGAGGTCTCCAAATAATTTGTTCATTCATAGTAAATGGTTTTTTTTTTTTTTTTTTTTTTTTTTTTTTTTGGTCGAGGATGGTCAGATCTGTACTTACTTGTTTTTAAACTAGTACAAAAAATATCTACTCTATCTATTATTTTCTCTAGCAAAAGAAAGATGATTTTGGCAAATGCCTTGTCTCAGAGTTCCATTGTCTTGCAATATCTTGTGCAACTTTTTCAGCATCCATGGCAGCTCCCAGTAATCCTCTCCTGTTGAAACCAATGCTGTAGACTCCATTGTTTCCTTTCCAATTGTTTGGGAATGGTGTTCTTGGGTACCCATCCTTTTCATTGAAGAACTTGTCTTCCTTTAGCCATGAAGTCACGTTGCTTCTGTACCCTGTTGCTAGAATAACTGCATCATATTCCTTTACTGTTCCATCCCCAAACTCCACACCATTCTTAGTGAATCTTCCAAGCCCACGCACAATCTAAACCAATTCCATTTGTCTCAGTAATTATCTTCTCAAAGTTTTTACTATAAATGAACAAGTCTGAAACTTTACCTTGATTTGGCCAGACTTGATTCTGGCAAAAGCTCCAACATCCAAAACAGGTGTCTTCCCAGTTGAATTCTTGAGTTCCAAGGGACCAATATCAGGTCTTGTTATCCCAGCTCTACTTGTGTCCCCAAGAATAAACCTTGACACTAGGATAAGCAACTTGTCAACTAGCTTCACTGGGAACCACTTTAGCAGCAACATCGATAGAGCAAAAGTTGAGATTCCTAGAACCTCCCTAGGCAGTATATGGAGCTGCAAAAAGAGTAATTTGATGGATGGATGGATGTAAAAACTGAAAGGAGAAGACATGTTGGTTCAAACAAACAACCTTGTAATTACCTTATTTCTAACTGACACAGAAACATCAGCACCACTATTAAACAGATCCAAGCTGACTTCCATGCCTGAATTACCACAACCAACAACCAGAACTTTCTTGCCTTTGAATTCAGCTCCATCTTTGTAGCTGCTGGTGTGCAAAATTCTTCCTTTGAAACCCCTCATCCCTTGTATATCTGGCACAACAGGCTCAGCATTCTCCCCAGTCGCAACAATCACCCACCTGCATATGAACTGGTACTCACTGGCTTGAACCTGCCAGAATCCCATGGTTGGATCATACTGGACGACTCGAACCTCTTGACGAAACAAGGGTTTGATGGTGAAGTCCTTGGCGTAGTTCTCCATGTAAGATATGAACTGTTGCTTTGTTGGGTATGCTGGGAAGTGAGGTGGGAATGGCAAGTAAGGGAGTTCACAGAACTTCTTAGGAAGGTGGAGTTGCAAACGGTCATAAGTACCAAACTTCCACAAGGAACCTATGGAGCTTCCTTTCTCAAGGATTAGGAATGGGATGCCTTTGGTTTTAAGACAAGCTGCTGCAGCAAGGCCTGAAGGTCCTGCACCAATGATCACAGGTCCAGGAACACACACAAGCTTCAATCCTGATACCATTGGATGTTGTTGTTGTAAGGTGTTGCTGCTGCCTTTGATTGTTTCATTGGGGTTTTTGGCGCATAACTTACAATTGGTTATACAGCAGCTAGATAAGCCTTTGGGTTTGAAGATGAAGAAATGAAAGGCCTAATGAGGTGAGGTGGGAGAGAAATTAGGAAGTGCTCACATGCAACTGTGGGATGGAATAGTAATGGATAATGTGGGAAAAGAAGCAGCCTTTGTGTTGGAAATCAGCTGCCAAGAAAGGAAGGAAGTTCTGGTTCTAGTTGGGTTAGGATTTATAGGCACAAAAGAAGTTCAATTAGCACAAGACTTTCCAAATCTTGGCTGCCTATATGCTTTGATTGATGTCTTGGGTTTGGGGTGGGGAAGAGGGAAGTGGAAGGACAGATTGCGAAATCCAACTTTTGAGGAAGGAATTAAAGTGAAGTTGCAATCTAAACCAAAAGTGTCCAACTTTTCCCCTCCACTAAATAGCCAAGTCTTGAATTCTTGGCTTTTGCCTCTTTATTAAGGTCAAGACTCATATCTTTGTTAATTGATAATTGTATTCGTTTGATGGCCTCATAAATCATAAGACCAACATTCTTCATTTTGGCAGTTATCTTGGGATGTGACCATGATTCTCTAGATGCTAGTATAGGAAACTAACATTTTGGTGGGTCACAATCAAATCAAGTAATGGATAATATATCCTAGAAAGAAAAAGAAACCCAATTCCATTTGGGTTAAGTTTGTTTGAGTTTGGGTATAAACAAGGGGAAATTCAATTGCCACACAATCTTATATTACCATCCCAATCTGTATCTGTTGTTGTGAATGAGAATGAGACCCTTACCTTGGCCTCACTAGATTATATTTTGCATTTATGGCCAGGTTTTTTGTGGTGCAAAGGGAGAAGCAAAATGGAATAAGATAACCCAAAATAATGTGTCTTCGCATGAGGGATATGACGCAATATATTATATATGGATAAACTCTCAGTCATCCTCGCAAATTCAATTCAATTAGCGAGAGTGTAAGCTCGAGGCGAGCAAGATCACATGTTTGAATCTTCCTCTTGCATCTGTCAGTTGAGTTGTTGTCATCAAGTATGACCGGAAAAAGAGGGGTAATACACAAACAAACTCTTTTGAGAAATTAGATATCACAGATGTATGGGCCCATCAGTTAACCAACAAAAACATATAATGAAGACGGGCTTTGCTCGGTAGGTTGTTTGGACAAAAAGAAACAGATAAAGAGTTATCCTCCCACGTAATTATAATTTATAGATTTGGACACTTCGAGATCGAGATTACCACTTCATGATGACTCAAAATTCTTGGTACAAGTAGTCTTTTGCAGCACCACCACCTTCATCACTCTATTCTACTAGGGGAGTACTGCCTACAGCTACTACTACTATGTCTAAAGGGTGGGCACCAAGCTTCACACACCCCCCCCACCCCTACACTTTTAATCATACCTTCTATTAGCTACTTAGGTTTTGAGAGCAACAAGAATGATCAGAACTCAGAAGCGTGTTAGGCAGGATTGGACGGGAAGTGAAGGACTCTCTCCGAGTACATACAAGGTACTCCTAAACCCTACACTCACAGCAACCAAACATTGCTAGCTTGAGGGCCAATTATAAGTTTTTAGGTTAAATGGAGGCAAACGTGAAAGAGAGTAAAGTGTGTATGCGAAACCAGAAACTCCTCTAGGTAACTAGGTAATGTCCGACTGTATCCACAAAAACCTAAAGCAGGTTCCCATCGCATTCACAAGTACGTCACCCTTCCACAACAAGTACAAGACATGCCACATGGCACTAAAACATTAAACTCCCAATCATTTTTCCCCATCGTTAGGTGGAAAACATATTCAATCACTATACAAAAGAGGAGCTCAATGCTAACCCGATTTGGACTTTGATATATATATAAAGAAATATATATTTCAAAAATGCCTATCTGACACATACCACCACCATTATCGCCAATGTGCAACAAACCCACTAAATTCCATTGAAGTTTCTAACTCTATAGACTACTACATGAACTTGGATTGGGAGGGGGGAGGAGAGGGGGGAAAGGTTGTAGGGCTGACTTTCAGTTAAAGGTACTAAAAGTAAACAGTAGCACATGATTTAAACCAACTTTACTTTAGCCCCCTCAAGGAGGATCTGGGATTTCCACTCACATTTGCCTTGCCACCATGGTCCAGCAGAATGGATGCTTTACTCAACTAAAGCTTCTCTGTTTAACCAATCTTTGAAAAGTTCTAACTAGTGAGTGCTTCACTGCAAAGATGGTCATTTACAAGAAACCTCCTTCACTTATAGCCTCAGAACCAGGTTCTTTCCAACATCTGTGAAAAGCATATTCAGAAGCCTGAAGATATGTTACTAACCAGGGGGAGAAAGTTTAAGGCTTCAGCAACTTGACATAGGTAGCAATGGTTTCTAAAATATTGTTCACACTATCATCTGTCTACATAACAACGTCTGAATGTTCCCATATTGAAATAATGAAAAAAGCTTATGAGACAAAAACCTGGAGCTGATGAGAGGGTCAATGACAATTGTTGTTTCAGTTAATTTGAAGGTGGATGGTGCATGTTTGGTGGTGGAGGTGGCTGCATTTGTTGCATGAAGGGCCTTCCAGCAAACTGCTGAGGAGGTGGTGGCTGCTGCCAAACTTGTGGTTGGCCTCCCATGGCCATCGGCTGGGGTGGAGGTCTTGGGAGTCCTGGAATTCCCTGGGGAGGAGGTGGCGGCATGTTTGGAGGTGGTGGCCGGAACTGAACCGGAGGTGGTGGCATATGTCCCATGCCTTGTGGAGGCTGGCCTTGCCAATGGGGTTGCCCACCCATCTGCATTTGAGAGAAGGCTGCATTTGGTGGGGGAGGAGCTCGTATTTGAGGGACTGGACCTGGAGGAACAACACCATTTCCAAAGGGACGAGGGGGCACTGGTGCACCCATAGCACCATTTGCCTGAGCTGCAGCAGCTAGTGTTGGAGGACCACTGGCAAACATAGTATGGGGTCGACTTTTCTGAGTATTCTGATTGCTGGCAGCCAACACTCTCTCTGCAATACAAAACCACAATTTAAATATTTCCTAGGCACATTCATGGGTGACACAAAGAACCATCAGATTCCAAGAAGGGGGTCTCACCTGCCACGGTACCATGACGCTCTCCTTTGGTATCTTTCTTATAAGCATATGAGACCGTGATTTGTCGGTTACAAAGGTATTGACCAGTCATTGCCTGATAAGAAGTCCACGGGTATATTATCAGCCAAAATATTGTTGAATCATCATTACAAAAAAACTTGTCAAGAGCCTTATGAAAATACAATTCCGAATTATATTTCTTACAGAAGGAAGTTACCTCAATGGCAGCATCTGACGCCTCAAAAGAATCATAACTAATGAAACCAAAACCACGAGAATTTCCCGTTTCTGGATCCCTCATAATCTAATCAAATGAAAAGAGTTAAAAGAATCAGTATAAAAAACCAATAAAGACATTGTTTGAGAGTAAAGAATACCCGAATGGTTTATAAAATTCTAACATCCTAATAAAAGATGAATCATGCTGAAAGAAGAGTACAGGGACAACAAGATATAACTTCTATCATATAAGCAGCCAGTTAAATCCTTAAAGCACTATTGCTAGTTAATCCATGCACTCTGATGAAGAAGGTGAAAAAGATCAATCTCTGTGTTAGGAATGTGATGTATACCATTAAATCAAGCTCTCATATCAAGCAAATTTTAAAATTCTCGTATAACAAATTCATTTACAACCATGAACCAATTCAAGAGAAGAGTACTAAACGATGGATGCAAGTTCGGCAAAACTCAAAATAAGGATTCCCATAAAAAGTCAAAACCTATTCATTGCCGAAGTGAATTAATGTATGAGCCATTCACCAAGAACAAGTCAAGAATCAAAGAGACATGATCCCAGGAACATGGAAATATATATGATTACTAGGAGAGCCATCCTGCTGAGGATAGAAGTAATTTGTAATGTTACTCTGCAGAATGTTCTACTGCATTCAAACTAACAATCAGAATGCACAAGTAGATGAAAAATCAAAAAGAGTCTACAGGAGGAGTGACCTTGGGATTAGAAACAATGACTCCAAATGCACTGAAAGTATCATGCAAAAGCTTTTCATCAACATCCTGCAAAAAAAACAGAAAATAGCAACGGTTAAGTACAACAGTGTATGATCACAAGGCACTTGCTTGAGAAATCAAATGAAAAAAAAAGCCTACAGGGTCAAGATTTCCAATGAAAAGATTTGCCCCAACATCCAAGCTCTTTTTATCTTGTGATGCCTGAAATCATAAAGTATAGGAAATTCTGTTAGTGTCTCGCTGAAAACAAACACAAACAAAACATCAACATTGACTAGACACTCTTGAATAACATACTGTAATAATGTGTGGCTCCAAGTGAGAGATACTATGAAACGAAAACAGATATGCATACCTTGTTCACTCGTATCGGCTTCCCAAAGAGCTTGATCATGTTTAAAATCTTGATTGCCTGGATCATTTAGGAAAACATAGGTAAAAAAATCATCATTCGCAAGCCATATAAAATCTAGGTTAAGGAAATGTAGGCAAAAGTGATATAGTTGGCAAGTAATTTCAAGGAAAAAAAGAAGCAAAACGAAACCTACTCACATAGTCAGCATCTTCTTCGCTACGGAATTCAACGAATCCATATCCTTGGTGCAGGTTTGTCACCCTATCCTTTGGGACGTACACATTCACTGAAGCAGGAAACAAAATAGAACCCTAAGATGAAATCCGAGCCTTAATGCTAAGCTGAAAAGTAAAGAACAATGAAGGAGGAAATGCATACCGACGGGCCAGCTTGAACGAATAACTCCCACAATAGTTCCTCAGACGCCTAGCAGAAGATGAGAATAACCCGTATGAAATTTCAGAAATTTAAAGAGTGAAAGAAGATGAGGTAGAAGAGAGTAGGTTAAGAGTAATGATGAACCTGGGGATCGAGGTTGCCAACGTAGGCGGTGGCGTCTTGATTCCTCTCGGTGGCGTGCTGGCCCAGCAAATTAGCTCCCACGCCGGGAGTGATTCGAGTAGTCATGCCGTGAATTCGTTTACTTCTTGCGTTCCTGTTCCAGTTCCAGTTCCAGTGCTCGTCGCACTATCTCCCTTCACTGTTAAACCAAACCCTAGACCCTCTTCTTCTGTGCTTCTCCGAACTGCTGGCCGAGTTGACTGGTGGACGAAACACAGTCGAGTTAGTACTCGGACAGAAAACAAAGTTTTGAGAAGATAGGTTTATGGACGAAACACAGTCGTTTCTAATATTTGGAATGGGCTATCAGTATTATGCTTAAATGACGGTTTTTTAACTTCCTTCTGACGAGCTGGCGGCCCACGTCTCTTTGTTTACTGTTTAGTTGCTGGCTTGTGTAACATTTTTTATGACCTGAGAACACTTGAACCTACTATTTTTTTGGTAATTGTGGAAACTCAAGATGCACAACCACGGGGAAATCTACTATTACGACCAGGCTTGGCAATGGGTAGGGTAGAGTTAGGGTATGGGATCAATCGTACCCTTACTTTCAGGGTATAACTTTGAAAAATACCCGACCATTTATTCTATGGGTTTTCAACAATTCTACCCTTACCCTACCCTACAAATATTCATAGGGTTCGTGGGTACCCTAGATATTTTAATATATTCTTATAACACAGTTTTATCGATAATGATTATACCAAAACACATCATTTTCAACCACATAAATAAAATGAAAAATATTACATAAGCACTAGATATATATAAATTAGTCAATAAAGTAATGTTATACAAATATTACGATAATTTCTACTATCACCATCATTATACATTCTAAATCAAAACTTGAATCATCTGTAAGCAAATAATTAATGGTTATAATGTGCTTTTATATTAGTTAATTGTGAATCATCTCACGAATCAACCGTAGACAATAGTTTGTTTGGTAATTTTACATAAAAAATACTTAAATTTATAGTGAGGTTAAGGGTAGAGTATTTTGTGGGTAGGGTTTTGGTTATATCCTTACCCTACCCTTACTCTACTTTTTCAACTAAGAGAATATCCTTACCCTACCCTTACCCAGTCAACACAGGGTATTATCCTCGTTGACCGGGTAGGGTAGGGTATCAGTTGTCATCCCTAATTACGACACCCCAAAGTGTTCTCATATGAGGACACCTCTTCTGGCCATAGAATTTAATCTTAAAGATCTGAAGGTCAATATTAATTGGACATAAGGGTAATTTCAATGTTTTCACTACAAAAAAACAGTTATTTAACGGCGGCAGAAAACACGTTTAACAGCGGCCGTGCGCCGCTGTTAAATTGGCCAATGGGAAATGCATTTAACAGCGGCAAAATGAGGCCGCGGTTAAATGCAATATTTTAACAGCGGCCATAGGCCGCTGTTAAATTAGTTCGCCGATTAAATTGATAGCCGGAGCTCCGGCAATAGAGCCGGAACTCCGGCGACAGTCTTCCTCCTCCTTCCGTCGATTTTGCTCTCCTCCTTCCGTCAATACTGCTCTCCGCCTTCCGTCGCTTTTTCTTCCTCCTCCTCCGACCGAAATAGGTGACGACGATGGTTGTGTGGGAGAAGACGAAGAAGAAGACGAAGCTTAGAAGAAGAAGAACAAGATCGTTGGAGATCCCTTCTTTCTCCGTCGACTTTGCCTGTTGAACCAACGGTGCTCTTCGCAAAACAAAAACAAGATCGAACAAGAAGAATAAGAAGAAGAAGAAGAAGAAGAAGAAAAGAGGATCGATGACAAAGAAGAAGAAGAAGAAGAAGGAGAAAAAGAAGAAGAAGAAGGAGAAGAAGGAGAAGAAGCAGAAGAAGAAGAGGATCGGCGAAGGAGAAGAGGAGGATCGACAAAGGAGAAGAGGAGTATCGGCGAAGAAGACGGCAGCTCCGACGAATGGAGACGGCGGCTGCTCCGAAATAGAAGAGTAGGGTATTAGGGTTTTTATTAATTCAACGGCTGAGATTGACCCCAATTAAATCAACGATTGAGATTGCATTTAGCGTTATCCGCGTCTAGCGATTTCAACCAATCAGATTGTTTTAATTTAACAGCGGCCACTTGGCCGCTGTTAAACTGTATAATTTAACAGCGGCTAAGTGGCCGCTGTTAAATTACACGATTTTAGTAATTTAACAGCGGCAAAATATTGGCCGCCGTTAAGCTGTTGCTGTTAAATTAGAAGTTTCTTGTAGTGTTTGTTTATTGCAGATTTTTTAATTATTGTTTATTAATTTTCGGATTTGCAGTTAAATTGCTGATTTTTTTCCCTTTTCTGCTCCTTTTTTTTGCTCCATTTAAATTATGATTAAATTAATTATCCTTTTTTTTAATTACTTTTTCATCTTCTTCTTTATGCTCGGCGGTTTTTGCTGTGTATCTCCGGTGGTTTTTATTTGAGATTAGTTTCTAACTTTTTTTTTGGAAATTGTTTCGAAACAATTCCTCTTTTATCATTTCGAAATAGTTCCTCTTTTATTGTTTCGGAACAGTGATCCATTTCAAAAGTAATGGAACGTGTTGAAAATCGATTTTGTTCCTTATTACCAAATCGGAACACAAAAAATCATAAAAATCTTGAATCAAATTGAAAATTGAACAATAATATCAAATATTTGTTCCATAAGTAACTATATGGAACAATAAAAACATGTTCCTAAATCATCAAAATGGAACAACGTAATCAGAGGGGGAAGTTGCATAGAAATGACTTGGTATAGAATCAGGGCCACCCGAAGTAAACGATTAAACACCCCATACCCAGCCAAAAGATCCATACCTATTCCTAAACCATAAAAGCTGAGAGGCCTCTGTCGACTTCCTCTATCAATTGCGGAGACTGACGTCAGCCTCCATCAAAGGCGCGGTGGTGGATCTGGATCCGAACGGCGGCGGTGGATCTGGATTCCAACGGCGGCGGTGGATCTGGATTCGAATGGCGGCGGTGGATCTGGATTCGAACGGCGGCGGTGGATCTGGATTCGAACGGCGGCGGTGGATCTGGAATCGAACAGCAGCGGTGGATCTTGAATTGAACGGCAGCAACGCATCTGGAATCGAATGGCGGCGGCGGATCTGGATTCCAGCGGCGGTGGCGGATCTGGATTCCAGCGGCGTGGCGGATTTGGATTCGAGCGGCGGTGGCAGATCTGATTCGAGCGGCGGCAGTGGGCCTGGATACGAGCGGCGGCAGCCTGGATACGAGCTCCATCAACGGTGCGCTACGGCACGGCAGCGACGACGACTGATCCATGGACGACGGCGGCGATGCATATTGGGGATGAAGACGCCTCTCATGTTTTTTTACTAATTGTTTTTTATTAGGGTTTGTGAAAAACCCTAGGGGTCGTTTGGTTGGATGATATGTAGATATATTGATATTAGGGATATGATATGTTATTACATTGATATTAGTAAACCAATTAGCAAGATAACATTGTTTGGTGTTGTGATATTGTAACAATTGGTGATAAGTTACTTTAATGGGAAATTGACCAATTTGCCCTCAACTTTATGGGTTATAATACACTTGCTCTGAACATAATCGAATGAACTTTACCCTAGCTAATTCACCAACTACTTTAATAGAAGGTTTGGAGGTTTGGCTGATTTGCTAAGAAAATAGGACACCCGTCAATTGTCCAAACTAGTTGGACAATGAAATCGGCGTACGTCAATCGACAAATGGTGAGGAGGTGAGAGAGAATTAATCGGGGGATGAGAAATGGGGAAAGTAAAAAAATGACACTTAATTGAGAGGATAGAATAGGGGCAAAAAAGTCTGCAAAGAGTGATATCAATATCACTCCACATATATTCTAGGGGGAGTAGAATATCTAAAGAGTGATATTGATATCACTTTTGACCGTAGATATCATGATATTCAGGATAGAAAAAACGATGATATTCTGAATATCATGATATCTGCAGTTATCAATATCAATATCACGGCAACCAAACGACCCCCTAATGTTATTTAATATATATACTAGTTCTCAGATGACAGTTTTGTCCATTTTAATCTAGTCCATTAAATCTATTTCTTAATCCTACGGTTCTAAGGGGTATCCTAATATGAGGACACTAAGGGGTGTCCTAATATGAGGACACTAAGGGGTGTCCTAACGGTAGTAGATCCCCACATCGACGGGTTAACTGGCATGAGAACATAGTTAAGAATCCTTAGATTTGATACTAAAATCTAATGGCTAAAATTAAAAGTGTAAAATAGTAATAATAGTTTATATAACTAAATTGGGGTTTTGTTTTATCATATAACTACCGTCGTATCCTTTTGTTCTTCATGTCCCATATAACTATCGTCATTAGGGTTTCTATGATGGAGCCCCTGTCAGAGCCGCTTCCCACCGCCGTTCGCCCGTTGTCGGAGTTTGGCCGGAGATGGAGCCCGCTTCAGAGCCGCTTCCCACTACCGTTCTTCCTCGCGATGGAGCCCATTGTCAGAGCCGCTTCCCACCGCCGTTCGCCCGTCATCGAAGCTTGGTCGGAGAGGGTTCTTCCTCGAGATGGAGCCCGCTATTAGAGCCGCTTTCCACCGCCGTTCGCCCATCGTCGAAGCTTGGTCGGAGAGGGTTCTTCCTCGTGATGGAGCCCGCTGTCAGAGCCGCTTCCCAATGTCGTTCGCCCGTCGTTGAAGTTTGGTCGGAGATGGAGCCCGCTTCAAAGCCGCTGTCTATTGTCGTTCTTCTTCTTCTTCAGATCCGTTGTACCAATCTAGTATATTAGGTACATAGTTAAGTAAATTTTGATTCTTCTTCTTCTTCTGTACCTACGGAGTCGAGTAGGTACCAATTGTACATGTTTTGTAAATTTTGTTGAGATACAATATCCCAATCTAGTATATTAGGTACGAAGTTTCTAAATTTTGTTTTGAAATAATGTTATAATTTAGTGTATTAGATGTTGATTCCAATTTTGTCTATTGGTTGTTGATTTTGTGTCCCGATTTCACTGATTTGTAACAAATTTCTTGTTTGCCTATTGATTCCATCATGGACAATATACTAAAATGTGTACCTATAATAAGATTAGGAACATATATGTGTACCTATTATAAGAATTAGGAACATAAATGTGTATCTATTATAAAAAT
Organism: Linum lewisii; assembly: GCA_034768395.1. Lineage (NCBI taxonomy): Eukaryota > Viridiplantae > Streptophyta > Magnoliopsida > Malpighiales > Linaceae > Linum > Linum lewisii. The sequence goes on from CM068302.1 coordinate 50,639,219, forward strand.
TAGGAACATAATGTGTACATATTATAAGAATTAGGAACATGTTCGTGCGAGGAAGGTTCCACACAAATGTAATACTAATAGGTATCATGCACATAAACAATTTGCAGCAAAACTTGTAAATTCATGGTGAACATATGCAATTCAGGGAAACCGTGTTGGAGAGAAGAATGTGGAGACAATCTCCAAAAATCATGGGATATTAAGTATTTTATAATTTAATTAATGAAATTATTAAAATTACAAAGATGTCCATGTATTTTAAGCCATTAGATTAGATTAAAAGAATAAAATGTGGAGATTAGTGTTCTCATGGTGAGAACAAAATGAGTGTTATCATACAAAATTTCCTACCTTGCTTGAGTAAGAAGTTGTAGCACGGTTAGCTTCCAACATCACCAACAACTCATTTGATGGACTACGTACAAGGAGTCAGATTCCACTATAGTGCTCGTATATCCAATCACGTGGAGTAAAGAGACCATGTCTCGAATGGCTAGGAGTTTAGGTGTGAGTATGTCTTGACCATTTGCTTGATTGAAAAATCCTACCACCCAGCTACCATGTTCATCGTGTATAACGCCATCGTAAGACATTGACACTAGATTATCTTTTCATGACTGAGTCTTTGTATCAGTTGCCACAACGACTCTCTTGGTCATGGACAACTCTAGTTCGTTGTTTCCACAAAATACCATATGATAGCCAGAAACCAATATCGGCAATCGATCTCCGTCACCTTAATTGATCCAGAAATCGTTAGGTTTGAGATATTCCATTCATCCCATTTCGGAACAAGAAATTCTTTTTAATATTCACAGTAACTCACAATATTCTCTATCAAGAACTGATGTCAAACATCTTCATTTCATCAGGAGGCAGACCTGCAAACAGAAGCAAAGATGTCAACCATTCAAGCAATTAGATCACTTTGGTTATACTGGCTAGCGACTATCAATCCAGCATCGTGAAATCAACATAGTCTTCCAAAGGAATCATCATCATCATCAACTGATCAGCCTGACATGAAGAAGCTCCATTAGGCTGCTGCGGCTAGAAGAAGAAATGCAAGGGAGAGCACAGAGGCTGTTTGTCCATCGGTCCATCCTCCTCGCCTACCAGAGCTAACTCTAACAACTCATCAGTTAGGCCAAAATCAAACAAGGTAAAGTACATAACAGTGGAAAAAGGAGAGGAAGAGGAGCTTGACAATCCCCGTGGCGGCTGTTTTAGTTCATCTGCAACTAGGAGGCAATGCAGTGGTTGGAGGTTTGAATGAACATATAGGTGGTACCGTAGCTTTGGATGCTGTGAATAGCGCCTGGTTGCAGGTTTCATTGGCATGGATTACTTGGTTCCTTATTGGGTCAGCTGCAGTAGAACTTGGTTGTTTGAATGAGAGAATTTGCAGTAGATCGATGTTTGTTCAGCGAAAAGCTTAATCAATTTCTCTACCCTTTTAACTTACCCTCATGTAGTCATGTTCCAATTCCATTCATTCAAAGTAACTAGAGGGTATATATTCCAGCTTTAATCAAACAATGGAATTCTCCTGCAGGCTGTCTTCATCTCAACCCCCAAGTTTCAGGCTTTATAGCTTTACTCAAGTGCATCATGCTCATGCATGTAGCAAGTGGCAAGCATATCATGAATCAAAAGAGCAGTAATGAATTGCAATCCAAAACCATCACATTGAATATTGCACATGGCAGAGAAGAAAATTCCATATTGCTGGTTATAGGAGTACTTTCAAATCAAACATAAAGGTTCCTAAGCGTGAAGCACTTTGCTTCTCTTCTGCTCTGATTAATCGAAAACATAGCTCTTTCTTAGAGCAAACATAAAAGTCCAAAACTAACTAAAACGCCAGAGCCAAGAATCAATAATAGTGGCTGCAGATTATGAGATAGCAAATGAACTCCATTAACCCTTTCCACGTTAAGCAGCCGCCTCTCGATCCTTGTTTTCGTCATCCTCATTATCATCATCCTCGCCACTTTCATCATTATTCGATCCAATGCCAAGATTTTCCTCAACTTTCCTCCATGCGTTCAAGACATTAGACGGGAACTTCTTCTTAACAGTGCGAATCAACCCTTTTGCAGCCTTCATCTTCTTCTTCTTCACCAATCCATCCACCAAGTGTTGCAGCGTATTAAAATCCGGGATCTTATTGTGCCCCACACTCGTCTTGAACACCTTGTACCCAGCCTCAAACCTTTCATTCCTACACAAGTAGTAAATCAAACACCTGAAAGTAGTCGCATTTGGCTTGCAACCATATTCCTCCAAGCGCTTGTAGACATTCTGAGCTTCCTCCAACATACCATTCTTGCAGTAACATGTCATCAAGTAGTTGTAGCTGATTGTATCGGGTTTCAACCCTGAAGTCGCCATTTCTTCAATCAATTCCTTCACTTTCTCAGGCTCCTTATCATGAGCGTTCATGATTCTAACGTTGTACGCTGCAACATCAACTTCACAACCCTTCTTGGCCATTCTACTCCACAGCCTCTCGGCATCTTCGCTCTTCCCTTTCTTGTACAGGGAATCAAGAATGGTTGTGAAAGTTACAGCAGTCACTTCCACACCTTTCTCCTCCATTTCTCTCAATATCTCCAAACCTTTCTCAGGCTTCCCGGACTCGCAATACGACTTAATCAAAACACCGTAAGTAATCTTATCAGGCTTAACGCCGTATTTGGAGGGGATCTCGGAGAAGAGAATCGGAACCTGATCGAAACGTCTCGACTGATTGCAAGCGGAAAGCAAGGCGTTGAAAGAAACAGAGGATCGACGAGTACCTAATTGGTCCATCTGGTGGTAAGTGGCGAGGGCGTTGTCGAACATCCCAGCGAGGCCATAGGATCGGATGAGGGTGGAGAGGAAGGGCTCCTGCTTGATTTTGGGGTCGGATTTGTGGGCTTCGATGAGGGACTCTATGTCGGAGAAGCGGTGGGCTTTGGCGAGGCGGCGGACGGCGAGGTCCTGGGCGTAGCGGGAGGAGACAGGGGAGGAGTAGTGGTCGGAGACGGAAGAATAGATTTCAAGGGCTTTGTCGGGATCGTGTTCAGATCGGAGCTTGGACTTCGCCTTGGAAATTGAAATAGAGGACGCCGCAGCTGCAGCTGCATCGGAGGCTGCGGCGGTGTTGAGGTGGCGGAGGTGACGGAGGGGAAGGGAAGAAGCCATGATTTTTCTTTGCTGTGGTTGGAGAAGTGTGTTTCAAAAATTGGGTTTTGCTAGGGTTTTACTTGCGCCACTCTCCTGTTTTCCCCCCTTGATTCCATCTGTATTTTTACTATTTTGATTTTTCACAAATTTCACTGTTATTCTGTTGCTGAACCTTTCACTATATGTATATTTTTTTTTAGTTAGATAACTCTCGCGAGAGCGATGGAGATCAATTTCGCTAATGGGCTGATGACCTTTTTTCTCAGCTCAAGCTGAGACGTTCATTGGACGGCCAGGATTGCTATCTGAGATGGAAATGACATCCGACGAATGGGGGATTGGCGGGGGTAGTAGGGGAAAAGTTTCCGTCTGACACATGTTTAATATATTTTATTTGTTTGAAAAATTGTGGTATTGAAGCGTCACATATCTTCTCTCTATCTCATCTTTGATTTGTCTCTCTCTTATCTCAGACGCCTCTTTTTCTCTCTCTCTCACCCTCATCTAACAGTGTTACGGCGGCGTGAATCAAGGAAATTAAGTAACCGCCGTCGATAACCGCCGAAAACCGTCGTCGAAACTGCTTAGTGGTCCGAAATTTATGTAAATGAAAAGGAACGAAACTCCCGAATGTACGTTGTGGGTAGTCTCCTCACTTTCCCATCTTCCATCTTCAACAGTTTGGCAGTTTGCTATAAATGCCTGAACATTAGGGTTCTCGAAACCAGATGTCTGTACTGTATTGTGTTCTTGGCGTCGTCGTAATAACCTCTAGTTTATGCACAGCTATGGCTCGCAGCAAGACGAAAGCTTCGAAGAAGAAACATGGCCAACCCTTGGAGTCTTCCTCCCCTCAATCCCCACCATCAAGATCCTCGAAGAGACTTCAAGAGCTACATTCCCCTAGTAAGGAAGGGATCCTGGCTTCGTCGGAGGAGAGGAGGCCGAAGAAGGCCAAAAAAGCTGCATCGACGAACTCCGATGACGATTTCGAGGAGCCCCTTGTATGTAAACCGCCTCCTCTTGGATGCATGTTTAAATTCTGTTTCTCAGCTAGCTTGTAGGATGTTTGAATGTTGTTACGACTGCGGTATGAGTATGTTACGAGTGTGGGATGGTCGAATGATGTTATGACTGATGCATGAGATAGATATTATAGCATGAGTATGACATTTATGTGTTATATGTGTGCAAATGAGGATGTTATGACCTTGTACGGATATTATTATGTGATGAGTATCTGATGAGTATGTGATGAGGGAGTGTAGCATTAGTATAATATTTATGTGTTATGAGTGTGCAAATGAGGATGTTATGACCTTGTACGGATATTAGTATGTGATGAGTACGTGATGAGTATGTGATTAGTATGGGATTGTTATTGGATTTGACATTGCTTGTGGTCTTGCTAGATTCGGAAGAAGACGGAGAACCTCAAGGGACATGTTGGGGAACAATCTGGACAGAAGAAAGAAAAGCCTGCATCGCAGGAGACGAAGGCACCAGAGAAAAAAACAATGCCTGCTGGTGAGGAGAAGAAGTCAAGAGCTAAAAATGTAGAACCTGCTGACCAGGAGAAGAAGTCTAAAGAAAAAAAAGGGAAGTCGATTGAGGCAGAGATAAAAAGAAAGCCTGCTCAGCTAGATACAAAGAAGAAGGGAAAGATGGTTGAGCAGGGATCGCAGAACAAGGGAAAGCCGGCCAAAGCCAATAAGGGAAAGGTTGAAAAGATTAAGGCGTTGTCGGCTGAACAAAAGGACAAAAGAAGGGTGCTGTAGTGGCTGAGTGATGGAACGCTGCAGAGCGGTAATCAAATAACTACCAAGCTGTGAAGCTAGGGTAGATCGTATTCCGAGGGTCTTCTAAGATTGACTACTCCAGAAACTAGCAAAATACTCGAATGCAAACAAGTTGTGCGTGGTGTGAGTTCCACGGCTTCTAATTCTAAGAAATGCAGAGAAATTAAAAATTAAACTAAAGCAGATTGGAAATTAGGGTTTGAAAACAGAGATGACAGACGAACTTAGACTTTGAATCCCCCTTCGTTTCCCAGAGCATTGGCAATCAACAGATCAGCGGATTTCGATTCTCATTCAATCAATTCTAAGACACCACCATAACTCCTTACCCTTCAGTTTAAGACCGGCGAACGTTCGCTCTATCCGTTCTAGCTACCAAGATTAATTAGTCGCCCGGGTATGGTTGCTTCTCGCAACGACTTAACTTAACAGGTGTGATTACTAACGATTTATGAGTTACTCTTGCAGTGGATTAACCCTAACCGGTTCCTACGAAAGGCACGCTCCAATTATAAGGTTAATTGTTCAATTTGATGTTTTAAAGTAAGGCGAGCGTTCGCTTCTATCCTTAGCTTAACAAGAATCTATTCTAGGTGATCAATCCAGACAAGAAACATGAACAATGAAGAACAAATCAAACATGAAAGAGAAACTGATTGAACTTTGAATCTAATCACCGCCGATCCGTGACCGCTTTAAAGCCCTGGGTCACTTAGGGTTCATCTAGTCTAAGCTCTCACGAGTTTAGCTACTCATGTTTATCACAAAAGAATCAAAGGTAAAGAAAGAGTTCATCATCCAGAGGAAGAACAGAAAAGAATCTGAAAAACCTAATTTAGACGACTCCGGCAGACTTCGATCTTCAGTAAACTGCACTCCTAGCTCCGATTCTCCGAGATGGAAGGGATGGCGTCACGATCTCTTTCCGGCTCTTTGAACTCTAAACTCGCTGCTTCAGAACTTCGGAGAATTCTGAAGTTCGGTGAATTGATGTAATTATGATCTGTAGTATCTGATGAGGTCCCTTTTATTTGGGCCACCGGTTAAGTATTTATACTTAACCCTAATCAGCCGGATTTCTTCTATTATTTTCGCCGAAAATTACTTTGCAAATGAAGGGTCCGCCGGCTGATTCTCCCTAAACTTCCTTCTCGGTTCGAAAACTTAATCATTTCGCCGAAAACTTCCTTTAGTTGACAACAGCCGATTTGTGAACATATTTTCGCCGAAAATACAAGGATATTTTCGGCGAAAATTCCTTTGTAAACCGGGCAGGAATTTTCTGAACTTTGATTAACTCCTTTGATCGATTCCGGTGCAATCCCTCGAGGTTCCAACGCCTTAGACACGTCCTTGGTTACTTATTCGATGGCAAAAACCTGTGCTAACATAAAAACACTAGAAAACCATCAAATAGACCCGAAACGGGCCAAGGTAACACAAATGGCACGAGATAGGGCAATCGATTGAATATTCGTTATTCTACCCTAAAAACCATGTCTTAAGCAAAGAAATGTCGCTTAAATGAGGCTGATAATCACGTCAAATCGAGTGTCATCAAATACCCCACACTTAAGCTTTTGCTTGTCCTCAAGCAAACTGAATAGAAACGCTCATGTTCACAAATGATAAGATCGGTTAAATAGGAGCTCAATCAAACACAATGAATTATTAGACAGCTAATTCCTAGAACAAGAAACTTGACATGCATACAGATCAGCCAAACTACCTGGTCTCACTAATAAACTGTACACGACAAGTAATTAGCAACCAATTATGCACGAACTTGACCTGACCGACCAGACTCCTCACACAGGATATATATAGTACAATGGGAACTCTCACTCTCTGTGTTTAAGGACGTGTTTCTGCTCTCGATCGTTTTCCGTTACCGAATTCTGTCATAAGTTTGCATTTTGACCACATCTCCACCACTGTGACAACACGAGTATCTAGTCAAGAAGGACTTCCCTGCTAGGACCGTAATGAATTCTACACTACTCGGGTTTATAATGAGATGGATGATGGGAATGTATGATGATGGCTTTGGTGCGGTGTAGCTTTCGACTAACTTCCCTCGAATCTAATCTATGGCTTCCTACCGTCTAACCAAACACGGGTGGAATAATGAACGCTCGTCCTATGATACCCTCAAGCAACCTAGCACTTATTTTTTTTCTTTTGCAAACACACATTTATTTTCTTTTAAACTTTTCTTTTGACTTCGTTCTTCCATTTGTAGGGAGAAGAACGTTTATTTGAACTAAACTTTAAGCTTTTCTGATTTTTCTTCTTTTCTTCATTTTTTTTGAAGCTTGCTTCTTTTTCTATTTTTTTTCTTTGTGCCAAATTTTTCTTTTAGTTGCTAGAGGGGTTTACACGTCTGGACATAATAGCTAAGACCACCTGTTTAATGGCTATAGGCAGGTTACCACAAACCGACTTCCGGTAGGTCAATCTAGAACTACAACCACAGGGGATCAACGGGGAAATGAAAGAAATGTGAAATGGCTGTAATGTATATCGAACCGAAAGAACATGCCAAGCTCAAGGGTCTACACCTAATGGATTTTATCGTTAGGTAGGCTATCTGGCTTAGTAGCTGAATTTAGGTGCCCCTATCCTTCTAGAACTCGTGTCATCGTGTGGTCTCAAGTAGGTCTCATGCAAATTCTAACTCATTTAAGTAAACAGAAAACCACTCAGAAAGAATTTAAATTGCGAGTTACGTGCAATGGATCAAAACCTCACATTTGGTTTGCTAGTCGGATTCGGTCATTTTCATGCAATCAAGGCTACAAACTACAAGTGTGATTTTTAAAATTCTGTTCTGACCAGGCAATTTAGCATCAAAGTATACAAGTTGGTTCTCAAGTTCTAGGTTAAGCAGTCTAAGCATCATTATGAAAGTTTGAACAGCAACTTAACATCAAAAATCAAGAACTGAGCCATTCTAATGCTAGAGAGACTGGAATGGAATCACGAGGCACACAAAAAACACAATCAAGGGCAATCAAGTTCATGCAAGGTTCTCTAGCATCCTACCCCACACTTAAATCGGACCGTGTCCTTACAGGACTAATTCTAGAGTTCAGAGTGAAGTAGAAGAACCTGGACCGAGATGGTTGGTGTAGGGGATGAGCACGGGTTCTCGGAGCGGAGGGAATCTACCCAAGCGAAGCAAAGGGAATCTCCCTACTGCCTACAAAACAAAAACAAATGAAACATAAAAAGAAAACCGGGACAAGTGTCCCGGATCCACACAGAAAAAAGTTGGATCGAAATCCGAAAAGAAGAAATAAAAAGAAGGGACAAGAAAGAGGATACAACCCGGTCACTGGTGGTCAGGTGGGCCGAGAGGTGGAAAGTGGAGGTGCTCGCCGAGCTGACGTTGCCACGCCAGCTGTGCCTTATACCGCCTGTCGGCGCGGCACATATGTTGTTGCATAATAGTCCATCTCGCCTCTTGGGCGGCGTTGTCGGTGATGCGCCACTCCTGCAGTCGCTCATACAGCTCACCAATGTCTGCGGGGTGCGGTCGGTGCTGAGGGTGAGGCGCCTGGTATGGATCGGAAATGTGCGGCGGCGATTGGTGTGCATACCCTGCCTGATGGTGTGGCGAGGGTATATAGTCATGGAACTCTGGCTGCGGCTGAGGCTGAGGCTCCTCAGCATCATCTTCTTCCTTCGACTCGACTACATGCTGGAGAGGAGGATCTGCTGCCACATGGGGACTGAGGTCCAGCTCTAAGTCGTACTCAATCGCTAAGTCCCCTCCAACGGTCCTAACTCGACGTCGTGGAATGTTCGGGCCATATTCATGGCTGATGCCGAAGGAGATGATGAGCTGACCTATGAAGTTACCTCCCAGGAGTGCGCGAGGTGGCGTCCGCCTCTTGGTCTTCTGGCGGAAGATGCAAGCCAGCACCCATCCGGGGTGAAGAGGGTAGCTCTCTCAGATGGCTCGAAGAAGCATAAGCTCCTCATTGAGGATATGGTGGCGATCCTTATCTGGAACATATAAAAGCGACCTACGCCAAACCATATGAATAAATTTAAAGAGAGGATGAGAGAGCGAGTTAATTGAGTTATGCTCCCCAAGGCGATCGCCAGGTACTCCAGTCATGTGGCTCCAGAGCGCGTGGTATCCCTCCTCGTCATCATTGTCGCCCCAGCCGAGGTGATGGCCATGGTAGTGCTCGTAGGGGATGCCTAGATGAGCGGCAAACTCATCATAGGTGAGCGCTTTGTACACCCCGCCAAGATAGAAGGTAACAACCTTCTGGCGTTGCTTCCTCTTATGCTCGTCCAGATCAAAGGTCGCCCAGAACTCCTGGAGGGCGATGTCTGGGAAGTCGGCAGCTATGGTGGTCAACTCTAGGAGGCTGGCCGGTGCTAGGGCATCATGCACGTTCCGGTGGTAGTCCTCATCGTGCTCGCTGAGGGACTCCATGGAAAGAGGTCGTACATTAGCTCCACGGATATGCTCGATCTGCTGGAAGCACTCGAAGTAGAAGTCAGGTAGACGAGCGATAGTGCGATGGTATCCAGCCCTGCGAGGTAAAGCAGGTGGAGGGCCCTGGACGATGGGTGTGACGGGAGCGGGGCTCTGGAGCTCGAGGCGGCATCAAGTCGCGCCTTAGTCCTGCGCTCATAAGTGGTGTTCCTAAACCAAGAACGAAACCAGATTAGTCAACTAAAACCCTACCCCACACTTAGTCGAAAAACTCAATTTCACAAAGAAATGAGGAAAACCGAGCGGGGGTAAGCAAAGTAGATCAACCGGTAATCACAAGCAATAAAATACATGCTTAGGAACAACCAGAATTGATTAGCACAATCAGAGTTCAAAAAGTCAAACCGAAATTCACAAAGTCAACGAAATAGGACATTGAATCCTAATCATGGCAAGACTATCACAACGCGGAGAATGACGGTGTAATATTATATCAGGTGGCCAACATAATAATATGAACGAGAATAAGCACATAAGGCAGCCAAATGATCATAAACAGTTCACGGTCAAACCGACATTTCTCACAAGTCAACAACTCAAAGAATCAATCCTATGCATAGCAACACATGATCAAACGATATGGAAATTAAGCACGATACTCCCTAAGCATGCTAGAACAGCTCAACAATTTCAGCTAACCTAGTTCACACGAAATCAGTCGGCACGCAAATCGAGGCAAACTGAAAAGTCAACTAAAAGTCAACCCCAACGAAATTCAGCAATCCATATGTCAAAAGATTCGTAATGAAAAGTTCTACAACTTACCTTCAAGCCATGGATGCTAGGAATCAGTGAAAAACTCTGAAAACAAGGGTTTGGGCGAACTAGAGCTGTAGAGCTCCGATTCGAACGTTCTAGGGCTCAAAATGATCGGAAGTGAGAGGGGAAGGGAGTGGCGGCGGTCGGCGGCGGCGGCGGGAAACGGCAGTGGCGGCAATTTTAAAAGGCGGCGGTCGGCGGTTTCGAAAACAGGCGATGGGGGGGTTTGTTTTGAAATTTTTGGGAAGAGGAAAGTGGAGAGAGAGAGGAGAAGACCGGATTTTAAGTGGGAAGATTGGGTGATTTTCAAAAGGATTTTCGGCGAAAATAATAGGAAATTTTCGCCGAAAATAAACGTTCAAATGCACTGCCGGTTTTCAAATGGATTTTTGCCGAAAACACAATAAATTTTCGAACCAAAAATATGAAACAGGGAAATTCAGTGAAAACTCAAAAAGCGATTTCACCGAAAATAGGGGTGTGTTTCGCCGAAAATTTTGAACTGCTCGGGTGAAAATATTTTCGCAAATCGGGCAATCTTCAGAAAATCACAGTTAAATCCACAAAAATCGAAACGACCTCAGTCAACTTGCGACTGACACTACGACATGCAGACTACACATAAAAAATAAGAAAACAAACAAACTGACACTTTTGGCTCCCCCGAACCGACTCTAAAACACTAAGGTTGACACAAAATAAAAACGGACTCCAGCCGTGGGTTGCCTCCCACGAAGCGCTCTTTTATTTACGTCCTTGAGCTGGATGATACCTGGACGGTATTAGGAGACATCCCAACTCAGATTCTCCTTCACGCTCATGTCGGAGTTCATGAAGTACAGCTTCGGGGTTTCTCCGGTAAGCGTGAATCTCTTCCCGTTCGCATGCAAGAGCTTGGTACGTCCATCGGGAAGATGATCGATGAACTTGAACGGTCCGAACAGTTCTCTGGAGAGGTCATCCTTCTTGAGTGTTACGATGGAAGGAATGAGGACTGTCGGCTTCGTCTTCTTCTTATCCTCTGGCTTGTTATCACCAGGATCGGTGATCGTCAGTATTTCCTTAGGAGATGCTTTCAGCTTCTCCTTCCATGCTTGTTCCGACGCCGGTTGCTCGGAACGAATTGGTGGTGCAGCTGGCTTGGTGGAAGACGGCAGAACTTTTGGTCTCCAAACCATTTGGGTCTTCGTCTTCTTGTTCTTTCCCCGAGGTCTGCTAGGTTTTGTGCTCGGTGGCTTAGAAGAGGCTTGCAGTTCCTTCTTCTTCTTGGGCGGCTTCTGAACTGAAATTTCTGGCTTCTTCTTAATAACCTGTTCAATATCTGCAGCAACAACTGATCTAGAGACACTGAAAGAAGCATTAGTAACGGAGTTGACCGGAGTCAACTCCACAGTTTCAACAACCAGGCAATGAGGGTCTTCATTCTTAGAGTCATATTTCATGCCATCTTTAAGACGGAAAGTTTTCATTTCTTTACCAACCCTCAGAGTCAAAGAACCATTTGGAACGTTAATATTCATTCCAGTAGTAGCCACGAAAGGTCGACCTATGAGAATGGTAGAATCATCTGTACTAGTATCCATAATCACATAGTCAGCTAAGAACGTGAACGGACCACATTTAGTAACAACGTCTTTTATTTCTCCTCTAGGAGTTTTAAGTGATCTATCAGCAAAGACAAGTTGCATACTAGGCGGTTCAAGTTCTCCTATGTTCAATTTTTCAAACAGACTCATAGGCATGACATTAACAGACGCTCCTAAATCAACTAAACAACGCTCAATCTCAACATCATTAATGACCAAAGGTAAAGTAAAAGAACCAGGATCAGAGCACTTAGCTGGATATGGAGAGGCAGGTTTCTTAATACGAATGTCAGGATATCCTTCTTTATTCCCCTTCATGCCAGTCTCGATCCTTGCATTTGGCAGCAATGCTCTTGGAAAAGGAGGCTTCACGACGTATGGTGCAAGAGGAGGATCATCCTCCTTAGGCGCCGGTTTTTGTTCTTTTTCTTCCTCTGGAGTTTCAGCGATCCTGCGTAAGACAGAACAAGCATCATCAATTAAGTTTGGAAGTTTTCGAGCGGTTACCATCTTGGCTTGCTCCTTTCTCAGATTCGGCTCTGTCTGGCTCGGAAGTTGGCCAAATGGTCGACCAGATGCTAGCATGCTCGAGATGTTGTTCACGGCTTGCTCAATTCTTTGTCCGGATGCTATCTGTTCTTGATTGAGAAGAGCTTGAGCCTTGAACTGACTGTCATGATCATCAAGTCTGGTAATGATCTGGCTGAGCTTCTTATCCAGGTCACTGACATTGTTCTCTCTTTGATGCTGCTGCCCTGGATTGGTATTATTAAGATATTGATTCTGGCGATTGCCAGGAGTAGTTCCATAATTACCCGGATTACGATGCGGCGGCTGGTAGACACCTGCCGGCGGATGGTTAGGCTTCTGATCCTGAGCTGGACTAGCCGGGCGGTTATTCTGGTTCTGGTTATGGTTGGCGCCAACATTGTAGGGAGGTCTGTCTTGATAGTTCCCTTGCTGTCTGAAGTTGCGGTAGCCAGCATAACCATTCTGATTATTAACGAAGCCTTGTTGGACAAAATTGACTTCTTCGGCGGACCAGACTTTTGTCTTACCAAAATTCTGGCATCGGCCTCCATTATGCGCACAAGCTCCACACCACTCGCAATCGGCAACGTAGACAGAGGCTGCCGACGGCTTGATCGGTGTGGTAGACTTCTTCAAATGCTTCTCTACTTCTGCCTTGATAGCTGCTTCGAGATCTAGCTTGCTCCTTGATCCTTCAGATTGTCGTTCCCAGTTCCTCGACTTGGAAGCACAGTTTGTGAAGTGAAGAAGAGCAGCTTGAGGTGTGAGTGAAGTGCAATCCCCTTCAGCTAGAGAATTGACCCACTTGGCAGATTCTTCTCGAAGTCCTCGAGCAAAGATTTCAGCTAACTGCCTCTGCTCGAATCCATGATGAGGGCAGTTGTAGAGAAGTTCTTGGAATCGATTCCAAGTATCATATAAGCTTTCTCCTTCTTTCTGGGAGAATCTGGCGATGTTGTCCTTGATAGCAGTTGTTCTGGCCGGAGGGAAGTATTCTTCAACGAAGTACTGAGCCAGAGTATCCCAATCAGTGTAATAGCCAGGTGGTTTGCCAGTAAGCCACCTCTTAGCAGCGCCTTTCAGAGAGAACGGGAAAGCTCTCAGACAAAGAGTATTTTTGTCGAGGTTTCCGTTCTTGAAAGTACTGCAGAGATCAAGGAAGTCTGCAAGATGAGTGCACGAATTGTCTAGGGGCCTGCCTTCAAACTGTAAATCCCTAGAGATCATAGTCAATAATGGAATCTTGATCTCATAGTCAGGATCTCCTTCAATGCGCGGAACGGCAATGGCAGATCGAACGCTAGTCGCGCTCGGCTTGTGGTAATCAGCTAGACTTTTCTGTGCAGGTGGTGGTGGCGGCGGTGGATTACCATTCGGTGGTGGTGGTGGTAATCGATCGTCCATGGCAGGAGATGGAGGAGGTGAGAGTGATTCTGTGTATGAAACGGATGAAGGTGACGGTGAAGATGGAGATGAGGAACTCTCCTTCAGTTCCTCGATCTTAATCGGAGTGATGGGTGGATTGGATCTGCTTCTCTTCAAAATCTGTGATCGTAGAGGTGGAGCAGAACTGTCTGGTCTCTCTATACTCTTAGCCTGTTCAGTTTGAGAGCAAGTCCAAGGACGGTGAGGCATACACCTGTAAACCTACAGATAACAAAGATAAACAAAACCAGTGTAAAATCGACGTGGATGGAAAGGTGAAAGATGGAAAGTAGAAGAGTAAATTGCCAGTTCTTCTTTCAAACAATCAAAAGAAGTTCCCCGGCAATGGCGCCAATTTGATGGAACGCTGCAGAGCGGTAATCAAATAACTACCAAGCTGTGAAGCTAGGGTAGATCGTATTCCGAGGGTCTTCTAAGATTGACTACTCCAAAAACTAGCAAAATACTCGAATGCAAACAAGTTGTGCGTGGTGTGAGTTCCACGGCTTCTAATTCTAAGAAATGCAGAGAAATTAAAAATTAAACTAAAGCAGATTGGAAATTAGGGTTTGAAAATAGAGATGACAGACGAACTTAGACTTTGAATCCCCCTTCGTTTCCCAGAGCATTGGCAATCAACAGATCAGCGGATTTCGATTCTCATTCAATCAATTCTAAGACACCACCATAACTCCTTACCCTTAGGTTTAAGACCGGCGAACGTTCGCTCTATCCGTTCTAGCTACCAAGATTAATTAGTCGCCCGGGTACAGTCACCTCTCGCAACGACTTAACTTAACTGGTGTGATTACTAACAATTTATGAGTTACTCTTGCAGTGGATTAACCCTAACCGGTTCCTACGAAAGGCACGCTCTAATTATAAGGTTAATTGTTCAATTTGATGTTTTAAAGTAAGGCGAGCGTTCGCTTCTATCCTTAGCTTAACAAGAATCTAATCTAGGTGATCAATCCAGACAAGAAACATGAACAATGAAGAACAAATCAAACATGAAAGAGAAACTGATTGAACTTCGAATCTAATCACCGCCGATCCGTGACCGCTTTAAAGCCCTGGGTCACTTAGGGTTCATCTAGTCTAAGCTCTCATGAGTTTAGCTACTCATGTTTATCACAAAAGAATCAAAGGTAAAGAAAGAGTTCATCATCCAGAGGAAGCACAGAAAAGAATCTGAAAAACTTAATTTAGACGACTCCGGCAGACTTCGATCTTCAGTAAACTGCACTCCTAGCTCCGATTCTCCGAGATGGAAGGGATGGCGTCACGATCTCTTTCCGGCTCTTCGAACTCTAAACTCGCTGCTTCAGAACTTCGGTGAATTGATGTAATTATGATCTGTAGTATCTGATGAGGTCCCTTTTATTTGGGCCGCCGGTTAAGTATTTATACTTAACCCTAATCAGCCGGATTTCTTCTATTATTTTCGCCGAAAATAAAGGATTATTTTCGTCAAAAATTACTTTGCAAATGAAGGGTCCGCCGGCTGATTCTCCCTGAACTTCCTTCTCGGTTTGAAAACTTAATCCTTTCGCCGAAAACTTCCTTTAGTTGACAACAGCCGATTTGTGAACATATTTTCGCCAAAAATACAAGGATATTTTCGGCGAAAATTCCTTTGTAAACCAGGCAGGAATTTTCTGAACTTTGATTAACTCCTTTGATCGATTCCGGTGCAATCCCTCGAGGTTCCAACGCCTTAGACACGTCCTTAGTTACTTATTCGATGGCAAAAACCTGTGCTAACATAAAACACTAGAAAACCATCAAATAGACCCGAAACGGGCCAAGGTAACACAAATGGCATGAGATAGGGCAATCGATTGAATATTCGTTATTCTACCCTAAAAACCATGTCTTAAGCAAAGAAATGTCACTTAAATGAGGCTGATAATCACGTCAAATCGAGTGTCATCACTGAGTCCTCTAGTAACTTCAGGATTGCATTCAGGTGCAAAACATCTCCTGTATGTGAAGTGAACAAGGCAATCCTGTCGAAGATAAGATGTAAGCAGATCCAACTGGGGCTCTGTGATGCGCAATTTCATGGACTGCTTGACATCCAAGCTTCTGTGGTGAACAAGGACCTTTCAGACCTCCTGATCCGAGCATACTCCCCGGAGAGAAAAGCCTTCATATTTCCAAATGGTGAGGTGTTGACTGTCAGAGAGACTGATGTCTCACGAGTGTATGGGCTAATGGCACACGGTGAGTCAGTTGTCCTCGATTCGTGCACAGACAGGGAAATGAAACTCTTTCAGAGACGTACCGAAGTTAGAATCAACAAGTCTCAGAATATTGAATGCACTGGACTAAAGGTAGCGGCTAAGGAAACTGAAGATGTAGAAGCGAGCTACAAGCTTTACATCCTCCACGCTTTGGGGACTCTTCTCGTGCCTGGGAATTCGTGGAAGGTGTCAGCTAAGTATGCTCATTTCCTAAACGATAGTAGTCTGTTGGAAGTTGTTAAGTACAATTGGGCCGACCATGTTCTGGGTGTGCTGCTGAAGGGATTGGAAATGTTCAGTTACGGTGATCATCTGACGTTTTCATGTGGGGACATCAATTTTTTGGTGGTAATTTCCTTAACCGATACTAATACATGTGTTATACGTTACGCGTACGAGCCTCTGATGGCAACATTTTTTTGTTTTACAGACCCATTTCCTTGACATGCTGGATCTCCCAGAAGAGCTCTGTCCGGATGTGAGGCCGACATGCAGTTTCTAGGATGATGGGAGAGTTAGGAAAGCTGTGGCCCATATTCGAAGTGGCAAGTCTGGTTGGACGTTCAAATTTAGGGATCGAGCTGATGTTGAGGGAAGCTTGTCTGCAGTTGAGTATGAGTGGACCGAGAAGATGTTTGAGCTGCCCACCCAGGATGCCACCCAAGGCGATGAAGCCGAAGATTTGGAGGCGGACGAGTTGTGGAGAGCGGCAGCGGCTTCTTGTAACGCGTCTGCAGCCGTAAGTGTACCGTATAATGTGTGTAAGAACATTATCGTAGTCGTACGAACTTGCTATGGTTGTGGTACTCCCATAAGATGAACTTTATTTTTGTTTGTGTCGGCATCCGTAAGTGTACCGTATCACGTTTGACATTTTTTGGTTTGTGTCTGTTGCGGTAGCAGTTTAATGGGCTATTGGAAGTAGCACGTACAAAGTGGTGCAACAAGGAAGAGATCCTGAAGAAACTGCGAAATGAGTCTGACGTTTGCCGTGCCAGACATGCATACTTGGAAGAGAAGCTGGTAGAGACAAAGGCTGCAGAGGAAAACAGGAGGGTTCACAGAGTTGTTGCTGGTTCGAGGTTGTGGTATGAGTCTGCAGAAGAAGAGGATGGCGATGATGAATCTTCCGAAGAAGAGGATGAGGGTAAGGGGGGATGATGATTCTTCTGACGAATCTGATGATGGTAAATGGGATGATGGTGACGAGTTTGATGATGGTCAGGGGGATGATGATGGTGATACGGATGATGGTGATGAGGGAAGGGGGTTCAAACTAGTGATGATGGTAAGGGTGTTGAGTCTGATGATGGCAATGGTGAAGAAGATGACGATGAAAATCCTGATGGGAACGAGGAAGGGGATGATGATGAAGAGGACTCAACTCCTGCTCAATAAGAATAAGACGTGGCTGGTGCTAATCTTGCAACTCCCAAGGAAGTGGATGTTGCCCGACCTAGTTACATCAACTTGGATGACCCTGCGACAGATAAACCAGCGGAGCAAGTGATGACGCAGGAGATGGTAGACACTTTTGTTGTTAAGAGCAACAAAAGAGGATCCGTGTCAGTAGGACGTACACCGGTTAATTTCGGAAGGGCAAGGAATCAGAAGAGTGAAATGAAGGCCTTGTACATACTCCCTCATAAACAGAAGATTGCACTGACGGCTGAGGAAAGGTGTGTCGTGACATATGCCATGTCAGCGCCGGATCAGAGAGAGTAAGTTCGATTAGGATAAATAGCATATTCATGTCCGACAGATGCCTTACGAGTGTGTGATGTACCCCTTCCTAACATTGTGGTGTTTTTTTATAGGGGTGTGCAGGTGTGTCAGTTCCCGGAACATGGAACCTCAGTCCACAAAATGCACATTGCAAGCATGGCACCTACGAAATGCTTCACAAGTACGATAATTGATGCCATCAGTCACATGCTGAACAGGGAGCAGAAGCGCATCACACGTTTGTGTTTTCCAATTGCTGTCGCTGTAAGTTTCGAACCTTACAACCTGTATTGGTAGATTAGTTCCCACAATCCTTTAGCAAATGTGTCTGAGTGCAGAACACCGCGAGACAGGAGATCGAAACTTCTCTGCCCTTCGCCCCACCTACCTCCTAGGTGCATAGTCACATTGAATTGAGCCTCAATGAGAGTTATGTGCCATACATGAAGAATACCAACTGGAACGACATAAAATATGTAAGATATTGAATATATATGAGTATCTTGTTGTAAAGGTGCTACGACTATAGTACTGACCATTCGTATGTGTGGTACAGGCTTTCTTCCCAGTCCATGGAGGCCATGACTTCACGCACTTCTACGTGTGGCTGGTGGACTTTGAGAAACATGAGAAGGTCATCCTGAACAGCATTTCCTGCCGGAATGAGTTCCTGAGGAAGCCCTACTACAAGGACACCGGCACGCGGCTCATGCAATACCTGAGAGACATTTTCATTGAAAGAAAGGGAGTTGACATCAAGGATTTCACCTGGAAGGTTCTGGCTGCCCCAGAGCAGCCGGACACAACAAGTTGTGGCCTCTACGCAGTCCGCTTCATGGAACTTTACATTGGGCGGTTCACGGAGGAGCACCGCCAGTAGTTCAGTGATAAAAATGCTATGAATACCGATAGGCTGAAGTATGCATCCAGGCTACTTCTTTCGGAAGACAATGAGTTGCGTGGTGAAGTCATGGCAGCAGCATATGCATTCCAGAGTGAAGTTAGCAAGTCGAAGAAGGTGAAGAAGTAATTTATAGGATGTGTTATGCGGGCAATAAATCTCTATGCTGGATGTGTTACAAGAGTCTTACGGGTATCTTACGGGCAACTTTCTTGTGTTACATGTGTTAGGTACGGATATTTAGGGTTCTGGCTTTATGTTCTATAACCGTGGATTTTTTAATTTTAAGGTAGTTGGTAAGACAATATAGTCAGATTTTAAGGTGCGATCTTCTCATGCATTGGCAATACATAGATAATACACAGGTGCGATGAAGGTACTACACTAGAAAGACAAGTTCTAAACCGGAAACACAAAAGTACTGCACCGGAAACACACAAGTAGTAACAATAAAAACACAAGTACTGAAGGATAAAACACATGATAACACAAACATATATTGCCTCCACAGTCAGTCCAAGTAGGAAGCTTTCCACTCTGCTATGTCCCACTTCAGACCCTCTATTTGATCCCTTAACACACCAACTTCACTTTCCAGATCCATATTTTTTATCACCAACCCGTCACACACTTCAACTCCTGCTAGTTCCTCTGGCTTCTTGCGGTCCCTGAGCTTGAACCAAATTGCCATGCGGCATCTACCTGTTTTTTTTGGGCACCCAAGGAAATGGTTGAATGGAGTGTGCTTCTGAGCAGCAATGGGGTTCACAGCCTGAACGGTGGTCGGGAGACCACAGTTGCACATTGGGATGATTCTCTTTCCTCGTGTATCTACATAAAAAAGGCATTAAGATGAGATGAGACGGGGGACTGAGTGGCCTTGAAAACATCATAGAATGTTGTATCAACTAACCCGGAAATTTCAAAGCTTCACGTTCTACCATGCTCGGATTGTTCTTTCCTGTTTGATGCAGGCGTACTATGGTTGTGGTGGTAAAGATAGTGGTGGGATAGTGTGAAGGCTTCAAGTGTTCCATTATATAGAGGGCGTAGTAGGGTTTGCGTTTCATGATGGTAGGTGCACCTAACCTCATTAATGACATTAAAGAGGATTGAACAATCCATTTGAGTTTCCAAAGGGCAGTTGTGTTCCCTCATTAAGTGAGCGTTATCCCTGATAGGTAGGTAGGAAGCACGCCCCTTTTAAATATAAGTAGTACAACAGCAAGGGGAAAAGACGGAACCATTACATTAGTACGACAGACGTGGTACAACTAATTCAAAGGTTCTACATAACCAATACAGTGGTGCTACACCCTTTCAAAAGTGTTCCAGGTAAGAAGCCTTCATACCTTTGTACTTCCACTGCAAGCCCTCAACCTGTTCTCCCAACACCTCAACGTGGCTCTCGAGTTCCATATTGAGGACGACCAACTCGTCGTACACTTGCCTTATTTCTTCTTCTTCTGCCCCATTTTGATCCTTCATCTCGCACCACATTGCCATGCGGCATCTTCCGCTTTCCTTTGGGCACCCAAGAAAGTGCTTGTATTTTGTATCTTTCTGGTGGAATGTGGGATACACGGCTTTCACCTTGGCAGGGAGACCACAGTCGCACATTGGAATGACTCCCGTACCTCGTGCATCTGCAAAAAAGTGGCTCACATCAGAGATGATAGAGCCCGGGAATAAAAGGGGTTATGTTTCACTGAACTCACCCAGAATCATGGCTTCAACTTCATCCGCTGTCGGGATACCGATCTCTTCTTGGTGAGGGAGGTCCGTTTAGGTAAGACATTTGAGAAGCCGTATTGAGGTGTTGTGGAATACTACATGGTGTTCTTGTGGTGTGTATATATAGGATGACAAGGGTTATACCTATCTACTTTCACTTAGGTGAACCTAACCTCATTAATGCCATTAATGAAAATTCACTTAATTCAAAAATTACAATGTAGGAGATCATTGTACACCCATCAGTCCTACATACGACTACGTACAGAAGGAAATACCCACCCACGGGTCTAAAAAATACCTCTCCCCCCCCCCCGCGAGTTGGAGCGTACATGTAATGTAACTGTTACGCCTCCGCTATGGCAATAGGACAGGTCATAGTGGAGGCGTAACAGTGACGTTACATGTCTGTTCAACACTCACAAAATACCTTCCTTCTACATGATCCCTTGAACACAAAATATCTACTGAGACAAGGTCAGACACCCTGTCTTCCGCCGAATGCGGCATCAAGTTGGTCAGCTAGGTCTCGTTGTCGGGCCTCTTGTTCCGCCATAGCTTCATTGGCCTGAATATCCTTGTATTTCTTGCATTGTTTCATACGTGAAAGTTCACTTGCGGGCTTGAACCGAGTTGTGTTTTTACTCGGCTTCAGCCCTATGGGTTTCTTAATGGCTATGCCCTTACCTCTGGTACGCTGGGCGGTAGCTACGTTTGGTGCACCGCCCTGAACAGGTTCGTTATCGACTATGAGCAGGGTCTGTTTCAGTATATTTTCCAATTCCATGGCCTTCATGTCAACTATGGGCCTCAATTTGTCACACCTTAGAGCCTTCCTCACAATTGAGCCAAATTCCGCACTAGATCGCACGTACCACTCGTCGTCTTCTTCCACACGAGTTAGAGGCCTCTGAATAATGAGATCATCAAATGCATCCCTTGCTTCTCGTGTCCACCTATCCTTGATGTACTCTTTCGGCAAATCCTGGAATGGAACACAACCAAACGTTCCTAAAGAGTGCATAACAGTTAGGAAATGGCGACACAGCAATCACATTGTCCCTCACCATTTGCAGTCGCATGACACCTTACCACACTCCGATCTGCTGTAACTACTCTCTTATCTAACCGTTGTCCTTGGTGCATCTTGTAGGAGGTGTAGGCAGCCCCATTCTCTATCACGATGTCTGGGATAAGCTCCAATTTGTATTCTAGTACCCTGGCATATTACTCCTGGAACATGGCGAATATCGTAGGAGTGTATCTTCTAGCGGCTGTGAATACTATAGGACTGTAAGGGTAATAGTTAGTCACCACTGAATTCCTGGCCTGATAGTCGGCTTCTCTCTCAGCGGCACGTCTACTTTGTACCATCCTATGGCATAGGAAACCTTTATTCAGAATCCATAAAACACCCATAAAACACCCATAACACACCCATACCACACCCATAAAACACCCATAACCCACACATAAAATGCTCGTAACAGTTTTTTAAAATGGACTACGTACCTTTCAAAGTGTGGGAAAAAGTCAATCACACTCATGTTAGGTTTGAGGAAGCCCGCACAACTGCATTGCATGACTCCATGATAAGGATTTTATCAAGGTCGTATTCCACAAGGTCCTCTCATAAGCTAATACTCACAAAATTCATGAACGGTCTAAACATTTGAATTGAGGTTTGGTTTTGAAAGAGAACAAATTAAAAGCATAAACAAGCAAGGTAAAATTGAGAGAAAGGAGTTTAGCCTAGCAAGGGGTTTCTTCAAGCTCAAGGTTCATGAAAGCTGAATTGAATCTCAAGCAACGATGTGTAATTAATGACCATGCATCTCACTCAAGTAGAATCAACGAACTCTCGCACAATTGACTCTCTATTCCTAGACCAAATGCACCATGCTCTCGCTATGTGAACAAAGGGAATGGAATGCTTTAAATTAGCTCTATGAAATGCTTGGGACTTGAACTCTATGCCAACAATCATCTAGCACAAGGTAAATGATGCAAGACACTCTCATGTCAATCATATAACACTAGTCTAGCAATCAAAAGGGTCTCTCAACCTTCAAATGAAAGTAAACTCAATGCACACCAAGTGTTTGATAAAATGTCACCAAGGAAAACAAGCATAAAAATGGTTGCAATTGTATAATCCAATCTCTCAAATCATCCAATTACAATCCTACAACCTTAGATCAACATCAATCAATCATTCTCATGTATTGAAAGACATAAGCAATACCAAAAGAACAAGTCAAGTTCTAATGGCTACCAAGCACAAGGTCTAGGATCATCATCTTACACAAATGGCTATGAGAAACTCAATCCATACAATCAATCACCTATCCTAGCTTGATCCATCCCCCACTAAACTAAACCTAAGCTTAGCCTAGCTTAATCATAGAAGAAACCTGAAATTGAGTAGAGGAGACCATCCTTGCTTCCATGGAGGATCTTCTTACTTGGCTCTTCAAGCTCCAATCCAAGGGTGGAAGGCTTCACTTAGATCTTCAAGTTGATCAACAATTGAGGGTGGATGATGTTGGTTGAGAGAGATAGGGTGAACGGCAATTGAGAGGAAAAGGGGGGCGGACGGCGATTGTTGTAATAATGAATTGAATTCCCCCCTTTTTTTCACCGCCTCCCTCTTTATATAGCACGCCGGAATGGCCTGGTATTTTCGGCGAAAATTCTGTAAGATTTTCGCCGAAAATAGCTTTGAATACACCGACCTGCTTGACATCTCTTCTAAAGTTTTTGGCGAAAACTTTGGATATTTTCACCGAAAATTTCTTCAATAATCAAAAGTCCTCCATCTGCTTAGAGTTTTCGGTTCGAGAACTCTAAGTTCTCGCCGAAAACGTCTTCAGGAAAGTTGTATTTTCTTTGATTTTGCAACGTCCATAACTCCTCCGTCCTAGCTCCGATTGACCTCCCGTTTGATCCTACGTGCTCCTAGTCACCAGTACTTCAATCCCAAAACCTGAAAATGGAAAGAAAACAATTCCAATAGACATAGAATTGGCCTCAAGTGGAAACCGGACAACACGAGAGCACTTTGCATAAAACTTCAATAAAAGCATATAAATCATAACAAAATGAGGTCAAACATGGGGGATCCCTAGGCTAATCAAGGACTTAAAATGCACTAAATATGATCACAGCACTCCACCAATTGCGTTGACACCATTCATGCGGTGTAATGCATCCTAACCCAAGCAGAAGACCACTGAGTGCGAAAACGAAGGATATACGCACACCAGCTGTGGCCTTTAGGACCATACCCAGGGAAGCAGTCCTTTATCATGTGAGTCCACACACAATTGAAATCTGCTTCACTGTCGACATTGTAAAACAGAAGCAGCAGCCTAAGAACCAACTCCTGGTTGAATAACGATGTACCGAGATTCCTACGAGCATTTTGAAGTATATGAAACGTGCACAGTCCATGGAAAATGTCAGACATTTCCTCTCCGATTGCAACAGCCATTGCTGCATCCTGATCGGTGAATATTGTTTCCAGCTTCTTACCCTTCATGCATCGTAGGAATGTACGAAAAAACCATTGGAAAGACTCAGCTGTCTCGTCGTACATTAGACATGCTCCTAAAATCACGCCCTGGTGGTGATTGTTGAACCCGACAAATAGAGCTCGCAGAAAACAACGGCTGGGTCAGACAAACATATACCACATAAACCGTAATATGCCCGTCGGTGGTGATGTAGTAGACTACTATGAGTCTGTTATGACACTCATATGAGTATATTATAAAACTTGTATGAGTTAAGAATTAAACACTCACGAAACTTACCAAGAGGTCTACATTTGTCGTTAGTCCTATAGGTCGTGTCGAAGGTGATGGAATCACCAAAACACGCGTAGTCATCTCGCATCGTACCATCTACCTAGAAGATGTTTGCCATATGCTCGGTTAGGTCCATCTCAGTCGCATGGAAGAAACCAGAATGATTTTCCTTCTTCTCGCTGAAGTACTCGTTAATGGCCGATTCCTCACCGTACTTCAACGTCTTCTGCCTAATTTTGTTAAGAAAATTTTTAACATCTACCTTCGTGCAACCTAAATTACCTGCCCCCTACATTTTTGCAAAGAATCTCATATGAGGAACGTAACCCTATACCAGCTTCCTTATTGATCGAAGCCATGTGCCCAATAGCATCATCCACGTGCCTTAAACCTCCCATCATATGTCGGTCACGTGACAGGTTCATGGGGTGATTGTGGTCTCCAGCCCACTGAGTTATCTTGTACATACCGGTTGTCTCATTCATACGAAAATGAATTTTGGCCAAGCAACCAATACGTTTCTCGTTATGGACTCGTTCAGGCTGCACTTGTGGCTCAGGATCCATCACAGCTTCTCCAATTTGCACTTTGGGCTTCAACAGGCTACCTTTCTTGTAACCTTGCCTACGGCAAGCTAATGTCACGTATATTAACTTCGCACTGTTGTCACCCTTCCTGCCAGAACGACTCCGATAATGAATCTTTATGGCGAAGCCTTCTCGCGTCGCATAATCAAAGTACTTGTTGAACGCATGTTTGAAGTCGTGAAACCACAACTTCTTCCATGCCTCCACGTCAGCCGGTTGATGCGTCTTATTAATGGCGTATTTATTCCCTCATTAGACGATATTTCAAGTGATTTACTTGACTGTTTTGCATGATTTTGCGTGAATTTCGTACCTCATGGCCTTTGGGCCGTTTTACGTCGTTTTGCATGTTTATGATACATTTCAGGATATATACGATGTTGGAGATTGAACTGGGGTGAATTTACCAAGTATTCATCAGGACATTATGAGGAAGGATTTATTAATCTCATCCTTGGATAATCAGCCCCCATCATCATTAAAGAATGAGAGTGGAATTGATTTTGGGCATATAAACAGCCCACTTCATTCATCATCACCAACATCAGTTTGGCTATCATCAAATAATCAACACACTTTGTCCTTCTTTCATTATTTCGGCCATGAGGATTAAATGGGCTTGGAGTAATTAAAATGAGTTTGGGCTTGGGTTGACTTATGGAGCTGAAGAAGTAAACAGATGGAGGGGGAATTTGGATTGGGAAAGGAAGAAAAGTTGAGTAGAAGGGATTAATTCCCTACTTTGGCCAGTGAACAGAGGGTACGGGAAACAGTGGGAGTCGGGAAATAATCAAGGCATGAGAGGGAATTGAGCTTCGGCTTAATTTGGAGCAGGGATGCTACAATGAAGATTGCTTGTTAATAGCGATGGAATCAAGGTCAACCTTGATGAATCGGCGGTTTACATCGTTCTTTATGATTTCTCTCATGAGTAGCTAAGTTTTCTTTTCTTGTTTGGGTTTTGTTGAATTCTTTGAGATTATGAGTTGATACATTGAATTGGATTGTGGATTAATGATGATTGATGATCTATTTTATTATCTTGTCGCCCCGTTCTTAGACTTCCCTGTATTTCGAGGTTTTCTGCAGTTCTCCTGTTTTAGGTTTTCTGTTCAGTTTGCTATTGGATTGTTGGTTGAATGCGAGTTAGGGTGTGTTGCAAGTGGTTCTTAGTTGTAGAGTCGACCGACCCAACCTTTAGAACCTGAAACTGATTGTCATCCATGTCCTGCTAGTTCTGCAGCTGCATTTTCTTATAATTCCTTAGAAGGATACAAACTCAAGCAAGACCTTTCCCCCATCGTTGATCCTACTTGTTAATTTGTGTTTTAATTATTAGTTAGTTTTTACATTTTTCTAATTTAATCAAACCTTCGATCAAAACGATTTCGCTGACTAGTTGACCTAAACTGAGTAAGGTAGCTTGAGTAGACCCGTGGGAATACGACTCTGAGATCTCTCAGGTTTATTTGGTGTTGGGGCCTAAAATATCTCATCATCACCGGTCCAATCAGTGCCCCTGTTACATTTGTTACACTACACGGGCGTTACATGTATGCTACACCACTGGTACAGCCTATAGATATCTTGAAAATATTTCTTCCATTACAACTACATCACATCTACGTGTACATTACGACACTGATACAGCAACGTCAGCCTTACGCCGACGTTACATTTCTTAGACTACACAGCCTTTACATGTATACTATATCACTGGTACATCATGTACGTGTATGTGTACATCACATGTACATGTACATTACGACACTGATACAACATATGATGAAAGTGAGTAAGTGAACTGGAGCAGGTTATCTGTACTTGTTGTAGAGGAACACGCTTACAGACCAACTACATATCCACTACGATAAATTTCACAGGATTATTAAAGCGAGGTGGGGATATTAAATGCAGACATGAACTGTCAGGGAGGGGAATATTCATTCAATGTGAAGCCAAATATCCACTTTTGCATTAAAAGCTTTGGGAATCAGAATATTCAATGTGCAGTTTTTGTTTGTTTGTTTGTATCTATAAAAACCCTAAAACTATGCAAGAATGAAGACAAACCTTCATGCACGGTTGGGACAGAGGTCTCATTACGTGGTTCTTCATTACGGGGAGGTGGGTCTTCGTAGACTATGTCTTCATCTTCCTCGTCATCGTCATCGTCTTCTTCATCAGCCTCGTCAGTGTCTTCTTCGGCAAGGCTCTTAGCACGCATTTGCCGGTCCTCTTCTGCCCACCGAAGAAGCATTTCGTCCTCCAAAGAAACGCGATGGGAGTTCGACCTTTCACAACCATGAGTGTTCTTTGCCATCGGAAAACCCTTTTCGAAGAACTGATCTCTGTCGGAAAATGGCTATCCGGCGGAAATAGTGCTAAAGTAACACCAAAAGGAATGGAGTGAGAGAGAAAAATGCAAGGCTGGCGATGTGACTTTTGTCAGATGGGCCCCACAATTTCCATCAACAAGTATACATTTTCCCGCCCAAAGCACGTGAGATGGACCTTCGATGCGGGACCACAGTTTTCGAGTACCAAAAATGCCCTTTGATCGAAGTCCCATCTGATGGTCAGGGCCGTCTCAGCTACAGCTGAGATAATAGCCTCTCTGCCCATTAGCCGGACTGGCTGGAGATAACCATGCATTCAAAAAATTAAGGGCACACCCAAACCGTAAGGTTAACCACGCCCCGGCTTGGGAGGCTACAAAGCGCATGACGAGCCACATAATGGGTTGTAATGATAGCTTGCCGAGGGACCGCAAGAAGCTGGATCATAGGAAGCGAGTCCAGCAAGCTGCAAATGTCCGCTACAAGAGAGCCCCCATCCCGAGAGAGAAAGAGCCGATTCTTAACCACCCGCGTGACCTCCGTGGCATCTCCTTCAATATCAACTTCAGACCAACCTAAATCTCGGCAGAGAATGCATGTATCCCGAACAGCTAGTAATACAGCCAAAAAAGGGTTAGGAATACTAGGATAGGAAATACCTGTTGCAAAGAGGAGTCCCCCGAGATGGTCGCGAACCACCAGACCGCTACCGCCACCTAGACTAGCAGAGAGAGCCCCATCCACAATGATCTTCAACCTTGGGAACGGAGGAGGAGTCCAGACTGCTGAGCGAGAGGGAAGTGGTTGAGAAGTTGGACGGAGAGGTGCAGGAATGAAGGATAGGATATCTACATCCAAAGCCGTTTAAAAGAAAACGGTCAACGGACAAAAAGGTCAGGAATAACACCAACAAATTCTTGTCAATTCGTCCAAGGAACCACCACACTCTTGATTCATCACCAGAAATCTAAACCACATATAACTTGCATCTAATCATTATAAAATCTAACCATCTTCGCTTAAAAATTGCTCTCTGATGACTATAGAAGGATCCAAGCAATTGAAGTGCAACAGAAGTTAATAAGATATATAGCCAAAATGTGAGTTCAACTTAACTATAGTCCATCTTGGATCGACTTGCGTGCAAAAACATAGTTATTAATTGAAATCTGTTGGCTGATTTCAACAAGACCGATCGAATAACAGACTCTACCGATTTCAAAACACATTTATCAGAAAGTTACCAAGCAAGATCTCACCACAACAGTACGAAACCTAAATCTAACCAATTACGTAGCAAAAAGAGGTGTTCGGAGAGAACTTACGGAGATGACGAGCAGAGCGAGTGGAGGGATGTCGTTCTTAATCCAAGTCAGGACCTTTCGTCCAGTGTTCGAGGAAAGACGACGTAAAGTGTCAAGTCGCCGCCACGCTGGTCACCGCGCTCCCCTTGTTCCTCTCCGGTGCTCGTCGTCTCTCCGCCATGGCAGTGCCACTCCGCGCTCGATTACGCCCTCTCAACTACTTCAGAAGCTACTGGACAACATAGATCTTGATTGCCCTTTCAATACAGGAGTTATGGTCATGGATCTAGACAGATGGCGAGAAGAAGACAACACGGCCAAGATCAAGGAAGTTGCGGTGAAGGCTGGCGACGTGGAGTGGGGGGTGGGGGACGGTGTCGTGGTTGCTGGGTGCAAGGAAGGGATAAGTGTGGGATGAATTAATTGGTAGTTTTAAAATACCCAAATTGCCCCTCCGTGTATGGGGCTTGGAATGGTCCAAACTAGGAAGGTCTGGACGCAGATCCAGTCCCGACAACTAAGAGCCTGATGTCAAACGAAAATATCTATATTCTATTATTATTTATTTATAATTACTTGACAAAATGTATGTTCTTACAAAATGATAACCTGATCAAAGGAAAAGATGAATATCACATGAACCTAAAAATTAGACTAACAGAATACCCATATTAATCGAGGCACGAGTATATATGTGGAATACTACTAAAAAGTCTACGAGAATGGATAGTTGATGATTTAAGCTTCTGTCACATTCTCATACCCAAATGCATCACACAAGTTCAAACACCACAAATTTTTATAGGATGATTACACTAATCTAGTCAAACGTTTCACGAATATGTCAAATTTAGCCACTACTATTTGAAACCTCAAATCAGCCAACTAGGTGATTTTCGTTAATTTTTTCATCCAAGTTAATGGAAATACAAACTTCAAATTTGACGTGGCAAACATAGTCACCTTACATATTGCCACATCAATTATTTTACCACATAAATATAAAATTTTGAAAATTAAAAATGAAAGCAAAAAAGACAATTATGTGGCCGTTGATGTGGCATTTGTTTAACCTGTAAAATGAGTGTCATGTTTGTTATCACTGTTATTAACAATGTCAAATTTTTAGAATTCGTTGGCTAGATTTGTCATCACTTTCAAAGGTTTGACATAAAAAAAAAATGTCTTGAGAATAGTAGTGGCTAGATTTGACATATTCATTAAAAGTGTGGTTAGATCAGTGTAATAATCATTTTTATATGTAAACTTGAAAGTAAATAATATTTTTCTTATTCGCCATCACTAAAATAATTTTTAGATCCTTACATAAATTACAAAAATTTATCATTTGCATTTGTGTAGTTGCCAAGTCTACATTCAAATGAAAACTCAACAACTCAAAAGTATCACATTAAGCCCCAAATTCTTAACAAGTATTCTGAATCTTAGATTCATCAATTAATGAAATCTAACTGAAAAATAGAAGCATTGGTGGGTAAAGTAAGAGGGAGCACGTAAGCGCGTAAAATTCTCTGAAATTATGAGACTGCGCCTCCGGTTCCATCTTTTTTCTTTCTTTCTTCCTTTGTCATTCATGAGTGATTCTAATCTCACTAGTAAAAATCTAGAGTCAGGCAAAACAAACGCATGGGTAAATATGTCCTGATATACTTAGCTTTGTCCCTAACCTATGTGGAACAAGTGATAATTGAAGGAGTACTTCAAATCCCTAGGCTAGTGGTAGACATCGGGTTGTAGAAGAAAAAAGCGATGCCTTGTATCGTATATTATTGGCAAGAATCCTTCATGCATTCGTTTCAGTTTATGGCTTTTAGGTTGTGTGGAAGGGATGAGTTTGTTCGAGTTTCTAAAATGGAGTCAAAAATGTTCCTGGTCCATTTCTCCTCCATAGAGGTCATTGCTTGGGTTTTGAGTGCATGACCATGGCATCTGCATAATGAACCTATTCATTTTTGGAGATGGGAAATGGACATTGAACATGTTGAGATTCATCCGAGAACTGGTCTCGGGCTTGGCTATGTACGATCCGAGATGTCCCTCCTCCTTTGTTTACCAATGAAGGAATTAGTTTGTTGGATATAGTTTGATTGGAGTCCTGCTTCACACAGATATGCAAATAGAGTCCGCCAATGGGCTTGAATATGTTATGGTTTTTGTACTAATTGAGGAAACTACATAACGCAAAAACATAATTCTCATATTGCTTTCAAGGGGTTTAAAATACACAACAATAGGGTTTTACAAAACCTTGTTTAAGAAAGAAGATGACAATCTGGTTTTCAAACTAAGAGTTATTATGAAAACTTGCTTATTCATAAGCTAAGTGCTTATGATGGGATATGTGGTCTTTGTGCTCCTATTTTAGCAGCGGAGATAAGAGTGTCCATCTTCTTAATGGCTAGTGATCGTAGTCCTAGGATCGATGATTTTAGTGTGCATTTCTTTAAACACTCATGGGATGCGGTAGGACACTAAATCAAAACATGAATTTAGGGGGGAATTTGGTTGGGGGGGCCGCCTCTGACAATAAATGGTCGGAGGACCACGAGTCGACCATGGATTGGTCGGGGGCGAACTGAAAATAGAGGGGGTCATGGCCTCCGACCAAATATTTGGTGGGGGGCAGCCCCTAACAAAGTCGGGCCCTGACTATATTTGTCGAGGGCTACTAGCCCTCGACAATTTTGGGAAATCTCCCGACTAAACTCTTGTTTTGTTGTAGTGTATGTAGAGAAATAGCCACTAAATTTCTAGTTGACCGTCCCATAAAAATGATACTTTTGAGAAACGACGAGCATGACTGAAGTGGCTATACATACAGATCTATTTATGAATCTATATATATGCTTCAATTGGAACTAAAAGGTCTAGAACAGGCGGATGATATACCACCATAATGAAATTATCTTTTATTTTTTTTTATTTGGATAGGATTTACGTTGGCTTCATTAGGAGGCTTGCATATTTTGTTATGTCAGCTCCAAAAGGATAATTTGTTTTGGCACAGAGAAAGCCCCATGGAGTTGATAATTGCATAAAAAGAGTCAAAATAGTGGCTAGAACACGTCTAGGCACTTCAGAGTGGGTCTCCAGTTATTTTTTTAGGCGAAACTAATCCAACTCATAGTTGTTGATGTTTATACAGATCGATCAAAGAAAAAAATATGATTCATTGTGATTAACCTATCTTCCTAGTAATCCAAAATTTCTTCTCAGATACAAGGAAATGATTCAATTCCAGAGCCAAAGATCATAATTTTCGAACGAGCAAGCTTCACAAGCAATGCATTTATCGAATTCAAAGTGGATTCAGCCACATAAACGTTTCATTGTATTAATTTCTTATAAGGATCGATATTGAATAGTTACATGTAAATGATTTGTGTGATATAAGCTAATTATGAAACTTTAACCAATGTATATTGCATCTCGTATGGTTTGTTGACCATAGTTGATAAACATGGATACTATGGGGAACAAATCTCATTCATTCCCTTTAATTGGTCATAGGGGCCGGACATGCTATAAACCCATAGAGAGTGTTGCCTTATAACCACCTAAATAATTGCAGCCAAAGAGTAAAATAGTTCGAAAAGAAAGAGTTAAGGTTGGATGGGATGACATACATCTTGGTTAGTTCCCACTCTTTTGCAGGGCGATGACACCGGTAGTTATGGATGTATGAAGAAGGAGAGCAAGCCTACCCCCACTAGTTGCTTTGAATCTCTTAGTTGTTGTTTAGGTGGGAGAATTGGGGTGTTTCCTCTACCACCAAAATAGCTTCAACAACATTGCCCTTTTCCAATATAGCATTAGAGGCAGAAACCTATGGGATTTTAGGTGGATCCTTACTATGTAGAGAGAGCTTAGAGTTATTGGCTGAATTCACCACTGTTTCTTTAGCAGCATCCTTAGGACGCCAAACCATCTTCCCTTTGTCCTAATGAACCCCTCTATTGTTCTTGACCGTTGAGTAATCCCTATTAGAGATGTATTATGCTTCAATCTGAATAGCTTCAGAACAATCCAAGCCATCTTCTAAAGTCTCACGGTTAGAAGAATCCTTTGGAACTAATACAGAAGCTTTCGCGAAACAAGACCATCAATAGAATGCATTTACATATCCATTTGAACTGGTACCCCCCAATTAAGCTAGCAATCATACTCAGATCATCCTTAGAGAAAGGGGAGGAGGCCATGTACCTTAATAAGTTTTGCCTATACTGGCTCCAAACTATCTTCCACCTCAATCGGAAAAATATCATATTGTCAAGGACGAAGGTGGAGCAAGGAATTGTGATTTTTCCATGGTTCTTTATACAACACCCAAGCACTCACTTCAGCAGACGAAAATTGGATCAAGGAAAGCTGCTATGAAGTTTTAGAAACTCAAACATAACCATATTTCCCCATAGTCGTGTAGCCATAAACTGGAAAAAACGAATAGAACGAATTCGGCAGCAAGGCATCTCTTCATTCTGATCAACCCTTAGTCAACTACCACTTTTGGGAATTGTAAAACTTCGTTCACTAACTTTGGTTTGATATAGATAAGAGATAAATCAGATCCATGGTTAAATAAATCAATCCAAGCTTTTAGAGGGGGAAATGCGGGAGGTACAAGGGATGAAAATGGAAAATATGAAGATCGAGAAGTAGCATACATAAAGGGAGACTCGATAGAACAATAAACTATGCTTCCAGAAGAGAAGAAAAACAAACCCAATTCTTACAAAAGGACATGATTTCACGCGCTAGACTAACAATATTTTTATGTTTGCCACATTAACAATTAAGATGGTTATGTGGCTTGTCAAAACGAGCCACATGTTTGTTTCACTTGTCATGCCTCATTAAATACTAGCTCACACTAATAGAATGAGACGAAAATTGAAGGTGAGCCTTGATTCAAAGGAAATTCAATAGGTTATGTTGCCTCAAATATAGCCAATAGGCGATATATATATACATTAGTAATAGACCAAAATATTGTGCCATCCTAGGGTTTCAAGCTTAACTATTAACATGGTTTTCATTATCGTACCAAACGTTGAATTAGTGAGTCTAATAGTATGTAGTTCAACGGTTTAAATTTTATACAATATAATTGAATTGTGATTGAATTATAATTATATCAAAGTTATAACTATCTTACTGAGTGGTTCAAGATCAGAGGTGTCGTATTTTTTAGAGTTGTTCACTAGCCGAGTTGAGCCGAACTTCACTATGCTCAAGCTTGGCTCATTACTTTTTAGACGATCTCGAACTCGAGTTAGAATTTTTAAGCTCGTGACGAGCTTGAGCCTGACTCGTTAACTACCCTTGACGAGCTAAACTCGAACTTTGCTCATTAAAACCATTTGATAAGCCCAATTGAAGCTTGTACACTAAAAAATATCAATGAGTCAAGCTAAAAAAAGTTGTGCCAGCTGTGGATTCAGATAACTGTGCACTGTTGCTTAAAACTGGTGAGGAATTGGGGTCTTACCCTAAACCTTTCAAGTTCTACAGTTGTTGGATGAAGGATAAGGATTTTAATAGGATCTTGAATGAAGCTTGGACTATGAGGTATCGTGGCTCTCCTTTTAGTGTTCTTTATGCAAAATTGAAGAAGCTAAAAGAAGGTTTAAAAAAGCTGAATAATGCTAGATATTCAGACATTCAGAATAGGGTCAAGGATCAGAGAGTAATCCTGGAAAGGCCAAGGAAGTTGTTTTTAATAATCCAAATTCTATTAATATGTTGGCTATGAAGGAGTGTGAAATTGTTCTTGCTGATCTTGTTAGTGCTGAGGAGAACATCATGCGGTTGAAAACTAGGACCCTTTGGATTAAGGAAGGGGATTGTAATAGCAGATTCTTTGCAGGCTATGTTAAGGAAAGGAATGATATGAACACTATTAGGCAATTGCAGGATGAGGATGGTATTCTTACTGATAATATGGATAAAATGGTGAAGATTGCAGTAGGGTTTTATAAAACTCTGTTGGGTACTCCTTCTAGTCGAAATGCTGATATCTCTGTTTTGGTGATGAGGAAACTTTCAGATGAGCAGTATGAGGAACTTGATGCTAATGTGACAAGGAAAGAAATGAAAGATGCTTTGTTCAGTTTGGCTCTAGAAAAGGCCCATGGCCCTGATGGTTATACTGCAGGGTTTTATAAAAAGTGCTGGGATACGGTTCAAGAGGATGTCTATGCAGCAATGGAGGATTTTTTTAGTACTGAAAGTTTGCATCCAGCAGTTAATTCTACGATAATAACTCTGATTCCTAAAAAGGCCAATGCTACTAGTATGAAGGATTATAGGCCGATTTCCTGCTGCAACACCATCTATAAAGCAATTTCTAAAGTGCTTGCTAACAGGTTATGTGGAGTGCTGTCATCTTTGGTTAGTAACTCTCAGTCTGCCTTCATTAAAGGTAGAGTTATTTCTGATAATGTCATACTTGCTCATGAGTTACTAGCCAACACTACAACAAATCTGGAGTTTACCAGCAGTTTTTTAACAGGGGTTTAGTAAACTGCTGTTAAACAAGTCCCATTTAACAGCGTTTATCAAAACCCCGGTTAAATTGCAAACGTTTAACAGGGTTTAGCAAACCCCTGTTAAATAGTTCCATTTAACAGGAGTTTAAATGCAAACCCCTGCCAGACGACGGAGACGAAACAATACAAGTACAAACCAACAAACTTTATTGTAGAATTGTTGTCAGGCTCTCAACGTTGATTCAACGATCGGGGAGAGTGATAGAGAGAGCAAACTCTCGATTCTTGTGTCAGCGATCGGAGATGATGGGAATGAAAGGACGAGGAAGATGAGAGAAGTGGCGGAGGATCGGGAATCGTGGGAGAGCACAATGATCGACCGAAGCAGGGGAGGATCGATCGGAGAGAGAGAGAAGAACTGCTGCCTCTCAACATTGATTCTCACAGGGACTGTACACCACTAATCCAACTCTTCTCCTCCACCTCGTCGGCCGGTCGCTGGAGGTCGCCTGCCCCTTCCTACATCGTCGTCAGTAGCTATTTGGTAGAGTATTCCCAGGTGTGAATCTTCATGAACCCTAATTTCGCTAACCGGGGAAAAATCAAGGTTGGATTGAGTTTGTTTCTCTTCAGTTAGTCCCAACGTCGTTTTTCTTGATTTCCCTTATCTTGCTGCCATCATCACCTGCATCTTCTGTCGGGTGCTGTTGCAAAAAATTTCACCGCCATCTCCTTCCTCCTTCGATTCATCGTTAACATTGCCCAGCTCTTTCTGGTAATTTCATCATCACTTGCATGATGCATCTTCCACGACAACTTTGTTAGGGTTTATGAATCCATCATGTATTACAGGCTAAAACTCTTCTCCTCTTGATAACCCTTAACCTCTTGACCATGATATGTTTTTGCAACTTCCATTTCTTATAAACTTGTATGATTCTTGATTTATGGTGCTTCGTTATATTAGATTAGATATCCTTTGATTGGTAAAGAGAAACTTCTGAGTTACTTTGCTTGAGATTGAGACCCTTTGAAGCATCCATCTGAATTCCCAACTCACTTTCCATCCATGGTTTCTCTTGGTCCTACTGTGGAAACGAGGGTTTGACAGTAAACATTAGGCTGAAATATCGTTTCACTTATCATTTTGTCTGGATTGACAATTTGATTGTTGCTCGTCCACACTCTCTCATTCCTGGACTGATCTTTTGTCCATGTTTTTGAGAACTCTGTTTATAGGTCTTGCCATTCTTGCAACATTTCTATGTAGCTCTTATCTTAGAGAAGATTGGAACTTTAACAAAGAGAAGTATTAGTCGCTAGCATGGATAGCAGTGGTAAGTAATTTGGGACAAGCATAATGAAATACTAACAGTGAACATCAAAAGTCTTGGAGCCGATAATGAGGTTTGGTCAAGTTCTTTCATCAAATTTAAGATAAGCTGAACTTTGAACAAACTATCTCATATATCTATATTAAAATCTTACCACATATTGCAGATGGAGAGAAATTTCCTTTGGCAGTAAAAGAGTTAGGAGCATGTGAAATATATCCTCAGGTACAACTGTATTTTTTTTCTTTGGAGGCATATACTGAAATTTGTTGCATTCTGTCATTTACTTCAAGAATTATTTATCTCCCTCACCGTTAAGCATATCTAAATATGTTAATGGTCCTTTATTTTTTTACCCCATGACTAGAAATTTGAATATTCTCTGTCCAAGCTCAATATATGCTTGTTGAGATTTGGATCTTGAAGCGGTGACATGTATTAGCTTGACATTTCATTTTATGTTGAACTTGTGTAAGGTACTTTTATAAGTACATATTGGGAAACTATTTGGGAGTGGAAAATGATTTAAGTTGTGTTATGTACTTCATATGACATTTGTTCAAGTCATTGACAAGGCGCCCTAAACACAAGTCTTTTACTTCATAACTTCTAGCATCAATTCCTTCTTTATGGTGACAGGTAATCCCGTTCTTGCTTCTGGGAGCTGAGTATGGCCACTTTATGACCCTGTAGAGGCTCTTTACATTAGGTATATGATCACAACTTCCTAATTCAAATTACTTAATTCCACATCAGTTGAATTGGTTATTTCTGGATAGGTTTTTTTGTCAGCTTCACAATCCCAAAGCTGTATTCATGCTCTACTCCAATCAGATAACCCAGAATGTCCTTCCCCCCTCATTCAGATGTATGAAGGATTCATTATATGCACACATAGCAAGAAGAGAGAGAAGAAGAATGGTGTAAGGGAGAGCAAGAGATTAGAGAGCATAATGCATGAGAAGCTTGAACTCCTTCGTTACATTACTAACTCTCATGCTGTAATTACTTATTAAGTACCTCCCTTCTCTTCTCTTCCTTTCTTCTTCTAAATTGCTTCTACTTAACCTTTTAATTTGAGTGTATGTATGCTTCTCCTTTCTACTTTCTACAGTTTTTTATTAGTTTACTACTCTTAATCTACCCTAATTGTGGAATAATAATTCTATATGATTTCTTAGTAACAGATTTCTGTCTGCTAATCCAATTCTAGGACATGGGGTATTTCCTACTAAGAATAATTACGATGTTTTCAATTTGTAATTTTTTTTGTTAAATCACAGCTGTTTAGGAGGGGTTTAAAACCCCTGTTAAACGGCTTTCGTTTAACAGGGGTTTTAAACCCCTCCTAAACGGCTGTGATTTAACATGGGTTTTAAACCCCTGTTAAACGGCTGGTTTACCGGCGGTTCCGTTTAGCGTCGGATAATATAACAGCGGTTTCCAAACCGCTGGTAAACCGTTTAACAGGGGTTTAAACCCCTGTTAAACGGCTTTTTAAACCCCTCCTAAACAACAATTATGTTGTAGTGCAAGTATAATAGGAAGATTGTTTCTCCTAGATGTGATCTTAAGGTGGATTTGATGAAGGCGTTTGATTCAGTAGATTGGTTATTTGTTCAGAATCTGCTTCAGGAAATGAATTTTCCTCCTAGATATATTCAGTGGATCATGGCTTGCTTCAATTCAGTTAGATACTCGGTGAATTTAAATGGTTCTCTTTTTGGTTTTTTCAAAGGGGGAAAAGGTTTAAGGCAGGGAGATCCCATCTCTCCCTACCTGTTTGTTCTGGCAATGCAAATGCTGGACTACCTGTTTATTGAGGCAGCTTCCGAAGGTCTTTTCCAATATCATCCTCAGTGCAAGCAGGTTAAGTTGACAACCCTGTGCTTTGCAGATGACCTGATGGTTTTTACTAAGGGGACATAAGATGCAATGCTTCAAGTTAGAGCTATCATGGATAAGTTCTATGCTATTTCTGGTCTGAAGTTGAATCCTGAGAAAAGTGATCTTTATACTGCAGGGGTTAGTAATGAAGTGAGGGATAGGATGGTGATGATTGCTGGTTTTAGAGGGGGAGTTCTTCCTATGAGATATCTTGGTATGCCTTTATCAGCTGGGAAACTCTCTAAAGCTGATTGCAGAGGTCTGATTGATAAGTTCACAGCGAGGGTTAAGAACTGGAAAGCAAAGCTTCTGACTTATGCTGGGAAGCTGTAACTGATTAAATCAGTAATCAATGGTATTCTGCAGTATTGGCTCTCTATGTACATCATTCCTAAGGCTGTATTGAAAGAGATTGAAATGTTGTGTGCTAGATTCTTATGGGGGAAATGAGAGTCAAAGGGTTAAAGTGGCCTGGTATCACATGGCTTTCCCTTATGAAGAAGGAGGGTTAGGTTTGAAGGATCTTAGCAGCTGGAACTCAGCCAACATAATGAGACATTTATGGAATATTTTGATCAGAAGTGGTTCACTTTGGGTGGCATGGATCATGAAATATAGGTTGAAGAACAAGGACATTTGGTCGTTTAAGAGTGAAGCTGGATCTTGGCATTGGAGGAAGGTTCTGAAATTGAGAGCTTTGGCACGCAGTCATATATCCTGGGATGAAGATGGTGATGTGCTTTGGGATGGTGAAACTATGATTAGATTTCAGGCTAAGAAAGTGTGGGAAGTTATAAGGCCAAAACAAGAGAAGGTTTATTGGTATGCACTGCCTTGGGAAGGGTATAGGATTCCTAAAAACATTTTATTAACCTGGCTGGTTTTGAAGAACAGAATTGCTACCCTGGATAAAGTGAGACAGTGGAATGCAGAGGCTGACGCAATTTGTTGTTTGTGTGATCATGATCCTGAGGATAGGGATCACTTGTTTGTGAAGTGTAGCTATGCCCAGGAGTGTATGCAGAGGGTGTTTCCAGGAAGCAGAAGATTTGATACTTGGGAGTTACTGGTGCAGTATGCAGCAAATGAGTGGAGTGGTTCCTCGGTAAGGCAGAGGTTCAAGAGATTGAGTTGGTGTGCCATTGTAAGTGAAATATGGAGAGAGAGATGTCGACGAGTCTTTACAGGGGCCAAGTTGGATGCAGAAGCTATTTGTGCTAGGACGCTGGAGGCGCTTTAATCGTTTGCAAGTGGCCATGTCTATGAGAGTGTTATGCTAGGGTGTTTTGCTTCCTAGTATAGTGTTTTTTGGGTCCTTGATGTATTTTGTTCCTCTTATACTCATTGGTATAGAGGTGTATTGGGTGGCTAGGTTAGCCTTGTTTTTGGACTCTATAGTTTTTTTGATGATATAAAATCTCTAATTATTCATAAAAAAAAATTAGCCTAAATTTTACAAGTTTTTACTCTTCTCATTTTAAACGGTTAAAGCTAAACAATATACCACTTGAGTTTTCATTAGTAGATTTGCAAGTAGCATATGATTTGTATTTGACAAGTCACATGTTTCATTATTGAGCCATATAGTCGAGCTAGTGTTCGAGTTGGCTCTCGAGCTCGAATTTGAACAAGCTGAGGAGTCTATTGAGTCGAACATACCTAGACTCAAGATTGACTCATTTAAAATCGAGTTGAGTCATAGATGAGCTTCTTTCGAGTGGTACACCAAAATACTCACGAGCGAAGAAAAAATGGTTCCCTCTCTAGAATTTATCTCTCTAGATTTCTCTCTCAAATTAACTTCTTCCATTGGGAAGCCTAAATCATACTCCCTTGAGGAGCCTCTTTCCTCCTCCTTTAAGGAGCCTCCTTTTTCTTTCCAAGCTAATAAGGATGAATGTCTATCAAACGCCGGTAAAAATGAATGGAAGGATGAAATCTTTGAGATGGAGTTATTACCGGACAATAGCTGTTATCGGGAAACTCTTTGCTTCTTGGGAATTATGAAGAGCCTTAAAGGCCTTTACCAACCAAATCAAAAGGAAAGATTATCTTTGACTCTGAACTTAGGAGGCAGTCAGACGAAGCAATGGATTATAGGATGGCATGCATTGATTGAATTATGGACAACACCCCAAAATCTATTCTGCTCTCTTCTCCCTCATCGTTCTCAGACAAGACTTGTCATCCAAACTGAGGTCTTCTCCATAGTTTTACTCCTCATAGTCGAAATCAGTTACCCCATCAGTCCCTATAATGAAGATGAATCCTCATGGTGGTTGTACGCCAATAATATCTATCTCCTCCTTTATCATCAGCCTTCCCCCAGTATCCTCACCTCTTTTACGCTTCTACACTCTTCTCTATCTTCTCTGCAACCAGGAAATACCCACAACCTAGTGAGACCAAGTTTGACCATGGCTTCCTCCTCCAGCAGCCAAAGGCCCCAAGAGCGTGTCCTATCTCTCAACCTCACCCGTCGACTGGCCCTAATGCCCAAAACGCAAAAAAAATGCTGGTAGGAAAGTTCATCTGCTCCCGGAAGGCGAATCTGGGCATGGTGGTAGGAGGCGTCAAGCGTGCGTGGTCCAAGTTTGCTATACCAGTGGTAAGGGAACTGGGAGGGAACATCTTCCTTTTTACCTTCCCCACAGTCCAAGATGCGGAGCAGATCTGGGAAAGGAGACCATGGTTGATCTCGGATACCACATTGGTGGTCAATAGGTGGGATGGGAGAGGCTCGCCTATGGACGTCAACTTTGATCGATCAGCTTTGTGGGTGCAAGTCCACAACTTACCTCTGTCTCACATGAACACAGGTAATATGGTGGAACTGGCTAAGTTGTTTGGGAGATTAGTCGAGGTAGACACTACAGGACTGGACGGTGGAAGATGGAGAAGCCATGCTCGCATGCTGGTAGAAGTGAGCCTCATAGATCCCCTCTGCCCCAAAAAAGTTCTGAAAATTGATGGAATCCAAGAGGAAATCCTCTTCAAGTTTGAAAAGATCTCGGAGCTATGCTTTTTCTGTGGAAAAGTGGGACATGAACTTGATTACTGCTATGAGAGAGAGGACGTAATGGTGGCAGGGGGAAGTGGGTCTCCGCGGTTCAAGATCTCTCTGCTGGCTGGATTTTACTCACCGCCGCGACGCCACCGAGCACTGGTCGGAGCTACACCAACAGAAGGTTAATCGCCACTCTAGAGGGAGGTCTGATAGCTCGGAACCCGACCCCCATGCCCTCGGTTTCAACGTCTACCGTTCGAACCCGAGCCCAACCTCTCTCCCTTTCACGTCTCTAACGGCTCTTTCCCCTATCAGAATGTCCACTCCACCCGGATTTTCTGCAAGAGATGTGACCCCAGAATCTTCTTTCAGATCTATCACCTACTCAGAGCTTTTCCCCCATAGGCACGAGGACAGACCCACCCATCAACCTCGCTCTCCCCTATGTCCAAGAGAGCTTTCTTTTTCCCTGGAGCATCTGGCAATGGAGGATGAAGGTGGAGTGGCGGCTAATCATGAAGCTAGCTTTGGGTCGTTTGATGGGAGGGCTCAGGAGGCTGACGCTGACTTTGAAGGGTTTGAAGGGGTTTTGGGCCAACCAATTTATGTTCCACTTGAGCCCAACCGAACTGATGAAGAAATGGGCCCTATGGATGGTTTTTTGGATGCTGGAAATAAACAATTGGCAAATGAAAATGAAGCTGCAACTGGATTTCTGGACCTGCAAAGCCCAATGCCCCCTTTAGGCGATGGAAGCTATTTTTTGGAGCTGAATCTGGGAACTCAGCCAGCACAAAAAAGGAGAAGAGGTGACCTTGATCAACCTTTCGCTATTCCCTCTAATGAATCGAGCCTAAGGACTGCGGTCAAGGCAAAGAGGAGTGGGAGTAGCTCGGCTACAAAAAATAGGAGCAAAGGCAGAAGAAACAAGGAAGCAAAGGGGTTCGGGTCCCCGTCTACACTCGAAAGTCAAGACGACCCGGGTTCTCCAGAGGCATCGGTGGTCCACCCTAAGCCACCTCGCCGGCCATGAGTGTCATCAGCTGGAATTGCAGAGGGTTAGGCCGCCCTCTGACAGGTGATCATCTGTATCGTCTGATTCGGAACCTTAGGCCTTCAGTGGTTTTTTTAACTGAAACTAAAAATCGTGCTACTTTTGTGAATCGCAAGCAATTTTTGTGCAACTTTGCTAATGGGTTCTTAGTTGATCCTATTGGTACAGCGGGTGGGCTTGCGTTATGGTGGATTGCGGATTTTAGAATTTCTATTTTGTTTTCTAGTAGTTGTTTTATCCATTCATTTGTTGACTACGGCCAGGGATTTTTCTGTACTTTTGTTCATGCCCCAACTGATGTAAGTGCTAGACGTAGATTTTGGGAAGAGATTAGCTCTCTCAATCCTGGTAGAGATGTTGCCTGGCTTGTTCTCGGTGATTTTAATGCTGTTATGTATGACTATGAGAAGACGGGGGGTCTCCCTGTTTGCTATGGCTCGTCTCACCCTTTTAAATGTTTCCTTTTCAATAACGAACTCAATGATTTGGGATATACTGGCGAACCATTCACTTGGTCCAACAATCACGAAGATAGTGGGCTCATTAAGAGTCGCCTGGACAGAGCGACGGCGACCTCTACCTGGCGAATGAACTTTGAAGACGCCATGGTGATTCATGAGGAAGCAATTGGCTCGGACTACTGCCCGATCCGAGTCGAGCTGCATGGAGCTAGAAATCTTTCGTCTACCCCCTTTCGGTTTGATTCTAGATGGTTGAACCACTTCAGAATGCAATGAGATCATTTCAGAGAATTGGCTTAACAACAGCCCAAAGAGAAACTCATAGCGTGTGCAGATGAGCTCAAAAGATGGGGTAAAGCTAATAACAAGGATAAAAAGAGAAATGAGCTGGCTATCAAGCGGAAGTTGGAAGTTCTCAAGAGTATGCCCCGTTCACGAGAGAACATTATTGAGGAAAAGAGCGCTCTATGCAAACTTGAGAAACTATGAGAGAGTGAGGATGATTTTTGGAGACAGAGAGCCCACATCAATTGGTACAAGAACGGAGACAGGAATACGTCCTTCTTCCATGCCTCTACGGTCTTTCGTAAACAAAGGAACACTATTCGGGCACTTAAAGATGAGTCTGGGTCATGGGTCCGGGACGAGTCCCGTCTG
This sequence comes from Linum lewisii, assembly GCA_034768395.1. Lineage (NCBI taxonomy): Eukaryota > Viridiplantae > Streptophyta > Magnoliopsida > Malpighiales > Linaceae > Linum > Linum lewisii. The sequence continues at coordinate 50,682,560 of CM068302.1, forward strand.
GCATCAATGGCAAAAGGTTTCTTCATGGATCTCTTTACTCATAAGGATCCATCTCCTCTTTTGGAGGACCCTCTTCACGACTTCCCTAGATCCGTCTCGGATCAGATGAACGAGGCTCTCTATGCTGTAGTCGGCCGAGCCGAGATAAAAAAAGCTTTTTTTGGCATGGGGCTACAAAATCCCCGGGGCCTGATGGCTTCTCAGGTCAGTTCTACCAGAAGCATTGGAACTTGGTAGGTGAGTCGTTTGCCTGGAGGTCTCTCGGTTTTTCAGGTCCGGGATCATGCCTGAGGGCTGGAATGACACCACATTGCTCTCATCCCCAAAGTGCCTAACCCAGAAAATATGAGCCAGTTTAGACCGATCAGCTGCTGCAACTTCATTTATAAAATTATTTCGAAGGTGATGGCTTCTCGCCTACAAGAATGGTTGCCCTCCCTGATCTCTGAAGTGCAAGGTGCTTTCACGAGTGGTCGTATGATCCAGGATAACATTATTTTGGTCCATGAAGTTCTACATCAATTTAAGATAAGGAAGAAGGGACGCAAATATGACATGATGCTCAAACTCGATATGAGGAAAGCGTATGATTTAGTGGACTGGGATTCTCTTGATGCTCTCCTACAAGCTTACGGGTTCACCCCTTTATGGTGCCAATGGGTCAAATCCTGCATCAACACAGTCCGTTTCTCGGTTATGTTCAATGGGACCCCTTCTGACCCTTTTACCCCTTCTCGTGGAATTCGTCAGGGAGACCCCTTATCCCCTTTTCTCTTCATCCTTATGTCTAATGCTTTGTCCTTTATGATCGATAAAGCAGTTCATTCTGATTCCCTCCAGGGAATCCTGTTGAAGCCTACTTGCCCAAGGCTTACCCATTGCTTGTTTGCAGATGATATGATCATTTTTGGCAAGACAACAGTTCAAGAAGTGACAACTATTATGGACATCATTAACGGATATGGGGCAATCACTGGTCAAGAAATCAATACAACTAAGTCATCTATTTTCTTCAGCGCGAATACGCATGTGGACATCAAGGATGCTATTATTGCCAAAGCAAATTTTGAGATGTCAGGGGATCACTCGAAGTATTTGGGGGTCCCCACTGAATGGGACGCTCCAAAAAGGAAACTTTTGAATTCCTTATTGAGAGAATGGAAAAACAGGGGCAGCCTGGAAGAGTCTTCTTCTCTCCCATGCTGGGAAAATGGTCTTGATCAAAGCTGTCATCCAAGCAATACCGACGTACATTATGAGCTTATTCTCCCTACCAAAAAGAATGATTAGAAGGATGAATTCCCTCCTCAGGAGGTTCTTCTGGTCAGGTTCAATGACGAAAAAGTCTATTCATTGGTGCAAAGGTGAGAAACTGTGTGATCCAATCCTTGAATGAGGGTTGGGGTTCAAGGAGTTTGGGTGCTTCAACAAAGCACTTCTCGCCAGGCAGGGCTGGCGTATCATCACGCAACCAAATTCGCTCTGGGTTCGCCTTCTCAAGAGTCTCTATTTCCCTCGAGGGGACTTCCTCTCAGCATCTAAAGGACGTCGTCCCTCGTGGATCTGGTCTAGCCTTATTGAGGGCCGTGCGGCCATCCAGAATAGCTGTATCACGGTTATTGGTAATGGAAGTGGAACGAATATTTCTGCCGACCCTTGGATCCCCTCTATTCCAGGCTTCCATCCTTCCTCCAACCCTGGATCTCATCAGTCTGTTGAGGGGTTGGTGGATCAGGACTCTAGGACATGGAATGAGGTGACAATCAGATCAGCCTTCTCTCAGGCCGAGGCTGAAGCTATTTTGTGTATTCCTGTGGGTCCTCCAGATTTTGAGGATTTCTGGGCTTGGAGTCCGGACCCGAATGGTCGTTTTTCGGTTCGCTCAGCTTACCATGTTTTGAGGGGCAGAAGAGATAATTTGGCGAGCCGGGGGGATCCGTTGTCCAAAGCAGGTTGGAAGTGGCTCTGGAATATCTCCATCCCTCCCAAGATTGTGTTCTTTCTCTGGCGGGGTATCAATAACTGTGTGGCCACCACGGCCAACCTCTTCAAGCGGAACTGCGCTCCCTCGCCAAAGTGCCCCATGTGTGATCAGGAAGAATCTATCTCCCACTGCCTTTTCTTTTGTAGTCATGCTAGGGAGTCTTGGGCCCTGATCTACTCACCTTTGTTCCCACCCATCTCTAATAATCTTTCTGCTTGGTTTTTTTTCTATGAAGGACACCATTCCAGCAGGTGCATGGCCACTTATTGCTGCAGGCTGCTGGTACATTTGGAAGGCTCGCAACGATTTTGTTTTTAACAACATTCGTCATGTGGCTTGACCACTTCGCTCCTCTGCTTTCGAGATATCGAGATCTGGAAGTCAGCCACTAGTACTCGAAACAATCTTCACACTGTGTTGGCTCCCCAACCCTGCCCCATCACGAATCCACCGCCTAGTATCTCCTCTTTGGATTTTTACTGCGATGGGTCTTTCCTTTATGAGACCCAGTCGGCGACATATGGTATCGTTATCTCTGATTCCCTTGGATTGGTATGTGGCGGGAAAGCTGGCACCGCTCTCGTTCATTCGCCCATAGCAGCCGAGGCCGTTGCTCTCCTAGAGGCCATTTTGTTAGCCAAACGTTCTGGTGGTCCAACAAGGGTCCTATCCGATTGCAAAGTGCTGGTAGACATCCTCAACAGGAAGACGACACCTTGGTCGTGGGACTGTGCAGCTCGTCTTGCTTCAGCTGCAGTTATCCTTCGCGATTCGCCAATGATCTCAGTTTGTTTTATACCTAGGGCGAAGAATTATAAAGCGGATTGGGTGGCTAGAAAGGTCTCACATGGTTCTCTTCCGGATTCATGGGTTTCATACCTTAATGGTCCTCTTCCTCTGTTGTAATTTGTTTGGCCTTTGCTGCCGGTTTAATGAATGAGAGCTTTTCAGTAAAAAAAAAAAAAAAAAAAACTTGACTTGTAGTGGTACAGTTTTGATAAAGAAGTTCTTTTTCGGTTTTTGTAATTAAAGTGGTTCGTTTAGTAAAATGAGCAATTGAAAGTGTAATATGGAAAGTGGAAATGGAATTTGACGTTAACACCCCTGGGTGGGTACGGTACTTCCCAACAAAATCCAGAACCAGAAGCTTAGCCAAGTCCTCGCCGCCTAGCCCTAGTTTACAAATTAGAATTCCCAATTTGCAGTCTCTTCTCTTCTCTAGAATCTCAATCTCAATATCTCAGTTCCCCACACTGCGTTTTGTTTTCCGCCGATAAACTGAAGGTTACATAACCAGGGACCGATTGATTGGTTGAAAGCTTCAACAAAGCAGTATGAGCGACCACGGAGATGGAGGAGGAGGTAGGTCAGAACGCAATGGTGCGGACTTCGAAAAAGACGAAATTAGTGCCGGTGGTGCTCTTGACAATCATGGCGATTCCAAATCCCAGGTTTTGGATTCCCCCACTTGCCTAGTTATACGTCTTAGCTTCCAATTGACGTGGTGTATCTATCGTTGCTTTTGTTCTGCTCTTCGAGGTCTTAGATTGGGCAACCATCAGATTTCTTGAGCGCTATTAGTTTTGGCCTTTTGGGTTTGACATAGTTGATTGCGTTTGCAATTTGCATGGATTAGTGGAATGTTTATCCTTCTAGCCTGTTGAATTCCCCAAATCTATGAGATTGCTGCATCCCCCTCTCCCCCACCCATTTGTCTAGGTATATATCTTCGTTATGCTTGTCTATCAGGGTTCTGGTGCTGGAGTTGATATTACCGTCTGTCTCTGTTACGTTTTGATCCATCTAGCTTTATATTTGCGTCATAATGATGTTTTACTTTTCCTTTAGAATGTATTCTCATAAAACTTGTTGATTGCAGCGTGACTATGAGAGGGATTCAGTGAGAAGTAGGGATAGGGATAGAGAAAGGGTGCGTGACAAGGGGAGAGACCGAGACCGTGCCACAGATAGGGATAGGGATAGTGGTAAAGAAAGGGAGAAAGGTAGGGATATGGATCGTCACCATAGAGGCCGCGATCGTAACCGTGATAGAGATGGAAATGAGAGGAGAGAAAGAGGCAGAGATAGAGATGAGGATGATACTCGCCGCGGCAGAGGCTATAACAGGTACGATTCTTGCTTAAACGGATTTCGTTTCCTTTTTTCTCTCAACTGTTTTCGCATTCGATTTGGTTTCTTCAATGGTGTAATAATTGTTCTACAGACGAAGAGATAATGATAGGGATCGAGAAGATATGCCCAGGATCCGTTCAAAGTCTCCTTCAAGGGGTAGATCAAGATATAGATCAAAATCTCGCTCCCGATCCCGCTCTAGTTCGGGATCACGCTCTAAGAGGTACGTCAGGATATGATAGTCATTTAAGAGTGCAGGGTTTGTTTGATCAACTATTATAAACTGTTCATTAATCTATGCTCGTTATTCAATGCATTCCCCCCTGTTCTAACTTGTAATTGGATCTGCTTATAGCAAAAGGGTCAGTGGCTTTGATATGGCTCCTCCTGCATCTGCAATGGCTGCTGCCGTTGCTGCTGTCAATGCTGCTACTACAGGTACCTGGACACTTATATTTCGGAACTGCTATCTTTAACTTGGTTCTTTTAAATATGATTTGTCTGACCTCACTTGGATTATTTAATTGATTATTTTTTCCTCAAACCGATAGAAAGTAGCAATGCACAATAGTGTTTACATATTGGTTACTGATAGGATTGCATTTCTGTTATATTCTTGCTTACCGTGAAATAATTCTGGAACTGAGAGAGATTTTGGTTTTTCTTGTGTTTTGGTGTTTGTTTGTTTGTTCCCGTGTCTTTTCTATGTTGTAAGAAGGAACTGTTGGGCTGGTTGCCCCACTGTGCTGACCATGGGCTGAGCTGAGACCTGTATCTTAATGTACAAAGAGGAACCTGAGCGACAGCTTGATGGTTCTTGTTCGTCTCCGACCGGCAACTATTGCCTGTTTTGGTAGTCTTATGAATATTCCCCCTGAGATATTTAATGTACAGTTTTCCTCTTAAGTTCTTTTTGTAAAAGGTTAGTCTGTAGTTACAAAAAGGATTATCATGTGAGAGCTTTGTTTAGTTGATATTATACGTCTGCTAAGTTCTCTAATCATGAGCTGTTTACCTTTGCAGGACAAATTCCTGGGTCTACTCCTGCCATTCCAGGAATGTTTCCAAACTTGTTTCAGTCCCCTAATGGACAGGTATAGCTTACGAGTTATTAAATGAAGGTAGATATATCTCTTTGTAGTTTAAACTAATTTAATGTTGCGTGTATATAGACTCAACAGTTTGGTTCTCTTCCCATCATGCCAATTCAAGCTATGACTCAGCAGGTCAGTTGGTTAAAGATGCTTATTTTCAGTGTATAACATGCTTTGACGCAGGCCTAACATCCCTAGTTCCGTGGTCTTATATTTAATGCTTGCAGGCTACTAGGCATGCTCGACGGGTCTATGTTGGAGGGCTTCCACCATCAGCTAATGAACAGGTAACTGTTCTTGCTCATTTTCTTTCAAGTAGGCGTAGTGCCATGTTGATGTTCAGTATCCTACTGCAGACTGTAGCTACCTATTTCAGCCAAGTCATGGCTGCGATTGGGGGAAACACTGCTGGTCCAGGTATGTTATATGTTTATTTTGCTGTGCACAAGCAGAGAACCTTCCTTGCTTTCCGAGGCTCCTTGCTTTCCGAGGCCCTGAATCTGTCTGTTGGTTTTCTAAGGGGATGCTGTTGTAAATGTCTATATAAACCATGAAAAGAAGTTTGCATTTGTGGAGATGAGATCTGTTGAGGAGGCCAGTAATGCTATGGCTGTAGATGGAATTATATTCGAGGTAAATGTGTTCTTTTGAATTATGTCTTGAGTTACAGAGTATGTTGCTGAAATGGCTTGTGAAAATCGCCGCTTGATTAAAATTTATAATTTCAGGGTGCTCCTGTTAAGGTAAGACGGCCTAGTGATTATAACCCATCCCTGGCTGCTGCCCTAGGTCCTAGCCAGCCCAGCTCTAATCTTAACCTTGCTGCGGTGGGATTAAGTCCTGGTTCTTCTGGGGCACTTGAGGGTCCAGACAGGGTATTTGTGGGTGGGCTACCTTACTACTTCACAGAACCACAAATCAGAGAGTTATTAGAGTCTTTTGGGTCTCTTAGAGGTTTTGATCTAGTGAGAGACAGAGAAACAGGAAACTCGAAAGGCTATGCTTTTTGTGTGTATCAAGATGTTGCAGTTACAGATGTAGCATGTGCTGCTCTGAATGGAATTAAAATGGGCGACAAAACTCTCACAGTTAGACGTGCCAACCAAAATGGCACTCAACCTAGACCCGAACAAGAAAGTGTGTTGCTACATGCCCAGCAGCAGATTGCAATACAGGTGCGACTACTATATAAATGTGCTCTGAATTTGATGTTACTTGTACATTTATTTGCTTAGCTATGTTTCTCTCTCAGAAAAAAGCTATGTTGATTTGTGCCATTGATCACATAGTTTTGCTGCGGTTTGTTATTTTCTGCAGAGGTTTATGTTACAACCTCCAACCACTAAAGTTGTATGCCTAACTCAAATAGTAACTGTTGATGAACTCAAAGATGATGACGAGTATGAAGAGATAATGGAGGACATGAGAACAGAAGGCAGTAAATTTGGTATGTTTTAACGTATTATTTCTTGATTTAATATTATAAATTGTAAAAAAAATCCCTAACTAAGCGTAGTAATGCACTTTCTTTTATTTGGTGTCTTATATGTCTGTTTTCCAGCATCTTGTAGTCCTACGGTCCGCTATAACGAATCAGGATTAAGACACAGCGACAGAAGGCTGCTAAAAATAAATTTCCATGTACAATATATATCTGTGTTGGGTTTGGCATATATATTCATGTTCTTGATGCAGGTACATTGGTTAACGTTGTTGTCCCGCGCCCACAAATGGATGGTAGTGTGTCCTCAGGTGTTGGGAAGGTCAGTAAGACTGTCACCAATACATCATCATCTCTCGTATAGATTGTTTGTATCTGAGACCTGCTGTAGCAGTTGATCGGCAATCATGGATTTTTTGCAGGTGTTCTTGGAGTATGCAGATACTGATGGTTCAACAAATGCCAGAGCAGGCATGAACGGAAGGAAATTCGGGGGAAATGAGGTGGTGGCTGTGTTCTATCCAGAAAACAAGTACTATGGAGCTGAATATGATGGCTGAAAATACAGTGTATTGGAGACCCTGAGACAAGCCCTTATGCTGTTTAAAGTGTGTATCTTATAGTTACTACTTGGACAATAGAAGCTGCTTTAGGCTAAGATAGACTTTGTTTAACTTCTGAATGGTAATACTATCATCTATAGTCTGAGGATCACTGTCGTAGAAATTAGATTGAACGTAAAGTGCTAGTGGCATGGAGGAAGCTGGAAGGTGCCGCCGGCCAATGTCTGTTACTTGCCTCTTGTTATCTAGCTAGCTCCCCTGTTTGCACAGTCTTGGATGGTGACTAACTATGATTGGTTACTAGACTTAGTCGTTCAACTTGTTATTGTGATCATGTGTTATTTTTGGTATCCATCATTCACCTAGTAGGTGTTATTAGATTGTTATTCATGTTTATAGATAACATAAATACAACACATGAAAAATGGTACAAAAAATAACCTATGAGAATAGCACAACATTGGAGGTCTAATTTTGAGAATATCTCTCTGTCAAGTTACTACTTGGGATGGGGATGTTTGGTATTTGTGATTTGGAGGTGATTTTATAGAATACATGTATTGTGGTGAATGCCTTGTTTTTTTGTTAATTTTCTATCTAAAATTCATGTATTGTAAAACTCAAAAAAAAGCTCAAATGCATGGATTTAGAATCTCACCTTTTAGGTGAGATTGTGGAGAATCCCTATTCTTCATCTTTTATTCTATCATATGCTCTTATTATGTTTTTTAGGTGAAATTGATATTCATAAACAATTATGGCAAAATAGACAATATAAGTTTCATTTTATAAATTTAAAACACAAATACCAAACATACTTATTTATGAAAACCACCAATTTGAAAATCTACATTTCAAATACACAAATACCAAACATCCCCTTAGTTGATTGTATAAAATGTTGATGTTTATGTGTCAATTATTATATAATTTATTAGAACAAAAATATTAAACCACTTCACCAATGATCTCCCCTGTTTCAGTTAAACTCTTAAGGATATACATTCAACAACGTCGCTGACGAGCAACTGAATTCTTTATCTGATTGAAGATGCTTGATTTGAGCTCCAACGGGAAGATCCTTAAATCAATCAGCAAGAACCCTAATCAGACATTACATGAGCTATATTTACCGATCAATTAGTTCATATGGGAAATCCCTGAATCGCTATCTCTACATATCAACTTCAATTACTTGAAATGAATGATTCCTTCGAGCATCGAATTACTCCATAAATTCCAGGATTTGAAGCTCTAGTTCAACCAAATCCACAAATAGATCCATTTACCAACAGTGACAGTGAAGAAATTGACCGTCTTGAGTCGATTAATTTTAGGATAATTAATTCGTTGTGTATTACTATTTATTGCGTATCGAAGTTGAGTCCAGGTTCGAGTTACGAATTTTCGGTTGGGTTGGTCGAACTTGGTTTGGGAGTTGAAGTAAAGGTCCAGCGAGAAGGCAGTAAATGGGGCAGGGGCCTTAAGGCAGGAGATGGGGATAAAATGCGGCCCATGACCTCATAGTGTTACCAAAATGCACGATATGCCATCATAGTTAAGCTTCTGCATCGCGTGTCATTATAGTAACTTTTAGGTGCATCGCGTGCCATTATAGTAACTTTTATATGCATTTACCGAATTTTGCAGGTTTCTCAAATTCCAGTAGGTTACAAGTTGATGATGTGGCTATAAAAAATGTAATAATGATATTTACTGTAACATTTTAATTTTTTCAGGTGACAATTATTATTGTAAAATACTTTAATATGTTAAATGAGAATTTGAATGTAAATAATATTATTTACTATAATATTTTAATTTTTCCATGTGATAATTATTTTTGTGAAATATTTTAATATGTTAAATAAGAATTTGAAATAATATTTATTTTATATTTATTTTTTCCACGTGACAGTTACTTTTGTAAAATATTTTAATATGTTAAATTTCGCACAAAGTCTTCATGTGACGATCAAGACACTTAGTTGAATCCCATGAAACCATTTAATAGAAGTTCCTTGATATCTGTTTTTCATCCCATAGAAAGACATCACGATTTCTAGAGGCATCCGTTCTTTCTCCTTTTCTTAAATCGACTGAAATGAGATGATAAATCGTGTTCGGCCTGTTCTAAATATCAGTGCTTTTTTTATGGATTGCAATTTCTTATTTTGAAGTGTTTTAATCGTTGATTGAATTTAAATAGGTTGGGATTAACATTTAACATCTCATATGCGAGATCTGAACGAATTTTCATAAATATAAGAATAAGGTTGTCGTAACTCCACTCTCGACTTGAATTATATCCAAAAAGTATAATTTAACATATTAAAGTATTTTACAAAAATAATTATAACATGGAAAAATTAAAATATTATAGTAAATAATATTATTTACATTCAAACTCTCATTTAACATATTAAAGTATTTTACAATAATAATTGTCACCTGAAAAAATTAAAATGTTACAGTAAATATCATTATTACATTTTTTATAGCCACGTCATCAACTTGTAACCTACTAGAATTTGAAAAACCTGCAAAATTTGGTAAATGCATATAAAAGTTACTATAATGGCATGCGATGCACCTAAAAGTTACTATAATGGCACGCGATGCAGAATCTTAACTATGATGACATATCGTACATTTTGGTAACACTATGAGGGCATGAGCCGCATTTTATCCTAGGAGAATGGAGAAACGTCAGAGGAAGAGATGGGCTTTAAGCCCATCCGACCTCGGTCACTTGAGGTATTGGCAGCGGCGACCCTATACCTTCTTACCAAAAAAAAAAAAACAAAACCCTATACCCTTAATCAGTCAATCTTCGTCCGTTTCTGACGTCTATATCTAATTTTCCCGCTTACAGCACCAACTGATCGTGGAAACGTGGTTCCTTAAGCCGCCAAATCGAGTTTTCGTTGAAGCCAAACCGGCTGCATAAGAAACCACCGTCCACCGGGAGAATTCTAAGGAAATGGACTTGGATGACTTCGACGAACTGGACGCGCCGAAGCAGGCCCCTGCAAAAGCTTCCAAGTTCGCGCCTAAAGACTCCAAGTTCAAACCGCAACCAAAGGGGAAACAACCTGCGCGGTCGCAGGTCTCTGCCATTAAGCCTGAGCCGCAAGATCCAATTGTATCGACATTGAATAAGGAAGATGTTCAAGACATCACTAAGCTAGAGCCGCAAGAACCAACTGTACCGGCATTGTGTAAGGAAGATGATGAAAGCATTAAACCTAGATTGGATGTGGAGGCGAAGGCGGCTGTGGAGTCAAGTATCTCCAATGCCGCCGGCGCGGATATGGAAGTTGATGCAGCAAGGGACGCGGGAGAGGAGGATCATCACATGGATATTGACAGAGGAGAAGAGGAGGATGTGATTGTTCGCGAGATTGAAGTCTTCCTCACTCCTTCGGTTGATCCCGAGACCCAGGTGAAATCTCTGAGGGAAGCTCTTGTAATCTTGTCACGAATGCTTCAAAACTATATATGATTTGATATTTTGTTTGTTCTGTCAAACACTGTGTTTCACAGTTATTTGTTCTGCAATATCCTTTGAGGCCTCGCTGGAGACCATATGAACTTGATGAACGTTGTGAAGAGGTGATTATCTTTTTTTTTTTTCTGTGGAAATTTGCTGCTTGGTGGGGTGAGAGGGAGACGTCTGATCATTGCTTTTGTTGTTAGGTTAGGGTGAAACCTTCGACTGCTGAAGTGGAGGTTGATTTATCCATTGACGATTCGATGAATTTGGATGCAGATTATGCAAGCAAGTTAGCGATGACAAAACGGGTAAGTTTATGTCTAGTTGGTATTTAATGCAGTTCTCTGTGTGCAATGTTTCTTCTAACATGACTGCAAAATGGTTAGGCTTTATTCATGATTTTATTATACTTGAAAGGCTAAGTTGTCTAGTGAACTTCCTCCTCCTTCCAGTCAGAATTATACTGGAGCCCTAAATCTCTCTTCTATCTGACATTGCGATATGCTATGCTATACACAATTGTCATTTGTTAATCTTTTTTTTGGTTAAGAGTCATTTGTTAACCTGTGGTATGGTTTGTTCTTAGACTTTGTCGTCTTCATGGGCACCTCCGGGCTCACGTGCTGGCTATGCTGTCGGGGTTCTCATTGGTAATAAGGTATACTCCATCTGATGTCCTTGATTTTATGGTGAATGATGTTTTAATTATCAGAAATTTGTCAAGTATCATTACTCTTTGATGCCCATCATACTAAATGGAATTGTACTTCTTACTCGTGCGATTGGAGAAATTATGCTTTCCATATTGTTTTGTTTATTTAACAAAATAATTATTTTCTTAGAGGTGACCCAACATGGATGGTTGTTTTTTTATCCAATCATTGTATATCATCCTAGCTACTTGACGCGGCATGTGCATAATTTCTTTTGTTCATTATTTTGGTATTCTTTAGCCTATGCGTTTCTGATGACAAATCTATGAGCTGGCATTGGGAAGACATTGGATTGTATAGTTGAACAATATTAGGTTGAATTTGGTCTAAGCGCATTCTTTTCTTGAAATATGTTAAGTAAGCTTGTCTGACACTTTATTGTGCAAACATTTTGAGAGGCTTTGGATTCTTTGTCATCATGCAGTTGCATTTGAATCCTGTCAAGGCAGTGGTGCAACTTCGGCCGTCTTTGAAAGACTTTGCAACATTTGATTCAAAAGTGAAGATCTATGCTGAAAGTGATGCAGATGACACCATCAAACAGGAAGGTTCTAGTCAGGCAAAACGAGCTAGTTCATCAAAAAAGCAGGTTTGATTCTGATTTCATGTCTGGGCTACCCAAACATGGTATGTTTAATGAACTATAAAAGTGCCTAGATGGTTGTGTCTCCCTCCTAATAGTGATCTCTTAGAAAATGGGACTTCTTGATGCATAAATGCTTCTTTGGCAATAATAATTTGACAACGTTATTTTAGTAGATGTACAGCCTAAAACCATAAGAATATAAGTAGAAGGGACATAGTATAAATTATGTATTGAAAGATGGTTGGGAGCTATGTTGTGCACCTTATTTTCGCTGAAGTAACAACTTCTGCTTCTTACTTACTGTCATAAGCAGACAGGCACCGTAAATGGACAAGCTTTGGATGCTGAAGAGGTAATTGAACCACTTCCCAGTTTCTCTTTTGGTTGAATTGACAGACTTTGATTATTATGTCACTTTTTTGTAGCTTGTTTTCCCCTTACTATCCTGCTTTGTAACCGCAAACTGCAAAGATTATGGGATCATTATTGTAGCTTTGAGTTTATTCATGTGTTCTTTCTAGGCCTCTTTGAATATGACTAATAGATTCCTTGTATCTATTTTTTTTTTTATTTCTCTTCAGAATGCTTAATTGTTAGTCCTTTTTCTTTTTGTTTAAATGGGCTTCACATCTTTTATGTGAACTACTAAAGCGTGAAGTTTCAGCAAATTGGCCTAACAAGTGGTCGTGTTTGGCTCTTTCATAGAATTTGAACCCTGTTCCTCATCTAAACCTATTCATTCTAACCTGAATAGTATCTTGATTGTATCTTTATCTGAAATTTCAGTGATACTTCTTTTAGGTAAAAAAGCAACCAACTAACCTATACATTTTATTATTTATCTTTCTCATTTCAGTCTTGGGTCCCACTGAAGTACCATGACTCGAAGAGTGACATATCTTCTGCATATCTCGATAAAATGGTCACACAAGATCGTTCTCCTATAGAGTTTTCAATGAGCTCGTATGTTGTCTGTTCTAGTTTTGTAATTGCTGGCAATTTGATTTGTCATTTGGAATTTAAAGTTATTTTTTTAATTGTATCTTGGTTGTTGAAGGTATGAATATATGAGTTCAATGTGTCCTGGAGCATCCAGCAACAGTGATAATCGTAAAGGTCCATTAAGAAGGTGTTTTAATGCTCCTTTCTCTTGTTTTTGCCTTCTATCAATTCATTGCTTGCGATAGGACTACAAGACTTTAGAGCATAACTTACTGAATCGCGCACTTAGTTCACTCATTTTTTCGTTTGGAACTAGGCATTTGATATTCATTTTTACTATATTTATGTGGCAAATTGCACATGTTGCTGGTTTGTTAAACGTTAAGGTAAATTTGATCCTAATTAATATTTTCTCTTGGTGACTGTATTGAAACCTTCTTTGTATTTGTTTCAGGCTTCTACTTCCTTTGCCATTGGAAGTACGCATAAAAAAGTTGCTTGCCGAGGTTTGTTTTAATGCAACATACTTGTCTGTCGTGCTTGTATTTTTTTTAGCTAATTTCCATCCAGCTAGGCAAGCTATGGCTGACAAGCCGTGCATATTTTTCCCTATGCATATGTGAAGTTACATCTATGTTGGCTGTTTTTCATAATATGATGGAGCTTCATTTTACAGGGACCTCCACTTCAGAAGTTCGTTACCATTAAGCATTTTGCTCCTGATAGCTCGAATGAGGATCTCTTAGTAGTGCTTGAAGAGTATGGGCAATTAGTGCAAGGACTTTGGGCTGCGAAAACTACCTTGTTGTTCCCTTCAAGTGATGCTCCTAAACGCATTGCTAGAGACTATGTTCTTATGTTATTTAATAAAGGTCTAGAGATCCGCTCTTCAATGCTAAGAGGAGTCCCTCCGAAGATTCAAGAAGACATGAAAGTCAACCTGAAGATATTTGCTGTTGAAAGACCTTCCTTGGGGGATTGGAAGTTTAAGGAGCAACCAGACTGGCCTTTTATAAAACAGTACCCACATGTTGTTGAAAAGTCTAAGAAATCTTACGAAAGTTCAGAGAAAAATATCAATGAGATTCTCAGCAAAACGGTCAAGGTGGGGTCTGGAAGCAGGGTTGCATCAAAGGCAAATGTACCAAAGAATCCTGCAAAACCTGTAGGCTCTGATAAAATCGTAACAACTACAGCTGCTTCAGGAAGTACAAAGGGCACCATAACTCATGAAACTCGAGAAGGTCTGAAGAAGTTCCTGCTGAAGATTTTCCAGACTCACAAGGTTTGCAGGTACGATATTACATTTAGCATTTTAAAATCTACATGTTGGTCCTGTTGTTGTAATATGTCTTGCCAACATGGTTAGTTACTTAATTCCTTGTTATTCGAGAATTGAGAACCGCTCCTAGCATCATACTTTCAAGATCTGAACTAGGAATCCTTATTGGTTTCAATTTTGGATGGGGCATCCTCACGTTTAACCAATTGAAATAGTTGCAATTATTGTAGAAGTCTCTGAAACCCTTGTGGCTTGGGGGTTTACAGCTTTTATTTTATTTTTTGTAAAGGAGTTTATAGCTTATTCAAGTAGGTGTGTTCAAAAGTTGAACTGTTGTTATTGCATGGGCAGTTTCCAGTTCATTTGTCAAAATTTGAGGGACCAGGTTTTAGAAAGGTGTACTCTTCCAAAGGTTGATCCGAGAATAGCAAAGGCCATAGGAGCTGCTGCTGATGGTCCCCCAGAAGAGCTGGAAGAAGTGATAAATGAAGTTGCCACCAAGGTTCATGGTTTCTATGTTTTGAAGTCGTCTCCTGACCACCCGGAACATGATCTGATAAGGTTCCAACTGTCTACTGTGGGAAGGCACACTCATATTTAATTTTGTAGATGTGGGTTAGTCCTTACAATTGTTCTTGTTTTTGATTGCAGGAGAGCTGTCATTAATCTTCTCATAGCTAGGGGCCTAATGCAAAGCTAAAGAAGGCTGAAATCATAAATGCAGCTCAGTTGGAAATGAAAAGAGAAATAACCAACGCTGAATACAGTAAGGTAAGTCGTAGCATTCCATCTCCTTGTGCAGCAAAAACCAATCAGATAGTGCAATTGTTGGCACTGGAGGTGATGGTGAAATACCTCTACCATTAATGATTGAGCAGAAATTCTTGTTATATATATATATGGTTTCTTTTGGTTATAAATGGAAAATAAGTGACAATGGGGCTTGTGTATTGTGTTTTATTTGTTCAGGTAGTTGCGGATATTTGCGAATCAAAAGGTTCTGCCTGGATGTTGAAAAGTGGAGATGGGAAGCCATCATGAATGAAGGATGAAATGAAGCTTTTTTCACTCCAGATGGATGGAAATGAAGGATCAAATGCATATTCATTCGTAGTAGCTCAGCCATTATTGGGTTTATATTTGAATAGCCTCTTTAATATGTTTACTTGGGAAAAAAAACCTTTGATGTCACCAACTATTCAGTTATTATCCGTGTATATATGACTTATTGCGGCGTCACAACCTATTGAGTTTGAATAACTGCTTTATTTTATTTTATTTGGTAGTGTGATTATATTTCTGATTTATCCTGATTCATTTTTTACTGCCTTGTGATTTAAGTACGTTGTATTATCCGTGACTGCATCTGGGTAGACTCGTCCCCTTTGGTACCAGGTTATATTTCTGGCCCTTTTGGTAGATTTATTTGCTGGTGCAGATGGCTGATATTTCATGAGACGTAGTTGGTAATGTAATTCATGATCCTTATTTTATTGTTTGCAGCCAAAGAAGATAGCATGAAACAGCCCGAGGTAGGCGTTGATGCAAAGCCGCAACCTGACTTGGCAGCATTATCGAAGGGGATAGGCTTCCTCCTGGTTGGGCAGGTAGGCTCTACTGTTTTCCATTTATATGAACGAACAAGACTCCTCCTAGAATTGTAAATGTTGGGCGGTAGGATCAGATTGTTACGAACGAACTAGTCCACGATAGGTGTTGCTGATTGTTGGGTTAAATTGTTTTGCTTATGAAACAGGTTTACTATGGGACGGGACGGGACGGGACGGTAGCCTAGAGTGTCTGCTACTGTAGGAATGAATGAGTGATGCATGTAACCAGACTATCAACTTGATGTGTTTGTTGAAGGCTTTACTTTCAGTAGAACGCTGAATACGGCTTACACTCTTTGCTTCCAACTAAAATAGAACAACTTCGTCACAAACATCAACTCAAGGCTTAAGCTAATGGACGCCGTGCTGCTCGTAATTCTCCAAGGCGTTAATGATGTGGTCTGACTTTAGTCAATTAGTAGATAGGTTGGTCTAAGTTTGGCTGGCGACTTGGGAGGAGGTTGGCGGAGGGTTTACGGTGGTGAAGTTGGCGGAAGAGAGGAGGAAGAGGAGCGGTGACATTGTGGGAAGAGAGAGAGAGTGGAAGTGAGATTGGATTTATTTGTAATTAAAATAATGACGTGGCATATGCGACATGTGCAGTAACTGATTTACATAGGCATACTTGCCAATTCGGGATTTACTGGCATGAGAACACCCATTATTGTTCTCATATGAGAACATAGTTAGTAACCGTTAGATTAGATATCATAATCAAATGGCTGAAAATAAAAGGGCAAAATAGTAACATTGATACTAAAACTAAATTAGGGTTTCATCTGAAAAACCGCAGCCCACGTTCATCCATAAAAGCTTGAGCTACCATGTCGCCTCCATCCCTCGTCGAAGAACAGCCCCGCCGCCTCCATCCCTCGTCGAAGAATAGGAGACGGTGTCTCGTACCCCTAGTCTCCACAAGATCAGAGAATTGCCCTTTGTACCACTGTGTCACCGTCGAAACATGAGTGGGTACTATCGAATAACAACGTCACCGTCTTGCCATCGGCGGAATCATGGGGTTGTCCCTAACTGCCGCCAGATCAAAGGGTTGTCGCGTTGTACCGCTTTGCCATCGTCGAAACATGGGAGGTTGTCCCCTTCTTCTTCTTCTTCTACTGGGAGGTTGTCCCCTTCTTCTTCTTCTTCTTCTTCAGGGAGGTTGTCCCCTTCTTCTTCTTCTTAAAAAACATAGAGATATTCCGGTACCTATTCAGTCGAGTAGGTACTGGTTTGTGTACCTGTTTACTCGAGTAGGTACTCGTTGGAGCATATTTATATTTTATTTTCTATTGGTTCCGATTTTGATGAATAGGTACTAGATTAAGAGAATTCAACTAGTTCTGGAAAACAACATATGGAAAACTAGGGAGGAAGGAACACAACAACGACATATGGAAAACAATGATTTGCAGCAACTCATGAGAGCAAAAGATGAAGGACTATTGCGGCCATTATTTAGTTATTATGTTCATTTTAAGTACCTAATTCTTACTTTAGGTACCAAGTTATTCATTTTTGGTTCCTATTTGTTCATTTAGGTACATGATTTGTTATTTCAGGTACCTAATTCTAAGTTTAGGTACAAATTTGTTCGCCAGAAAAATACACTATCTTCGATTATATAACCGCCCTCGCCGATTAACTTAATTCTGCCGACGTTGCCTTCTTTTTTTAGGTTAGGATTTTGTATTTTAAATTATTAATTAGTTTATGATTTAATTAAGGAAATTATTAATTGAAGGATCAATTACAAAAATGCCCATGTATTTTAAACCATTAGATTAGATTAAAACAATGGAAGGTGAAGATTAGTGTTCTCATGGTGAGAACAAATTAGGTGTTTTCATACAAGATTTCCTGTGCCAATTCACACTAACATATACAAGTAGAAATGTTCGAAAACTAGAGGTGTGTGACGAAAAATTCGAAACACAATAGGTTGTGACGCCTGAAACATAGACAATAAATTATATAACGCCAGTAATAACCGAATAGTTGGTGACATTCTAGAGTTTTTTAACTTGTAACTTTTTAGTGAATTAGTAAAAGCTTCTTCTACTTTTTCGAACAGACATTACGGTTTTAGTATGTTCTTCTTGTATTGTATTGGTAGGTCTATTCTGTTGTCTTCCAATTTTTGGTCAATAATTAAATAAAATTTGGATAAATGTTACATAATTGATAATACCCATTATTGTTTGAAATCCAATTCATTTAGTAATATTCATTTTGGTCATTAATGTATAGGAGTTGTAACATATTGGTCATTAACTTTAATTTGTAACCTACTTGTCATTACCTATAGTGTTTGTACATTTTGGTCATTCCGTCAACTCTCCATCCAAATTTTTCGGTAAGTGCTGATATTAGCATGCCAACTCATCCTTTTTTCACCTCACCCCTTGCCATGTCAGCTAATTAAACTTAAAATCAACTCAACTCAACTAACCAATCTAAACCAACCAAAACCCAATTTAAACCAAATTTCTTCTTCCTCTTCCTCTCGTCGATTCAAGTTCCTAAGAAGCATCCATTCCCTTTGTCAGTTCCATTCAATCGCCTGATCTTATCTCGGGGGTCTTTTCACCATTATAAACAAAAAAATGAAACTATGTACATAAATAAATACCTTTTGAAACTATGTACAAATATGGGTATTTATGCCTAGGGTACAGGCGAATTCGCCCCTGTCCTAGGCGATTTCGCCCCACGCATGGGCGAATTCGCCCAGGTATGGGGCGAAATCGCCCAGAAAGGGTTTACACCATCAGCAATGGTTTTGTACACAATTCTTTAAGCGAACCGCATTCTCATTACTCTGAATCGCTTTTACACAGCTCTTTAAGAGTGACACTGATAAAACCTATTATTTATGAAACGATCACAGATGAACACATTACAGAAAGAGTGCATTATTTCACGCTCGGTTACTAGAAGACGCCCCGACACTTCCGTTGGAACGCCTTGCGCATGTCCGCGCATTATGCCCCGTGCGACCACATGTCTTCCACTTACTTGGTCGACCCACCTCACGCCAATCCATCTCGTTCCTGATTCGAGTGTGTCGTGGACGACCCTTTCCACGACGAAGATGAGGTTGCGGGATCACTGGTAGGCGGGTGTGTGGGATCCAATCTTTAGGACCCAATATTGGTTGGAAGGACATGACGTACACTAGCTGAACCTTGGAGACCAGGTAGAAAGGGCTGACATAGTGGCGCCAGTTTGCACCCGCGAACGTGCAACAAGCTACGGCGTGAGAGCACGGTATCTTGTAGCACTGAACAACGTTTTGATTGTTAGGAGCAGACTTTACGGTTTGACCGGACATCAAACCGAACAACGTAGCTGTTACTACCGCTACGCACTACAAAAAAACTGGATGTTAGCGTCGGTCAGACCGGGTTTTTAGCGTTGGTCATAACCGACGCTAAATATTGGTTGCGTCGGTCATTACGTCCGACGCTAATAACGGTGACGCTAAATAATAGCGTCGGACGAAAGAACAACCGACGCTAAAGTTTCTGACCAACCGACGCCAATGTTGACCAGCCACCCACTGGTTGGTTAGTCGGTTGGGTATTTTAGCGTCGGCTGCTATTTGGTCCGACGCTAAATACACGTTCGACGCAAAAACATTAAAGAACCAAGTTGTAGTGACCAAAGTGCAAATTCTTGTCAAAAAAAATTTTGTAATTTTCTCGAATTATAGAACCAAACCCTCAATTCCTTCCGTTATGCAAAGTGATCCAAAAGCTTAGACAGTTAACAAAAGGTCCCAATTAAACTAGTCACTCCATTTTACAGGATTTCTAATAGATCACTAATTTATTTATTGCTTTCAAATAATAAACATTACAATTTTAATTAATTGCACAAAGACCCCCAAACTTTACAAAAATTGTACAAAGACCCCCAAACTGGATCTGGATCTCCGTTGGCGTCACTCCGTCGGAGTCGTCGTCGCTCCATCGAAATCGCCTCAGTCGTCGTCGATATGTCGCAGCCGCCGTCGCTCCGCCACCGTCGGTATGTCGCAGCCGCCGTCGCTCATTCATCGTCGCCATCTCCGGCGAAGAAAGAAGAAGAAGCCGGCGGGAGGAAGAGGCTGTGGTGGTGGGTTGTGGGAGGAAGAGGAAGAGAGAACAGAAGATTTTGGAGAAGAAGGGAGGGATTTTGGAGAAGAGGAGAAGAAGGGAGAGAGGGGAGGGAGTTTTTGTTCAGAGAAGAGGAGATGGGATTGCCAGCGTGGCACCCATTGATTGGTTCAAGAATCAAGTCGGTTGATGACCGATGCAATTTACTTTCTCACAGCCGACGCAATATTCCCGTGCAAATAGCGTCGGACATAACCGACGCAAATCACTTTATCACAACCGACGCTAAATTACCTAGTGGTTCAACCAACAAATCAGTTCAAAATGGCATTTAGCGTCGGTCATTGTAAAACATTTAGCGTCGGCCGTGTATTGACCGACGCTATTTACGCGGGTCAACACGCACACCGTATTTGGCGTCGGTCTTTGACCGACCGACGCCATCCTCTTTCGTTTCAAATGACGCTAAATTCCCTGTTTTTTGTAGTGACGGTTCTAATTACTGGGAGCATAAATCACCTCATACACTCTGTTAGCCGCATCGTATGGCAGCACGTAGTGTGTGACAGAACGTGACGTCCACTTTGAGGTGAATTTCTGACAATACTCCATCAACTCATTCCCTTCTGCCAACATCGCCGCATATTCTCCGCGTCAGTTATGACAATACTTAACCATATAGTGGAATGTGTGCTCGATCACAAAAGACATCGACAAACGTCGCACACCCTTTAGTACTCCGTTGACGCATTCTTGTGCGTTAGTCGTCATGGTTCCCCACCGAGTGCGGCCACCCTCAATGTTGTGGTAGGCCATGCTCCATAACATTTGATCCTCGTTCACCCATTTGGGGTCCCGTAGATTTTGTTCATCATGGATCTCCAAACATCGCTCCTTCTTCGCCTCAAACTTCCGCACATTCTCTTCCAAGCCTGCAAGAAGCCGTGTATGAATACATCGTGGACATGCTAAACGAAATTAGGTAAGTTGACCTAAACACGATACTGAATTCGTCAAATACCTAAGTGCCAAAGGCGACCCTTGAGCAATGATTTGCGGTGCTTCGTGTTGAAGTTGTTGACATAATGGCGTAGGCACCATCGCCAAATCCACCCTCGACCAATCTTGCGCATTGTCGTTTGTATTCCCTTGTGTTGATCACTAATGATTGTGATGTTGGCCCGGTTGGTCACATGTTTTTGTAGCATCTTCATGAACCACTCCCAATTATCATTGTACTCTTGATCAACTATGGCGTACGCCCGATTGCACGATCCGATGTTGTCCATCAAACGTACTGGCCATCAGCAAAACTTGTCTGTACTTGCCCGTGAGGAACGTTCCGTCAATTATCATGACCCAATGCAGTGATTGAAGGCTTCTATGCACGGGCCAAACGCCCAAAACACATTTTTGAATATCCTTCTGCCACCCGATGGATTGGTTTTAAGCTCGTACCGTGTACCGGGGTTAGTGAGTTGAATAACATTCAAGATTGTCTCAATGTTGTTGTACGACGCCACCTAGTCGCCGTACAGCTTCTGGATAGCACGTTGCTTACCAAACCACGCCTTCCTGTACGAAATGTTCTAATGGTAATTCTCCAGAATGCAGTCTACCACTGTCTCCACCTTCATGCACGGATCCGTGCGAACAATGTGCATAACTGTATCTTAGATGAGCGTCACGTCAAGCTGCGGGTGGGGACCTAGTATCGTTGATCGATCACAAATGTGGCCGTTGTTGAGCTGTCTTATAATCTAGAAGCCATATTTCTTGCTAAGAGTAGAACGTATCCTCCATGGACACGTCAGTTCGATGTAATTTATGGCCCATTCCTTCGGGTTGGAGGTGGTGACCTTGTACTTATAGTTGTGGAGGACGGCTCGGCTCTTCGTTAGGGATACTAGTTGGCCTTTCCTAGAGAAGGTCTGGCCCAAGTAGAATTCCATCTCTACCGACCAGTATGACTTCTCTGGGAACTAGAATTGCCTGTCCATGAAGTAGGTGTTGGAGACTGTCATGATGTCGTCACAGTCGTCACCCACGTTCGTGGCATGATCCGGTGGCACATAGGTGTCCACGCTCTCTCTTGTGGATCCCCCACCTTCGTCGTCGTCTTCCTCGTCTGTCTGGCCGATGTCATCATCCACATTAGGATTCCCTTCGTCCTCTGTGCAATATCTTCTTTCATCCCCCGAGTCATCGAAGGTGACATATTCATCTCGCAGCAATCCCACTTGATCAACCTCCTCCTCCAGATCGACACGACTGGTAGACATGTATGATCCATCATATGTTTGGCTCTGCTCTTCGATCTGAATTGGCATGACCCCCGACACCTGGGAGAAGTGGGATGGCTCCTCTTTCATCAAGGCGTACAACTGGGCAACTTTGAAATTTGGGTGATGGCGAACTACGTCGTAGATGACTTGCACACCGGTATCATCTGATATCGTCTTAAGAACATAATGAGACAGAGTTCCTTGGATGAATATCGACATTCTCCACACAAATGACTGGATTATCTGATCCGGTTGAAACCCCATTTTCCTCCCGAACACGGTGACCATGCTGTCGTAGCTAGCTCGTCTAGTCATTTTGAGACGGACATTATCTTCCCCATCGTATGCCAAACTGCTCCAATCCTGGACGATTCACCCCCAGTACACCTGGATCCGGAATTCTCATAAACTATTATGATCGGCCATCTTTTGATGTTGAAAAACTCTTTTTAAACACAAATAATTAGTAGTTTCTTTCGGCTTGGTGATATATAACCCGAATTTATGAAGTTATTTATAACGATAAAAGCCAATTTGGAACAGGCGAATTCGCCCGTACCATAGGCGAATTCGCCCATCTGTTAGGCGAAATCTCATGTCAGACTTCTGGATTCCTCGATTATTGGTCTGAACTAGTCAGGAATCTGGTCAGGAATCAGATGGGTCAGGAATCTTGGTCACGGGTCTATTTCGCCTAGACCATGGGCGAATTCGCCTGTACCCTAGGCGGAAATACCCATATTTGTACATAGATTTAAAAGGTATTTATTTAGGTACATAGTTTCCTTTTTATTTATAATGGTAAAAAGTCCTATCTCGAGTTAGGAGCTCCGGCGAAATGAATCTCTAGTCTCTACCATCGCCATTCACCCATAAGTTCGTTGTTTCCCTTGCTGCAAATCCGACGGTATTGCAGTACTAACATATCCAGTTCTTGATTTCCCACACAATTGTTTATCATCCGTCAATTCCAATGATTCTCCCTCCGGTCAATCAAGAGGACCCTTCTTTTCCTTCGATTAACCAGAAGCCAACAATCATATGCGTTCGACTACTATTCCTCTGGAACTGGAAGCCAACAATCGAATACGAGCTTCCCTCCGATTCCACCACCACCACCATCTCCGAAGAACATTTCAATCGGTCTTGCTCCCACTGATTCTCCATGAATCCCACTCCATGGACACAAAGCCACAAACCAAAGAGATTGAAGAAGAGGCAGGCTAGTTGTAAGAACAAGAGAGGTTTGGAGAGAAGGATAATTTCTCATTGAATGAATGAATTACATAGAAGCTATACAACTATATCAACAATGAAAGAAAGAAGAGGACAAAAAACAATAAATATCCTAACGGCCTCTGACAGTCGTACAACACGTGGTGCTAGGCCAATGGGGAAACAAAAGGAATATTTACAGCTAAGCGAAACGCTGCGTTGCTGACTCATCCATACTCGTCTCCATCTTTGAATCCATGCAGCGGCAATTTGGTTTCAGAAGTTGGAGCTCTCATCTGTTCATTCTTCCTTGAGCCCGATTCCTCTGGTTCATCAGGCTCTGTTAGCACCCCCCCCCCCCCCCCCCCACAAGTTGGCGAGTATATGTCATGTACTCCTCTCTTGAAGAGCATCCATTGAAAGTGATTCGAACTCAGACCTTTAGTGAACACATATGCTAAATTTCTGTCTGTGCAAGCATATTTCAAAGTAATCAGCCCGCTTTTAATCCTCCCTGACAGTCGATTTCAATGTGATTGGTACGCTCATGGAAGACAGGATTTTCAGCCATATGGATTGAGGATTTGTTGTCACAATAGATATTTATAGTCGGCTCATGAGGAACAAACATGTCATGAAGAAGTTGCTTAAGCCATTGTACCTCACAAGAGAGTTGAGACAGAGCCCTGTACTCTGCTTCTGAGGGTGATTTTGATACGTTGCTCTACTTCTTTTCTTTCCAAGTGACCAGAGAATCTCCAAGGAATGTGCAATAGCAGTGTTGGATTTCCTAGTATCTTGACAGGTTCCCCAATCAGCATCACTATAGCCCTTCAGGGTCGAATCATTGGAGACACTGAAGAACAAACCCTGGCTTGGTGTTCCTTTCACATATCAAAGGATTCTATATGTTGTTTGCATATGGCTGTTGCAGGGCTCAACTTGGAATTGGCAAAGCTGTTGTTGAACTGAAGTTATGTCTAGTATGGTAGTAACCAGATAATTCAGCTTGCCAACCAATGCTCTATATTATGAAATGTCCAATATTGGATCTCCATCTGTTTTCAATAATCTAGTCTTCATGTCAACTGGAGTCTTTATTGGCTTACAATCTAAGAACCATGTGTCTTTGAGGAGCTCCAAGGTATACTTCCTTTGGCAGACAGAAATTCCAGCTGAGCTTCTGGCCACTTCAAGACCGAAGAAATAGTTAGGTTTTTCCAGATCTCTCACTTTAAACTCTGTCCCCAGAAAATGCTTCACTTCATTGGTTAGAGTCTGTTATCCCCTTAAATTATCATATCATCTACATACACCAGCATTATCACATTTCCCTTGTTGCTTGCCTTGGTGTATAGAGAGTAGTCAGATAATGACTGAACAAAACCAAACTTCCGCAGAGCTTCAGTTAACTTGGAAAACCATTGCCTGCTAGCCTTCCTTAACCCATAAAGAGATTTCCTTAGCTTACATACATTTCCTCTATCAATGCCATGAATCCCTTGAGGTAAATCCATGTAAACTTCCTTCTCAAGGTCACCGTGTAGGAAAGCATTGCTTATGTCCATCTGCTCAAGATGTCATTGCTTGACAGCAGCTATGGTAAGTGACAACTTAACTGTATTCATCTTTACCATAGGTGAAAAGGTATCTAGAAAATCGATTCCATATACCTGAGTATACCTTTTTGCTACCAGTTGTGCTTTGTATCTTTCAATTCTTCCATATGACTGAAGTTTAGTTTTGTATACCCATCTGCAACCTACTAGATTCTTTCCTTCTAGACAATTTACAATGTCCCATTTTTGGTTATCCTCTAAAGCCTGCAATTCAGCCCCCATGGCATTTCTCTAGTGTTCCTCCTTCACAACTTCATCAAAAGTTCTTGGTTCTATGAGGTTGGTTGTGTTCATGTCGTAGAGTTTTCATTTGGGACTAAGTTGGTGATAGGTTGTATAGGAGGTGATTGGATAGTTTGATCTGGCATGACCTGTTATGTAGTCAGCCAGATAGGGAGGTGGTTTGATGTGTCTTGAGGATCTTCTAGTAACCTGAACTAGTTCTGGTGGTAATGGTGAGATTTAGTGAATAGAGGGTGGTGATGGTGAGGTGTGATTGGGAGGTGAGTCTGTGTTTGGGGAGCTATCCTGACGATGAAGCAACTCCTAAGGAGAACCAGAAGCTGTAGAGATGGGAGTACCAGCCTCTAAACCAGGTGCATTAGATGGTCCCCGAGTTGCTTCAAAGTCAGGCGCATTAGTGTGGGGAAATCCTGTGGAAACAATGAATCTGATGCAATCGGATCATGCAAATGTGGATGTGTATGCTCAGAATAATGCATATGATGTCTAAAGGGAAATATGGACTCATGAACCAAGACGTCTCTGAAGACAAATACCTGTTTGGTATTCAGATCAAGAAGTTTGTACCTTTTAATGTTTGATGCAGTTCCTAGGTAAACACATTGTCTGGCTCTTGGATCAAATTTGGTTTTGTGCCTATCTAGAGAGGATGCATAGCACAGACACCCGAAAACCTTTAGGTGAGAGTAGTCAGGTGCAGTGTTATACAACCTATGATATGGTGTTTGGTTTGAGAGAAGAGGGGTAGGCAATCAGTTTAGAATATGGACAACATGAAGAATGCAATGGTTCGAGTAAATCAAGGGTAATCTGGATTGAAATCTGAGGGCTCTAGCTATATTCAAGATGTCTTGGTGTTTCCTTTCTACTCTACCATTATGTTCTTTTCGCTCAACACACGACATTTGGTGCTCAAATCCTTCTTGTGCATAGAACCCTTTCATATGGAATTATAGCCCCTGATCACTTCTTATTATTTTGACCTTTTTATTGAACTGTCGTTGTGCCATATGGCAGAAGGTTTGAACCAAGGAACTTGCAGATTTGTGTTTCATGAGAAAAATCCACACAGCATGAGTATAATCATCCACTATAGTCAAGAAATAAGCACAATCATCATGGGAAATAATACATAATGGCCTCCAAATACCAATGTTGTATAAGAGGAAAAGGTTCATTATGATGTTCATGCTAGAAGGAAAAGAGAGTTTCTTTTGCCTAGACAAATGGCATTCCTCACAATGAGTAACAGTGCTGACATCTAAATCAGGATTACAATTAGATAAGATATGAGTTCTATGATTGGAAAGATGGCCTAATCGACAGTGCCACAAGTTGATTTCTTGAGGTTGAATTTGTAAGTAGATGCCACAAAAGGCTTGTGTTGTTGGGGTGCAGAATGGGTTGGTGAGGTTTGAAGCTGGTAAAGACCCTTAGCTTCTCTTACAAAACCATTCATCGTCTGAGTTGCTAGGTTCAAGATTTTGCAAACATTGGATTCAAACAATAAAAAGAGTCTTGGTGAGTTTGCTCATAGAGATTAGGTTGAAAGCAAAGTTAGGAACATATAGAGCATCATGGAGAAGAAGGTCACTGCTAGACCTAACTAACCCTATGTGAGTAGCTGGAACAGAAGTGTTATTTGGTAAGGTTATCCTAATACTGCTAAGAGGCTTATATGATATGAAATGATTCAATGAGTTACACATATGATCCGATGCACCAATATCAATGATCTGTGAATCAGGAATATAGAAATCATGATTAGTTTGATGTGAGGAGAGAGTAATTGTACCAATGTAGTTTGGATAGGTAGGCGGAGTCAGTGGATTGGTCCTGGCAGTGAAGTTGGCTTGGTGGAAGGATTAGGTGAGGATGATGAAGCCATGTTGGAGTTTTGCTGAAGTAGCGCCAGTAGGCGATTGTAGTCATAAACCTTTGATGACACTAGATCTATAGTGTTTATCTTCCCATATTAAACTACATTTCACACCCATTGATGCAATTATGATGAGTATTTGGTGTAAATGTGTAATTATGCGATTATCGGCTCCAAGTGCGTACATTGTCCATATTTTGGCTATTTTTACCTTGGTTGTGAGTTTTTTTGTTGAGCCACCAGGTTACCACATTGTAGAGCACTCTCTCACATTGTAGAGCACTCTCTCATGAGTCCAGCTCTTCAAACGAAGAGCAAATCAGAGTTCAAACGAAGCGGGAATCATCGAAACAACAAAGGAATTCTATCAGTGGAGAAGTTCTCGCCGAAAACTTGAAGTCCTTTTCCAGATCCAAAATAGAAACAGACGGATTTCAACCCTATTTAAGTAGCCCTTCAGCCCCAATTCATGACACATTCGATTTTCTGAGGAGAGCCACAACCTGAAGAGAGTTAGGAGCATATTTTGGAGCTCCGGAAGATGCTCGGAGCCTAGGAGTTAAAGATTTTCAAGATCGAAACCGCTCGGAATTGCCAGATTAGGTTTTTCAAATTTCCTCTGTTCTTCCTTTCTAAGATGAATTCTCTTGTGGTTTGTTATTCTTGTTTTTCGGATATGAGTAGCTAAACTCTTCTAGCTAAGATTAGATGAACCCTAAGTGACCCCAAGCTTAAAGCGATCACGGATTGGCGGGGAGTAAGACTTTAATTCAGATTTTTCTTATTCATGTTTAATTCATTTTTAAAATCAGTTTCTTCTCTGGCCTGATCACCTAGATTAGATTCTTGTTAGAATAAAGGAAACACCTGACCAATGGGGGCCTTGTTCTAGAACGTCGAATTAAATAGTTAACCTATTCAGCGGATTCACCCGACCAACATGGGCCATTTAGGGTTAATCCATTTCAAGAGTAGCTCATAGGTTAAAATCAGTGCACCAGTCAGTACTCTGTTCCAGAAGCGAACGCACGGACAGATAATTGATCTTGGTAGCTAGCTCAAGAGTAGGGAACGTTCGTGGACTTAGACCTAAGGGTAAGGAGCTACGACGGTGATTAAGAATTGAATAAATTAAGTCTGAAACTTGTCGGTCTTGTGATTGCCAATGCCTTGGTGATCTTATGGGGATTCAAAATATAAGCTATCTTCTCATTAATTGAAACAAACCAAATCAAACAATTTGTTAATCTCAGTAGTCAATTAATTTATTTCCCTTGCATGCTAGAAGTAGAAATTCGTGGAACTCACACCACAACAACTTGATTAAACCTGAATAATTACTAATTACTTTGAGTAAACGTATAGAGGAAACCCCGTGGAATATGATCTATCCTACTTTTGTTGGATAGTATTTGAATCGCTGTTCAACAGCTTATCAAATTGGCGCCGTTGTCGGGGACTCTTCTTACATGCTTGAAAGAAGAGTTGACAACTATTCTTCTACCTTCCATCTTATCATCTCGCTCCCCCGTCTTTTTCATGATTTATCTGGGTAGTGCTTTTGAGTTTTGAGATGTAGAATAACAGGTTGGATGACCAAAACCAAGGGTGGTGCACCAATGGAGTACCACTTGCTGAGGTCAACCAAGGATGTTGTATATCATTACCAGATCTATAATTTCCAGTATTACAGTTATTTTCAGGGTTATAATTGTTTCCAAAACGGTTCCTATTCCGTCTCCTGTAGCAATCTTCTATATTGTGATTAGTCCTCTTGTAGTATCGACAGAACAATCCCTGCTCAGCTGCTGGTGTTGTGTTGCTGCTACTAGTTGATCCATAGTACTTTGGCTTGTTCCATTGTCTGGTATGAGCACCAACCAGAGCAATGGTGTCGACATACTTCACTTCATTGCTTATTACCTTGATCTGCCTTTCTAATTTCATAGCAAATTTTGAGGCTACATTGGGAGTTGGTGGAGGCTCCATGAGTAGTAACTGACTCTTGGTGTTCTCATGTTCATCATTGAGACCGATGATGAAGTCTATGAGATGATCTTTCTCCTGGTAATTCTTCACAGCTACATACTTGTTACAAGTTCCTACACGTCTACCTTCACCACACTCACAAGCAGGTATTGGCCTGAAAGATACATATTATGTCCACATATTCTTTAGTCTATTATAGTACTCAGTCACGGTCGAGTTACCTTGACGACAAGTTGAACTTTCTGCTCTCAGTTGAGTAATCAGAATGGAATCAACTTCTCCATACTTCTCCTGCAACTCCTTTCAGAGCTCCGGTGCATTATCATTGTCGATGAAAACCTAAAAAATCTCTCGATCCAGTGAGTTGATGATCCAAGCAACGACGATGGTGTTGCTGTGTTCCAAACCGTCAAACTCTGGCCTTGTGGGCTATTTGAATAGATCGACTCCATAGGTGATAGTTAGTTCCGTTGAGCTTCACATTAGTAATTCCTTGAGCTAAGTTCTCATTTGGGTTGATATAGTAAGGACTGGAGTTTAGAGTTTCTCGATTCTTTGAGGCGTTTGGGGATTCATCATCGTCACTCATGATGGATTTAGAGGAATGAGCTCAGAGGTTCTGATATCATAAGATCAAGAGAGCTTTGGAGAGAAGGATAATTTCTCATTGAATAAATGAATTACAGAGCAACTATATAACTATATCAACAACGAAAGAATGAAGAGGACAAAAAACAATAAATATCCGAACGGCCTCTGACAGTCGTATAGTACGTGGTGCTAGGCCAATGGGGAAACAAAAGGAATATCGACAGCTAAGTGATACGCTGCGTTGCTGACTCATCCATACTCGTCTCAATCTTCGAATCCCAGCAACGACAATTTGGTTTCATAAGTTAGAGCTCTCATCTGTTCATTCTTCCTTGAGCTCGATTCCTCTGGTTCATCATGCTCTGTTAACAAGTTGTTGCTACAATTAACATTAAAGAAGAAGAATTCCACAGATCTACAATTATAAGTTCAGCTCTAACACCTTCACCGAAAAAATGAACAAATTAACAGACCAAACATCAACATAATTCAAAGCACCAACTTAAGAAGAATATGAGGAAGAAGGCACCAAAACAACACATCAAATATCCGTGCTCTAACGATTAAACGCTATTAATTACATCAAGATCATTCTACTTGGTGCCCCCTCTATACCAACCATCTCCTTGCATTTGAAATTGGAATCAAGCCTCTGCAACTTCAGCTGCTGCTTAAACTTGTTTACGAAATCGTCCGCCTTCACATGCACGCATCCCCCGTCACCGATCTCTTCCTCTTCATTCTCCTCTATCAAATTCTTGCTTTTTTCTTCCCTAACCGTCTCCGGTTATCGAGCTTCCACTATCCACTCTTCCTCAAAATGCCCGAAGGCCGACTTGGTACAAGTCGATTTCTTCATTTTCTTAGGTAGCTTCTTCCGGATCTCCCCTACTACCAGCTTAGTGTCCGACATCGACCTCCCCGCCACTTTGTTACTACTCTAAAGCTTGTTGTAGATCTGGTGGAAAGAAGCTTGCTCGATTGAGCTTGATTGTAGATATGGATCTGGATTTCAGGATGAATAAGACTTAATTTGATTGGTTGGTTTAGATTGGATTGGGTTTGGTTGGTTAGTTATATTAGAATGGATTTAAGGTGAACTAGCTGACATGTCAAAGAGTGAGGTGGAAAAAAGGCTGAGTTGGCATGCTGATATCAGCACTTAACGGAAAATTTGGATGAAGAGTTGAAGGAATTACCAAAATGTACAAACACTATAGGTTAATGACAAATAGGTTACAAATTAAAGGTTGATGACCAATATGTTACAACCCCTATACGTTAATGACCAAAATGGATATTAAGACCATTCTTAGGATTATTTTTCTTGTTTTTTTACCAATTTAACTATGCAAATTAAGAGTAGTTTGCAAGTCAATACTCAATAATTGACAAAGATGTACACATATATTGTTTAGTGTAGTCTCTTACCACTCGCGAGAGGCCTTATAGAAGGCGGTGCAAACTAAAGTGATTGACTAGCTAGAGTATGTGTAACCACATTGCCTTCTCTCCTCACAAAAGAAATTCAAACGATGAGATAATAGAGTTGCACCATAAACAAATTAGCTCCCCAAAATAAGTGACATCGGCTTTTGAACTATTCATCGTTTGCACCACCTAAAGGGCGTCAAGCTATAGAGTGACCAACCTCAAATCTGACTCTTGGAGCCATTATATCGTCTCTAGCAGCGCCTAGGCTTTTGTTTCCCTTCGTGTAGCACAATATGTCGTTGTCGCCATTTCCGTGTGGTACCTAAGGACCTCCCCACGGTG
The DNA here is from genome assembly GCA_034768395.1 of Linum lewisii. Taxonomy (NCBI): domain Eukaryota; kingdom Viridiplantae; phylum Streptophyta; class Magnoliopsida; order Malpighiales; family Linaceae; genus Linum; species Linum lewisii. The sequence goes on from CM068302.1 coordinate 50,714,098, forward strand.
ATCTCATACGACAACTCCTACTCCACACATGTTTTGAGTCTCAGAAAGGACACCATCTATGTTACACTTCAGCTTACCAACCTGTGGTGGAGTGTGCCATTTTTTGCAAGTTAGCCTCCTTCCCTTTATTACCCATCTGGCTTGAGTTCTTAACATCTCTCCATTCCACCAACGAAAAGGATGGTTTGGTTTCATTCTTTCAAACTCGCTCATTTCATTCCCACTAGATACTCCATAAAATTGCAAACTTGAGCTGGGATTGGCCCTCCGTGAAGCTAGCAATGGAAAAGAGTAATCAGGCTTCAAACGTATTATGACTATGTAAGGAGGCCTCAATCACCCCCATCAAACCATTTTCTTCCCAACATCCTCGAACATAATCACAATCCAAGAACAAATGCCACACAACCTCCACGTTGCTACTATAAATCCCACACTCCCCAAGCACTTGAATTTTTCGATGTTATAACACGTCCCGGACCGACACAAAATTTCTAGCTAGTCGCCAAGCCATGAGTTTGAACTTTGGCGGAACCTTGGTGTCCCAAAGTTTCACCCAAGAACCTGGAGCATAGAGATGGTTTGTTACTTGCTACATTAGTGTCCGATACGTACCCAAATTTGATAGTATAATTTCCATGCTTACTGAAGTGCCAGATCATCATATCCCTACCTGCCTCGTAAAGTAGCGTTAGGATCGTAATAGTTCCTACGTCTTCAACTGAGAAAAGCTCTTTAAGAATCCCCACAACTGCCTCATACCCAAGATGAACATGTCTCAGACCTTAACGTCGCTAGTCTAGTCCTTACCGCAGTTGTCCACAAAAAAGTTCCCATCTCTTCGAAGTCGCGGGTCTGACCAGACATTGACTGTCTCCCCATCGCCAATTCTCCATTGGTATCTTTCTTGGATGACAACTCACATCTTCTAAATACGCTGCCAGACAAGACTCGAACTAGTACCGAGTACCATGGACAAGTAATCCCCCTGTGGGTAATATTTTGCTCTGAAGATTCGAAAAAACAAAGTATTTGGGTTGGTTTGGTGGTACTAGCCCTGCTTAACAAGTAATGCGAAGTTCAAATCGTGGAGTTTCCTAAAGCTCATGCCACCATGTTCTTTCTGAACACAAAGTTTGTCCATCACATCCAATTCATCCACCATATACCATCACTCTTCATACCCCACCAGTACGAGTTCATAATACGTTCTAGTTCTTCTGCCAAGATTGGTGGAAGAAGGAATACGTTCATACAATAAATTGGAAGGGCTTGTGCCACTTCTTTAATCAATACCTCTTTTCCTCCGTTAGATATACATTTACCGCTCCACGATATGAGGCATTGGCACACCTGATCCCTTAGAAATGCAAAAGTATGTTGTCTATTACTCCCAACAAGTGTCAACATCCCCAGATAGTTCCCAATATCGAGTTCATTTTGAACACCAAAAACTGTTCGAATTCCCTCCTCGAGCATATGGTTGGCCGAAAATGGCGGTACCAAGGGGCGCTGGGGGGGGGGAGCTAGGGTGCCCCCTCCCCTGGTTGTATTTTCAGAATTTGGTGTCGGAGCATTTGAAGTTCGGCTCCCCCACTACGCTGTTTTGGTGAAATGTTGTCTTAAATTTTATGTAATAGTTACTCATAATTCACTTATAGTATTTGATGACACTAGAAATATCGTGTTTATCAGTCCTAATTAAACTACATTTCACACCCATTGATGCAATTATGATGAGTATTTGGTGTAAATGTGTTAACTATGTGATTCTCGGCTCCAAGCGCTTAAATTGTCCATATTTTGGCTATTTTCACCTTGTTTGTGATTTTTTTGTTGAGACTCCAGGTTACCATATTGTAGAGGACTTTATCACGATTACAACGCTTCAAACGGGAACCAAATCGGAGTGGGAATCATCGAAACAAGAAATTGGACATTTTCACCGAAAACGTATTTTAGAAGAGCTCAAACCCTCGTCGACATTCCTGAGCCATTTATGAAGAAGTTCTCGGCGAGAACTTCAATATTCTCGCCGAGAACTTTCCCTTTTCCAGAGCCAACGTAGAAACGGATCAGTTTCAATCCCATTTAAGCAACTCTTCAGTCCCTAATTCAAATCACTCCGAATTTCAGACATCCTTGAGACATAGGAGAGAGTTTAGAGAGATTCTTGGAGTTCCCAGAGAGATTATGACACGATATTTCCATCACGAAGGTGCTCGGAGCTAGGAGTGAAGATTTGTCGAGATTGAAGCTTCGCGGAATCGTCAGAATTAGGTTTTTCATATTTCCTCTATTCTTTCTTTGTATGCTGAATTCTCTTGTTATCTTTGATTCCTTATTTCGAACATGAGTAGTTAAACTTGTTAAGCTTAGATTAGATGAACCCTAAGTGACCCGGGGCTTTAAAGTGGTCACAGATCGGCGGTAATTAGATCTTAATTCAGACAGTTTCTTATCATAATTGGTTTGTTCTTAATTTATGTTTCTTTTCTAGCTTGATCACCTAAATTAGTTTCTTGTTCAAATAAGGATAGTTGGTGAACACCCTCCTTGCTTTAGAACATCAAATCAATTAATTAACATATTGTAGGAACCGTTTAGGGTTAATGCGTTTCTAGAGCAGCTCATTAGAATCAATCAGGTGTACCAGTTAGTTATTTGTTGCAGAAGTGAATGCACGGGCGGTTAATTAATCTTGGTAGTTAGTTCCGATAGAGTGAACGTTCGCGAACTTAGACCTATGGGTAAGGAGCTGTGACGGTGTCTAAGAACTGAATGAATTAGGATTGAAAGTCACCGGTTTTGTGATCGCCAATGTCCTGGTAATCACAGGGGGATTCGAGTCTGGGCTTTTGTCTGTCTTTCGTTAATCAACCTTAATCAATCAATCTGTCTTTTAATTCAATCTTAATTTCTTCGCTTAATAGTTTAGGTCGTGGAACTCACACCACACAACTTGTTTAAAACCTGAATTTAGCCAGCTTCTTTGAGCAAACAATTTGAAGAAACCTGTGGAATACGATTTATCCTACTTTAGTGGGATAGTATTTGATACCCTATTTTGCACGTTATCAATATTTAATGATTCAAATATTTGATCATAAATTATCCAAATTTGAACAAAAAATTGCTGGTGGCACGTATAATTATTTTTTACTAATTAAGCAACTTATAATCAAAATATTTATTGTGTATTTTTACTTAGTATTAGACGAATGAAAATTTTCTACTGTTTTCCTAAATTGAAGAAATGTTTTTACTGGTGACACCAATTTTCAATTTACAATTCGGCTTCCCCCGTATACCAATCCTGGTTACGCCAATGTGAGCCGACATTGTGAGTAGCACTTCAAATTTGTTGCAATTGATCACCTGACGGTGGCGACTTAAACATAAAAAATGCCCTGAAGACGTCATGCTTCATGTTTGGTAGCTCTATAGAAAAATAGACTATTTGTCGCGATGAAACCTCGGTGCACCGCGACAGATATTGCTGTCATGTAGCCCTCGTAGATCAATCTCATGTCTTAACATGACAGAGAGGTCCTCTGCACATAATATAAAAAGAGGGTGCTAACAGGTAACCTTGTTGGAGGCCCCATCCTGACTTGAACTTATCTGTTCCGTTCCATTTACAGCTATTGTGTATTCCACATCAAACACTCAAGTCATCATAAGGTCCGCCCATTTTTGGGAGAATCCTAACTTCACTAAAACCGCCTCCAAATAACTCCACTCGATCTGATCATATGCCTTGATGGAGCCGATGGTCAACAAGGTCCAAGGGAGGTGGGGGGTTAAATTAGTCAGCTATTGTTTATGCCCGTTGCCGCTGTTAAATAATATTAACAACGGTCATGACTGTTGTTAAATTCACCAATGCTAAACTAATGTAACAGCGGCCCGGAGTGGCCGCAGTTAAATCTATTTATTTAACAACGCCTCTTGCCGCTGTTAATTTAGTTTACGATTTAAACTAAAAGCAAGAGCTCCGATGGTAACAGCTAGAACTCCGGCGAGGCAAAACAAGTTATACTACACAAGCTTGAATCGACACAGCTTCAACTCGATTAAAGAAAAATATCTCCACCATTCTCCAATTCAAATGAAAACTCGAGTCCTCAACTCAATCACACACTCCACCTTCCACCTATCTCCACCAATAATCTTCCTCTTCCGCTTCACATCCCTTTCCCGATTATAGAATCGCCTCCTCTACATACCATGCCCCAAGTTCCGCTCCTCCACAATCCGATTCGCCGGAGCATCATCTCCAATCTCCATTTGCCGCGGCTGGGACGATTTCCAATGGAAACTGAAAAAGAAGAAAGGGTTAAAGCTTGAATCAACTATTCAGGCCAAGATCTGCCCCATCTTTAATCGACTAAATCAAATGTGAAAAAGGGTCAAAGCTTCTCTTACTTTAATAGCGTCTAAGTATCTGAGCGAAGTCACGAACGCCAAAATCTGGAGCTCCCTTTGCATATCTGGTCGGACGAGTCGGAGAGGAAAATATCTCGTTGCTAAGGCGTCAAAGCTCCCTTTGTTGTCGGATCTATGCATACGCCTTCTCTTCTTCGTCAAAGTCATCGTCACAACCGCCAAAGTGGAGGGAAGAATTCCTCAAGATAGCAGAGGGAGAGAGGCAGGTTGGGGGGAGTCTTCGGCGAGGAAGAAGAAGAGAGAGAGAGAAGAGAATGATCTAGGAGGGTTGGGAAAAAAATAAATCAACAGTTTGGATTAGCCTTCATGCTACCCGCGTCTATTTGTTTCAGCCAATGAGATTGTGTTATTTTAACAGTGGCCACTAGGCCGCTGTTAAATTGTCGATACTTATTGAATTTAACAGCGACCAAATACAAGTTGTTGTTAGACTTCTGCTATTAAAATTATAGTTTCTTGTAGTGTAGTTTGATTTCTATATATAAATCATTTATCATTTTTTATGTTATTATCGACAATTTAACAGCGGTCAAATACAAGCCGCTGTTAAACTTGTGCTATTAAAATTATAGTTTCTTGTAGTGTAGTTTGCTTTTTATATATAAATCATTTATCATTTAATTTTTTTTTATGTCTAGTTTGAACACGTAAACACATATCATATCATATACTAAACATCATTTAATTACATAACTCATATACATCATTTAATTACATAACTCATATACATCATTTAATTACATAACTCATATACATCATGTAACACCCGTTCCGAATCAACCCGAGTAAACCCGTGGTTGAGCCGGTCCCAGGTACTACCGAGTAAAGACAAGGGTAAAACAGTGAAATTGGCGGTGATCAAAAGACAATAAAAACATGGGAGGCCTTCATAGAAACGCGAAACTGAAATCCGAGTACAATCCAATCCATCATAACTCCTCCAAACCAACATAAATCAGAAAATACATAAAAAAAACCCCAAAATCCCATGGTCAACTGAAATGAACAGAAAAGTCAACTCCGTGTAATCCCAGTCTTCACCTCATGGCTTCCGTCCAGAACTTCACGAAATCAACCTCGAACTCAAACTCCTCAGCTACCTCTACTAGCCACGAGATCCTGAAAGGGGAAAAGGGATCAATTTCCTATTGAAATTGAGTGAACCCACTGGGCCTACCTACACGTTGTCCTACTCTATGGAGCGGTCCCAACTCCGCACAAGACATCCAACAATGGAACCAAACCCAACCCCCCTTTCCATATTTTAATTCCCTAAAAGCAGTCTAGGTGATCACGTTGGTCAGTTCTTGTTCTCAAGCACAATTCATAACAATAGAATCACACAGAACTAATACATCAATCCACGGCACACACAGCATCATCACATCACATCCATCAACCAAGTTACTACCACAACCACAAGCACACAAACATTCACATTCATATTATCTAGGTGAGTTATTAGGCGCCAAGGAGTTATCCACACCACCACCGGCCGGCCGACGCACTTCCCTACCGCATGGGAAGTCCTCGCGCTCCCCTACCGCATGGGGAACGCGTTCTCATTAACCATCATCATCATCATCAATCTCATCACTCCCTTGACACCCATGTCAAGGGGATCCACCCCAATGGATCAGACTCAACAACCAGTACCTCGGGTGGGGTAGTGTGGGCTCCTTCCGGTTCTATTTCCAACATACAATTCTCAACATCACATTCTCAACTCATACATCACATCTACTACCAACATACAACACAAATCAGCCACATCTCATTCATAGTCCATAGTTCACAACACATCTCGTCCTCCATGCCCCCTGTCATGTTCACAGCACACACATCACAATCAATAGGATAACCGACTAGCTCACCGGCCTCCCCCACCTGCAAGTACAGGGGAAACCATGTCATGAGTCTAGGGGTCACCCACCTGTTCCTCTTATTCAGAGCGACCCCACATTGGCAGGGCAACTCTCCTGCGTCCACAACCAGCAATTCATAATATCATAGCACCCGCACTCATTTCCCAACCATCCTAATTCTCATTTCTATGTCAATTCATTACTTAATTCACTTCAGTTCACACCCAACCCCAAATCATAGCAATCAACAACAACAATCAACCACGGCAATCATCAATAGCAATCAAGTACATTCACAGAACAGTTTATCCCCTTTTTACGCTCATCATTTTCATGCATAACCTAGGTTTTGTTCTAAGTCCAATTGAAACTCCTCACGCTGTCCAAACTACTTACACAACGCTAAGCCCTCACCTGAAATAGAAGACGAGGCTCTAATCGTCTTCTAGTTCCCCAGAAACTCGATTCCCAACCACCAAACTCGTAGCTCTACCCTTCCTTACTGCTCACGACCTACACCCAGAAACCCAAAATGGAGGTTAGCGATCTCTTCTCCTCGTCGCTACGAATCCATAGCAACAAACGGAACTCAATTCCGACCTCTACAGCTCCCGGAATCACCCTTCGAAGATTGCTCGCACTAGGTTCGTCAATGGCTTTTCGGGGAGAGAGAAAGGGGAAAGAAGTTATGAATTTCCGTGCAAATCCGTCCTTTTATGCACGAAAAGTGCGCCTGGTATGTCAAAAAGTGCGCCGGCGCACATTGACCCCTAAAAGGCGCACATTTTGAATATTCCGCCGAAAGTTTGCTGAATTAATTGAAAAGTGCGCCTGACACTTCTAAAAGTGCGCCTGCGCACTTCAGGACCCAAAATCGGCACTTTTTGGTGCATCACCGTTCCCCTCTTTGCAACTTCGACCCAACTTAAACCCGAATGACCCAAAACTCAAGGGAGCTTAAGAGCACTGATTCCAGTACCCTAGTCTACCGATCTTGAGTTCCAAACCGTTTGGTTGAGCGGGGATGTTACACATCATTTAATTACGTAACTCATATCATACACTAAACACTTGTTTCTTTCACAAGGCAGGGTTGAATACCTATGTTTAGTCAAACTTTTAGGCATTTTGTTAGTTTTGGCCACTACTAGTAGTTTCACTCAAATAATTTCAAACCTAAAATTTATTTGTCAACTCTATCTTGTTGACCAAATTATTCGTTAGTCTTTTACGATAGTTACAGCGCTAAAAAGCTGACTAGTCAAACAAATTCCATATCAATTCCATATTATCTACAATGTAAAATTTTAAGGCCTAGGGATCGTTTTCCGCGGGGAAATGTATTGCACTGGAATTCAAATCCGAAAGGGATTCGATTGCTGGAGAAGATCCTAATTCCTTCCGAATTTTAATTCCTTGTTTTCCACTATACCGTTACTATATGTATTTCAAACAAAGGACCACCTAACATGGCTGAACTACTCTTCTTATCAATCTGAATAACCTCTACTTTCTTTTTTCATCTCATTTATGTTGTTCTTTACACAAAATACTCGTAAAATTTGAGCTCACTGTTATTAAAAAAAAATTATATTGACCAAACATGAATATTCAAATAATCAAAATTATTCGAATATTCAAAGAAAGTGAAATATATGGCACCTTAGCTTCATAAGAAAATCTATCATCTGCATCTCATGACCAATGGTGGCTCAATGTTAATCCATCTCAGCTATTAAAATATTATAGAATTTTTTCCTGTAAAAATGATGAACCAAAAAGTTGTTCTCCCACGTTAGAAAAAAGAACATAAAGGGGTACTAGCGAAAAAATCAAGGGAAAAAATACAAAACCTGTCATCTCCTTCCCTTTTCAAAGGGTTTTGAAAACCCAGTTGGAGCTCATTTGAAATCCTGCACAGATTTGAAATCCGCCGGTTTTGTGTACCCTGTTTTGCTCGGAAAATAAGGGAATTGGACCAAACAGGAATTCAACAGAATTCTTGGCCCAATTATTGCGCGGAAAACCACCCCCTATATAAAACATGAATTTTAGGCTTATTGCGAGTCTATACATATTGTTTGCCGAATTCCAAGAATGGCACGAACTATCGAAGACTTTTTTGAAATTAGCATGCCGTCAATTTTCGCACAAAACATCCTACGTGGTCTGACAGAGTTAGCTGACTGTGTCTAAATTATTACGTGGCGTTTGACATGGCTTCCACGTCATATTAACTATTTTATTTTATTTTAATTTTTAATTTCCTTTTTCTTCTTCCTCCTCCTCCATAGCTGCCACACTCTCTCTCTCTTACTCTCTCCTCACTCTCTACTTCTTTTTCTACTATCATTGCGCCCACCATTAAAATGGATCTCAGTACGGTCCGTCATTGGAAGAAGATCTTAATCATTTACCTTTTGAGTTGTTGTCGGAGCTCTGACGAAGTTAGTAATTCGGTGATGAACAGGTCTTGGATTCTGAGGGGAGCTCCTTGCCTCCATCAGATCTCAAATCCTCTTCATGATTACCCATTCCCAAGCCTCCGGGTCATCATCTCTATCAGCTTCTTCCGCCATAGACTATCGCGAGTTGCAGCCTCTGCACCTCGTACGCCGACTCATCGAACGCCACACTCCCTGCGCTGCCTCCGCCAGAGGTTCCAGCCACCGTGAAGCTCCAATTCGAGTAACTGTAACCAAATTGCCTCATCCTGAACGAAATTATCCAGCGACGAAAGCTAATCGAAGCTCGAGAGACCGAGTTGCGTGTTCCAGGATGGAGATTGAGCAGAATCAAGGATCTTATCGAAGGAGGTGTGGCTTCCAGCGGAGTTGATTTTGGAGTCTCCAGCTGCAGTGGCTGTGGAGCTGCGGCTAGGGAGTCCATTGGTTTCGAGGGTCTGTTTCTCTCTCTCTCTCTCTCAGCTTTAAAGGCTGATGGGAATCGGGAAAGCGAACAGCCTTAAAGGCTCGGATCACTTCACTTGTTACCAGACACAGTGGGAGATTTGACGAAGCTCAAGACACTGAATGCTGAAACAAACGAACTTGAGGAGCTTTCTTACACAATTGGAAACTGTTGCTCTCTCACAGAGCTGAGGTTAGACTTCAACAATCTCAAGAGCCTTGCTGATGATGTTAGATTTACCGCATTTATCTCGCCACATTTGAATGACATTCCTCTTGTTTGACCCTGAATTGTGATGAACTTGAATGATTTTATTGTAAATTATGTTTGATTCCCCGTTGGCCCTCTTTTGGGTCGTTTGACGTGTTTTCAAGCTATTTTGATGAGATTTCAGGATTTCACATCGTAGAAGACTTTTCTACGAGCTTGGCGGTTCAAACGGGGATCAATTCGGAGCACAAATGAGGTTGGAATTGCCGAAAGAAGTTCGGAGCAAGAAGCAGCATCGAAAAGTGCGGTTTTCAGAGGCAAATGTGCGCCGGCACACTTTTCGAAGTGCCAGGCGCACTTTGCAATTTATTTTCAAAAGTTTCGGCGGAATATTCAAGATGTGCGCCGGCGCACTTTTTGACCCCGCCAGGCGCACATTTGGGCCATTTTTCAGCACTTCGACGGAAATTGGGTTTTTAACCCAATTTCGAGGAGAGAGAAGAGACATCAATTTTCTGCGAATTCTCTACTTTTCTCTGACGAACAGACACTCTCGGAGGTGAAGACGGAGCTTTGGAGACGCGATTGAGCGAGGATTAGCGAGGATTAACTCAGGAGTTTGAAGGATTGATCGAGATTAGGTCTATTCAGAGTAAGATGTTTTCTTCTCCGGTTTTCTTCTTCTTTGTTTCTGCGATTTCTTCTGTAACGATGTCTGGCTAAACCTCTAGGGTTGTTTAGATTAGATGAAGCGTTAGATAGGATTTTGTATGGATGATTTCGGGTTTCTAATCCATTTATGTTAATCGATGATCTTTCAGACTTAGATGCGATTTCTCCTAAACCCTAATTTAAACTGTTTGACTCTGGCAACTTGATCAACTGTTAGTTTCTGAGTTTATCTTTGAATTGCGGGTCTGACCATGAACGCAATTCATTCTAGAGTTTAGGAGGTCGTTAGGTTCTCCAATAGCTTGACCATAGGATTGTCAGAACCTAATCTCTGTGCATCAATTTGTGGCATTTCACTGTTCTTGATCATTCTTGATTTCTTGCAAGTTAGCTTGACCATAGGAGCTTGTAGGTTTGAAAGAATTGAATCTCTACGGCCTGACCATGGAGTAGAGATTACAAAAGGAATTGCCGAGTCGTCTAGTCTGTTGAATTTCGTCGTCTGCATAGTTTCATCCATCTAAACCGAACTAGCGTGGATTCGAGTCTGAACAACCGCCTTAGTCTATCCCTGAAAAACCCCAGCCTGCTTTAATTGCTTTGTTTGATTTCAATTGCATTCTTAGTTAATTTCATTCTCAACCAATTCAAACCCAAAACGAAACCCTGAATAGCTTTGACAAACTGTTCTGAGTAATAGAGAAAGGAAGACCCTTGGGAAGTAACGATCTCGCTAGAGCGATCTAGCGAGTAAAACTTTGTGTGCATTAATTTGCGCATCAAGTTTTTGGCGCCGTTGCCGGGGAACTTTTCTTTTTCTAGGAAAGGCATTGTGCGTCTAAGCTTTTCATTCACTCTCTTATCATTTCTTATCTCCCACATTTTTGTATTACTTGGTATTCCTTGTTTTTGTTGTTTCAGGCAAGATTGCAGGATCGGAGGAAAAACGGCTAGTAAGCGCATAGCTGAAAAGGGTAGAGTCTTCTATACTCACTTCGGCACTACTCCGGTTCCTCCTCCTCCAGCCAAGACACCTAAAACAAAGAAGAACCTTTTCACGTCTTCATCCACACCTTCACCGTCCACCATTGCTACTACTGATCCGCCCCGTCCTGATTCTCCCACGGATCCTCCTACTCCACCTGAGATAGAAATTATGGCGGCAGAAAGGACATTGAAGGATTATGATCGGCCGACCATAGATGGGACAGCTTCGTGCATTCAGATTCCCAACACGGAACTCGGAATCTGCACATCCCATCTCACTTGATCAACATGATTCAAGCAAACGGGAACACTTTCTCTGGAGGTGTTAATGAGGACCCGAATGCTCATGTGAGGAACTTCTTGAGGCTGGCTCATACAGTCTCCAACAATGAAGCGGATCATAATGCGTCAAGCTTCAGCTTTTTCCTTTCACTCTGAAGGGTCAAGCAGAACTGTGGTTGTATGATCATCCTGCGAATCACTTCACTACGTGGGATGGTCTGGCTAAAGCATTCCTAGAAGAGTTCTTCTCCCCTTCCAGAACCGATGCACTCAGGGCACAGATAACAGGTTTCACAAGTGGTCCGGAGGAGAACTTCTATGAGGCTTGGCAAAGATTTCAAGGGCTTCTCCGAGCTTGTCCTCACCATGGATGGGATGACTACAACAAGTTCTCTATATTCCTTCGAGGCTTGGATTATGAGAAGAGGAAGGATTTCTCTTTACAGCTGAATACAGACTTGGATGATATGACCGCAGCCGCGGCTTGGCTGCTTGCAAGGCCTTTGCCATGAGGATCAAGTCTCTAATGCAAGCTAATCCCTTAAAGGTGGACGACGGGAGTCTGGGCAAAGGAGATTCTCTGCTGATGCCCAATACCCTATTCCCACAGTTCCTGCACCAGTAAACCTTGTTCAAAGTCAGTTGGAGTTGGATAACTCGAAACTAGAGATGGAAGTGCAGAGATTAAAACATGAGTTGGAAAGGGCTAAGATAGCTCCTTCACCGGGTGTTCCTACAGCTCCACCGCCAGGGTTCAAGATGCTTTCTAGAACCACTCCTTCATCTGCTTCTACGGCGGCGACTGTAGCGGCTGTCACCGCCCCGTGTTCAAACTGTGGTGGTCCAGATCATACAGCAGAGAGTTGTAATTGGAAGATTGAGGGTAACCCAGACCAACAACAAGAGGAGGTTGATTATGTTGGTGGACAGAACCAGAGGAATTACCAGAACCAGAACAACAATTACAGAAATTCCAATGGTTACCAGAATCAAAACTCCCAATGGCAGAGCAGAGGGAACTGGAACAACAACCAAAATCAGAATCAGTTTTCAGGAAGGAAATCAAGGGGGTTACCAAAGAAATTATGGGAATCAAAATCAGAATTCCCAATGGCAAAACAGAGGTGGCTGGTATAACAATCAGAATCAGAATCAGAATCAGAACCAGAACCAGCACCAGAACCAGAATCAGAACAACAACGGTGGTGCAAGCTCTTCTGCGCCTAAGTCCTATTCCGATCTCATGATGGATAAGATGGATAAGATTTTGGCTGAAACTCAGTCAAACAAGAAGGACATCTCACACCACGACTCTTCTCTCCAGAAGCTGGCAAATCAAATGGCAGGAATCACAAATCTTCTTAAGGAGAAGGGTATTGGATCTCTACCTACCACCACTCTCCCTAATCCGAACCAGAATGAACATGTGGGAGCTGTGGAAACAAGAAGTGGAAAGAAGCTGGCAGATATTCCCATGAAGCAGGTGCCGACTTTAATTCCTCCTCCTCATCTCATTGAAGAAGAGGACGTGGAGGAAGAGGAACAAATTCAGCAGCCAGAAGAGGAAAAGACACCGGTTATTCCCTCATCTCCAATACCGGTGGCCAACCCTTACAAGCCGCGGGCACCTTATCCTGCCAGGCTTAATAAGGATCTCTACGATGCTCAGTACCAGCTATTCCTGAAGATGCTGAACAGGGTTCACGTTGATATGTCGATGAAGGAGATGATTGTGACGATGCCGAAATTTGCCAAGTACATGAAGATGCTAGCCACCAACAAGTTGAAGTTGCAAGAACTTTAGCTCTCACGGAGGAAGAACAAGCGAACTTCCCGGAGCTCTTTGAAGACTTGGAGCTTAATGAGGAGGTATCGACCATTGTGCTAAACAAGCTTCCCATTAAGCGCCGCGATCCAGGTTCGTTCACTCTACCTTGTCGTATTGGTACCTTCCGTGTTGGACGTGGTTTAGCAGATCTAGGAGCTAGCATCAATGTCATGTCATATAGCTTAGCTTCTGATATAGGAATGCTTGATTTTAAACCAACTCGCATGAACGTAAAATTAGCTGATAAATCTTCTGCTGTGCCTAGGGGTATTTTAGAAGATGTTATTCTTGAAGTTGGTCCATTCAAGTTTCCTACTGATTTTGTCGTGATTGATGCTCATGCTGATATGCCGTTGATTCTTGGTCGTCCATTCTTGTATTCAGCCGGTTCTCTCATAGATGTGCTAGGAGGTACTATAACTCTTAGGGTAGGAAAAGATCATGCTACATTTCGTTTAGATAATAGCATTCAATTTCCTCACCACTACGATGACTTGTGTGCTGTTGAAGAAACTGTAACTGTGCTTTCTACCTCTGTTTTTACTAACCTAGTGAGTGAAGACTCGCTAGAGAAGTGTATTGTTTCTGGTCAGTTTGTTGATGCAGGAGCAATTCGGGATGAACAGGTAGCATCTATGAGCGTTTATGAAGAAGAGGAATATGTGGACCAGGTTCCGCAAACTGCTTTCACACCGCCACCGGAGCGTCGACTTTTAACTTCATATGAAGAAGCTCCGGAACTTGAGTTGAAGGATCTGCCTCCGAACTTAGAGTATGCGTACCTGGGAGATGACTCTAAGCTTCCGGTCATAATTAACTCGACCCTCACTCAACCGCAGAAGGATGAGCTCATACGGTTGCTTAGGAGGCATATGCGTGCTATTGCTTGGAGGGTGACAGATATAAAGGGAATTCATCCGTCTCACTGTATGCATCACATCTTCCTCGAGGAAACCAGAGACCTGTTAGACAACCTCAACGACGTCTTAATCCGAACATGATGGAGGTTGTAAAGAAGGAGGTGATCAAGCTTCTGGATGCTGGGATTATTTATCCCATCTCTGATAGTAACTGGGTGAGCCCGGTTCATTGTGTGCCTAAGAAGGGAGGCATCACCGTGGTTCCTAATGCAGCAGGGGAGCTCATCCCTACTAGGACAGTTAACGGATGGAGAGTCTGTATTGATTACAGACGATTAAATGATGCAACAAGGAAAGACCATTTCCCCCTTCCTTTTATTGATCAGATGTTGGAGCGTTTGGCGGGTCATGAGTATTACTGCTTCCTGGATGGGATGTCCGGGTATTTTCAGATTCCCATCGCGCCGAATGATCAAGAAAAGACCACTTTCACATGCCCGTTTGGAACTTTTGCCTACCGCAGAATTCCCTTCGGACTCTGTAACGCGCCAGCTACGTTTCAGAGATGCATGATGGGTATCTTCGATGAGCTTATTGGAGATGCTGTGGAGGTATTTATGGATGATTTCTCGTTTATGGAAGTTCTTTTGAGCATGGTTTGAAGAACCTTGAGAGAGTCCTTAAGAGATGTGAAGCCACAAATTTAGCTCTTAGCTGGGAGAAGAGCTATTTCATGGTGACAGAGGGCATTGTGCTTGGGCACAAAGTGTCGAAGAAGGGTATTGAGGTTGATCCGGCAAAGATCGACACCATTGCCAAGCTACCGCCCTCCTTCTTCCGTCAAAGCAGTAAGAAGTTTTCTGGGTCATGCGGGTTTTATAGGCGGTTTATCAAGGATTTTTCAAAATCACCTTGCCTATGACTCGATTACTGGAGAAGGAGGTTCCTTTCCTCTTTGACGAGAAGTGCATGACAGCTTTCGAGACTCTGAGGAATAAGCTTGTTTCAGCACCTGTGGTTGTAGCTCCGAATTGGGATCTGCCATTCGAGCTTATGTGTGATGCGAGCGATTATGCTGTTGGAGCGGTCTTGGGGCAGCGGATTGAGAAGAGGTTCAGGACTATCTACTATGCCAGTAAGACAATGAATGAAGCTCAACGGAATTATACAACTACCGAAAAGGAGATGCTAGCGGTGGTCTTTGCCTTTGATAAGTTCCGCTCTTATCTTCTTTTTGCTAAAATTACTGTCTTCACAGATCACGCAGCTATCCGACATCTTATGAGCAAGACGGATGCTAAGCCAAGGCTAATCCGCTGGATTCTTCTCTTGCAAGAATTTGATTTTGAGATCCAAGACAAGAAAGGGTCGGAGAATGTGGCTGCGGATCATTTGTCACGATTGGAGAGGCATGAGCAGAGTTCTGGTGATAATTTAGCAATCCGGGAAACTTTCCCAGAGAACACCTATTTGCTATAATGATTAAAGAGGCAGAGGGTCCTTGGTTTGCTGACCTCGCTAATTATCTAGCCACTGGTGAAGTGAGGACGGATTTCTCCCGTCAAGAAAAGAGGAAGTTCTTTACAGAGGTTAAGAAGTACTTCTGGGATGATCCTTATTTGTTCCGGATTGGCTCTGACGACATCATCCGGAGGTGCGTAACCCTAGCGGAGGCTGGAGACATAATGGAGCATTGCCATTCTGGGCCTGTCGGTGGCCATCATGGAGCAAACCGAACTGCTCGAAAGATCTTGGCTTCTGGATTCTTCTGGCCTACCATCTTCAAGGATTGCCAGGATTTCATCAAGGCGTGCGATGCATGCCAACGGGCAGGTAAGATCTCTAAACGCGATGAAATGCCTCAACAAGTGTCTGTGGTTGTTGAAATTTTTGATGTGTGGGGGATCGATTTTATGGGTCCTTTCACTCCGTCTTTTGGTAACAAGTACATACTCGTGGCTGTGGATTATGTATCGAAATGGGTAGAAGCTCAAGCCCTCCCCACTAACGATGCCGAGTTGTTGGAAAGTTCCTTAAGAAACTTTTCTCTCGTTTTGGTGCACCTCGAACCATCATTAGTGACCGTGGAACTCATTTTCAAGGTCAATTTGATAAGGTGTGCCAGAAATTTGGTGTTACCCATCGTTTGTCAACGGCTTACCACCCTCAAACGAGTGGTCAAGTCGAGGTGTCAAACCGGAATTGAAACGGATTCTTGAGAAAACCGTTGATCAATCCTCTAAGGATTGGTCCACCAAGCTTGATGACGCGCTTTGGGCATATAGGACGGCCTTTAAAACGCCTATAGGTACCTCCCCATATTTTCTGGTATATGGGAAAGCGTGTCATCTCCCAGTAGAGCTCGAGCATAGAGCCTGCTGGGCCCTTAAGCTACTGAACCTGGATGCTAGTCTTGCAGGTGAAGAGAGGAAATTGCAGTTGTTAGAGCTTGAGGAATGGAGAGATCGAGCTTATGAGAGCTCGAAGATATACAAGGAGCGAACTAAGAAGCTCCACGATTCACGTTTGCGAGGGAACAAGGAGTTCAAAGAAGGGGATCAAGTGCTCCTTTATAATTCACGGCTACATCTTTTCCCAGGAAAGCTGAAATCCCGTTGGATGGGCCATTTACGGTGTCTAAAGCCCTTTCCCATGGGGCCGTGGAAATTTTCAAGGCCGGAGAGGAACCTTTTAAGGTAAATGGCCATCGTTTGAAGCCATATGTAGCTGGAGCATTCGTCGGTGTGGCTGAGGAGTTTCGTCTCGAGGCACCGTAAACCAGGTATCGTCTAGCTCAAAGACGTAAAAGAGAGCGCTTCTCGGAAGGCAATCCGAGTCTGGAGTCTTTTAATTTATTGAGTCGAGTCCGTGGTAGAGTCGTGGCGTCAGTTTTGTGTGTGTGTCAGTCCCTGAGAGTCAATTTCGTGACTTGGTCGTTTTAAAACCTCGGATTTTAGGCGAATTTTTCTTGATTTAGTTGATTTTTCCGAGTATCAGGTCAAAAAGTGCGGTTTTTAAAGGGAGATGTGCGCTGGCGCACTTTTCGAAGTGCCAGGCGCACTTTTTAATTAAATTTCAAATCTCTCGGCGAAATATTCGAATGTGCGGTTTTTGGAAGAAAATGTGCTAGGCGCACTTTTTGAAGTGCTAGGCGCACTTTTCAATTTATTTTCAGAACTCTCGTCCGAATATTCAGAATGTGCGCCTTATGGGGGGTAATGTGCGCCGGCGCACTTTTGAAAGTGCCAGCGCACTTTTGCCCCTCAGAAACGCGTTTTCCCTCCTTCCCTTAGCATTTTCGGATCAAAGCCCCTATTTCGCACTCTCTCTCTCTCCGAATCCAGCAAGAACAAAAGGAGAAGCACCCTTGTTCTTCGAGTTTTCAACCTATTTTCACTCAAAACCTCCGATTTTCACGAACCCATAGCAAAATCTTCATCTCTTCTCATTCTCTACTTGAATCCGCCCCTACCCATCCGAGTTTCTCTGATTTTGGTCGAGCTTTGAGCGTGGGTCGAACCAAAACCTTGTTTTGGTACTTTTTGGGTCGTTCGTCGATTTTCTTGAGGAATTTGCTATCACTCCTTTGAGGTAAGTTGCTCTACACTTCACTACGAATCTATTGCACCAATTTATGTTCAGTTTTATTGAAATTTTCGGATTGGTGATTTTAGAGCTAAGAACCCTAATTTTCGGAATTTGGGGTTTGGTTGAATTGACCTTGGATTCTTGCAATTGACTATCTTAGATAGCTATATTTTGAATCATGGCTTGATTGGACTTCGTTTGCTTGATGAATTGCATGATGTAGGGTACTTTCCCATACCGAGTTTTTGCAATTTGGGGATTTTTGGGGTTGGATGAATTCTGATGGTGTAGAGTGTTTTTGAATGATCCTAGGGTGTGTTTTGGCATATTGGAGAGATTGATTTGGACTGATTGTAGCTTGCTTCAGCTATATTGAGAATTTTACCTTAGTGCCAGTTCTAAGCGTTCGATGCTCCATGTTGACTAGTTGGTTGACTTAGACATGATGATTGGATTCTTGCAATTGACTATCTTAGAATGCTCAACTTGATGTCATGGCTACTTTGTTGAACCGTACTTAGCATGATTCGATCCCTATCACTTGGTTGCATTGCGTGCTATTTTGGATGGTGGTTTGCACACTTCAGCATGTTTGCTCATGCCTCATTTAGTTTGTTTGAGTTGCAGATTATGGCTAGTTCATCAGGGCAGGAGCAATCTGCCTCGCGAAATGCGGGGAACATCTCAGCGGACGAGGAGGAACCTCGCCGACCATTCAGTCTGGTGCCTCTTCCGGGTCCTAACGATCCGCCGCCACCCAGAGGAAGCGTACCTGGTCTGCATCGGTTCATTGATGACCTGCCAGATATCACCCACTGGACAGCTTACTGGCAGATTCAACACCTTAAACCCACACCGGGGTGAGGGTTGATTTTGAGGACATTAGGGAGCAATGTCCGGAGTTCCATGAGCTGCTAGTGCATCGGCTGACACGCGCTGACTTGCTGAGACTGGTTCAGGTGGCAGAGCCCGCACCACTTCTTCCCCTCCAGGAGCTCTGGAGTACATTCGATTTAAACCCGAGGGTGAAAAACACGTATACGAGGCACATCCAGTTTCGCTTGGAGGAACTCTTTTCCATGAGTCCTACGACACATTTGGAAGGTTGTTGGGGATTGACCAGTCCGCGGATCTCAGAGTTTTCAAGATTAAGGAATCGGGAGTCGAAAAAATTGAAAACAACACCAGAACGTGGCGAGAACTCACGGGCAGTGGTGGGTCATTTGTCACCAACAAGTCTACATATCGCGACATCAGATGCCCGGTATGGCGGTTCCTTCACGTGATCTTCATTCGATCTATCTGCCATTGAAGCACCGGTGGTCATCATTTCTATGGAGATGAGATGCATCTGGTCCGCTGCATGCTTGGCGGACGGAGGCTCCACGTGGGATATCAGGTCGCACAGTTCTTCTATAAGCGAGTCACTGGTGCCGTTCTTCCTCGCACTCTTCCGGGAGGATGGTACGTCGCTCGCATCATTGCGACCGCGGGCATTAGAGACAGGTGGCCGGCTGAGGTGTTTGTAGGGTTGACACCCCCGAGGGAGCTAGGACCTCAGTACCTGATGGCTCAAGGGTGGGTTCCCCGACCAGTTCCACCTCCGCAGCCTGAGATTCCAGTTCCAGAGGGCGACGCTCTAGAGCCACCCCCAGTTTATGCAGCAGGGCCTGATCAGGCAGAGTTTCAGACACCACTTGAGCGAGTTCAGGATTGGCAGGCAGTTTTCGGAGAGGGTGGACACCCTTGGCAGCAGCAGCAGGAGGCCAGATGGACTGAGATGACTGCGTGGCGCACCAGCTTTAGCCAGGGTACTCTTCCATGGCAGGAGGAAGTCCGCGATTTTCAGCAGTAGCAGCAGGCTTGGCACGAGCAGGAGATCCAGAAGATGGACACTCAGCATGCACAGCAGATGGCGCTGCTTCAGCAGATCCTCGATATGCAGCCGCCAGCTCCGGCTCCAGCTCCTCGCCGACAGCGGGCTCGCCGGAATCGCGACCAAGATCAGGATCAGTGATTGACCTCAGGATTTTTATTTCTCTTTTTCTAGACTTGTACTTTTTATTTTCGGAGTGGATTTTGAGTCAGGTTGTTCTTTGGAGTCTTTGTGAACCTTGAGTCGAGTCATATGTACTGTTATCATCTGACTGCTCTGATCGTGTGATGTTTTCTCTTCTCTATTTAACTCAGGGTATATGGCCAAACCTCTTGTGCATCCAGTTTTGATCAGGACGTTCATGCCGACGAGTTACTGATGCTTTCTATGGAAACCTTATGATCTACTTCCTGGTACCCCTAAACACTTTTGTTTTTCATACTAATTGTTTGGTGTGAACATTGAGGACAATGTCCAAATTTAAGTGTGGGGTGGGGTGTTCATTTGCATGTTTTGCCAAGTAATGGGCGGTGATTGTGCCTTGTTTTGTCACTCTTTCACAGCTTCCCATTCTCGGTAGCAAGTAATTTTTCACATTGCTTAATAACTTCTTGAATTGCCTACTGTCTTCCATATGGTGAGATTGATGTGGTGCTTTGGCTTTAACCAAATGTGTGTGAGAACCTGAATTATGACCATCTCCCACTCTTCTTGCTTGGAGTGTTCTAGGAACTTGCCTTTATCGTGTTAGTGAACAATTGACTTGTTAATGTGTACGACTTGGTCTGTCTGATGCTCGAATTCTCTAGTTCAATGCCATGATCGAGTCTAGATAAGGGATCTTATAATTTCGTATCTTTAAAGTGTTGTTAATGTTCCAATCAGAGAAAATCTGAAAAATAAGTGGTTCGGTATTGAAGTTGTGGGTCGATTCACGAGCTGGCATACGTGTCTGCCCATTGCTGTAGTCCCAAAGGGAAGTCTCAATGTGGCGTTCTTTTTCTAACCTACTCCCGATCGTGGCTGGGTCTAGGATAACGCGGAATTCCAAAGGTTTCTGGCTGCTCCATACCTAGTAGTATCCACACTGTACCAACCATTCGAAAGTAGATGCTAAAAAAAAAAAAAAAAAAAACAGAAAAAAGAAAAAAAAAAATGTGTTCTTTAATTTTGTTCAAGTCGTGTCCCCTTGTCTAGCAAGTGTCAGGTTGCGTCCTAGAGTAAGTGTTGCGGAAGTAAGTATTGTCTTGCCTTTATCAAGTCAGGTTGTTCACTAGCTCGTTAAAGTCTTGTTCCTCTTTCACTCTGGCAAAAGTTTGGTTCCTAATTGTGTGGTTAGTTGGGTAATCCTCTTGTTTGGTAGAAGCACCGTATACATCTTTCTAGGAACCAAGAGGTTTTCGGTTTGCTCATTCAAGTTGGTGCATTGTTGTGGTAAAGTTCTTGTTTGAGGACAAACAAAAGTTTAAGTGTGGGGTGATTTGATGATGTTAGATTTACCGCATTTATCTCGCCACATTTGAATGACATTCCTCTTGTTTGACCCTGAATTGTGATGAACTTGAATGATTTTATTGTAAATTATGTTTGATTCCCCGTTGGCCCTCTTTTGGGTCGTTTGACGTGTTTTCAAGCTATTTTGATGAGATTTCAGGATTTCACATCGTAGAAGACTTTTCTACGAGCTTGGCGGTTCAAACGGGGATCAATTCGGAGCACAAATGAGGTTGGAATTGCCGAAAGAAGTTCGGAGCAAGAAGCAGCATCGAAAAGTGCGGTTTTCAGAGGCAAATGTGCGCCGGCGCACTTTTCGAAGTGCCAGGTGCACTTTGCAATTTATTTTCAAAAGTTTCGGCGGAATATTCAAGATGTGCGCCGGCGCACTTTTTGACCCCGCCAGGCGCACATTTGGGCCATTTTTCAGCACTTCGACGGAAATTGGGTTTTTAACCCAATTTCGAGGAGAGAGAAGAGACATCAATTTTCTGCGAATTCTCTACTTTTCTCTGACGAACCAGACACTCTCGGAGGTGAAGACGGAGCTTTGGAGACGCGATTGAGCGAGGATTAGCGAGGATTAACTCAGGAGTTTGAAGGATTGATCGAGATTAGGTCTATTCGGAGTAAGATGTTTTCTTCTCCGGTTTTCTTCTTCTTTGTTTCTGCGATTTCTTCTGTAACGATGTCTGGCTAAACCTCTAGGGTTGTTTAGATTAGATGAAGCGTTAGATAGGATTTTGTATGGATGATTTCGGGTTTCTAATCCGTTTATGTTAATCGATGATCTTTCAGACTTAGATGCGATTTCTCCTAAACCCTAATTTAAACTGTTTGACTCTGGCAACTTGATCAACTGTTAGTTTCTGAGTTTATCTTTGAATTGCGGGTCTGACCATGAACGCAATTCATTCTAGAGTTTAGGAGGTCGTTAGGTTCTCCAATAGCTTGACCATAGGATTGTCAGAACCTAATCTCTGTGCATGAATTTGTGGCATTTCACTGTTCTTGATCGTTCTTGATTTCTTGCAAGTTAGTTTGACCATAGGAGCTTGTAGGTTTGAAAGAATTGAATCTCTACGGCCTAACCATGGAGTAGAGATTACAAAAGGAATTGCCGAATCGTCTAGTCTGTTGAATTTCGTCGTCTGCATAGTTTCATCCATCTAAACCGAACTAGCGTGGATTCGAGTCTGAACAACCGCCTTAGTCTATCCCTGAAAAACCCCAGTCTGCTTTAATTGCTTTGTTTGATTTCAATTGCATTCTTAGTTAATTTCATTCTCAACCAATTCAAACCCAAAACGAAACCCTGAATAGCTTTGACAAACTGTTCTGAGTAATAGAGAAAGGAAGACCCTTGGGAAGTAACGATCTCGCTAGAGCGATCTAGCGAGTAAAACTTTGTGTGCATTAATTTGCGCATCACTTGCCCAAATCTTTAAGAAACCTAGCGATGCTTGAAGAACTGGATATAAGTGATGACCAAACAAGAGCATTGCCTGATTCTTTCAGTTTGCTGTCTAAGCTTAGAGTGTTTCTTGGTCTTGAAACCCCTCTCGCAATGATGGTAGAAGAAGAAGCAGAGAGTGAGGAGAGAGAGAGAGAGTGTGTGTGTCAGCCATGGAGGAGGAGGAAGAAGAAGAAAAGGGAAATTGAAAATTAAAAAAATAGTTAATATGACATGGCAGCCATGTCACACGCCACGTAATAATTTAGACACAGTCAGCTAACTCTGTCAGACCACGTAGGATTAATTTATGTGAAAATTGACGGCATGCTAATTTCGAAAAAGTCTTCGATAGTTCGTGTCATTCTTGAAATTCGGCAAACAATATGTATAGACTCGTAATAAGCCTAAAGTTCATGTTGTAAGGGTAAACAAACTAAATCATACAAATTTTTAAAATAAGTAATAAAATGAAACCCTCTTAATCACCGCCCCAAATCCTCCTCATCTGCACCACCGTAACTACCTCCACTCGACTATTGCCTTGAGAAGCATCGCCCGACAAGATTCCAGCTCAATCACCGCCCCCATCCTCCTCCTCATCACTGCTATAACTACGTCCACTCGATAATTTTTATGAAATTTCAATCAAGTTTATTCCTCGTGCTAGAAATGTCAGGACTAATTGTGTACACGACAAAAAAAGAGCGTTTTGGCGTCGGTTGAAACGAAAGAGGATAGCGTCGGTCGACCGGTCGACCGACGCTAAATGGAATCTCGCGTTTTAGCGTCGGTCATTCGGTCGACCGACGCTGGTCGACCGACGCTAAATACTACCCTAATTCAGCCGCCTCCTCTCTTTTCTCTTCTCTTTCTCTTTTCCCTTCTCTTCTCTATCTGCCTCATCCAGCCGCCTCCTCTCTTCTCTCTTCTCTTTCTCTTTTCCCTTCTCTTCTCTTCTCTATCTACTCCATTCAGATCCACCGCTAGATCTCGTCGATGGTCCCGCTAGCTCCGCTGCTGGCAACCCTGGTATGTGACGACCACTTCTTCTCTCTCTCTTACATATGCTCCTCTCCTCTCCTCTCATTGTTTTCTTCTTCCAGATGAGGTCTCCAGCGGCGGCGGTGGGAGGATCTCCGTCTTCTCTAGCGGTCGGAAGCAGCGGCGTCCTCCGTCTTCTCCAGCGGTCGGCAGCAGCGGCGTCCTCCGTCTTCTCCAGTGGTCGGCAGCAGCGACGGTGGGAGGCTCTCCGTCTTCTCCAGCGGTCGGCAGCAGCGACGGTGGGAGGCTCTCCGTCTTCTCCAGCGGTCGGCAGCAGCGGCGGATGAGAAGAAGAAGAAGAAGAAGAAGAGCGGCTGCAGATGCAGTTGCTTTTTTTTTAGATTTTCCGGTCGAGTTAGCGTCGGTCGGTATGTCAACTAGCGTCGGTCAACCAAAAACCGACGCTAAAAACTAGCATCACCACTTTCAGCGTCGGTTTTGTCGACCGACGCCATTCAAATTAGCGACGGTCGGTGACCGACGCCATTCAAATTAGCGACGGTCGGTGACCGACGCCATTACGCGCATACGACCGACGCTAAAACCCGTTTTTTTTGTAGTGGTAGTTATAAAAGTTAACCATGGACTCATGTGAAATTCATGAATCTCTTACCTAAATGATCCTCTCCCTCTCGAGTAATCGATACTCTTGGTTTTGACCCTTTTGGGAGGTTGAAATGAAAGATCTTTCTTGTAGAAAAAACAAATGTAAATGCAAAGGTTTTGTTTCAAAAGATAAGAACAAGTCAAGATTGTTAATCCTCTCCATAGTCCATCCAGCTCTTTCTGCCTTTCACCTATCCACTAGACGACAAAACACGGCTGCCAAATTGTGTGAATACGACAACCTCCACCGTAAATAAAAAGTCTAAATATGATTAAAAATAAAATAAAAATAAAAGTAAGGCAAAGACTTGGACAAGAAGCCAGTAGTTTTAGGAAAATGAAATGAAGTTATTGACCTCAATTTAAGTAATTAATTAAAAGACTAACCCTAACCTCGCCTCACTTTAATATTCTCAAACAAAAAGAGCCTTCTCCTTTCATTATTTTTTGTTCAGGTAAAATGGCAATTTTGATCCCTCTACTTTTCCGACTTACAGATAGCCCTCTTACACTATAAATTATTGTTCTTTTTACCCCTCCTACTTCGACCACTTTATTTTTTGGGTTATTCCTTTCCAACTTTCGTCTTCGTAATTATTGCGCATTCAGTACACCATGTTAGCTCCAATAGTCATGCAATAGCTTAATAAGCATTATTTTAATTGATACTATAAATATATATGATCTATCATATTGGGAAAAAATGCAGCTGTAGAAAAAACCTGAATAAAATTAGCTATAATCTTATACTATGATGACTAAAAATTGTAACTAAGATTAATTAGACTTATTAAAATTAAATCTATTGATGTAAATAATTAGTTTAATGAAAATATCATTCTAGATAGCACAAACGTCAGTGGGTGTAACCGGTACCCCCACTTTTAGTGGGGGCACCAAAACCTTTACCATGTAATTAGATATGATGAAATCGACGAATAAAACATGTGGTTTTAAAACTCTTCGTATTTCACCATACTTCTCGTGATACCTCCCCAATTTACCTCCCTAACCAACTCTTTATCTCCTACCTCCGATATCTCTCTTTGTCGGCGTGGGGATGTGTCCAGATTTAGTGTTAAGAAGACTAAAATCAAAACAAAAGGACCATTTCCTACCAAAAAAAAAAACAAAATGACCCAAATGGCAAAATGATCGAGGTGTAAAATGAGCAATTTATAGTACATGAGAATTATTTGTCAAGTTGGCAAAACAGAAGGGCCAAAATGTTATTTTTTCCCTTTACTTATATTATCATAGTCATTGACTTGGTTTCCATATCTCATTTCATCCTCCACATTTCGTTTTTCGTTCATCAGGCAGCCGGCGTTCATTTCCCGGTGATCGGAGTAGTACAGGGTGCTTGCTTCCTACAGTAGAGAGAGATTGATTCAGAGTCTCTCTCTCTCAGTCCCTCTGATTTGAGGTTTTAATCATTGAGGTCTCTTTGGTTAATGTGCGAGCAGACGGTAGGTGAGTTGAAAAAAAGGTAAATAAAAAAGCAGAGAGGAAAAAAGGTCATAAATAAATAAAAATAAATATAAGGGAAAAAAAAAACTCAGATAAGAATGAATAATATTGGGAAAAGGGCAGATTCATTGACTGGTAGCTAGCCAGCTGAGAGAGAGTCATAGTCTCATAGAGAGAGAGATTAAAAAAAAAAAAAAAAGGCAAGAACACGAAACCCTAGAGAGAAATAAGGAAGGCAAGGAAGAAATTAGAGGAAAGAAAGAAAGAAGCCAAAACCCAAGTCCAGAAAGTTTGTATTTGGATTTCTGGGAATATATAATTTCCAAGTTTTGCTCTCTCTTTGAGATTTTTTCTTCCTAACTTTTCGCCCCTTCCCCACTTTTGCTCCCAACTCGATCTTCTTCTTCTTTCCTTCTTTTTTTATTACTAAAGTTTTCATCTTTACCTTTCTGGATTCTCCTCTTCTACTCGCCGCCATGCCGGTCGATTTGGATAACTCTTCCACCGCTTCCGGAGAAGCCAGCGGCTCTTCCTCCGGCGGAAACAATCACCCATCTCTCCCGGAGCCTCCTCAATCCACCCCAAAGAAAAAGCGCAACCTTCCCGGGATGCCAGGTTCTACACTCTTCCAATCCGTTGTCAATTTGGGAGGGAAATCTCTTGTGAAAAGTTTGTTGAGTTGATTTGTCTGTTTATATCTGTGCAGATCCGGATGCTGAAGTGATTGCTCTGTCGCCCAAGACTCTAATGGCGACCAACCGATTCGTGTGTGAAATTTGCAACAAGGGGTTTCAGAGGGACCAGAACTTGCAGCTTCACAGGAGAGGACACAATCTTCCATGGAAGCTGAGGCAGAGATCTAGCAAAGAGGTGAAGAAGAGGGTCTACGTCTGCCCCGAGTCAACCTGCGTCCATCACGATCCGTCTCGAGCACTGGGTGATCTCACTGGGATTAAGAAGCATTTCTGCAGGAAGCACGGTGAGAAGAAGTGGAAGTGCGACAAGTGTTCCAAGAAATACGCCGTTCAGTCCGATTGGAAGGCTCACTCTAAGATTTGCGGCACTCGCGAGTACAAATGCGACTGCGGAACCATGTTTTCAAGGTTTCTATTCACAGTAATCTCTTTTTTTTGGTAATCCCTGTTTGCTCGGGTGTTCATTTTTGTTTTGATTTCTGAAGGAGGGACAGCTTCATCACGCACAGAGCATTCTGCGATGCCTTGGCAGAGGAGAGTGCAAGAGCTCATCCTCCTATTCCTCCCTCGAATCGGAGCCCTGCTTCTGACCCGAAAGTTCATGCTGATTCAGCTTCACCCGCACCGGCTGCTTCAGCTCCAGTGCCAGCTGCTCCTCAAGCACCATCATCTTCGGTGTCGCCTGTTCATAGTCCAGGTGAGTGGAGTAAAAGGAGGGTTACCCAAATTTGGAAACTTGTTCAAATTTCCGTTTTGATTTTTGTCGGTTGTGTTTTTAGTTGTTTGTCTTAATAAAGAAGAAATCTTTTCTGTTTTGTCTTGCCATTTCTCTTTCTTGTATAGAGATCTTGGAGTCTAGTAGTCTTTTGTCTGCTACTCATCTTTTGTTCTTATTAGCAATTATGTTTCGTAGCTCCATAACAATGACACTTCGCTTCTGCTCTAACAAAACAAAACAAGGAGGAAACTTCAATTGATATTCTTCTTTCTTGAATCTGAGATTCATTGATTCACCAAAGTCAAACTCCCCAAAAGTCTTCTTTATCTTTTTATGAGGCCTTATTGTCCTTGTGACTTTGGATTGCAGAGTTGCCGGAAGTTCAAGATCCAGCACCAATCATGGAAGAGCCAACAGCTCCAGAAACATCTATGGCCGTGAGTGGAACCCCAACAGTGACAGTGAATGCAAGCTGCAGCTGTAGCAGTAGCTCAAGCAGCAATGGGAGCACTACCAGCACAGTCTTTGCTAGTTTGTTTGCTTCTTCCACTAATGCATCCGGAGGAACCTTCCAGCCGCCTCCCCAGACTCAATCATTCACAGACCTAATTCGAGCAATGTCACGCCCTGCAGATCATCACTTACCTCCACCATCATCCTGTACTGAGCCAATCTCGCTGTGCCTCTCCACCAGCCATGGTTCCTCGATATTTGGAACGGTAGGGCAGGATCACAGGCAGTATGCTCCTCCACCACAGCAACCAGCCATGTCTGCAACTGCATTGCTTCAAAAAGCTGCTCAGATGGGAGCTGCCGCAACTAATGCATCCTTGCTCCGCGGGTTAGGGATCGTGTCATCTTCCTCACCCTCTGCTGCTACTCAGCATGATAGTTGGGGTCAGGGGCAGGTAATAGAGCCAGAGAGTTCCGGTGTTCATCCGGGGCTTGGACTTGGGTTGCCTTGTGATGGAGGTTCAGGATTGAAGGAACTGATGATGGGAACTCCGTCGATGTTTGGCCCCAAGCACGCGACTCTCGACTTCCTCGGACTAGGAATGGCTGTGGGTGGCAGTCCGAGTAACGGCCTATCGGCTCTAATCACCTCGATCGGCAGTGGTCTTGATGTAGGTACTTCTTTTGGTGGGGGTGAATTTGCTGGTAAAGACATTGGTGGTAGCTTGTGAGGTTTGTAGCAAGTATCCCAGATGAATAGACGTGAGTTACGTTCCTTTTTTTGTTAAAATATGCATCTTGTACAGCACTATATATCTCAGTTAGGGCTAAGCAATCCAAACAGACGGTTAAAGTTTGATTGTAGTATGGAGAATTTGCTCAGACAGTTGATTATACTTGGTTTCAAAGTCCTTTCTTTAAGTAAATTAAGTTAGGGTACAGGCTTATATTGTTCTTGTGGAAGGTTGAACTGTTTGGTAGGATATAGTGAAGTTTGATTTGTTAAATCAAAGACTTGAGTTTATGGACTCAGCTCAACTATGTTTGCTTGCTTAATGCTTACCAATCTTTTAGATTAAACTTCTTTATTATTATTAATATTATTTACTATTAAGTGATTTGTTTGTAATTAATTATAAGAGTGGGGGGGGGAGTTGACTAATTTGGTTGTCGGGAGCCTGTCTTATTTGGAGTAATTATTATTATAAAATGGCAATTCCAAAGGGTTGAAGACCAGTTCACAGTATCAGTATAGTTAACTAACGTGATTGGATTTGAGGAGATTTGGTGTATGATGGACAATGTGATTAAAAGACACTTCTTCCATCTAAATATATTTATTTTAACACCCTAAACCAACTTACCAACCAATCACTTTTGTTTGTTAAGCTGTAGTGTCATGTTTCTGTTCAGACTTTGTTTGTGTTCTTTACTAGCTGATGGGTCGGCCTGTTGGCTGGTACAAGTGAAACAGTTTAGTTGGTTTACTAATTTTAAAATTAGTAATTGATTGGTGTTCATCAAATCCGTTTTGCTACAAAAGATTAACATTATTTACAAATATTTATGAAAACTATATTTGAATTGACATACAAAATTATGCGTTTTTTCATACAATTGAAGAGGATGGTGAAATTTAATTTCCAAACATTTCACCATTATTCAATTTTTCTTTTTTTTCTTCTCATTTTTCACAAACTGGAATTGAGGTTCAAATAGAATTTAATTCTGATTTTGTGCTAATTTGAAAGGGAGTTGCAATTCCTTTCCTTTTGACATGGAACTCAATTCGGGTTTGGAGGTGGAATTGGTTCGCGGCCATAATTCAATTCTAGTGGAATAGGACAATCACTTTTGTGACTAAAAACAAAGAATTTATCAATTTTAGCGGAATTTGTCACTTTCATCTCCCAACATTATAAGGACGATGCCTTATAATGTTTGTCCCGAATCAACATGGTTGAATCCTTGGTTAGATCGAAGTAGGCGTCACGGTTAAAGAGAAACAAAAAATAAAAATAACTGAATAAAAAATGTCAACTCCTTAGTCCAGGCCTGCAATGATATACCTCATCGCTTCATTTTACCATTGTCTTCTTTAACCAAGCAAAACTACGACCAACTATTTAAAAGGGAAACTTTTCTCATCACTTCCAGGGATTGAACCAGAGACAAGGAATAGCTTCTCTCAAGTTGAACGACGCCGCATCGCTAAAATGCACTACAACCCTTGGATCCTCATCTGCTGCTGCAAGATTCCTTTCTTCTCTTTTTTTTTTTGTATTTTCCATTGCTAACTTTTTGGATACAAAGATAACCCTCTTCTTTGTCGTCTAGCTATGCTAGCTTTGTATTTAAGATAACTCTGAAATCAATGAGAAGGCTTGCGCCATGACTTCATCACAAAACCCTTGTTACCAATTCCAAAACCTCGCACACCACGACTATGTGAAAGAGGGAGGAAAAATGAGATCAATTTCCTAATGAAACTGAGTGAGGCAACACCCAATCTATGTGTTGAACTATACATAGGAGCTTTCCAACACTCCTTCAATCAATATTAAGCAATGGGATAAAAATCTTACGTCAAACCAGATATTAACCTATAAGAAGTTTATTGATCAACCAATCCAACTCTCTACACTAGCATGAATAATTCTCATAACCAATACCAACATCATCATAGTTCATAGATCACAAATTCCACGTAGTACACAATCATAGATCATCACATAGACACCAAGTAGTATAATAGTCATTACAACATGTTACATAACAACACATCATCAAACATATCAACACATTAAATCTAGATAATTAATTAGGCACCAAGGAGTTCCCCTAGACCACCACCAACACTAGCTGACGCACCCTCCTACATCATGGAGGGTCTAGACATTCCCTTGTCGCATGGAGAGTCCAACACAATCCTTAACATGATTCATGCCAAATCATCATCATGTCACCTTCCCTAACGAGAGAAGTGAAATACCAACCTTAATCCCATGTCAAGGTGGTCTACCCCTATAGATTGGACTCAGTCGCATTACAACACATCGGGTAGGGTAGTGTACGCTCCTTCATGTTATACATTTCACATCATAAAACCGAGCAAGCAAAGCCCCAATTCATCTCATAATCCTCATATCACATTCCACCATCCCATCACTTTCCATTCACGATTTCTCATCCCCACATCTCATCAAAACCATACCACATCAATCCTCATGATTTACAATCCATCAATCACAATTCCACAACGATCACATAACACAAAGGTGATTGTTAGCCTTACTGGACACCCCACCTATAGAAGCAAAGGAAACAAATGTAGTTTTCAGTAAGCATCTAGGATCACCCACCTGCCAGCATAATCATGATGATCCTTCATTGAGACCATCTTCTTGCAACCACAAACTGTTATACAATATCGTACAATTAACCACACATAGGCATATTACCCCTAATTTTATCTTCTATCTAGGATCTAATCATACCATTGGACTCCCAACACTTTATAGAACACAACATCTTTATCAATTAGACAATCAAACCACACCAATCACTTTTCCCTAATTTTAGCCTCTCAAATTTCATGCCAACAATACACTAATTCATATCTTGGTCGAATTACAACTCCTCACATGATCAGTCATAACCTATCGACGCATGGCCCTCACCTGGAATAGAAGACGAGGCTCTAATCAACTCTTAGACGCCCGATTCCAAGATTTCTCTTCTCTCAAATTTATCTCCTCTTCACACCCACACCAAACAGATGCTTCCCACTTCTGATTGAACTTGGAGACTTGTTCTCCTCGTTCTTAGGAATCCAAGTGTCATCAAAAGTTACGATTAAAAGTAATTACCTTTCAAAATTTTACAAACAAGGACAAACATCGTTAACGATTTCAAAAATGGAGACATATTTGGGGCTTTAAAAGTTTATGCATTCTAATTATAATACGTTGTATCTCGTGCTTTTTAAAATTATTAACCCCAAGTTAAAATTATGAACAACTAAATTATTATCTTGTAATTTAATTGTTATATTTTATTATTATAATTAGATATAAACATTCTAATAAAATTTGAGTAATTTTTATGATACTTTTTCTTAAACTTAAATGTGATGCTTCTTGTTGCATTTTCAATAGAAACTATGGTTAATCATTGTAACAGTGTTGCTATAATGTTCATCAACTCAGCACATTTCGGGTAAGTCTTGCAACCTCTCTGTTTGCACCGGCTAATGGTATTATGCTGAATAGGGTGATTCAGCACCGTGCTGAACAGGGGTATTTTGGTAAAATCATGTATTACGATTCTGACACGTGAACAGTAAAAATATGACACAAAAAAGTTACTATATAATTGAGAAACCACCATTATTTCTCTCTCTATTTTCAAAATTCAAAAATCTCAATTTCTCTCTCCTTTTTCTCTCTCATTTTTTCTCTCAATTTTTCATGAACAAAGAGGAGATTTGTGTGTTCATTGTGCCGAAAAATAGCACGTCGGAGTTGGATCTACGCATGAAAACGTCGGGGGAGTGCATACAACCTTCATAATGTGTATGAATCTTGGTATTTTTCATATTTTTTGTGTTCTTTTCTTGTTTGAGGGTGCCAAAAATTGATTCCGTAACATTTGGTTGAGATATGTTGGGTTTCGTAATGTCTGTAACCATTTCCGTAATACTTTCGTTATTGTTTTATAATATCAGTTTTTGTACTATTTTTTATCAATTTTCATAATACTTTCGCAGCTATTTCGTAACATTTTCGTGTTCTTCATGTTACTTTCGTAATCCTTTATTTCCCTCTCTTTTTCTCTCTCAAATACTTTTGTAACTTTTTCGTAACACTTTCGTGCTCTTCATGTTACTTTCGTAGTACTTTCGTGTTGTTTCTCCCTCACATTCTCTCATTTTCGTAATGTTTTCGTAGAAACAAGAAAAAAGAAATGAAGAAGAAGAGGAAAGAAGAAGATTCTAGATCTGGAATAGAGAAAATAAGAAGAGAAGAAGAAGGAAGGAGAAGACGAAGAAGAAGAAGAAGAAGAATCTAGATCTGGAATAGAGAAGGAAGAAGAAGGAAGGAGAAAAAGAAGAAGAAGAATGAAGAAGAAGAACAAGGAAGGAGAAGAAAGAAGAAGAAGAAAGATAATGTATTTCTCCCTCCATTTTCAAAACTCAAAATCATTCATTTCCCTCTCTTTTTCTCTCCTTTTTTCATTTTTCTCAATAAAAACAAGTGTTACGAATTAAGTACCAAGTATTACATTCATTTCCCTCTCTTTTTCTCTCCTTTTTCTTTTTTTCTATTTTATGCCCACATAACTAATACGAAAGTAATTCTCAAATGTTACGAAACATGATTCCAAACCCATACGAAACTTGTTATAACCCAATACGAAATTGGTTCTCAAAACGTTACGAAATATGCTATAAAACCATACGAACAAAGTATCAAGTGTTACGAATTAAGTACCAAGTATTACATTCATTTCCCTCTCTTTTTCTCTATTTTTTCTTTTAAGAAGAGGGAAGGAGAAGAAAGAAGAAGAAGAAAGAGAATGTGTTACGAATTAAGTACCAAGTATTACATTCATTTCCTTTTTTTTTCTCTTCATTCTTTCTTTTTCTCAAGAATACCAAGTGTTACGAATTAAGTACCAAGTATTACATTCATTTCCCTCTCTTTTTCTCTATTTTTTCTTTTAAGAAGAGGGAAGGAGAAGAAAGAAGAAGAAGAAAGAGAATGTGTTACGAATTAAGTACAAAGTATTACATTCATTTCCTTTTTTTTCTCTTCATTCTTTCTTTTTCTCAAGAATAAGTGTTACGAATTAAGTACCAAGTATTACATTCATTTCTCTCTCTTTCTTCCTCCTTTTTATTTTTATTTTATTTTATGCCCACATAACTAATACGAAAATAATTCTCAAATGTTATGAAACATGCTATAAAACCATACGAATTAAGTACCAAGTATTACATTCATTTCCTTTTTTTTTTCTCTTCATTCTTTCTTTTTCTCAAGAATACCAAGTGTTACGAATTAAGTACCAAGTATTACATTCATTTCCCTCTCTTTTTCTCTATTTTTTCTTTTAAGAAGAGGGAAGGAGAAGAAAGAAGAAGAAGAAAGAGAATGTGTTACGAATTAAGTACCAAGTATTACATTCATTTCCTTTTTTTTTTCTCTTCATTCTTTCTTTTTCTCAAGAATACCAAGTGTTACGAATTAAGTACCAAGTATTACATTCATTTCCCTCTCTTTTTCTCTATTTTTTCTTTTAAGAAGAGGGAAGGAGAAGAAAGAAGAAGAAAAAGAGAATGTGTTACGAATTAAGTACAAAGTATTACATTCATTTCCTTTTTTTCTCTTCATTCTTTCTTTTTCTCAAGAATAAGTGTTACGAATTAAGTACCAAGTATTACATTCATTTCTCTCTCTTTCTTCCTCCTTTTTATTTTTATTTTATTTTATGCCCACATAACTAATACGAAAATAATTCTCAAATGTTACGAAACATGCTATAAAACCATACGAATTAAGTACCAAGTATTACATTCATTTCCCTCTCTTTTTTCTTTTAAGAAGAAGGAAGGAGAAGAAAGAAGAAGAAGAAAGAGAATGTGTTTCTCCCTCCATTTTCAAAATTCAAAATCATTCATTTCCCTCTCTTTTTCTCTCCTTTTTTATTTCCCTCTCCTTTTTCCCTCCCCTTTTTTTTCTCTCATGATACACAATTATTTCCCTCTCTTTTTCTCCTCTTTTTCTTTTAAGAAGAAGGAAGGAGAAGAAAGAAGAAGAAGAAAGAGAATTTGTTTCCCCCTCCATTTTCAAAATTCAAAATCATTCATTTCCCTCTCTTTTTCTCTCCATTCTTTCTTTTTCTCAAGAATACCAAGTGTTACGAATTAAGTACCAAGTATTACATTCATTTCTCTCTCTTTCTTCCTCCTTTTTATTTTTATTTTATTTTATGCCCACATAACTAATACGAAAATAATTCTCAAATGTTACGAAACATGCTATAAAACCATACGAATTAAGTACCAAGTATTACATTCATTTCCCTCTCTTTTTTCTTTTAAGAAGAAGGAAGGAGAAGAAAGAAGAAGAAGGAAGGAGAAAGACGAAAAAGAAGGAAGGAGAAAGACGATTACATGTGTATCATGACATCAAGTGTTACGAAATTAAGTAATATATACTCTAATAATTCGCAAAACATATACTTTGAGATCTTATTCGTATCAATTTGGACCATACTACGTAATAAGGGGGAGAAAATGGACAAGGGTTAGAACTTCAAGTAGAATACCCACATAACTAATACGAAAGTATATCTCAAACGTTACGAAACATGAACTCAACCCATACGAAACTTGCTATAACCCAATACAAAATTAGTTCTCAAAATGTTACGAAATATGTCTCAAACGTTACGAAACATGTCTCAAACGTTACGAAACATGTCTCAAACGTTACGAATCATGATTTGTACTTGAATCATTAGAAGAAAGAGAATAGAAAAATTGAGTATTCTCTTTCCTACTTTTCAGTCACTTTCTCCATCACTTTAACACATGACGAGATTACTATTTTACCCTTCTGACACTCTCATTTATTATAGCCATTGATCTTGTGGGGGCCAAGCTCATGGATGGCTGAGATTTGATTCAGCACCATTCAGCACCATAATGAGTCAGCACCTGACTAATTTCCGTTTGCACCATCTCATATGGTTGACCAAGTCCTCCTTTTGTGGGGCCACAAGAGATCAATTCGATCACAAAATTTGCATCTCAAACCATAATGTAAATCACAGACAAAATTAGTCAAATTAAAGTAACAAACTGTTAATCAATATTACTGAATCAGAGTACAATGATTGACGCTCATTTTGACTACTTGCTGGATCACGAGTTTCCTCAGTCCACTATCATTCGACATACATAGCCTCTATCGAATATGATGGTGGATGATAGTGTTGCGGCTCCAGGCAGAGGAGTTCTCCATGGAATGGCCGTTGCAGGATAGTTCCAATTAGTGTGGCCAAGTTAGGGTTTTTGATCTGCCTAATAAATAATTCTATGGGTTAATACTAATAGGGTCGACATTAAGAAGCATATAAATCAAGATTTAGTACTACATTCATACATAACTGGTGGTGGAACAAAACTGTGAATTCTACAACAAACACTGATGATGACAACTCTTATTTTGGAGAATATGGATGAGCATTTGATGAACAGAGATGGATGCATCATTTACATTACATCCAAAGGTTCCAAGTCCAAGGGTTTCTAAATGCCCACTCTTGTTGTTCTTCTTCTTCTTCACTCTGCCTCCTCTGCCTCCTATCTTGCTCCCTCCCAGCTTCTTCTTGCTCCCTCTTCGCCTCTTCTTCCCGTTCCTCCCACGCTTCCTCCTCTTTACTACCCTTTTCTTCTT
This sequence comes from Linum lewisii, assembly GCA_034768395.1. Lineage (NCBI taxonomy): Eukaryota > Viridiplantae > Streptophyta > Magnoliopsida > Malpighiales > Linaceae > Linum > Linum lewisii. The sequence continues at coordinate 50,750,023 of CM068302.1, forward strand.
CTCTTTCCTTCCTCTCCTCCTCCTCTCCTTCTTCTTGTCGTCTCCTCTCCTCCTCCTTCCTAGCTTCTTCCTCTCTTCTCTCCCTTTCCTCTTCCTCTTCTTCTTCTTGTCGTCTCCTCTCTTCCTCTCTTCTCTGCCTTTCTTCTTCCTCTTCTTCTTGCCTTGTCTTCTCTTCCTCCTCCTCCCGTTCCCGCTTAGCTTCTTCTTCCGCTTCTTCCCTCTTCTGCCTTTCTTCCTCCTCCTTTCTAGCTGCTTCTTGCTCCCTACTCGCTTCCTCTTCTTCCTTTCTCTTCCTTTTCTCTTCTTCTTCCCTTTTCCTCTGCTTCTCTTCCTCTTCTTCTCTAGCCTTCTCTTGCTCTCTCCTCGCCTCTTCTTCTTTCCTCTCCCTCTCTTCCTCTTCCCTTCTCTTCCTTTCTTCCTCCTCTTCCCTCTTCCTCTGCCTCTCTTCCTCTTCCCTTCTAGCCTTCTCCTGCTCTCTCCTAGCCTCCTCTTCCTTTTCCTCCCTTTCTTCCTCTTCCTTCTTTCTCTCTTCTTCTTCCTCCTCTTTCTTCCTTTCTTCCTCCTCCTCCCGTCTTCTCCTCTCTTCTTCTTCCTCTTCCCTTTTCTTCCTTTCCTCTTCCTCTTTCCTCCTCCTCTCTTCTTCCTCTTTCCTCTCCTTCTCAATCTCTTCCTTCAATATCCTCAACTCTTCCTCAGCACACGAAACACACTCCAATATGATGGCTTCATCTTGAGCATCCAATAAACGATCAATGGTGGTGTTACTGGCATTGAAAGAGACCCCCAATATGTCCCTGTCCAACGTCTGCAGAACAGACCTCTTCCCAGCCAAGAACTGCGGGTGATTCTTCTTTGACGTGGTGCTGAACCCCATGAACACAAAGGACTCATTGTTGAACGACATCTGCGCCACTGGATGAAACCTCGGCACCACAAACACATCCCCTGCACTCACCATAAACCTCTTGTTCTTGCACCCTGTCGAATTTGAAGAACAAACCACTCTCACCATTCCTTCCCCTTCAATCACTACTGCTATTTCCGTCGCCATTGGGTTCCAATGAGGCCCCATCATCGCTCCCTTAGTCAAGTTCACCATGAAAACGCCAACGTGAGAGCCTTTCAGGGTCTTGTAGTTGCCTTTATCAACAGTGAGACTCCACCCATTACAGTTCTCGAAGTCTGGCTTCGATTCCAGAATGTTGAAGGTCTTGGATTTCTTGTTTTTCCCATTGAAGGACGACATACCTTCTCCCCCAGCCAGCACCTTCAGAAAACGGTTCTCCAATTCATAGAATATCCTCTTCTTCTTCTTGTCCTCCGACTCTGCTGAAGCTGCGGCATGAACAATCCCTTTTGGCTTCGGTCCGCTCGTTATATCCTCGATCATGTCTTCAGATACCTTTTTCATTCAACAAGTAATTCATCACATTCTTGTTTTGAAACCACAAACTAATTAAATCAAGCATACCCCGAAAGCGGACTGGAGAAGCTTATTGTCGAATCCCAGGACGAGATCCGAAATGCTGGAGTATGCTCCAATCGACGGCTCCTGTGTCAAACAACATAATTAATCCGAATTCCTTTTCATGGTAACAAAAATGAGTGATTATGGTTAGTTGAATCATTTCACAGTATACCCAAATATCTTCATCTGTAGTAGTGAAGATGGCATGAACCCTAAGCTTATGGCGCTCAGCATCCAGATCACTCTGCAGGAAGAAAACAGAGCCAGACTCCACCCTGTACACATCTCCTCTCCGTAAATCAACTCTCTTAACGTCTTCTCCATCTCCCCAGCTCAACTTCCCGCTTCCTGCCCAAATTTCACCATTCCCGATATAACCCAATAATGTAAAGGAAACTCATTAGTGATTAGAATGGATGATTTAAAAGGAAACCTGTGTGGACATAGAAGACCATATCGGCGTGGAGGAGAACAGGAAGGAATAAAGAGTTTGGATTCAATGTGATGAACTCAATGTGGTGCGGCCCTTTTGATGCGGTGATGACGTCAACCGAGGAGATCTGACCGTACTCTGTCACCATTAACTGCTTCCTCTCATCTCTCCTCACCACTGCAGGTATTCTCTCTTCATCAACAATGGCTGCAGCCGTACAGCATAGTAGTAGTAAGATCGATGACACCATTAGCTTATTAATCCATCCTGAATCTTTCCCCATCATTGATAAGTTTAGAAGGCTGTGACTTGTGAAGAGAGAAAATGTTTCCAAGTTTTGGGTTAAAATTAGAGGAATTTTATAGGAACTAATCCGATAATGCAGGGGAGAAGCCAGAAGGAAGAAGAAGAAGGCGCTTAGGTGTCACTGGAGAGGGACGCGTGGAGGTTTCTTGTAGACACGTGGCGAATTGTCATGTCTCTGGTCAACAGTTCGTATCTTGTTTCAGTTTTTTCACGAATATAGATTTGCTTTGAGTTTCAGAATCCATTTTTTATTTTGTAGCAAGGGCTTATCCACATTGGCCAAATTGGGCCCAAAATCGCCCATTGGGTCCTATGTTGAGTGGAATGCTCTCCACATGGGAGGCTTAGCCGCTTGGGTAATGTTATCAAGCCCACCAATTGTTCTCATACTACAATTTGGGCTCACAAACTCACTTACTCTCTTCATAATTTGTTTTCTTCATTTTCCAAGAAATTTGATGGACAAAATACATTAAATATCTCTATTTTTTTCGCACTAACTATTGAACTATGTTTTCTTTACGGAATATCATAAAACTACGATGAAAAGAAATTAGTGAGTGTGAAAGGAACAACAATATCTAAGAAACAACGATAAATCAAAACCATAAGTTATTCAAATTATTATTTGTATTTTTTGGCACAATTAGATTTATTAGGAGACATCAATAGAACAATATCAAACAAGCCTAACGTTCTATTCGATGAGTGATAACGACAAAGTGGTTTCTTAAGAGATATCTAAGAGTCATTCTTGCCACAAAAATTGGAGAATCTATTAGCTATGCAGCAAAAATATGGATATGGACAGATGACATCCTCCGAAGTAGCTCTTGAATCTCAACCACTATAGCTCTTCTTGGAACACATCCCACTTGGCCTACTAGTAACTGAGTCTGAATTAACTTCACATCTCCTTCGATGTCAGCCTAAAAAACATATGAAAAAAACACACGAAAGTCAAGCATCACTTAATGAAAGCAATTCTAGGAGAAAGAGGTAATAAATACCTAGATAGGGAGTGCCAATTCCCTGGAAAATGGTCCGGTGGGCATCTCGAAGTACCAAAATCGTTGATTCCCCTACCCTGGACAAGGTTTCCCAATCAACATTAATCTTGAGTCAAAGATGAAAAGAAGCCCACTAGATTGATTTTGATAGAAAGAGAAAGGAGGCATAGTAGAATGCGTGGCTAATTGATGTAAGAGGCAGTGGCGAAGATAAGGGGGTCTACCCTGGGCCCGGGCCCAGGGTCTCCTGGACCTAAATAGCTAAAATCTATGTATTCTCCGTATGAAAATTTATTCGGCACAATGTATTTTATGTATCGGGCCCTGGGTCTACTATAATTCTGACTTCACCAAGAGGTGTAGTTCCAGTAGCTAACTAGGAAAAGTCTTAAAGTTATTATTGAAAGATGTAATTTGGCCCGCAGAAAAACCACATTAATTAAAGCCATCCAAAATTTTGACCATGCGACCATCCATGTTAGGAATGATTGCCTTTGCGGATTCTAGTGATCGTTCTACACCATCATAATATGTGAGTCAGCTAAGGGATTCTCGAGAGAGAAAACTCATAAACTCTGTGGGAAAAACGCCTTTGAGGAATGGGGGTTTGGGCGTTTTAGATCTTAGGGCAATGAATGAGGCCCTTCTTGGAAAATGGAGTTGGCGTTATGCGGTGGAAAGGAATGCGTGGTGGCGTGGTCTCATGGCGTGCAAAAGCGGGAGTGAAGTCTCAGAGCGGAAACCGGTATGGGAGTTGCAGGGTGCAGGTTGGTCAGTCTGGCGAGAGATTGTGCTTGTTAGTCCTAGGTTCTGGGAGAATGCGTTAATCGATCCGGGGGGTGGGGTGTCTCTTTCTGGTTTGATTCGTGGGTGGGAGGGGAGAGTCTTGCTGTGAGGTTTCCGAGGATTGCGGCAGCTTCTGCTCAATCCCGGGATGTTTTTGTCTCTAGCTGTGTTTCTGTGTCTGACAGGTATTCTTGGTTCATCCCGTTGAGGGTTACTCTTAGAGGAGGAGCCGAGATGGAAAGGGTGAAATTTTTGGAGTTTCTGGATGGCATTCCCTGGGGGAGGATCTCACAGGGCCCTCCGTCGATTTCGTGGACTCTATCAGGTTCAGGCACCTTCACAGTTAGATCTTGGGGCAGCTGATTGAGAGAACAAAAGTTTCCAGGTTCGACAGATTTCCCGTTTCGATTGTTTGGAGGAGGTTCATTCCGTCAAACATTTCTAGCTTTATTTGGCAAGTATATCATAGTAACATATCCACCTATGATAATCTAGCCAAGAGAGGCTTTATTGGTTGGTGCGAAAATTAACGCGCACTAAGTTTTACTCAATGGATTGCTCCAAAGAGATCGTTTTTCCCAAGGGTCTTCCTTTCTCTATTACTCAGAAATGTGTGTCAATGCTTATCGAGGTTTCGATTTGGTTTGAGAATTGGTTTTATGAACTATGTAACTAATAATGCAAATGAAATCAAACAAAGCAATTAACAAGTTGGGGATTCAAAGATAGACTAAGGCGGTTGCTCAGACTCAAATCCACGCTAGTTCGGTTTAGATGGATGAAACTATGCAATCGAAGAAATTCAACAGACTAGACGACTCGACAATTCCTTTTGTAATCTCTACTCCATGGTCAGACCGTAGAGATTCTATTCTATCAAACCTACAAGCTCCTATGGTCAAGCTAACTTGCAAGAAATCAAGAACGAACAAGAACAGTGAAATGCCACAAATTCATGCAAAGAGATTAGGTTCTTCCAATCCTATGGTCAAGATATTGGGGAACCTAACGACCTTCTAAACTCTAGATTGAAATGCGTTCATGGTCAGATCCGCAAATCAAAGATAACTCAGAAACTAACAATTGATCAGGTTGCCAGAATCAATAAGCTTAAATTAGGGTTTAGGAGAAATCGCATCTAAGTCTGAAAGAACATCGATTAACATAAACGGGTTAGAAACCCGAAATCATCCATACATAATCCTAGCTAACGCTTCATCTAATCTAAACAACCCTAAGAGTTTAGCTCGACATCATTACAGAAGAAATCGCAGAAACAAAGAAGAAACAAACCGGAGAAGAAGACATCTTACTCCGAGAAAACCTAATCTTGATGAATCCTAGAAACTCCTGAGTCAATCCTCTCTAATCCTCTCTCAATCGTCACTTCAAAGCTCCGAGTTCTCCCTCCGAGAGTGTATGGTTCGTCGGGGAAGGAAGAAGAATGAAATTGTGTGTCGAATCCCCCTTTTTCCTCTCTAAAATGTCTAATATATACTCCCAAATTCATGGTCCCCACTAAGAAGGCAATTTCCCTTAATTAAAACTCTTTTCCTACTTGAAAAAGGCTTAATTTTCGGCCCAGGGTGTGTCAGGCAGACACATGGTGTCCAGAAGACACCATCAGCATGATTTTTCCCTCAATTCAGCTCCCATTTGTCCCACTTGGTTCCTTCAATGATTCCCGCACCGTCTGAACTCCGAATTGATCCCCGTTTGAATTGCTAAGCTCGTGAAAAGATTCTCCACAACGTGGTAACCTGAAATCTCAACAAAAATAACTCGAAACAACATCAAAAGGCCCAAAAGAGGGCCAATGGGGAATAAAACACATTTTTCATAAATGTCATTCGAAAACATCACAATTCAGTGTCAAACAAGGGGAATGTCGCTCAAATGTGGCCAGATAAACACGGTAAATCTAACGTCATCATTGGTCCTAGTTTGTGTGTGTTATGCAGATTCGACCTTGAGTCGGTGTCGTGTTTATTCTTTGGTTGTAGTTTTTCTAGTCAGGTTTGGTCCTCCTTTAGTTCCAGGGTTGCCATGTTTGGACCTATCCAACATGAGGTACAGAGTTTCATTTCAGGATGGCAAGCTCGGAACTGTTTGAAGGGCTATGAGGTCTTTGTGGAAGGTTTATTGCATGCCGTTTGTGGTACATCCGGCGAGAGAGAAATAGTAGGATTTTTCGGGACAAGTCGTCGACAATCCAGAGCTTGGTTTGGAGGATTGCGGTGGCACTGGGTCGGTGGCTGTGGGCTGTGAATATGATTTCGGATGACGATTTCAACGCTTGAATGAGTATTTGGAGGTTTCCTTTTGAGGTATTTTGAGCTCAAAGAGCTGCTCTGTTTCGGTTTGCTTTTGGTTCTATTTAGTCGTAGATAATGTTGTTTTTTGGGTAGACCGACTCTGTTTTTAGTACATTTTTTGGGCTGGCTTTTTTGGTTTTTCGTCCGAGCAGTAGCTGGTTTTGTTAGCTTCTACAGTTGGGGCTGCCCTGTTTGGGGCAGGGTTTTTGTCGACAGCAAGGGGGAGGTAGATAGATTTTTTGGGGGGAGTTTGGGTGATTTTGAGTTGTGCTTGTATAGGCTGCGGTTTGGAGGTTATAATGCCCTCCTGCCCAGTTTGGTTCTGCTTCAATTTTGGGATTTTTCCCGTATATAATATTGTCATTCATAAAAAAAAACATGACACTCGAGTAGAAGATATTTTGCCGCCTCGTGATTCTATCAAATATATCATATTTAACATTCAAACCTAAACGATTCTTGTTAAACCACATATTCAACCCATGCAACGGTCAACCCAGGGTGTTACGATGCAAAATATGAAACAACCAACAAGAAAATTAACAATTCAAACAAATAATTTTGCATTATATTCAACTAGCCTTTACTTTACAATATGTCGTCCTCTTATACACACAACTGCAAGAGAAACTCAATTACACAAGAAATCAAGTAGATGTGAATTCTATGGCAAAAAATTGTAAAACAATATGAAAAAACTTAGACTAGGCTAGCTCTTCTCTAGCTCCAGCCAGCTCTTATATTTTCCACAAAAAACATCAAGAAGAAGAAGAAAATAAGAGGATCATTACTAAGTGTATGAAGATTGCATCTATTTTATACGATAATTCAAGTTACCATTCTTATTGATGCGCCCATAAGGTAAATCCGCCCTCCCACCTGGCCAGGGCGGATCTTCACTCCCGGGGCGGTCCTCTGACCGCCTTAACTAAAGGGTCACCTGACACATCTACAGGAGACCACCGCCCATTACTGTTGACGGTGACTCCTTGCGGCCCACTCAGAGCAAGACACGTGGATCCTGCCATACCAATGGGACCTATAAATAACAGGGTCCCCCATTCAGAAGAGGACACGAAAAAGACCCGGGACCATACGCCTGATACTACAAGCTTCCGCGCTGTACGCTAAAGGCTATCGGTTCCGCCCACACCAAAGGGCACTCGCCCGGTACTTCTCTATAACCCATTCTCCATACATTATCTACATACTTACCACCCTACGTATATTAACCCCTTGCACGTCCGCCCTGCAAGGTACCATCCGCCGAGACACTCCGAGGACGGATACATTGCCTAAGCCTCCAAAGAACCACAGTATTGATCCACCGGTCCAACTGGGCGGATCAATTGGCGCGCCAGGAAGGGGATAGCTAAAACGTCTTATTCCCAAAAGACAAACAGCATGCAAAATTTGGAGGAAAATCCCACGAGTGGTACCCCCGCGGGAACACTCGTCACCCCGGCTAAACAAGTAATATCAGCGGGTCTCCCCCGAGACCCTCGCCCGTACATAGACACACTTCGTCCAATCCGCTCCCTGGGACTCGGATTGAACGAGGGGGAATCCCACATCCCCCCTCCGTTGGAAGATAGAGTGGCGACCGATCCCGCTGCGGGGGACCTAGCGGCGCAGGTAGCCGATCTACAAAAACAGAACGCTGAAATGGCAGTGATGATGAAGTTCCTGGTGGCCAAGGCGACCCCCGGAAATCACACCGAGGGCTCATCCGGCGGACTGGCAACCGGCATGGCGGACTCGGACGAAATGTACCGACTGTTCCTCCCTCGCCACCAGTCAGGCCCAAGGCAACTCGCCATGAGGTAGCCTCTGGACAAGAGTCTCCTCAGCTTTCCTCCCCCACAAGGATTCGCGCCACCAGCAATCAAAGCATACGACGGAACTGGGGATCTCGACCAACATCTGTTAACATTCACCATTGCCATGCAGATGTTCACGGCCCCGGACGCCACCTACTACCGTACGTTCCCTGGAACGTTAACTGGAGCTGCACTAACCTGGTATGGAGGTTTGGCAGAAGGAATCATAAAGAATTGGGAAGATTTCTGCCAACTCTTTCTCCACAAGTTCTCAAACCAAAAGGAGGCGGGGCGCAACTTGTCCGCTTTCTGGAACTTGAAACAGAACCGGTCAGAGACTCTTCGGCAGTACTACGAGAAGTGGGCCAAAGCGGTCGCGACGGTGCCCAACCTCGCACTGGACATTGTGCTCCACCACATCCAAACCACCACGCTTAGCACCGAGCTGGTGAAGGACTTGGTCCGGAGAAAGCCAAAAACCCACACCGAGTTGGAGACATGTATCCTCCAGTGTGCTGAAGTGGAAGAGAATGTCGCCATGATACAGGGCGGGTACGGGCGCTCAAGCGATCAGAACAGGGACAAAGGATACCAAGGGCGAAAAGAGAAACGCCCTGACGACAGAAGAGACAACCGCCCTCACGGAGAGGGAAGATCGGAAGAAGGGTACACCCCCCTGTCAGAATCAAGGCGTAGGCTCATGTACGTCCTCCAAGAAAAGAAAAGGAGGATTGCGGTGGCCGGCCCCGTTACCCAAAGCGGCAGTGAAAAGAGGGAACCCAAATGAGTATTGCGAGTTTCATGGGCAGAAGGGGCACGACACGGAGGACTGCCGGGAACTCCGCAGTGAGATTGAGCGAGCCATAAGGAATGGTGACCTCAAGGAATTCATCATAAGTAACCGAAGGAGAAAAGAGCGGGAACGCTCAGAATCGCCAAGACGAAGAGAAAAGGAAAGGTTAGAGACACCCCCTCCGAAGGCGGGTAGACACAAGCCCCCCAGAAAGGCGAGTGTCTTCGACAGAATAACGGATAAGGAGGAAAGTCCGGATACCCAAAAGGAGGGCGGAAAGCCCAGATACAAGAAAACATGCAGCATGATTTTGGGAGGAGAGGAGGATACTCCCCAGAACAGAAGGGTCGTTGGTGAATGTTCCATGGTCAGACAGTCGGATGGAGAGCCGCCATTGACGTTCACATCGGCAGATTTGCGCGGGGGAAGTCCCAGCACCCAAGCGATGGTGATCCGTGTCATCGTTGAAGACACTCTGGTAGAGCGGGTGCTAGTGGACGAGGGCAGTTCGGCGGATATACTCTCAGCCGATGCTTTCAGCAGGATGGGATTAGACCCCGCCCTACTCAAGCGTTCTAAGATCATGCTGACTGGCTTCGCGGGAAATGACGTACCTGTACTGGGCGTGATCACCTTACCCATCACATTGGGGGACGACGATCACCAGGAAACAAAGCACATAAAATTTTACGTCACCAATTGTAATTCGGCGTATAACATGATAATGGGGCGGCCCAGTTTGGCCGCTTTCGAGGCAGTTTCCTCCACAGTCCATCAAGTCATGAAGTTCCCTACTGCAAGAGGGATCGGAGTAGCATGGGGAGACACTCCATTGGCACGAAAATGCTATAGGGTGGCTCTCAAGAAAGAAGAGACATGTTTCTCAGTAGATACTAGAGACGACGCGTATGTCCGCCCAGAATCCGCGGAGGCGGATACGTAAGTCCCACTGTATCCTGGCGATCCTGAGAGAGTGATACAGCTGTCCGCTCATATGCCGGTCCCAGACCGAGATCGCACAGTGGCACTGCTGAGAGAGTATGCTGACTTGTTCGCGTGGAAACCCCAGGATATGCCTGGGCTGGACCCCGCGATCATGCAGCACCACCTAGCTGTGAGAGCAGACGCCGCCCCGTGTCACAAAAGAAGCGGACGGTAAATTGGACAAGAAAACAAGCGGTCCAAGAGGAAATCACGAAACTGTTCGAAGCAGGTTTCATCAGGGAAGTCCAGTACCCGGCGTGGCTGTCGAATGTAGTAATGGTGGGCAAGGCGGATGGAAGCTGGCGGATGTGCATAGATTTTACCAACCTCAACGACGCCTGTCCCAAGGACCCATATCCGCTGCCCGATATCGACCAACTGGTGGACACCACAGCAAACCATGAGACGTTGTCTTTCTTAGACATGTTCTCGGGATACCACCAGATCCCTCTGGCAAAGGCGGACCAAGAAAAAACGTCATTCTCGACGCCCTTCGGCAATTACTGCTACAATGTGATGCCGTTTGGCCTAAAAAAACGCCAGAGCGACGTACCAGAGGATGATTGACAGAGTTTTTCAAGATCAGCTGGGTCATCTCATGGAAGCATACGTAGATGACCTGCTGGTTAAGACCAAGGCGGGTGATGACCACCTGGGAGACCTCCGGAAAACCTTCGACACCTTGAAGGCGTTCCAACTTCGCTTGAATCCGAAGAAGTGCGTCTTCGGCGCCTCCTCAGGGAAGTTTTTGGGATTCATAATCACCAGGCGGGGAATCGAGGCGAACCCCAAAAAGATAGAAGCTATCATGCAGACACCACCCCCCAAGACGGTCAGAGATGTCAAAACGTTGACGGGGTGGTTAGCGGCAATGAACAGATTCATCCTGAAGTCCGCCGAGAGGCAGGCGCCATTCTTCGCCATTCTGAAGGCGGCGGCCAAGTTCTCATGGACGGAAGAGTGTTCTAAGGCTTTTGAGGAACTCAAAGCATTCCTCACCACTCCGCCGACGCTAGCAGCCCCGATTCCCGTAGATGAGCTATACCTGTACGTCGCCATCGCGGCTACAGCTGTCAGCTCAGTTCTCGTGAAGCGGATGGACAAGGAAGAACGCCCATTCTTCTACACGAGCAAGTCGTTAGTAGATGCCGAAACCAGGTATTCTCCATTGGAGAAGTCAGCCTACGCGGTGATTATCGCCTCCAGGAAGCTGCGCCCGTACTTCCATGCTCACACAATTCACGTTGTGACGAACTTACCACTCAAGGCAGCTCTCAGGTCCATGGGAGTGGCAGGGCGCATGTCCAAATGGGCGGTAGAGCTCAGCGAATATGACGTACACTTCCAACCACGGACAGCCATCAAAGCACAGGCTCTGGCTGATTTTGTGGTCGAAGGATGTGTCCGGGCGGAAGGACGCCCGGATGATTACTGGGAGCTCTACGTGGATGGGGCATCGAGCAAGAACGGAGCGGGAGTGGGTATAGTGTTAAAAAGCCCCCAGGGAGTCCTACACGAAACCGCGCTCCATTTCAACAAGTCACGAACCAACAATGCGGCGGAGTACGGGGCGCTCATTGCGGGGCTCAGAATGGCCAAAACCATGGGAGTATCCCATCTCAAAGTTTTCTCTCCGACTCCGCCATTGTGGTCAACCAGCTCAGCGGGGTGTACGAGGTCCGGGAGGAAACTCTGGCCCCGTACAATGATCAAGCCAAGATCGCCCTCAAGGGTTTTGAAACAACGGAGATCCATCAGGTGGCGAGGGAAGACAACGCCCACGCCGACGCTCTCTCCAAGCTCGCTACCGCTCTCAGCTTCGAAGAGGACAGGATGATCACCGTGGAGAAAGAAAGAGAAGAGGGTGAGTGTATGGTCGTCGATGCCCAGACAAGCGTAACACCGCCCACAACGCCACTCACAGATTGGCGTGCTCCAATACGGACTTTTATTGAAACGGACGCCCTCCCGGTGGACCGAGCACTGGCCATCAAGATTCGTAGATGAGCGGCAAGGTGCGTTTTACTGGACGGCGAAATGTATCGTAAGTCCTCGGCAGGGCCATACTTGCGATGCTTAAGTGATGAGGAGGCTTCTTTCACTTTGAGAGAAATCCACCAAGGCGTATGCGGGATGCATATAGGCGCCAAAAGCTTGGAAAAGAATGTATTATTGCAGGGGTACTATTGGCCAACAATCCACCGAGACTCGGAAGAGCTGGTCAAACGATGCCACAAGTGTCAGCTATTCGCTAACACGCACCACCTGCCCTCCACCGCTCTCCAGCCGATAGTTTCACCATGGCCGTTCGCCTTCTGGGGGATGGATTTGCTAGGACCGTTCCCAGAAGCGGTGGGCAAGAGAAAGTATATCATCGTGGCGGTGGATTACTTCACCAAGTGGGTTGAAGCCGAAGCTCTCGCCTCCATCACGGCATATCAGGTGCAGAAGTTCGTGTTGAAAAACATCATCACTCGCTTCAGCCTTCCTCTGGGATTTGTCTGCGATCACGGCACTCAGTTTGATTGTACGGCGTTCCTTGACTTTTGTGAAGAATTCAAAATCATGGTTCGCTTGGCGTCTGTAGCGTATCCCCAGGCGAACGGGCAGGCGGAAGCCATCAATAAGCTCATCTTGCAATGATTGAAGAAGAGAGTGGATGCGGCGAAGGGAAAATAGGTCGATGAGTTGCCCAACATCCTATGGGCGCATAGGACTTCGTACAAAACAGCCACAGATGAAACCCCTTACACTCTGGTATATGGAACCGAAGCAGTCCTACCCGTGGAGGTTAATCTGCCTAGCCTTAGGATTCAGCATTTCAACCACGCTAGCAATGATGCAGGCTTACATCATAATCTGGACATGTTAGAAGAACGAAGGGAGGATGCAGCTATCCGCCTGGTAGCTGAAAAGGAACAACTGGCTAGGCGATACAACGCTCATCTTCGCCCTCATCACCTGGAAGAAGGTGACTGGGTAGTTCGAAAGGTTTTTCGGCCGATCCCCCAACAGGGCAAACTAAACGCCAATTGGGAAGGGCCATACAAGGTCCGTGAAGTGATCGGTCCAAGCACCTTTAAACTCGAACACCCTACCGGCGAACCCATACACAAGACATGGAACGCCATGCACTTGCGGAAGTACAGTGCCAATGAAGACGAGGTCTAGCTTACTCAGCCACTTTCCGTCCGTTTCTTAACTTTTGGATTTTCTATTGTTTTTGAAAACGGCCTACTAAGGGCGTGTATGTAAGGAAAGGAAGACAAGTGCACTAAAGATATATATATATATGATATTATGTATATCAATGGACAAGTCCTACTAAAAGCATGGCCGGGTCGAGTTCCCCTGGGAGGAACTTAACCCCTGTGCCAAGTTCGGGTTCCCCAAGGCGGAACCCAACATACCTCTTCGAATTCGGATTCCCCAGGGCGGAAACCAATTCGTCATCGTTCGGGTTCCCCAAGGCGGAACCCAACATTCCTCCGAGTTCGGATTCCCCAGGGCGGAATCCGAACGCATCTTCGTTCGGGTTCCCCAAGGCGGAACCCAACATTCCCCCGAGTTCGGATTCCCCAGGGCGGAATCCGAACGCATCTTCGTTCGGGTTCCCCAAGGCGGAACCCAACTTTCCTCCGAGTTCGGATTCCCCAGGGCGGAATCCATCCCTGATACCCAGGGCAGATTCCTCAGGGCGGAATCTAACTTGACAAAGAAACAAGGCAGTCGACATAAGAAAGTGTTGGCATCATCATTACAATCCGTCAATCATTCCGGTTTACTGAGTCTGGATAAAAAAAAAACAACAACAGCAGAAACACGATGGAAAGTACAAGGTAGCGACCACTACGACTGCCCGCCCGATGACCCCGCTTTGTCCGCCCGCGACCTCTCAGCACGAGCTTTCTTCCTCAGCTCCTTGTGGCGAAGGCTCACCTCAGAGAAGGCCTCGGACAACAGCTCCTTGCGGCGGTCCGAAGGAATCACTTGGGAGTCAGCAGATTCTTCTTTAAACTCATGCGCCATCAGCCGCCGAGACGCAGAACGGAACATCTGCTCCTGATTCCAGGAGCAGTCCACGTTCCCCCGTCGGAGTTCGTGGCGGACAGCAGCAAGGGTGTTGTCCAAAGCGCCTTGCACCCGGTCGCCCAGCTCCTCCGCAGTCTTCTCGGCGACGACCTTTTTCACATCCGCCTTCAGCGCCTGAAGGGTCTCCTCCGTTTCTTTCAAGGCAAGGTCGCGGCTTTCCAAGTCCTTTGTTTTGGCCCCCAGGTCCTCGGCCATGACTGCCTTGTCGGTCTCCAAGAGGACCACTTTCTCTTTCAAGGCGTCCCTATCAGCTTCCGCCTGCGTCAAGGCGTTCTCCACCTTGTATCGTTTCTCCTGCTCCGCCTGTAAGTCCAACATGTGTTCAGTAGCTTGGTTAGCGTGCGCAACACGGAGCAAGTCCAATTGATAAGAGGTAGTTACCAGAAGCTGGGCCGCCTCCTCTTCCATTTCCTTTTTGGCCTTCCATTGTTGAGAGGCGGCCCGGGCCTCCCTCAACTCAGCCTCCATCTCCTCAACACCTTGCGGCCGCTCTGCCCTGTGCGCCTGATCGGCTGACAGCAGGGCCCCAGCGGTACCTAAGAGCTGCAACAGGAGTAAAATCTAGGCGGATCAGATTGTGAAACGGAACGTGGTCGACGAGTACGCAGCGCCAGTCTTCTGACTGAAATTTGATCTTACCCTGGCCCCAATCGCCATTTGCTCCATCACCAAGCGGCAGACCCCGTCCTCGGTACGAGGGTGGTCGATATCCCAGTCGGCCGCCAGTTGAAGGGCGGCCTGGGTGAGAACCTCGCTGCCACTAAGCGTTGGCTGCATGATAGGGAGACGGGCGGTGCTGAACTCCCCTGACGGGGTCTCTGGCCTGGTTCTGCCACCGGTTTTCTGCTTCCCAGCGTCCTTCCTCATGATCGTCTTTCGGCGTTTTGTACGCTCCAAGTTATGTGCTGGAGGACTCTGCTGAGACCGTTTCTTCTCAAGGCGTTCCTTATCCACCTTTTCTTGGTCAGGGCGCGTCTGGTCCGCGTCTTTCCGTTGCTGATGTTGCTCAGCTCTCGAACCTTTGGGTTGAGGCTGAGTGTGGCCAACCACTCTCCGGGTTTTGGCGTTCAACAACGCAGTGAAGATGGAACTCTCTGCAAAAACAGTAATAGCAAGACAAGGAAACAGGTTAAGCACCAGCTCCAGAATAAACATGTATAATAACGGCGCACGACAACAGACGCATCGCCCTCAGTTGTTGTCTGCTCACCACCGCCATCTAGCCAGTGCTTCAGAGCGTTTAGGCCCCGTTTCTTAAGGTTGTAGTTCCAGGTATTCACCCAGTCTACAATGCTAGCGTCATTCCCCTGAAGACGGCGGGGTCGGTTGAACTCCTCGATTGCACCATACGACCAAGTAGGTCGAAGGCGCTCCGCCCAGGAGGCATCCTCCGGCGATTCAGCTCTCATAAAGAAGCTGTGAAACCACACAGAGGACGCCTTGATGACGCCGTAGATTCCGCTCCCATAGTACGCTCTCCTCTTTGAGAACGTAATGCCATTCTGCCCAATTTTGGCGGAGTAAAGCTGGCGGAATACTCTGGCGCTTGGAGCAACATGCTTTTTGATGCATGACACCTTGAATGCAGTCATGACCGCCCAAGCATGAGGTTGGAGCGCTCCCAGGGACGCTCCCAAAAGATCCAGAACATCCACCTCCCAGGAGTCCAAGGGGAAGCGGAGGCCGTACCTAAGCGCCTCAACCCACACGCCCACCCATCCAGGTGGACAGTTTCCGATTGAGCAGATTCGAGCGGGGGCGGCGTATAAACAACGCTGAGGCATGTCACACTCATTCAACATCCTCGCTAGGGCGCTCGTCTTGACATAGGGGAAGTACCCCGGCCCATACACCTCTCGGCAGTCCGCGGGCGCGCCATCCCACATCTGCTCCCAGGATAAGACCTTGTATCCATACTTATCCACAGCTTCGGTCTGCAGCTCAAAACCCCAAGCCTCCTTGGTGAACCCGACCTGCCACGAGGCGAACCGCCGACAGATATTTGAGTTGGGTCCCTGGAACCTGGCCTCTGCCTGCTGGCGGAGCTGCTCCGCCGACGGAGTAGGCAGCGTTTCGTTATCCTCCGAAAACACGTACTCGGCGGTGAAGTCCGCGTACGGATTAAAGACGATGTCGGTGTCCTCCGGATAGGGCATCTGCCCTTTCTGTTTGGGATCTGCGGCGTCTGATCCCCCGTCATCGACTTCTTCTTCCTTAGAAGGCTCAGGAGTCAGAGGAGGACTCAGTTGCACGGACGGGGCTGACGACGTAGACGCTTCGACGGACGTATCCGCCCCTGATCCTCTCCTCCCTTCATCATAACCTCCTACAACAGAAGGATAAGGGGCGCAAATCAGAAGAGGAGGAGGAATGAACGCCAAAGGGCGGGCAGATACAGGAGCAGTTTTCGTCCTCGCCTCTCGAGAAGGGCGAGCGGTAGACCGCCGTCGTCCCCGCATGCCCCTCAACAGACTCTCTAAGTGGTCATAATCTAAGGACGATGACGACCCACTAGACGACATCTCACACGCCCAAGAAGGAAATAGAAAGGGCGGGGCACGCAATACAGACAAATGCGAAAGAAAAAACTAATGGGCGGATAAAAAATTTTGAATGCAAGAATTTTCAAAGGAACCTACTTGCTTCAGCGGAAGAAGACGACTCAACATCAGAATGTTTTGGAAGATGGCGAACAGAGGCAAAGTTTAATAAGGGAAAGGGGGACTCGGCTGACAAGGCGGACACGCTCAAAGAAGTTGGCAAGAGGAAAGGGCGGAAGCTCTCAAAAATTAATTTTCAGGCTAAGGTGCCAAATCGGAGGGGGGGAGACCCCATATTTATACTAGTGACGTGGGTAAGCGAACCGTCGCCGAGTATAAAGTTGCCACGTGTCCCCCAAGCAGTGGGCTGGTACGCTTCGAGTAGGCTACTAACCTACTGCTCGGGGGACACGAAACGTCGCCAAATACAATGGGGCCACGTGTCCCCCCGGCAGAGGGCGAATAGGCTAGCAGCCTACAGAAAGAAGGGGAACGCGTGCAAGTTCACCTCAAAAGAAGGGCCCCGCCCGTTTAGATCACCGGCAACAGGTTCAATCTGGAAGGGGCGGATCTCTCGTCTCGGGGCGTTCAAACAGTTCCATAGTATCCCCTCGAGCCTCTCGTGGCCTCAAGGTCATACTGGGGGCAATTGATGGGCCCCTAAGGTAAATCCGCCCTCCCACCTGACCAGGGCGGATCTTCACTCCAGGGCGTTCAAACAGCTCCATAGTATCGCCTCGAGCCTCTCGCGGCCTCAAGGCCATACTGGGGGCAATTGATGCGCCCATAAGGTAAATCCGCCCTCCCACCTGGCCAGGGCGGATCTTCACTCCCGGGGCGGTCCTCTGACCGCCTTAACTAAAGGGTCACCTGACACATCTACAGGAGACCACCGCCCATTACTGTTGACGGTGACTCCTTGCGGCCCACTCAGAGCAAGACACGTGGATCCTGCCATACCAATGAGACCTATAAATAACAGGGTCCCCCATTCAGAAGAGGACACGAAAAAGACCCGGGACCATACGCCTGATACTACAAGCTTCCGCGCTGTACGCTAAAGGCTATCGGTTCCGCCCACACCAAAGGGCACTCGCCCGGTACTTCTCTGTAACCCATTCTCCCTACATTATCTACATACTTACCACCCTACGTATATTAACCCCTTGCACGTCCGCCCTGCAAGGTACCATCCGCCAAGACACTCCGAGGACGGATACATTGCCTAAGCCTCAAAGAACCACAGTATTGATCCACCGGTCCAACTGGGCGGATCACTTATATATATATAAAATAATGTTGTAATATGTAAAGTAAGCCATGGTCATACAATGACGTTGTATCCTAACATGTTTTGTCCTATTCTGTCAATTAGTTAAGTGCCAACAACCCCTATCATGATTTTTCCTGTGAATATTGCAGTGATCCCTGAGAATCATGTAAATGGTCAGTACGAACCCGATGTGTTAACTTTTTTTTTTTTATAAATGTTTTCATTTTATAAATAAAATGAACAAGGCTACAAAGTTTAGGGTAAAGAGGGAACTAAGAGAGAAGGCGGAGAAAGAAAAGAGAGAGACTGAAGGCCGACTGATGTGTTAACTTTTTCGATACTAAACGTTTAACGAAATTTTCATTTCGATACTCAACATTTCACAAATTTCATTTTAGTAGTAAATGTTTCATAAAATCTTGAATTAGTACTTTCGTCCAATGTTGATGTGCCAACCGAGTCACGCATCATAACTAGGGGTGGGAGACCCGGCCCGGCCGGGTTTTGCCCGACCCAGACCGATCAAACCGAGCTCCGGGTAGCCCGAAACCGGTCAAAATATCGGGCCGGGCCCGGGTTATATAAATTAGCTTTGACCGGGCTTCGGGCTTTCCTGGTAAAGCCCGGACTAAACCTGGTCCGGAAACATAATTTTTTAATTAATCATAAAATAAGCTCATATATTTAAACCCAATAGTTCTTTTCTAAACCCTAATCTCGCACTGCCACATCTATTCTCCTACTGCCGTGCCTTCTCATCTCTCCGATGTGCAAACCCATCAGAACTCCTAATTCCACTCCTTATTTCATCCCAAACCCATTACAACATCAACAACCTATCACCAAATTGCAACAAGTTTCATTAGTAGCAAATGAAACAGAGCAGCAACATCAACATCAAAAGCCACAGCTGAGGAGAAACTCATTAGACTCGTCAGCAGCAACCCGTGTCCCAACTCGGCAGTCGAGAGTCGAGACGAAGAGGGAGAGAGTTGGGCTGGAGTGGGTCGGGATATGGTGCCTGAGATCCGGAAATGTGGCGGGGCTGTTCGTGTAGATGGATCCGAGGCGGGTGATGAAGGAACAGAGCGTGGAGGCGGAGCGATGTGGAAGCTGGTAATCGACGAGGTGAAGCTCAATGTCTGCCCGAAAACGTCGTTCCACTTCTCCGAATCAGGTTGCTTTGCGAATCAGGAGACGACAGTTGCCATTCACCAGTCGAGATAGAGAAGAGGAGTTGGGATTGAGAAATTAGTGATTGAGAAATGACCTTAGTCAAAGTCAGCACCAGCATGAGGAAAATATAGATGGAATGGAATGATCAAACTTTTTTGTTTTTTAGCTTAAACGATTAAACGACAGTCATATTAAGTAATATGTTGTTTTTGGGCTTATCCAGGTTAAACTCCGGGCTACCCGGGACCGATCCAGACCCGATTTGACCGGGTTTTGGGCTACTCGGGACCGATCCGGATCTGGTTTGATCGGGTTTCGGGCTACCCGGACAGTAGCTCGAGCCGGGCCCGAGTTCTTCAAACTACCATCCGGGTAGCCCGAAACCCGGTCAAACCGGGTTGGGTAGCCCGGAGTTCACACTCCTAATCATAACGAACTAAATAATAAGAATATTATTATAAAATTAAAAATTACTTTGTATAAAAATGCATTTTTTTCATCTCTCCTCCATGCTCCTCCCCTTCGCCTCCCTCCCTTTACTGTCTTCTCCCTCCTCCACCCTTTCCTCCCCTCCTCTCCTCATACCCGCCTTTCTCATCGGTTTTCGAGAAGGAGGAGGGGGCATGGAGGACGAAGTAAGGAGAGAGGAGAAGTGGTGGAGGGAAGAAGGCAATAGAGGGAGGGAGGAAGGCGGAAGAGGGAGGGAGGGAGGAGGAAGGCGGAAAAGAGGGAGGGAGGGGAGCATGAGAGAAGGGATTAGGGAAGAGGGAGGAGAGAGAAGAGGGACATATATTTTTTATTTTTTTTTTAAACAATTATTTTAATTTAGAAAGTAAATTTTATTTTTAGAAGACCAAAAACAAATTTGTAGCCAAACCTTTCCCGAGAAAGTCAAACATAGCGAAATTTATTTTGATAACATTTTTAAAATTACATCTTTATTTTTTATGTCAAATCTAGCCAACGTTCATTAAATTTTTAACACCGTTAGTGACGATGCAAACAGAGCTGACATGGATTTCATTTAATCGGTCAACTAAATGTCACGTCATACGCCACCTATTATGTTAAATTATAAACTAATAAATTAATTATTTCAAAACAAAAATAAAAGAAAACCAATTTACATAATCAATTCTTTAGTCTTCCTCAATCTCCACCCCACCGCCATCATCCTCATTCTCCGCCGTTTCTTCCGATCACCACTTCGATCGGAATTCGCTCTACTCCTCATTACGACTAATTCATTTAGCAGCCCCGCAGAGGCTAGCCTTGTTGAACAACCATTTTCAGAGCTACAACCAAATTCCAGCAACACAACACCCAAACACTTTTCATCCCAAACACTTTTCATCCCAAACACTTGGATTCCCTCACCTCTCCCATTTCTTCATCTCCAAACACTTTAACACATCTCAAGTCAATCAACATAATAGTCTCCTCAATCTTTGTTCTGACAACTCCGTAGCAATTACAAAAGTATTAGGGTTGACTTTGAGGGATTGAAGCAGTTACAAGCTTTTCACCGGAAGAAGCAGAGCTGCCTTTGGATTGAGAAGCGGACGACGGCTAGAACGAGTTGGAGAAAGGGAGGAGAGGAGGCGGCGGATTTTAGGTTAGAAGGGAAAGGTTTTAGGGAAATTGCTTCTCCTCAACTTATTTTCCCACCCTCAATTCCCTTTCAAAGTCAGCCACCGCCACCGCCACGTAGGGTTCATCGTATTATCCCTTCTCCGCCACCTTCGCCTCATCATCTCCTCCATAAACCCTAACTTTTCCACCATCATTTCAGCTAAATCTCGATTAGGCGGCTCTGCAGCGTAGCTGGCATACGGGGTCGTTGAAGAGGAGCTTCCGGAATTCACTGGTGGTGGAATCGGAGATCTGGATCAGATCTTGGATCGGCACCGGCTGCTTCCTCCTTGGCTCCCTCTCCCTCTCTTCTCCGCTCTCCAGATCCGCCGCCGTGTGGGTTCACAAGTGGGTTTAGTGGTGAACTAGTAGGCGGCTCTGCAGCGTAGCTGGCATACGGGGTCGTTGAAGAGGAGCTTCCGGAATTCACTGGTGGTGGAATCGGAGATCTGGATCAGATCTTGGATCGGCACCGGCTGCTTCCTCCTTGGCTCCCTCTCCCTCTCTTCTCCGCTCTCCAGATCCGCCGCCGTGTGGGTTCACAAGTGGGTTTGGTGGTGAACTAGAGTGGCGGTGTGTGGGTTCGCAGGTGGAGGAGGTGGTGAATACAAAACTGGTGGTGGGTTGTTTCAGTGTTGTACAGTGGGTGGGTTTGCAGCGGCAGTAGATGGAGCGGCGGCGAGAGATTGGTTTAGGGTTTAGCCGAAGGGATGCCATATTGTCGGCTTAGAGTAGAACACATCCTCCATGTACATGTGGGTTCTGTGCAATTTATGGCCCATTCCTTCGGGTTGGAGGTCGTCTCCTTGTACTTTTGTAGTTGCGGATGACGGCTTGGGTTTTCGTCAGGGACACCAGCTGGGCTTTCGTAGAGAACGTCTGGCCCAAGTAGAATTCCATCTCTAGACTTCTCCAGAAACTTGAATTGCTTGTCCATGGAGTAGGTGGTGGAGATGGGCATGATGTCGTGACATTCGTCACCCACATTCATGGCATGATCCAGTGGCACATAGGTATCCACACACTCTCCTGTGGATCCCCCAACTTCGCGGTCGGCTTCCTCGTCGGTCAAGCCGACGTCATCGTCTATATGAAGATTCCCTTCATCCTCCGTACAATGGCTCATTCAGTCCCCTGAATCATCGGAGCTGACGTACTCGTCTCACAGCAAGCCCACCTGACCAACCTCTTACACCGCTTCCCCACCGCCAAGACTACTTGACACGTATGATCAATCATATGTTTGGCTCTCTGCTGCGATCTGAGTTGGCATGACCCCCGACACCTAGGAGAAGTGGGACGGCTCCTCTTCCAGCAGGGCGTACGACTAGGCCACTTTGAAAATAAGGTGCTGGTGAACCACGTCGTAGATGAGTTCCAGCCCACTATCATCATGATATCATCCTAGGTATGTAACGAGACAGAGTTCTCTGGATGTATACCGACATTCTCCAAACAAATGAATGGATTATCTGATCCAGTCCAAGCCCCATTTCCTCCGGTACACGGTGACCAGACTCTTGTAGGTAGCTCGTTTGGTCATCTTGAGACGGACGTTGTCTCCCCCATCGATCGTATGCTAAGCCGCTTATATCCTGGCCGATTCAGCCACCCCCCAGTACACCTGGATCCGGAAATCTCATAAGCTGCTTTTAAAATGAAAATACCATTAGTACAATGATAAATTTTAGTATTGGACAACAATTGTAATTAGTACAACATCAAGATAGTACCTATTATGATCGACCATCTTTCGATGCTAAAAAAATCCCTGCAATCAAAGGAATGAGCAGATTTTTTTGGATTCGGTGGAATGTGGTGTGTTGTATAACCCGAATTCAAACGTGGTATAAATAACAGAGATTTTAATCAGTTGTTGGGAGAATTCGCCCAAGTATCAGACGAATTCGCCCATAAAGGATTTTGATTACCCCAATTATTGGTTCTGGCCAGTCAGGAATCCAAGTAGATAGTCACGGGCCACTACAAAAAACTGCAGTTTTAGCAACGGTTTTCTGCCAACAAATTCAAAATCGTTGGCAAAAGTAATATTTTCTCCAACGATTTAAAATCGTTGGCGAAGATACAACTTTTGTCAACGATTTTGAGAAATCGTTGGCGAAGATAAACCTTTTCGTTTGGAACCTGGGCGAAAAATCCTAAAAATCGGAATAGTTTCAAAACCTATTTATTTGTGTACATAGATTATTTTTTTAAATTTATTTAGGTGAAAATTCCCGTAATAGTAGTATGATATAATTAATTTTGACACATAGGTTCGAACCATTCTCACAAATTTTCACATCATCACTCCATTTTTAAATCAAAATTCATTATTTATCTTTCTTTTCATTAAATGTTGAATTTCTCAAAACTAAACACTCTACCAATGCAATTATAAGAAATTTAATGTTAAACTACATTATCTTATGATAAAATTATATATGAAAAATAATTTGAAATTATAATACTTTATAAAATATTATTACGTTTTTTTTTCCAAATACATAAATTTTATTAAAACACATTCTTAATCACTTTGAAAATGATCATTCATTTATTTTATTATAGTTATATTTATAAATTATAGACGTGAAAAATAATAAATATGGAATTTTATAAATCCTGAAAATTTAATTAGAAATAATTATTCAATTAAATGTTAATAATATATGTTTAAATGATGATAATATGAATAAATAAGGATTAAATAATTGATAATAAATCATCATAGACACTTTTAGAGGTATCATTGGTGGATACTTTCACAATTTTAAAATTATTTAAATTAACCTATGGATATATAATGAAGTAATTATTCAATCAATATATAATTACAAGAATTTCATTTTTTTATATTCATGGTTTAGGGATTTTGGTCATGAATAAAGTTCGATCGTGTTGCATATTAGTAATAATTATTTTTCAAATTTATGGAAGAAGTTTATTTTTGTAGCATTGGAGTATTTTGATTTATGAGAAGTAGGGTCCACTAGATAACGAGTTAATAAGATTATACGAGTTATACATGTTGTGGGTTCAATTGAATTATCAATAGGTTGGACGGTGGTTATCATGTATTTAAAAATATTGTTTACTTTTGCCATGGTTTTGGTTGGATATCGAGGAGTTATACAAGCTAATTAGTATGGAGTTGAGATGAGTTTAATAGAAACATGTTAGTCAAGTCACGTGTAATTCAAAGGTTATTATTTCTAAAATGCTCTAACTTTGGCGATTTATTTTAAAAATGCACTAAGTTTCGGAAACCCCAAATCTATCCCAGACTTAACACCGTTAGTCCTGCTTTGTAAAGTTTTAAACATTTTGAACCAAGTTGCTAACGGAATTAATTTTTAAGTTATTTGTCTTCTAAAATTAGTAACCCAAGTTTTCTGAAATGCATTTTAGACCCTCATCAATTCAATCCCTTACAAATCCTCCCAAACCCTTCCTCTTCTTCGACTCCAACCAACTCCAGCCGCCGGCTTCCACCCACGCACGTGACCGCCGCCGCCGCCAACCGACCCCCCGCATTCAAAAGCAGTTCGTGCTGCACTTCCTGGTACCTAAGTATGAGCCTGTTGAATTTCCTAGGACAAGATTCGATTTTCTTATTGGTCAGATCAATGTTCCTCAGCACCTCCCTTGTGAGTTCAGGGTTCCTTATAGTTTCCAGCATCTGGCAGAAAGTCTCAGAGTCGTTCATCATCACTCCGATTTCGGGATTCTTGTAGATGATGTCTTGCATTAGAGGATTACTCAGAAGCACTTTCCGAAACAAGTCGGGTTTATCTAGCAGGCCCTAAATGGTAGGAGCATTCATCAGTTCTTTGATCAATCTTGGGTTCTCGTTCACTACTTTTTCAACATCCGGATGAAGTGAAGCTACATTCATCGTGGGAGCGGAAGCCGATGTATCTCGAGGTAACCAGTGAACCATATCGACTGACTGATTCACCTCCACACCTTCATAACATATACAGTAAAAAGCACAGAGAAAAAATGATCAATATATCTCCAGAAAACACAGAAGAGCTACTAAAGAGTCCATTCTTTCTTCAATGGTTTTCATAGCGATGTAACCTAATCTCGAAACCATAGGTGTTGAACAAATTCACTACAAGAAACGAAAGAACCTCATGCTTCTGATTCATAACCTCATTCCAAATATGTTCAGTTTTCCAGATTGAGTTTACTGGTCTAGAACATGGATTCAATCTCCAGAAAACACAATATGGATTCAATCTCCAGAAAACACAATATGGATCCAATCTCCAGAAAACACAATATGGATTCAATCTCCAGATTCAAGCAAATTCACTAACAAGAAACGACTAAAGAACCTCATGCTTCTGATTCATAACCTAATTCCCAATATGTTCAGTTTTCCAGATTCAAGCAAATTCACTAACAAGAAACGAAACTAATTATTGCTTCTAATTCAACCGCAAGCAGCAAGAAATCCCAGCTTTCTTCACATTAGCAATGGCGAACTGAAAGAAAACGCAGAACTTACCATAGCTAACTAGGGTTTGTTCGTCCTTGAGTATACGCCCTTTGTAAATCAATCGCATTTCATTGGCTGGAATGTCGCAGTTCTGAGCCACGAGAAGCTTAAACTCCTCAACAGTGGACTCGAGGTTCGTCATCACAGAGAATCTGATGCCTTTCGCGCCACGAATGTTGACGACTACGAGCTCAGAATCCTCCTCCAGCGTCGGCGCCGGCATCAGAGATTGATCGCCGGCACTGCTCGATTCGCCCCCAATTCCCATGTCTCTTCGATGATCAGAGAGAATGAAGCTTTTCCTTAGAAACCCAACACCCTAATTGCTCTTCCGAACTGCTTTTGAATGCGGGGGTCGGTTGGCGGCGGCGGTCAGGTGCGTGGGTGGAAGCCGGCGGCGTGAGTTGGTTGGAGTCGAAGAAGAGGAAGGGTTTGGGAGGATTTGTAAGGGATTGAATTGATGAGGGTCTAAAATGCATTTCGGAAAACTTGGGTTACTAATTTTAGAAGACAAATAACTTAAAAATTAATTCCGTTAGCAACTTGGTTCAAAATGTTTAAAATTTTACAAAGCAGAACTAACGGTGTTAAGTTTGGGATAAATTTGGGGTTTCCGAAACTTAGTCCATTTTTAAAATAAATCGTCAAAGTTAGAGCATTTTAGAAATAATAACCCTAATTCAAATTACGAATTCATTTATTTGGTATCGTTGGTACCATTCTTCAACCCCAAATATAGAAACGCCTCGAAAGCATATAATTATTCTTATGAAAAAAATACATCTTTCATTGGATCCATGGCAGTACAGGGAAGCAAGTTGACTTTATTATTAGAGTAAATTAAAGTAGGTTACGTAGAAAGATGTATCATTTTGATCTATTCCTTTAAGCCTTTGGGTTGATTGATGTATACAACTCAAATCCAGATTCTGAGAATGAAATGGAGCTTATGCAAAGTGAGTGAGTTTGGTCATCTCAATTTCTCTCCCAAGTTGCCTTTTACAAATATCAAACTACTTTACCCTCTACACCACAACTAGGCCACGATTATTTGTTTTAACCCTAAAATGGTGTCTGATCGTTCTGAAATTGATGTCGGTCCCCTACACAAATAAACACGATCACGGGGAAAGGTTAATGCATAGGCCACGTACAAAATGGAGCACGAATCTTTCTTCTTTGCTCATTGCTCAAGAATATTTACAGGGGGGAAGATGATCAATAATTGTTGTCTATTAAATTAGAAAAAAAAAGTGTTTTATTTTTCTTTCCCATCTTTGTTTTGGATTGAATCCATGGTTTAATTCAAAGAGGCATATACTAATCCATTACCATAACGGGTAATTAGCTTTAGGAGTCTCATTCGTTTAGGTATTGTACAAAATCGTCTCATTTTTATAAAAAAAAATTAATCAATTTCATACGTTTAAGAATTGTACAAAATCATTTTATCAACCACTTTTTCGGCCGAATCACCTTGTTAGCATGTCGAGTCAGCAAAAAAAAAAAAGTACATGTGGTGGAAGGTCCAACTAAGCTCTGATAACCTAATCGGTCATGTATTGAACCTACCCAAACCAACCCAAATTCCCAAAAAACTAGAATATAAAAGTCGATTAAGTTTGGGTAAAGTTCACTACATGACCTATTGGGTTAGTAGAGCTGAGTTGGAAGTTCCACGTGTACTTTTTTTGTTGACTCGCAATGCTGACAAGATGATTTGGCCGAAAAAGTGGTTGATAAGATGATTTTGTATGATTTTTTAACGTATGGAACAGATCAAATTTTTTCATATGAATGAGACGGTTTGCACAAATCCAAACGAATGGAACTCCTAATTCTAATTACCCATAACTAGGATTGCGATTTCCCAGGAAGCTAGCCTACCAAATTAAAGGTGAGCAAGGTAAATAGGTTAGTGCACACACTTCTTTTTATTTTAAAAAAAAACCTAACGTGATTCATTTACAATTTATATTTATTATAAATCCACAAACGTGGTAGTGGGTAATGACGGTTATTTGTGGTTTTGGGTTTTTTTTTCTAAAGACAACAGTCTTGGTCAAAACTTTGCTTTTTCAACTTGTTTCTTTCAATTTTTTCAACTCTCATGAAATGGATTCAAACAAGAATGGCGTTGATATCACTGATTTATGAATTGTAGTCTTTGCATATTTTTGCGATCGATATGATTTCACCGTTTATTGATGTGGTACCATCCGCTGTGTAATTGTACCATTCATATTAATTGTATTATGTATTCATATGTTTCTGTGCCATTCGTGGCTAAATTGTACTATTCATATGTTTCTGTACCATTCGTAATGAAATTGTACCATTCATATTAATGATATCATTTTTTAATAATGTACCATTCGTGG
Organism: Linum lewisii; assembly: GCA_034768395.1. Lineage (NCBI taxonomy): Eukaryota > Viridiplantae > Streptophyta > Magnoliopsida > Malpighiales > Linaceae > Linum > Linum lewisii. Next base: position 50,777,542 of record CM068302.1, read on the forward strand.
TTACATTGTACCATTCATATGTTCACTACAACATAACCTGGCTACGGAGGCAGATTTATAGAGGCACATAGAATATTTGCCTCTAAATATACTTTTAAAGAACAAATACTATATGTGCCTCTATAGATGCAAATATCTGCCTCTAATTGTGTTTTATTTATTTATTTTAATATTAATAAATAATTTTTATAGTTTTAGAGGCAGATAATTTATAACTGCCTTTATAGTTATATGAAAAAATCTTTTAGAGGCAGATAATTTATAACTACCTCTATAAGTTTTTTGTCTTATGCAAAAAAACTCTTTTTGAGGCAGATAATTTATAACTGCCTCTATAAATCATATGATTAAATTTTTTAGAGGCAGATAATTTATAATTGCCTCTATAGGTTGTATGAGTAGCTTAGAGGCAGATAATTGATATATCTCTATATGTTGAATGATTAAAATTTGTAAAGGTGTCCTTTTACAAATGACACCTTTTGCATGTCACGTTGGTGGGTGATAGCCATCCGATTTTGCTAGATGAGACTTTTGTTGGATTGTTGTTTAATTTCTCATGAGAGTTGATGAATAAGATTTCAATTACTTTCAAAAAAATTGTAAAGGTAGATGACTTGTAAACATTGTACTATTTTGTGTAGATAAATGTTAGATACTATATAATTAATTATATATATAATAACACTAACGATTTTCTTTTCTAATAATGAGTGAGAAAATATTTCATTTTTTTCCTTTGCATAGTTTCTCCATATCATTGAGTTTTAGAGTTCATATTTAAAAACTACGCAAAAAATATCAGTAAGTACTCTTGGGCCAAGTGGTAAGAATTAAGAATTTAGCACATTTCCTTGAACCACCCGGGTTCAAACCTCGTAGATAGCAAAAGAGTAGAAAATAATATATGTAAATAATGGAAGAGTCCAGTAAAGGAAATATCCTGGTAGGAGTAAATTTTTTTTAAAAGCATATATATATGCCTCTAAAAAAAATTACCAGCAACAAAAATAAGTGCCTCTAAAAGGTGGCTAAGATGACAGATACGTAGCTGTTTTAAAGACGTAATTACCAACAATTATATCTGCCACTAATTCTTTCATTAGTGGCAGATAATATGTGTCACCGTATTTGCCTCAAAAGACTTTTAGCGACAGGAGCATTGGTGGCACTTAAGCTATCTGCCTCGAAAACTCTATAGAGGCAGAAAAATGACTTTTAGAGGCAGATACGGTGTGCCTCCGAAGTCAGGTTTTGTTGTAGTGGTTTCGGTACCATTCATAGTTAAATTGTACCATTCATATGTTGTATTTTTTTTAAAATGTATCATCCATGTGTTTTTGTACCATTCGTAATGATATTGTACCATTCATATTAATGATATCATTTTTTTTTGTAATGTACCATTTATGGTTAAATTGTACCATTCATATGTTTCGGTACCATACATAGTTAAATTGTACCATTCATATGTTGTATTTTTTTTAAAATATACCATTCATTGCTAAATTGTACCATTCATGTGTTTCTGTACCATTCGTAATGATATTGTACCATTCATATAAATGATATCATTTTTTGTACCATTCATGGTTAAATTGTACCATTCATATGTTTCGGGACCAATCATAGTTAAATTGTACCATTCATATGTTGTATTTTTTTTAAAATGTACCATTCATGACTAAATTGTACCATTCATGTGTTTTTGTACCATTCATGATATTGATGAGATATCATTTTTTTTGTAATGTACCATTCATGGTTAAATCGTATCATTCATATGTTTTGATACCATTCGTATTCAACACCGGAGTTTAATCACCACCGGCCACGAAAAGTAGAATGATATTTGAATGCGTCGGCCAAAAATAGAAGAAACAATTAATTTCTAGAAATTAATTAGGGTTTCAGAATTTAATATGATACAATAATTATTTCATAATTATACTAATTAGGTAGTTATTTATAATAGATTTGACATATATACCCTTATAACTACCTAAATTGAATCAACCATTGAATTGGTATCATAAAATACAATGGTCCAAAATGAAGCTCTTATATAAGAAATCCGTATATCGGAAGCTTCTGCGTGCCATGCTTATTATAGTACATTTGTTATAGTCCTCAACTTTACGTGTAATAATAATAGTTTTGATTTCTTTCCGTTTGGTGGTATTCCTTCGCGATAGATATTCTCAATTTCGACTATCTTCTCTCGATCCAAACTATTTGGATATTAACTTGAGTTCGAAATAACAAAAATGATATGCCTTGTTAAGGAGAAAACTTGCAGGTCTGATATGTACATGAAAAATCTTAGAAAATAACATGACTAATTGAAACTGAATAATTAGACTCTGGTAAATAAGATAAATAAACTAAATGAAGGTAGAGTTATTCAAACTACCAAGATCAGAAATCTAGTAGTAGATAACTAAAAGTATAGTGAGTAGTTAAAGAAGGATGAAATACATAGAAAAAGAGGTGGAAATCCATCTTGTTATGAAAGAGAATATAATTATTATCAATCTCGCTCTCGAGTAATTGCTTGCTTTAATTATCATAAAATAGGTCATACAAAAGAATTTTGTTATTATAAGAAAATAGCATCCAAGAAACTCTGGGTGCCAAAAATCAAGTGAGTTTTTATTAATGTAAGTTTGTTACCTAGTGAATATAGTTTCAAATGAATGGGTACTTGATAATGGATGTTCACAAGACTGGTAACAAATTACTTTTTCTTGAGCTTTCTTTTGGTAATAAAGGGTACTAGTTATAGAAAGGGAAATATATATCTTGTTAACTTTCAAAATATAATTAATCCTACTCAATTTTGTTTGCACACTATTAAGGGTGACGAGTTGGTGGTTGAATATGTTTTACTCCCAGCACCGGTTGTGTACCTTGCAGAGCATCAGACAAGTAGTAGTAAGAGGATGGTAGTGTAGGGATAAGCGTATGAGAACGAGGGTATGTGAGACAGAGAAGTATCGGGATGTGTGCCTGGGTGTTTGAGATCCTTGGGCGTATAAGCATTAAGCATTGAGCTCGACCAAGGCACTAAGTGGTGGGGTTTGATTATGACGTGTGTTGTGTGTGTATCCCTATCAATGTTGAGGCCATGAACTATTTATAGCTCTTTTAGAGTCGGGTCGGGTAGGGTCACCACGTGTCATCAGTTGATTGGTGACCCGACCTGTGGGTGATCCCGTTGGGGGCTGGCGACTCGGACCGCTTATCTCGCTATAACCCTAGAAACATTGGGCTTTCAAGGCTCGGTGGATCGATGCTGAGTCTTTTGTGTCTATGCTTTCCTGGTTCGAGCCCAGGTAAGTTTGAGCCCATTAATAGCTCCCGAGTGTTGTGTGAAGAACTTTCTTGAGCGTCCTCCCTCAACACTCAAAAAGCCCTCTATTATAATGGCACGTAACATTCATATGTCTCCGATTATCAATAAGTTGTCAACCGATTTTTTGGTAGATTTCTTTTAATATTCACTAAATAAGTTGTGTAACAACCATATATGGGTTCTGGTTTGTAATTTGGACGAGAACTGGTAGGTGTGGAAGGACTTAATCAAATTATAGCACCACATGCCTAATACAAAAAATAAAAAACCTGTAAAAAAATATACAAGAAGGAAGATCCTCCCTATCACTCTTTTAATTATCACACACTCTATTTCTGTCTTTTTACCTTTGCATTTCTTTACACTTATTTTCCTCTTTTTATTTTTCTACACTTCAACTTTCTAAGGGTTAATGGAAATTAAAAAAGCTCACTTTCAAGAAAAAGAAAGAGAAAAACAAAAGCAAATGAATGATTGAGATTGGAATCTCAGAAAACCAAGTCCTTGTGTGTGTTTATTACTTTTGTAAACTACAAGCCTGCCTCCCCCCTTATACAAAATCAATAGCGTGTGGGCCGTGTGCTTTCAAAATACCTTAACCCCTAAGTATTTGGTTTACATTTTCTCATCGCATAATAACTGTTTTTATTTGGCATATGTTACACCTAACCTTGAGTTACATGTGCAGGGTCCTTGGAGTCAATTATGGGGTCTGGACGTGCAACCTAAAATGAAGAATCTTGTTTGGCGCCTGGCTAGAAACGTGGTCCCCACTAGAGCTGCTTTGAGAAGGTGGAGAATTAATGTGCCGAGGGCTTGTGGTGTCTGTGGCCTCGAAGAGGAAACGACGAGTCATCTTTTCCTTACCTGTCACTTCGCGGTCGACTGCTGGCAACATACGAACCTGGCTAATGATGTAACTTTCCCGGGAGCGAATCTTGATGACTTTCCTAGTTGGATCAGAGGATTGCTTCAGTTGGACCAGGCTCAGAACAAAGCTAAAATCGTGGCTATTCTTTGGGGTATATGGTGGGAAAGAAATCGCAGAGTGTGGACGCAAGAGGCGCTTACAGTTAACACGGCGACTAAGCTGGCTTTGGATGGGCACGCCATGTGGAAAGCGGCTCAGGCCCCGACTGCTCCCAACCGACAGGTTAGACAACAGCCTGTGTGTGATAAATGGCATGCACCCCCTCCTGGAGTTGTTAAATGTAATACCGACTTTGCTGTGTTCACTGACGAGACATCCATGGGAATGGGAATGATTATACGGGATAGCGGCGGCGGTATCATTAAATATAAAATGTGGCATGGCAGAAGAGTGTGGTCACCGCGTGAGGGCGAAACAGCTGCTTTGGTGAGTGCTTTACGGTGGCTGGCTGTTGAAGGGTACATCAATGCCATTTTCAAAATAGATGCGGAAGAGGTGGGGAATGCGATTACTGCAGCAACGCCTGACGAGTCCGAGTTTGGTTGTCTGATTTCTATGTGTCGGGATGTATTGGCTTGCAACCATGGCTTTTCGGTTCGCGTAGTTCGGAGGAATAGGAATATGGTAGCCCACGTGTTAGTGCGTAGATCCATTTCCTTTGAGTCACCTTTTATAGGGAGCTCTCCTCTGATCGGGATGGAGAATGTACTTAACCGTGTTTGCTTCACTAGCAACCATTAATGAAGATTGGCGTATTTGCCTCAAAAAAAATAATAATAACTATTTTTATTTATTGGTCCTCTTTTTCTTTTTTTTTTTTACTTTCGGAAACGGATTAGAAAAGAATCACAACTTCTGACCAACTAATAATGTCTCATCTTTCATCCCCCATTATTCGAAATTCGTCAGATGTTGAACGCCTTTCAGGCTGAATCTGTGTTGTCGCCCATCGTGGTCGTCCATACGTGTGGACCCCAAGAACAACGGTTACGATTCATTTTCGATTTGGGGGGACGGTTTCAAGGGTATTAGCGAGTTTTTGCAGGGGGCGATTGGTGGGAACGGTTTTGGCGTGCAACTGTAGCTTTGCAGTTAGTGGGGGAATGTGCAGGGTAGTCGTCACTTTTGATGAACCCCCGGTGCCCTGGACCCGGCCAGACCTGCCCTTGACCCGGAGCCAAGTTAAAGCCTTCAAGACACGGGTCACCGCTTACATAGGAGACTGGAGTCGAGCCAAGCACGAGGAATTGGACCAGAGATTCATCAGGGAAGGATACACGGTGCTGACTCTTGAAGACCGACAGAAAATCAATAATGGAGGCAGATGCCCGAAGGACACTACCCCGGCCCCGGCTGATACGGACAACCAGCCCTTGCCTCGGACAACCCTGTTCAGCACTCAGAATCTGGCGGACAAGTTGATGCCAGTAGATTCAGGAGGTCAGAAGACTTGGGAGGAACCTCACTTGTCCGAGGAAATGTCAGGCAGAAGGCCAGAACAGCCCGGCATCACCAAAACCCTAGCACCAGGTCCGGAGCAAATGATGCTGAGCCGGTCATCAGAGCCGAAGGACGTCACCCGACCACCCGGTCACCCGGAACCTGCAATAATTACAGAAATGCCACCGCGCGCGTTCCAGGCACTTTTCCTAGCCGCGTCCGGATTCCTGCCCGCGCCCGGAGGTTTCCCAATCCCGCCCGGACAAGGAAAGCCGGATTTGCCCTAATCCACCCGGATTAGGGTTTTGCTCAATTTTGCCGGTTTAGGAGTTTTAATTTCGGACAACTTTGTTTATTTTAATAGTTTCCTCGGCCTATCTTTTAGGATTATTTTTATTCTTCCTTATTAGAGTTGGAACCGGCCTTGGCCACCCTTGAGCTATAAATAGAGGCCTCGACCACCATTGTAAGACAGATTATTGATTATTGAAATTTTCAGAACTTAGTTCTTTTCCTTCAAGTCTTTGCTCGTTGTTGCTTAGCTTAAGGTTTGGTTTATCATCAAAGGCTATCATCCTTTGTTTGTGGCACCAATTCGACCGAATACCTTGGGGTTCCTAAGTCAATACTTAGTGGATTTCAAGGATTCTCCGCGGTTTCAAAGGTTAGGTTCTCGTGGGGCTGATAATATAGTATTGGGTGTTGAGTCGATCCCTTCCTGGAGAAGGCGGTTCGCATCAGCTGGTATCAGAGCACGGTTCAACTCTTGGACCAACAATCTATCCAGTTTTCAGGTTCTTCTACTTGAATTCATATCTTTTAGCTTTCGTTGTTTTTCAGAAAAACCCTAAAAATAGCTTCATTGTGTTTGTTCTAGTCTTCTACCTTTCTTTTAATTATTTGTGAGAAAAAGCTGTGACCGATCAAAGAAAATTACAAAAAGAGTCTAAGAAAAAGAAAAGAATCAAGGTCTTCAAAAAAAAAATTTTTTGACCTAGCTAAAAAAAAAAGCAAGGCCACGTTCACAATCAAGGAAGAAGATTAAGTTCAAAAAGAGGAGTTTTTCATAAGTATAGCTAGTAGCTTTCTTAGTAGAACACCCAAACTTGTTTGTCTTGTCATCCCGCGACCTAGCATCAAGATTCTGGCCCCTAGAAATCCGAAAACCCTAGGTATAAGGTCTTGTTTTGTGTCATTGGTAGACTTAGACTTCAAAGCTTCGAAGAAACTTGCAACTACTTGAATTGGAATTGTCTTTGTTTTGAAATTTTCAAAAGAAAACCCTAATTTGAGCGATCTTGAAAACCTAAACACGAGTGGTAAGAAAAAGAGTGTGTGAGGTTTCATTAGAGAGATTTGGGAGGTTCTTTGTTCGTGTAGCTAATCATGGCAGATGAGAGGTTAGCTGCTGTGGAGGCTCAAGTGAATGTCATGGCTCAAAACTTTGCCCGGTTCACCAAGCAGTTTGGAGCCCCGAATGGAGATGGCCCCCGGCGGCCAAGGAGGGATGAGCAGGAATTTGATGATGATGTGAGCAGTCTGAAGCTCAACATACCCAAGTTTGCTGGCAAGGCAAACCCTGATGAATACATCGATTGGGAAAGGAGCATGGAAGACTTCTTTGAGTGCCATAACTACTCCGAGCGGAAAAAGGTAACCCTAGCACACTAGAGTTTACTGACTTTGCTGGTTTATGGTGGGCATACCTCAGAAATCAGATCAGGAGAGAAGAAGAAGACCCCATTCCTAGTTGGAGGAGTCTCAAGAGGAAGATGAGAAGGAAGTTTGTCCCGAGCAGTTACAATCGTGATTTGCACGGCAAGCTTCAACTTCTGAAGCAAGGGAACATGTCAGTTGAGGAGTACAGTCAGGAGATGGAGATCTTGATCACAAGACTTGATCTGAGTGAAGATGTGGATGCCAAGATAGCCAGGTTCACTGGAGGGCTACGAAGAGAGATCCTACACCAAGTCAACATCCTGAACTTTGTTGACTATGATGACTTGGTAATCACGGCTATTAGGGTTGAGAAAGAATTGAAGAATGGGCTTGGAAGAAGGGCTGCTACCCCGCCACCAATCAGTGCCCCTGTGAGAGGAGACAGGAGTGCCGGACACACTCCTTATAGGCCAAACCCTAGCAGGAATTCTAGACCAAGGCCAAACCCTAACCAAGGGACGGCATCACGGGTAACACCTAACCCTAGCTCTAAAATTCCTACTACTAATGCCCGGCCTAGTGCCATTGTGTGCTTTAAGTGTCAAGGTAGGGGTCACATAGCAAGGAATTGCCCTAACACCCGAGCTATGGTGCTTAGAGAAGGAGAAGTTGTTACGGACGATGAGGAAGAGTCCAATGATGCAGAATTGGAGGAAGAGTCCAGTGAAGGAGAAGAAGTTAATGTGGAAGGCCTGGAAAAATTTTCAGCCTTCAACAGCCGAGTGGTCACCACGGTCACTCCGGCTGATGCCGAACAGCACTGCCCCGACCCAGCATCAGCACTGCCCCGGCACAGCGCCCAGCACTGCCCCGACCCAACATCAGCACTGCCCCGGCACAGCGCCCAGCACTGCCCCAGCCCACCATCAACACTGCCCTGGCACAGCGCCCCGCACTGCCCCGGGCCAGCATCAGCACCGCCCCGGCACAGCGCCCAGTCTGCCCCGGACCAGCACCAGCCCTGCCCCAACCTAGCATCCCGACTGCCCCGGACATCCTGTCCGCGCCGGATGATGTCAATCGGCCCACCCCGGGTCTTTTGAACATTCCCTCGGCCAATTTTGGCCTGAAGACAGCAGGAGGACTCTTTGACGACCTGAAGCAGAGCGCCGGTTCCGACGGCCACCCGGCGGCCCCGACGGTCATGGATTCGACGGCCACTCGCCCTTGGATTCAATTTTCAGCAGTTTCCCGACGGATCCTTAGTGCACAACCTAAAGAAGATGGATGGGAACAAAGGGACAATCTGTTCCATACAAGGTGTGTGCTTTTAAATAGGATTTGCACTTTGGTTATTGACGGCGGAAGTTGTACAAATGCAGTGAGCTTTGAACTTGTCAAGGGCTTGGGAATTACTACTCACCTACACCCTAAGCCCTACCGACTGCATTGGCTGAGCAATAGTGGAGATCTGAAGGTCATTAAACAAGCACACATTCCTTTGAGCATTGGGAGATACAAGGATGTGGTACTTTGTGATGTAGTTCCCATGGAAGCTGCCCATGTCCTACTTGGAAGGCCTTGGCAATTTGACCGATACTCCCAACATGATGGAAGGACCAACAAGTATCAACTCACACATGGAGACACCACATTCAAGCTGAAGCCACTATCACCTACCGAGATACTCAAGGACCAAATAGAGAGAAAGGTGAGCCGAGAGAAAAAAGAGAGAGAGCTCAAGAAAAGAGAGATGAGAGAAGAAAAGAGTGAACCCTCAAAAGAAAAAGGAACAAAAACAGAATTTCATGATCCTAAGGATCAAAGAGCTCAAAAGAATAAGGTTGAGAGGAGAGAAAACCTGTTAGCTAAACCTAGTGAGATCAAACAAACCCTAGTATCTAGGAAATCCCTCGTGGTCATTCTTTACAAAGAATGTTTGATTTCTAACCCTAACACTTCTCTTCCTAGTGCTGTGTCTTCACTTTTGCAGGATTTCAAAGATGTTTTCCCCTAGGACATCCCTAGTGGATTACCCCCAATCTGAGGCATTGAGCATCAAATAGATCTTGTACCGGGAGCATCACTTCCTAACAAGGCTGCCTATCGGACTAATCCAGAGGAAACAAAGGAAATCCAACAACAAATCGAAGACCTAATGGACAAGGGTTATGTGAGGGAAAGCATGAGCCCTTGTGCTGTTCCTGTTATCCTTGTGCCCAAAAAGGAAGGAACTTGGAGGATGTTTGTCGACTGCCGAGCCATCAATAACATCACAAAACAGATTCGAGGACGAATCCTCCTCAAGAAGAGGGGAATGATGAACCCCCGGTGCCCTGGACCCGGCCAGACCTGCCCTTGACCCGGAGCCAAGTTAAAGCTTTAAGACACGGGTCACCACTTACATAGGAGACTGGAGTCGAGCCAAGCACGAGGAATTGGACCAGAGATTCATCAGGGAAGGATACACGGTGCTGACTCTTGAAGACCGACAGAAAATCAATAATGGAGGCAAATGCCCGAAGGACACTACTCCGGCTCCGGCTGATACAGACAACCCTGCTCAGCACTCAGAATCTGGCGGACAAGTTGATGCCAGTAGATTCAGGAGGTCAAAAGACTTGGGAGGAACCTCACTTGTCCAAGGAAATGTCAGGCAGAAGGCCAGAACATCCCGGCATCACCAAAACCCTAGCACCAGGTCCGGAGCAAATGATGCCGAGCCGGTCATCAGAGCCGAAGGACGTCACCCGACCACCCGGTCACCCGGAACCCGCGGTAATTACAGAAATGCCACCGCGTGCGTTCCAGGCACTTTTCCTAGCCGCGTCCAGATTCCTGCCCGCGCCCGGAGGTTTCCCAATCCCGCCTGGACAAGGAAAGCCGGATTTGCCCTAATCCGCCCGGATTAGGGTTTTGCTCGATTTTGCCGGTTTAGGAGTTTTAATTTCGGACAACTTTGTTTATTTTAATAGTTTACTCGGCCTATCTTTTAGGATTATTTTTATTCTTCCTTATTTTTATTCATCTCATCCGTCGTTTCGTTTTCGTAACGGTTTGTCTTAAAAAACTTCTTCTTCACATACAAATATCAACTAACCCCTATAGATTCGTAATTGGTAGAAGCGGCAAAAGTATCGCTATCAACTTCGTGATATCAAAAGCATGGAGGAGGAGCAAGGTCCCAGGTTCAATGGAGGTGCAGTCCGAACAAAATGTGAAATATCCATATAAGTACCCCCAAATCGTAAACAAATGTTGGAGGAGAGGAGTTTAGGTTTTGTGGAACATTTGAGGATCAGTTCATTCAAGGCATATCGAATGAAGTGGCTTATAAAGCAATTCGATTTCTCGACTCTGACTGAGGATCATGTTGCTCGAATATATGGCTTACTTAGTGAGAAGCATCAATCTATGATTTTCTAAAGAACCAATTGGGGGACGTTAGGGTTGCTTTGTTTTTTCTGTTCTTGGTTGGCAATCTATTCGTTCCGAAACCTGGACAGAAAGTACCTTTGCAGTTTTTGGGCGTTATCTGTGGACGCAACGTCCCTCAATTCGTTGAGTTCAAATGGTGTGGATCCTTGATCGACACATTTCGTGCTTATGGTCGTGAATCTAAAGGATACGTTGAGGTGGATCTCTGTCTACTAATGGTACATTTTACAATTACGATAATCGTTACTTAAGATTACATATTATGTAACAAAATTTTATGAATTATATTAAAATACAAGTTTCATAATCATTGATCAGTACGAATGATCAATGAATCGCCTGTTTATACGTGTGGACTCCATCGATTATTAATTTCAAGTGATAATTTTTTTTTACAAATTCAGATGTTCTTCCTTGACATGGTTGGGCTGGGGAATGATGGAGTCCCGAAACTGAGACCATCAGTGATGAATTGGAACATGAAGTCTGTGAACAGGGAAATAGCGGATTGAACACCGACAAGATAATTGAATGGAATCCTGAGAATGAGTCAGGGAGAGGTGTCCCTCGTCTTACGATGAATAGAGATATAAGACAGTATTTGCCACAAGGGATAGCCCGTCGGTGTCAAAGAAGCGATCATTGGGCGAATAAGGCCAACCATCTGAATCGAAGAAACAAAAGAAAGATCAGGCAGGACATGCCAGGTTGAAGCCTGAAGATGCATATCCATTTGCCATATCCTTTACAAGACTTCATACTGATCACTTGTCGGTGAAGGAGGTACTACTTTCGTTATTCACTATCATTAGAACTTCTACTTGTATCATTCATAACAAAAAACCCTTCTACTTGTATCAATTATATAACTATAATTTATTGAATTAATTTACCTTTTCTTCCAACTGTATATAATTTAGGTAACTTATTGCACATTCGATCTTGAAATTTTTTATTTGCTAAGTAATTATTTAAGCAACATGTACAAGTAATTATTTAAGCAACATGTACTAAAAAAAACTCAAATTTTATATAAAGAAACATTTAATCTTACACTTTGCAAATAATTTGTTAGGGAAGATGATAAATGTTAAAATCGCCTGGAAGAGAATTCTGCCATTAACTATGAAAAGTTTGAACATTGTGTTGGGTGCTATTTGACGGTGCAGTGCCACAAATGGAAGTTTCGCTGGTAGAGCTGCTCGATAAGTAATTCTATTGATGTTTATATCGTTTAATACAAGTGTGTTGTGATTGCACCTAGAGTTGTTCACGAGCCGAACCGAGCCAAATTTCACCAAATTCAAACTTAACTTGCTACTTTTTTAGGAGAACTCTAATTAGAACTAGAAATTTGAAGCTCATGTTGAACTCGAGCCTCACTTATTAATTACTCTTGACGGGTTGAGCTTAAACTTCACTAATTGAAAAGCCTAACGAGTAATAATTGAGCTCAACTTGAAATTTGTACAATTAAAAAAACATGAATGAGTCGAATTCTGGATCAAGTTATCCTAAAATTTACAAGTTCCGACCACTTTTTATCTACAATTTGTAGGATCGTCCGCCACCAACAGGCCCACACTAGTATGATATTGTCCGCTTTAGGCCAAGCCCGCACGAATTTGTTTTTGGGTTCCTTCCCAAAAGGCCTCATACTAGTGTAGTTGGTGGACTATTTTATGCTAGGCAAACTTCTCATAGTTTGCCAATGTGGTACTTGGGATGTTACTCCAACACAGTTTACAAGTTTATACTCACAAGTCACTAATCAAGTCCTTATCGAGCCACACATGAGTTATAAATAAGTTGGTTCTTGAGCCAGACTCAATACCTCCACAAGCTAAGGCAGCTCGCGTGCCCATCAATCCAAACTACGGTTGGCTCGAGCTCTGCTTATATACTATGAAGTCAAGTTGTAAACAAAATTTTTAACAAATATTACGAATTGTGTCTCGAATAACTCGCGAGCAAGTTCTCTCCAACATTCCTTATTACACCATTACTTTTCTTACGAAATAAGTGTTTAAGTAATGGTGAGAGCAGGGAGACCGTACATAGTTAGATTGGCCAACTATCTAATTCTCCTCGTTGCGTTAATTCTTAATTTTATGAAAAAAGGTCAAAGTGTCCTTGGGGTGGGGCCACAATGTTAAAGTCAAAATAAAAGTAAAATAAACGACAAATGAAAACATAGCCCATATGGACATGGTTGCACTTCTAACAAATCACAATCTTTTTGATCTTCTTCCATCCATCACGTAAACTTTGAACGGACAGATTTCAATGTTAACTTTCTTCTTCTTTTGCTTTCTAATGATCAATCAATCAACGGAATGGCCCCACCCACCTTAAAGAACATATTCTCTTCTTTCTTTCTTTCCCTTTACTTTAGTTTCCTTCCTTCCCGTTAATTTCTTCATCCGTTCATCGACAGAGCTGTCCGCCGAAGTCCGACGTCGGCGTTGATATAACGCGCCACCACCATGCATGCATATCATTCATGATTCATCTCCGACAAAAAGGCCACCTGGCATGGGTATTGGGAGTTGGGACCCATACTCAATCAGATGTCCACTTGTTAATATGCCGTCGTCAGCAAGAACTCTGTTAACTTAAAAAGAAGAAGATCTGAGCAAACTGAACCTGTAAGATTGGGAAAATTACTTGAATTACAAAGCTTTCCTTTTATGCTTTTTAAGTGTGAACGATCCGAGCCCTACTATTCAATATTCTTCACAAATTGATAAACAACCGTGGGTATGTTGCGTCTCGAATAATTAAATCTCGGTTAACGAATGTTGAACCCTCTCTTAATAAATAAAATGAGTTATTGGAAATGCAACAGTTTATGACATCTGCTTCACCAAAGATAGTTTAAGTACATTGATGTCTTCAATTGTTGATTTCAAATTAAACCAAACCATGTATTCTTTGGGTCATAGTAAGTTGTTAAATGAATTAAATAGGTCAAATTTTGGGTTTGATGGGCCAAAGCATAATGACTCAATCAAGAGCATCAAGTCTAACCACTACGACTCAACTCTGTAAGACCCAAAGATATAAAAGACTTTAAGGTGCTCTTAGTATTTCGCCGGTGAGATTATCACTGTTCATATCCTAATTCATGTGATCTACTCACATCGAGGCCGTGTTTGGCTTGGTGGCAACCCATGAACCTGCGCCGCGCCGCCCACGTGTTTGGACATATATGAACAATGTTTCATCAATCAAAAATACATTGTTATGTAATTTTTTCCTCAAAACTAAAATACCCAAAATAACGCCCAATATTTCTTTGTTTCTCCATCTCTCATATGCCTTGTCCATCCTCTTTTCCTCTTATTTTAATATTCATTTTATATGCCTCACGAGAATGGCGGAGCTAGAGACTCTATATGTAACCCAAATTCTTAGATATGAGTATTAACCCACTTAAATTTAGTCAAAACTCTTACCATTCGATTACTTAGGAGTGGTTTGGTTGATGAAATTGGGTCTAAGAATTGGATTTCAATTCCCGGCCCAATGAGAATTGTAATGCAATTATTTGAGTCAATTCCCAATGGGCAGGGAATTGAGTCTCAATTCTCGGACCCAATTCCATCAACCAAACCGCCCCTTAAATAATATTTTGTATTATGAATCACACTAAGCTGAATTCATGGTTATGCCAATGCTTGCAAGTGAATCCATTGAAGAGTCTGACCTAGCAGGCCACCGGACAAGAGGAATCCATCCAATTATCTATACTGAATCTCTTTGCTCCATTCGAAACTAACCGTGCTAGACAAACTTCTTTTTCTTAGTACTCCTTATGTAATTCTTGGCACCTCCTACCATGCCTTCAAGTTATGATAACTTGCAATTATTGACCTGTTATAATAGGTTTAGCAGGTCATGTTACGTAAGAAATAACTGTCGTTACGTAAGCCTTACGTAATAGATGAGTATCTTACGTAACAGTTGTAAATGATTGTTACATAAGCCTTACGTAACCACAGTTTGTCTTACGTAACAGTTGTAAATGATTGTTACGTAAGCTATATGTAATGATAGTTTATCTTACGTAACAAGCTTAATTTTATATTTTTACGTAAGAAACAACTGTGGTTACGTAAGCCTTACGTAACAGATATTTGTCTTACGTAAAAGTTGTAAGTACCTGTTACGTAAGGCTTATGTAACGACAGTTTGTCTTACGTAACAAGGTAAATTTTATTCATTACGTATGAAATACTTAGGTTACGTAAGCCTTACGTAATCACAGTTTGTCTTACGTAACAGTTGTAAGTGCTTGTTACGTAAGGCTTACGTAACGACAGTTTGTCTTACTTAACAAGGTTAATTTTATTCATTACGTATGAAATACTTTAGTTACGTAAGCCTTACGTAACCACAGTTTGTCTTACGTAACAGTTGTAGATGATTGTTACATAAGGCTTACGTAACGACAGTTTGTCTTACGTAACAAAGTTAATTTTATTCATTACGTATGAAATACTTTGGTTACGTAAGCCTTACATAACCATAGTTTGTCTTACGTAACAGTTGTAGATGATTGTTACGTAACGTAACCATAGTTTGTGTTACGTAACAGTTGTAGATGATTGTTACGTAAGGCTTACGTAACGACAGTTTGTTGATAACCATGAAATCAACAACCTTAATCAACAAAGAATAGGTGTCAACAAGTAGTGAGTTTTAAGTGTTTGACCAAGAACACAAAGCAAACAACAACAACAAAACATTAATCATCGATGGACATCAAAATATTAATCATTAATCACCGATGGACATCAAAATATTACAAAGTTTGTATTTGACAAAGAGGGAAACGACGACAAGAGTGGAAGGCTGACGAGGCAACAAAGCAACACGCCAAGAATACTCCTCCGATAGAGCAGCATTGATGCCGTATTGGGATTCCTCTACTTTGCAACAACAATGGCGGTGAAGACTCCCTTAGTATGCCACAACGGCAGCGACCACAAACTCTCTCAAAAAGTTCCGGCAACAGCGACGAAATAAAATTTTCAGGGGAAAGCAACGACGTCAATGAAGCAAAAAACAATGAGAAGAGATTGAAGAGAGAACGATGGTTAAGGTTCCAAGATTTTTGGAACTCACTTTGTGGGAGCTAAAGTTTTGGATGAGAACCAAAACATACATTTTTGTTTGAATTTTATTTTATTTTCGACTGCCTCTTCCACTTAAGAGACCGCCTCTTCCGTCTAGCCGTCGCATTATCCACTTAAGTGGGCACCTAATCGCCGAACTGCTTAACTAGTTGCCTAGGGCCAAAGTAAGGCGATCGATCGTCGCCCAGCGCCTCGGCGACCACCTAGTTTCACCTTTTGGAACACTGATCTTATGTAACAGTTTTAAATGATTTTATGTAAGACTATTGTTACGTAAAAATAAATATATGTTACGTCAGGCTTATGTAACCAACGTATTTTATATGTAAATAATAAAATTAATCTTGTTACGCAAGCCTTACGTAACAATCATCTACAACTATTACGTAAGAAAAATTGTGGTTACCTTACGTAACAATCATCTACAACTGTTACGTAAGACAAACTGTGGTTACGAAGGCTTACGTAACAAAAGTATTTTATACGTAATGAATAAAATTAACTTTGTTACGTAAGACAAACTATCGTTACGTAAGCCTTACGTAACAATCATCTACAACTGTTACGTAAGACAAACTGTGGTTACGTAAGGCTTACGTAACTAAAGTATTTCATACATAATGAATAAAATTAACCTTGTTATGTAAGACAAACTTTCGTTACGTAAGTCTTACGTAACAAGCACTTACAATTACGTAAGACAAACTGTGGTTACGTAAGGCTTACGTAACCAAAGTATTTCATAGGTAATGAATAAAATTAACCTTGTTACGTAAGACAAATTGTCGTTACGTAAACCTTACGTAACAAGCACTTACAACTGTTACGTAAGACAAACATCTGTTACGTAAGGCTTGCGTAACCACAATTGTTTCTTACTTAAAATATAAAATTGAGCTTGTTACGTAAGACAAACTGTCGTTACGTATGGCTTACGTAACAATCATTTACAACTATTACGTAAGACAAACTGTGGTTACGTAAGGCTTACGTAACCAAAGTATTTCATACGTAATGAATAAAATTAACTTTGTCACGTAAGATAAACTGTCGTTAGTTAAGCCTTACGTAACAAGCACTTACAACTGTTACGTAAGACAAACTGTGGTTACGTAAGCCTTACGTAACCAAAATATTTCATACGTAATGAATAAAATTAACCTTGTTACGTAAGACAAACTGTTGTTACGTAAACCTTACGTAACAAGCACTTACAACTGTACGTAAGACAAACATCTGTTACGTAAGGCTTACGTAACCACAGTTGTTTCTTACGTAAAATATAAAATTAAGATTGTTACGTAAGACAAACTGTCGTTACGTATGGCTTACGTAACAATCATTTACAACTGTTACGTAAGACAAACTGTGGTTACGTAAGGCTTACGTAACAATCATTTACAACTGTTACGTAAGATACTCATCTATTACGTAAGGCTTACGTAACGACAATAATTTCTTACGTAACATGACCTGCTAAACCTATTATAGCAGGTTAATAATTGCAAGTTATCATAACTTAAAGGTGTGGTAGGAGGTGCCGTAATTCTTTCAACTTTTTATAGTGATTTAGTGATTCAGTGATTCAGTGATTCTTTCTATAATTTTCTTAGATATATGGTGCCCATAATAAACTCGTTTCGGTATCTTCCACTTTAAAGTTTAATAAAAGTCCATAATGATCATATCCGGGGGAAAGATGAATAAAAGCTGCAATATTTGCATATGATATGTTTAATTGTTGGATTTAAGTTTAATTTAGTAGCTAATTAAAAGTGGAAGGGTATATCTTAATAATCTTGATGCGGATAACATTCAGATTATCAAAATTCTCGGTTTCTTTACTAAACTATAATTTTTTTCCTTAGATAATTCCTGCAGGAGCGCCGAAGATAATCATGCATTCTTAAAATTAAGTGCACACCCAAGCCATGAGGTTTACCACACTCCGGCTTGGGAGGCAGCGAAGTGCATGACGAGCCGCATAATGGGCTGTCATATTAGCTTGACGGAAAACCGCAAGAAGCCTGATAAGAGGGCGAGAGTCCAGAAGAAAGCAAATGTCCACAATGACCCCCCTACCGCGCAAGGCATAAGCGGCTTGTGACCATCCGTCTGACCTCCGTGGCATCACCTTCAATGTCATCTATGGCCACCCCATATCTCGACATAGGAAGCAAGCATCTCTGACGGCTAAAAGTTCAATGATAAATGAATTAGAAATACCCGGATACGAAATACCTGTAGCGAAGAGAAGACTTCCCTGAGAGTCCCGGACCACAAGGCCGCATGCGCCACCCAGCCCTGGATGGATGCCCCATCAACATTGATTTTTAGCCTTGGATACCTTGGTGGAGACCAACTGATACGAAGAGGACCGACGAGGAATGGTTTCAGACGACAAGCCCAACTGCACCTCCCACGGGGAGGAACGTGACACCATCAACATTGATATTCAAGCGAGATGGACAGTGAGGCGCTAAGACTGACAAGGGGATACCTGTTGGCAAATGAGGAGGAGGGGGGGGGGGGGGGCGGCGTAGGGAACTGGGTTGGTGAGGGGTGGGGAATTTGGACGAAAATCAAATCCATGCCAACTAAGAGATGTCGATGCAGGACTCGGAAGGAACGAGTCAACTGTTGCCGGCCATGTAGACTCTTGTCCATGTTGAACTTTACTTTACCACGAACCAGAATTCAAGTTTGCTCACGAAGAACAAGTCGACGTCGAACACCGCCACTAGATCTGCCATGAAGTCTCGGCCTAAAGATATGAAAGTGACATCCGACTATATATCCTCTAATGTAATCCTGAAATCCATCAAACTCAAAGTATTAAATAAATCATCGCTAGGAACTTGCCACGAGTTACATCCTGATCACAAAACCATTATCCTCTTGGAACTAGAACATATATCTCTAACTAGTCGGCACTGAGATGTGTTGTAAATTCGCCAAACCAGATCCAGCCTGTAGAACCGGCATTAGGGTAACCGGAACAAAAAGATATATACGCACAAGAAAACTAATGGAAAAGACTGAATTGGATCCAAACGGAGGGAAGGGTTTCGAAGAAGTCGGTGGGAGGAGTTTGAGAATCGACAAATATTGATAACCGTTTCAGAGACTTCTCAAAACTTTTTTCCAATTAAATATGTTGATTACTTGAAGTGTATGTTGAAAATATTAACATACACATGTAGAGGGAGGCAGAGGAACTTAACGGCAGATGAATTGTCGATTGTGCGGTAGAAGCCGCTTATTCCCATCAAAGCAACCGGTGACGGTTCCGACTGAGGGTAACTGTTAAGAATTCCAATCCAAAAGGAGAGGAAAGCAGTAAGAAGCAGATCCGCTTCCCCACTATTTTTTTTCCCGTAGATAACTCCCGCAGGAGCGCTGGAGATAACCAAGCATTCAATAAAATTAAGGGCACACCCAAGCCGTAAGGTTTACCACTCCTCGGCTTGGGAGGCTACGAAGCGCGTGACGAGCCACATAGTGGGCTGTCATGTTAGCTTGGCGGGGCACCACTAGGAGCTTGAGCTGAGGCATAGAGTCCAGGAGGCTGCAGATGTCCGCTATAAGAGAACCACCTTCTCTTGAAAGGAAGAATCGCCATGTAACCATTTGCAAGACTTCCGTTGCATCACCTTCAATATCCACTTCACGCCATCCCAAGTTCTGACAAACGAAGCATGCATCTCGAACTGCTAACAACTCAAGTAAAAACAGATTAGAAATACCCGGATAAGATATACCTGTAGCAAAAAGGAGATTCCGAGAGAGTTCCGAACCACCAATCCGCTTGCACCACCTAGATCAGCCAAAAGGGCTCCATCTACATTGATTTTGAGTATTGGGAATAGAGGAGGGGACCAAGTAGCTGGGCGAACAGGGACAAGGGAAGAGTTTGGATGGCAGGGAGCGGGAAGGAAGGAGAGGTTATCAACATCCAGGGAGTATTGTCTATGAAGGGCCGAGAATGAACTTTGAAACTTCTCAAAAACAACCCAGTTCCTGGATTTCCATAATCTCCACCAAGCGAGGATCCAACGAGGACCTTTTAACGGCCAATTTAAAAAGATAAACCTCCAGGTAACTGCCGGATGAGAGTGAGGGGTTGAATCGAGATCCAAATTTATTAACCGCATAAAACGACGGGCAACAATACAATGAAACAAAAAGTGATCTAAGGTCTCCGGCCCCCGAAAACAACAAGGACACATAACTGGGAGGGACATCCCTCTGGAATTCAATCCTTCTATAGTCGGTAAGATCCTATGACAAAGCCTCCAAAGGAAGAAGCGGAGCTTAGGTTGAATTTGAAGATCCCAAATTGAACGCCAGAGAACCGGGCAAGTAGGAGCTGCAAGGGTTGGGGGAGATTTCTTATGAGGTCTCAACCAGAGGGCCAAAGAATAACCCGAAGAAGTGGAATACATTCCACTAGCCGAATAGAACCAGACCGGATGGTCCAATTGACTAGTTCGAGGAAGCGTAATACTTAAAATAATACGGATAGACTCTTCGTCAAAGAGGGAAGAAAGTCGGGACATGTCCCACTCACCTTGAGAAATTAAAGATGCAATTTGAAGGACATATCCTCGAGGCAATGCACGCAACAAAACAGGAAAGGATGGGATTCCATTTCTAGGGATCCATGGACGTTCAAAAAAAAAAGCGTGGACGGAGAACCCAGCCTCCAAAGTAAACCGTGCAGAAGAAGCTCACGACCATGAAGTAAACTTTGCCAACCCCACGACGGATTAGACCTTTTTGAAGCGTTGAGGAAACATTGGGATGGAAAGTATCTTCCCTTCAACAGGCGTGAAATGAGCAATTCAGGATCCAACATAATCCGCCAACATTGCTTAGCAAGCAGAGCTTGATTAAATGCTTTGAAATCCCTGAACCCCAACCCTCCTTCTTTAGGCAAACAGAGTCTTGCCCAATTTCGCCAACGAATCCGTCGCTGATCCCCAACTTCTCCCCACCAAAATTTAGCCATACGAGAATCCAACTCTTCACAAACGTCATTACTTACTGATGCTGCAGTTTTAGCGGTATCAAATAACTACCAAGCTGGAAAGCTAGGGTAGATCGTATTCCACAGGGTTTCTCCTAATCGACTACTCAAAGAAGCTGGCAATTTATTCAGGTTTAAACAAGTTGCGCGTGGTGTGAGTTCCACGACTTCTAATCTAACAAACAAGGAAATTAAAAGCAGGAAAAGTATAAAAGGTTGACTAACAGGAAGATAGACGAGCTTAGATTTCGAATCTCCCTTAGATCACCAAGGCAACGGCAATCACAAGACCAGCGGTTTTCAATTCTAATTCAATCGGTTTCTATACACCACCGTAACTCCTGACCCTTAGGTTTAAGACTGGCGAACGTTCGCTCTATCCGATCTAACTACCAAGATTAACTAGCCGCCCGGGTACGGTCGCCTCTCGCAACGACTTAATTAATTGGTGCAATTACTAACGATTTATGAGTTACTCTTGCAGTGGATTAACCCTAACCTGTTCCTACGAAAGGCACACTCCAATTATAAGGTTAACTGGTTGAATTGAGGTTTTAAAGAGAGGCGAGCGTTCGCTTCTATCCTCAACTTAACAAGAATCTAAACTAGGTGATCACGTAAGACAAGTTTATGCGCCAAAGCAGGAAGATGTCTGGCGACTAACCCTAGCTTGCAAAAACCTAATCTAGGCGATCAACCAGAGAAGAAACATAAACAATGAAGAACAAAACAACCATGCAAAGAGAAACTGATTGAACTTCGAATCTAATTACCGCCAATTCGTGACCGCTTTAAAGGCCTGGATCACTTAGGGTTCATCTAATCTAAACTCTACAAGTTCAGCTACTCATAACGATAACAAAAGAATCAAAGGCAACAAAGGAAATCATCATACAGAGGAAGAACAGATAAGAACTGAAAAACCTAATTCTGACGACTTCGGCGAAGCTTCGATCTCCTGGATCTTCAACTTTAAGCTCCGAGCTCTTCGACGTGGAAGGATGGCGTCACGATCTCTCCACGGATCTTCGAACTCTCTAAACTCTATCTATCGACCCTAAGGTCGTGGCTAATCAGCCAAAATTCGTGTGTCTTCAATCTGGCTTCAAAAAGTCTATATATAACCCTAGAAACCTTTACAAGTTGGAAAAGGCTGAATTTTCCCGTCTGGGGAGCTTACACGGCGTGTAAGCTCACAGTGCATTGAGCTTACACGGCATGTAAGCTCCAAAACGCAGCGTTTTGAGCTGTGTAGCACTCCGACTTGTTTCGATCATTCCCCGCTCCGTTTGAACTCCGATTTGGTCTCCGTTTCAAGCGCTGGACTCGTGAGAGAGTCCTCTATAATGTGGTAACCTAAGTGCTCAACATAAAAGCTCACAAAAAGGGTAAAAATACCCAAGAAACGGACTATGTACGCACTAGGAGCCGATAATCACAAAGTTACGACAAATGCACCAAATACTCATCAAAATGGCATCAAAGGGTATGAAATGTTGCTTAAATGGGGCTGATAATCACGTCAAATTGAGTGTCATCAAAATACCCCACACTTAAGCTTTTGCTTGTCCTCAAGCAAACTGAACTAGAACACACTCAAATTCACAAATGACACGAGATTAAACTGATATTCAATTCTAACGATTTGGTTTAGACTGTTCCACGTAGAAAAAGTGACCTACACATGCAAGAACATCAACCAAACAAGTTTTCGATCTCACTAATTTCTGCACACTTCAAATAGTAGTTTTAACAAAGCTCATTTCTTGGCAAAACAATTAATTACGATTAACCGAGTACGATAACACCAATTCTAATAAAGAAGACTTTAAGCTCTAGCCATGATGTGGATGCGGAGGTAGGAAAAATGACGTGGCTATCGACTCGACTTCATCCGTTTCTAGATCTGTACGTTACATGTTCTAGCTAGGACCGATTTAAACAACAATTTCTTTCAAGATTCAAACTTTCTTTAATTTATTTACTGCATACTAGTGCTCGATACCAAACACTTCACTTAGGTGTTGGACCTGCCTAGCTCACAGTATTTGTGCCTATGCTAGTGCTCAACCCGAACACTTCACTTAGGTGTCGGGCTTGCCTAGCTTTGATTTTCAGCACTTTAAAGAACTTTAGCATTGATTTGAACAACTCAATTACTTGATTTAACCATTTAGTCATTTGATCCTAGCTAGTTATAACTTTTTACACAAGATTTCGAATTGGATTTCCGCCTAATCTCAAGCCACAATCACAAGTGAACAAATATGGAGTGAAAAACATGGAAGAAGCTAGCATTTATCATCTTAGAACGGTGTTATCGAGCTTTGTTATTAACAAGTCAATCAATTCAATTAATTCAAGTTTCAACTACTGAAGTGATTTGTGATCTGTTCTGACCTAGACTCATTTAATATCAATTTTGACACGTTGGTTACAGGTTCTAAGTGGAACAGTATAGACGTCATTGTTTAAAATTGAAGTCAATTTAACATCAAAAGTCAAGAATTGAGCAATTCTATGCTAGAGAAATTTCAAATTTGAACCACAGAATCATAGATAGCGAGCAAGATCATGCATAATCCTAGACTCCTACCCCACACTGAAACGGTTCTGTGTCCTCACAGAACTAAACTAGAGTAGAGAGATACGAAGAACCTGGAGGGTGATGAGCGGTGTAGTGGATGACACGGATAGTCCGGAGTAGAGCGGAGTAGCTACTCAAGTTTCTACAAAAACAAAAACAACAAAAAGATCAAAAGGATACCGGGACAAGTGCCCCGGATCCACACATAATAAAAGTCGAACAAAGACAGTTAGGGGAATTTTGAAAATATTTTGACTCTTTTTTTTTAAAGGTTTTCAAAAAATTTCTGACCCAACTAAAGTTTTCGGCGAAAACTACTTTGAACACAAAGACAGACGACTTAACTAAACATTTTCGCCGAAAACTTTAGAAGTTTTCGGCGAAAACTATTCAAAAACAGAACAGACTCAAACAGACTAAGGTTTTCGCCGAAAAATCTGAGGAATTTTCGGCGAAAATTTGACCTGACACAAAAAATTAAAACAGACAAAAATAAAAGAAAACGGACACTTTGGCTCCCCGAAACCGACTCGAACGACGAAAAATACTGACTCAATAATTCAAAAACGGACTCCAGTCGTGGGTTGCCTCCCACGAAGCGCTCTCTTTTAACGTCCTTGAGCCGGACGGTACCTGTTAGGGACCCCAACTTAGGAGTTCCTTGAAGTCAATCGTCTTCTTCAAGGATAGCGGTTGAGTGCCATGTAGCACTCCAGATGGGTGATGCAGCCGGTAGTGCTCTAGTAGATCGCGGTTCTGGTTGGATGACCAGTTCTTCTCGAATTCTCCTACTGGAGGAGGAAGGAGGTAGTACGGCGCGGCATGATCAATGAGCTCCATCTTCTCTACAAGTTGACTCGACGGAAGTGTAGGTGAGGGTATCTCCTCAATCTCTATGTGCTCCTCTTCGGCTTCAACTTCAGGATGGATTGGCTTTATGTCTTCATCAACCACCACCGCCAAAGATTCTTCTAGCTCATAATAGTCATGGATAGGATCATCATCTTCTTCTTCGAACAGCTCTTGAGCGTCTTCTGTCATTAACCGCTTTGGTTGCTCGAGCTTGATGTCCGTCACGAGATGAGCTTGTAGCATTGAAGAGATATTATCCAAGGCAGATTGGGTTCTCGACGAACATTGTTGATGTTCATGAAGCATCTCTTGGTTATCTCTAGCGCCACTTTGATGTTCTTGTTGGTGTATCTCTTGGTAACCTTGTAGCATTGAAGAGATCTTATCAAAGAGGGAGTCAAATCTCGCCGTCTGTTGTTGTTGTTGATGTAGCATTTCTCGATAATCATCGGGATATGGTGCTTCATTGATGTACCGCTCTTGGTACCGGTCATCCCACCTGTTACCCTGCATAATCAAAACTAAGAAGCACTACCCAGGTAAATCATGGAAGTATGGAGGAAAAATAAATGGTAAGGCGGAAAGGTAGAAGAATAATTTGCCAACTCTTCTTTCAAACAATTAGAAGAATCCCCGGCAACGGCGCCAATTTGATGCTGCAGTTTTAGCGGTATCAAATAACTACCAAGCTGGAAAGCTAGGGTAGATCGTATTCCACAGGGTTTCTCCTAATCGACTACTCAAAGAAGCTGTCAATTTATTCAGGTTTAAACAAGTTGCGCGTGTTGTGAGTTCCACGACTTCTAATCTAACAAACAAGGAAATTAAAAGCAGGAAAAGTATAAAAGGTTGACTAACAGGAAGATAGACGAGCTTAGATTTCGAATCCCCCTTAGATCACCAAGGCAACGGCAATCACAAGACCAGCGGTTTTCAATTCTAATTCAATCGGTTTCTATACACCACCGTAACTCCTGACCCTTAGGTTTAAGACTGGCGAACGTTCGCTCTATCAGATCTAACTACCAAGATTAACTAGCTGCCCGGGTACGGTCGCCTCTCGCAACGACTTAATTAATTGGTGCAATTACTAACAATTTATGAGTTACTCTTGCAGTGGATTAACCCTAACCGGTTCCTACGAAAGGCACACTCCAATTATAAGGTTAACTGGTTGAATTGATGTTTTAAAGAGAGGCGAGCGTTCGCTTTTATCCTCAACTTAACAAGAATCTAAACTAGGTGATCAAGTAAGACAAGTTTATGCGCCAAAGCAGGAAGATGTCTGGCGACTAACCCTAGCTTGCAAAAACCTAATCGAGGCGATCAACCAGAGAAGAAACATAAACAATGAAGAACAAAACAACCATGCAAAGAGAAACTGATTGAACTTCGAATCTAATTACCGCCAATTCGTGACCGCTTTAAAGGCCTGGATCACTTAGGGTTCATCTAATCTAAACTCTACAAGTTCA
This sequence comes from Linum lewisii, assembly GCA_034768395.1. Classification (NCBI taxonomy): domain Eukaryota; kingdom Viridiplantae; phylum Streptophyta; class Magnoliopsida; order Malpighiales; family Linaceae; genus Linum; species Linum lewisii. Next base: position 50,803,449 of record CM068302.1, read on the forward strand.
GCTACTCATAACGATAACAAAAGAATCAAAGGCAACAAAGGAAATCATCATACAGAGGAAGAACAGATAAGAACTGAAAAACCTAATTCTGACGACTTTGGCGAAGCTTCGATCTCCTGGATCTTCAACTTTAAGCTCCGAGCTCTTCGACGTGGAAGGATGGCGTCACGATCTCTCCACGGATCTTCGAACTCTCTAAACTCTATCTATCGACCCTAAGGTCGTGGCTAATCAGCCAAAATTCGTGTGTCTTCAATCTGGCTTCAAAAAGTCTATATATAACCCTAGAAACCCTTTACAAGTTGGAAAAGGCTGAATTTTCCCGTCTGGGGAGCTTACACGGCGTGTAAGCTCACAGTGCATTGAGCTTACACGGCATGTAAGCTCCAAAACGCAGCGTTTTGAGCTGTGTAGCACTCCGACTTGTTTCGATCATTCCCGCTCCGTTTGAACTCCGATTTGGTCTCCGTTTCAAGCGCTGGACTCGTGAGAGAGTCCTCTATAATGTGGTAACCTGGGGGCTCAACATAAAAGCTCACAAAAAGGGTAAAAATACCCAAGAAATGGACAATGTACGCACTAGGAGCCGATAATCACAAAGTTACGACAAATGCACCAAATACTCATCAAAATGGCATCAAAGGGTATGAAATGTTGCTTAAATGGGGCTGATAATCACGTCAAATCGAGTGTCATCACTTACCCTGTAACAAGACATGATATGCACTGGTAGCCCCGCAACTACTGAGGTTAGAAGAGTATGAACCCCTGCAGGGGAAAGGGAAATCCTTTTCCAGCTGTGAAGACGAGTTGTCACTTTGTCCTCCAGAAAAGAGAAGGTCTCCTTTTTTATTTTAAAACAACACAGGGAGCCCCCAGATATGATGCAGTAAGCAAGGAAGAATTTATTTGAAGGTAATCTGAATATTCTTTAATTAGATCATCTGGAACATTTTTACTGAATAGTAAAGAACTTTTTGCATAATTAATTCGTTGGCCACTCAGTAACTGGAATCTTGTGAAAAGTGATCGCAAATGAACCAAAGAGGATCTTGTAACACGGTTGATTCTTTATTTTAAAATTTATTATCAAAATTAAATTTTTTATTTCAAAGAAAAAGATAAATAATCAAAATAAATTATTAGTCATATTTTTATACTAATAAATAAACCAAATAAAGTATATTTTCAAATTTTAAATATAAAAGATAAATAAACAAAATAAATTATCACTTGTATAATAGTATCCAATTAATGAATACTAGTATTGGCCAACTTAGTAATAGGATACCACTGCAGGGGGAGCCAAGCCAAGCCCTAACTCACCTCATTTTCAGTCTCGAGCGAGGTGGGGGTGCATAGACAATTAGGAGGTTTGCCTAGAAGCAGCCCCAGCCTTTATACAGTTAGATACAAAATTATCTATTTTTGAAACAAGAATTAAGGTAGTAGATCTTTTAGCCCGTTATCAGCGTTAAAATTAAGTACAAATTAATTATTATTTGGAATCCAGCTCAGTGAAAATTTTAATTTTGGCTCAGTGTTATATTAATCCGTCTCAGTCATTTTTATAATTTTAAACTTATTTTTTAAGAAACCTAATATAGTTAATAGACTTAATCATATTAACCATATCTCTTCTCTAATATTTTTTTTATCTGAATCTCTTCTTTAATATTAATATCATGTCAACACGTGTAGATGGTTGAGTAAGCCCAATATCATTTTATATTAACTTGTGAATAAGTAAAAATACAATAAAACGGTTTCAATTGTTTAATTTCTTAAAACTTTTTTTCTCTCCCGATTATCTCTGAGCGACCGCCGCATCAGCTTCGTCGGTGGGCGGAATTCGCGTCTCGTCGACCAATCCCATCCCCTCCGCTGTCGATCACCCTTCCCCCACCCCCGTTTCCATTTACCCTCCGCCCTGCTCTTTCATTCGCTCCCTTCCAGTTTCAAATCCCTCTTCCCTGGCTGGCTCTGTTACTACATCCCGGTCCCGCCTCCGTGGCTTTTCCCCCCTCTCCCTCTTTCCTCTCCTCCTCCGCTCCACTGCCCCAGTCTTGCTGCTGTGTTTTTTTTTCATTTTTGCTCTTCCCTTCCGTTCGGTGGCCTTTAGGGTCATACGGTTGCGGCACGATGACAGTCACAGATTTCCTGTTGTCTGATTTACAGGCTCTTTTGAGTCCTGATGGCACCTTTATGGTGATTTTACTTTTCGTTTACAAATGATGGTTCACTTGTGTCTCTATGAGCAACAGGTTAATGAATTCTCCAAGGAGACGAGACAGTGCCTTTTTCTTTCAGTGGGCTGATTCTCAGATTTCTCAGCCGTGGTGGACGATTCCCGTCTAGGTCGGCCGTTGTTGGATCGCGTCTGCCGTTGATCGGGATGGTGATGTCCGGAGGAGAGGCGTTTTTTTCCTTGGAAGTCCGATCGTGGGGTTTTTTCTCTCTCCTCGGTGGTTGGTGGTTGAGTTTCCTCCGCTTTTTCGTTTCGATTCTTGTTTCCCATTTATTTTTGGTTTGGTTCGTGTTGTTGATTTATTCGGACTTCCAGTTGGAGTTGGTTACGCCACCCGGAGTTTCTACGGGTGGTTGGGATTGATTGGTTTATGTGATCATAGCAAACTCTGTGCTTGCCCAGCTACTTTTTCTTTATATATTGTGGGTCCTCACCTCCTGCTATTTTCATTCTTACGAGTTATTCCCTTTCCGCATACCCCCCCCCCAAACTTTCTTTTTGTCGTCTCCCTGCTTCTTGCTTGCATCATGGCTGGAGTCGGAACTAATGAAGGCCATATTGATTTCGTTCAAGAAGATATTCCAGATGGTTTCATTAATGAGGAGGAGCCAACTGATGCTGACCATGTGGATGCGCCAGCGGATTTGTTTGTTGAAGAGGAGCCGGCTGTCCAGTTCACCGAGGAGGATCTGAAGGAGGCTCAAGAAAGGGCGGAGCTTAGTCTTTTGGCTCGAATTTTATGGGATGAACCACATGAGCTTCGTGTGGTGGAGAACTCATTCATCCAGGTTTGGAAGTGCGGCCGATTTCGTGTTTTTTATGTGGGCTCTGGCCTTTATCAATTCATTTTTCCGTCAGTCATCAAGCGGAATTGGGTGCTGGATAACCAATTGATGACACTCGATTTGACGTGATTATCAGCCTCATTTAAGCAACATTTCCTTGCTTAAGACATGGTTTTTAGGGTAGAATAGCGAATATTCACTCAACTACTCTATCTCGTGCCATTTGTGTTACTTTGGCCCGTTTCGGGTCTATTTGATGGTTTTCTAGTGTTTTCATGTTATCACAGGTTTTTGTCGTCAAATAAAGTAGCCAAAGACGTGTCTAAGGTGTGGGAACCTCGAGGAATCGCACCGAAATCGATCCAAGGAGTCAATCAAGTTGAACCAAATCCTGCTCCCATTTACACTGAAGTTTTCGGCGAAAATCCCCTAGGTTTTCGACGAAAACTCAAGAAGGAATCGGCTGAGATCAACAAAGAGAGTTTTCGGCGAAAACTCCAAGTTTTCGCCGAGAACCCGGCGGTCCAAAAATCACAGGAGATACAGCCGAGCAGTCAATCCATTTACAAAGGAATTTTTGGCGAAAACTTCCTAGGTTTTCGGCAAAAATTCTAGGCAAAATCCGGCGGTATTAGGGTTAAGTATAAATACTTAACCGGCGGCCCATATATCGGATATACGACATAATACGAATTACTTCGAGTTCTGGAGCAGAGTTTAGAGTCCGAAGAGCCAGGAAGAGATCGTGATGCCATCCCTTCACCTCGGAGACTCGGAGCTAGGATTGCAGATTACCAGAGATCGAAGTTCTGCCGGAGTCATCTTAATTAGGTTTTTCAGATCCTTTTATGTTCTTCCTCTGTTCAAGATGAACTCTGTCTTTGCCTTTGATTCTTTTGTTATGAACATGAGTAGCTAAACTCGTAGAGCTTAGACTAGATGAACCCTAAGTGACCCAGGGCTTTAGAGCGGTCACGGATCGGCGGTGATTAGATTCAAAGTTTAATCAGTTTCTCTTTCATGTTTGATTTGTTCTTCGTTGTTCATGTTTCTTGTCTGGATTGATCACCTAGATTAGATTCTTGTTAAGCTAAGGATAGAAGCGAACGCTCGCCTTACTTTAAAACATCAAATCAAACAATTAACCTAATCATTGGAGTGTGCCTTTCGTAGGAACTAGTTAGGATTTATCCACTGCAAGAGTAACTCATAAATCATTAGTAATTGCACCAGTTAATTAAGTCGTTGCGAGAGGCGACCGTACCTGGGCGGCTAGTTAATCTTGGTAGCTAGATCGGATAGAGCGAACGTTCGCCAATCTTAAACCTAAGGGTAAGGAGTTATGGTGGTGTCTTAAAATTGATTGAACGAGAATTGAAATTCGCTGATCTGTTGATTGCCAATGCTCTGGTGAACGAAGGGGGATTCAAAGTCTAAGCTTGTCTATCATCTTTGTTTAACCAACCAATCTTTCGATTTGTTTTTAGTTTTAATTTTTAATTTTCGTGCATTTCTTAGAATTAGAAGTCGTGAAACTCACACCACGCACAAAGTGCTAAACCTGAGTAAATTGCCAGCTTCTTTGAGTAGTCAATTGTTAGAAGATCCGTGGAATATGATCTACCCTAGCTTTATAGCTTGGTAGTTATTTGATTAACCCGCTCTCCAGCGATCATCAAATTGGCGCCGTTGCCGGGGAGCTTCTTTTAATTGTTTGAAAGAACAACTAGCATCTTATTCTTCTACTTTCCATCTTTCACCTTTCCATTCACTTCAATTTTACCCTGGTTTTGTTTGTCTTTGTGATTTCTAGGTTGTTCACAGGTGTATGTATCGCCGCCCTCTTACGCGCTCCCAAACTGACAAGGCTAAGAGTGTAGAGAGACCAGGCAGTTCGGCTCCGCCAAGACAATCACAGATTCCAAAGAGAGGCAGAACCAATCCACCTCCATCTGTCACTCCTATCAAGATCGAGGAACTGAATGAGAGTTCCTCATCTCCATCTTCACCGTCATCCTCATCCGCTTCATACACCGAATCACTTTCACCTCCTCCATCTCCGAGGATGACTGATCAGTTACCACCACCAGGAGGTCATCAACCACCACCACCACCAGGCGGTGCACAGAAGAGTCTAGCTGACTACAACAAGCCGAGCGCGACTAGCGTTCGATCTTCCATTGCCGTGCCGCGCATTGAAGGAGATCCTGACTATGAGATCAAGATTCCATTCTTGACTATGATCTCTAGGGATCTACAGTTTGAAGGCATGCCAATAGACAATCTGTGCACGCATCTGGCGGATTTCATTGATCTCTGTGGCACTTTCAAGAATGGGAATCTCGACAAGAACACTCTTTGCATGAGAACTTTCTCGTTCTCTTTGAAAGGCGCTGCTAAGAGGTGGCTTACTGGCAAACCACCTGGCTACTACACCAACTGGGAGACTCTCGCTCAAGACTTCGTCGAAGAGTACTTCCCTCCCTCCAGAACCACAGCTTTCAAGGACAGCATCGCCCGATTCTCTCAGAAGGAAGGAGTGAGCTTATATGATACTTGGAATGAATTCCAAGAACTTCTTTACAACTGTCCTCACCACGGTTTCGAGCAAAGGCAGTTAGCTGAAATCTTTGCTCGAGGTCTTCGAGAAGAATCGGCCAAATGGGTCAATTCCCTAGCTGAAGGGGATTGCACTACACGTACACCTGAAGCTGCTCTTCTTCATTTTGCGAACTGTGCTTCCAAGTCAAGGAACTAGGAGCGACAATCTGAAGGATCAAGAAGCAAGCTCGATCTCGAAGCGACCATTAAGGCAGAAGTAGAGAAGCATCTGAAGAAGTCTTCTACACCCATCAAGCCGCCGGCAGCCGCTGTCCACGTTGCCAATTGCGAGTGGTGTGGAGCTTGTGCACATAATGGAGGCCGATGCCAGAATTTTTGTAAAAAAGAAGTCTGGTCTGTCGAAGAAGTCAATTTCGTTCAACAAGGCTTCAGCAACAATCAGAACGGTTATGTTGGTTACCGCAATTTCAGGCAACAGGGGAATTATCAAGATAGACCTCCCTACAATGCCGGTGCCAACCAGAACCACGGCCAGAACCAGAACAGCCGACCAACTGGTCCAGCTCAGGATCAGAAGCCGAACCATCCGCCGGTAGGTGTCTACCAGCCGTCGCACCGCAATCCGGGTAACTATGGAACTGCTCCTGGAAATCGCCAGAATCAATATCTGAATAATACCTATACAGGGCAGCAACATCAGAGGGACAACAACGTCAGTGAACTAGACAAGAAGCTTAGTCAAATCATCACCAGACTTGACGATCACGACAGTCAGTTCAAGGCCCAAGCTCTTCTCAACCAACAACAGATTGCATCCGGTCAAAGAATTGAGTAGGCTATGAACAAGATCTCTAGCATGCTAGCATCTGGTCGACCATTTGGCCAACTTCCAAGCCAAACCGAGTCAAATATGAGAAAGGAGCAAGCTAAGATGGTATCGTTCAAGAACCGGCAAACTCATCTACTAATGCTTCTTCTAATTTATGCAGGACTGATGAAGCTCCAGAGAAGAAGGAAGCAACGACGGAGGCGCCTAAGGAGTATGATCCTCATCTTGCTCCGTACTACGTGAAGCCTCATTTTCCAAGAGCATTGCTATCGAATGCAAGGATCGAGACTGACATGTGGGGAGGTAAAGAAGGGTACCTGCCGCTCGTATCAAGAAACCTTCATCACCATATCCAGCTAAGTGTCCTGATCCTGGTTCTTTCACGCTTCCTCTAGTTATTAATGATGTTGAGATAGAACGTAGTTTGGTTGATCTAGGCGCGTCTGTCAATGTTATGCCTGTGAGTTTATTTGAAAAATTGAACATAGGAGAACTTGAACCACCTAGCATACAACTTGTCTTTGCTGATAGATCACTGAAAACTCCGAGAGGAGAGATAAAAGACGTTGTTACTAAATGTGGTCCTTTCACATTCTTAGCTGACTATATGATCATAGATACTAGTAAGGATGATTCTACCATTCTCATAGGACGACCCTTCATGGCAACAACTGGAATGCAAATTAACGCCAAATGGTTCCTTGACCTTGAGGGTTGGTAAGGACACGATAATGTTCCGCCTTAAAGACGGAATGAAATATACTCCTTTGAATGAAGAATCTCATTGTCTAGCTGTTGAAACTTTGGAGTTGGATCCGGTCAACTCTGTTACTGACGTCTCTTCTAGTGTTCCTAGATCAATTGTTGTTGCAGATGTTGGACAGATTACCAAGCAGAAACCAAAATCTTCCGCTCAAAAGCAACCAAAGAAGAAGGAACTGAAAGCCTCTTCTTCACCGCCAAGCAAGGAACCTGGCAGGTCGCGGAGAAAGAATCAGAAGAAGAAGACTGAAATGGTCTGGAGACCAGTTGTTCCGCCACCATCTTTTGAGCCAGCTGCACAACCAATTCCTTCCGAGCTACCGGCGCCAGAGCAAGTATTGAAGGAGAAGCCAAATGCATCTCCTAAGGAAATACCGACGATCATCGATCCTGGTGATACGAAGCCTGAGTTTAAAGAGAAGACGAAGCCGGTCGTTCTCATTCCTTCCACCGTCTTCCTTGTAGAGGATGATCCCTCGAGAGAACTTTTTGGTCCATTCAAGATCACTGATCACCTTCCCGATGGACGTACCAAGCTCATACACGCTAACGGGAAGAAATTTATGCTTGAGGGAGATGCCCCGAAGCTCTACTTCATGAACTCCGATGCTAGCGTTAAGGAGATCCTGACTTGGGATGTCTCATAATACAGTCCAGGTATCGTCCAGCTCAAGGACGTTAATCAAGAGCGCTTCGTGGGAGGCAACCCACGGCTGGAGTCAGTTTTACATTTGTGTTGAAATCCTTGTTTTATAGTCGGTTCGGGGGAGCCAAAAGTGTGTAGTCTTTGTGTCATCATTGCAATCGCATATTTTTCGTGTGTAGTCTTTGTGTCATCGTTGCAATCGCAAGTTGTTTGAGGTTGTTCCGATTTTTGTCGATTTAAATGTGATTTTCTGAAGTTTGCCGGGATTGTGAAAATATTTTCAATCGTACAGGTCAAACTTTTCGGCGAAAACTGTCCCATTTTTTGGCGAAAACTTCCTTGCAGATCCCACTGTGTTTTCTGATCGATTTTAACTAAACTTTTCGGCGAAAACTCTTTTGAAAACCGGTAGACAATTTTAACTTGAGTTTTTGGCGTAAAATTGCACACATTTTCGCTGAAAACCTGAGACAAAATTCACAAAAATCTCCCATTATTTTCCTGGTCACTCTCTCTCTCCCCCTCACGTTGCATTTTCGAAAAAAAATCAAAAACTCCCCCTGTTTTTAAATCCTTCGCTGCCGCCGCCACTCTTTCGCGGCTGCCACCCGTTTCTCGTCGCCGCCGCCACCGCCGCACCTCTCCCCTCCCTTTTTCCGATCATTTCGAGCCGTAGATCAGTCGAATCGGAGCTCTAGAGCTCCCGTTCTGCCAAACCCTAGTTTTCTCGATTTTTCACCAAATTCTCTCTCTCCGTTCATTTTCAGCACTCATGGTTTCAAGGTAAGTTGTAGAACTTTTCATTCCGAATATTTTTTCATGTTGAATGCTGAATTTCGTCGAAGTTGACTTCGGTTGACTTTTTTGGTCATCCTCGATTTGCGTGCCGACTGTTTCGTGTGAACTAGGCTAGCTGATTGCGTTGGACTAATCTAGCATGCTTAGGGAGAATTACGCTGAATTGTAATACCATTTCATCGTGTGTTGCTATGCTTAAGGATTGATTCTTTGCGGTGTTGACTTTTGTGAAATGTCGGTTTGACCATGAACTGTTTATGCTCGTTTGGCTGCCATGTGTGTTCATTCACGTTCGTATTACTGTGTTTGCCATCTGAGTTTACAATTATGCCATCATTTCTCGCTTTGAGCTAGTATTGCCATGATTAGGGTTCAATGTGCTATGATGTTGACTTTTTGAATGTCGGTTTGACTTCTGATCTCTAATTATGATAAGAACATTCCGGCTAGACATATGCATGCTTTGTGATTTATTGTGATTACCGGTTACTTACTTTCCTTACCCCCACTCGGTTTTCCTCATTTCTTTGTGAAATTGAGTTTTTCTACTAAGTGTGGGGTGGGTTATTAGTTAACTAATCTGGTTTCATTTCTGGCTATAGGAATGTCACTCATGAGCGCAGGACTAAGGCATGACTTGACACCACCTCTAGCTCCCGAGCTCCAGCTCCCGTCACACCGGCTGCCCACGGCCCTCCACTAGCATTCTCTGGCCATGTCGGGTACCACTCCACTGTCGCCTGCCTACTGGTGCACTACTTCGAGCGCTACCAGAGGCTCGAGCATGTTCCTGGAGCCGACGTGCGCCCTCTTTCCTTGGATCCCCTCCTCGAGTACAACGAGGACTGGTACCAGACTGTGCTCGACTCACTGATACCTTCCGGACTTCTGGAGCTTACCACCATAGCTGCTGATTTCCCAGACGTCGCTCTCCAGGAGTTCTAGGCGACATTCGATCTGGACGAGCACAAGAAGAGGCAGCGCCAGAAGGTCGTCTCCTTCTACCTTGGTGGGGTGTACAAGGCGTTCACCTATGATGAGTTTGCAGCTCATCTTGGCATCCCCCAGGAGCACTACGAGGGTCATCACCTCGGCTGGGAGAACAACTCCGGCAGTGGAGAGGAGTACGATGAGTTATGGAGCCACATGACTGGAGTGCCAGGCGATCCGACCACGCTCCATAACTCAGTTAAGTCCCTCTCTCACCCTCTTTATCGCTTTATACATATGGTTTGGTGTCGTTCTCTGTTATTTGCTCCAGATAAGAGCCGCCACCACATCAGCCGAGAGGAGATCACTCTTCTTCGCGCCATCTGGGAAGGTCATCCTCTTCATCCCGGATGGGTGCTTGCACGCATATTCCGCCAGAAGACTCAGAAGCCGAGGCCGCCTAGCTCACTCCTGGGAGGCAACTTTGTCGGCCAACTCATCATCTCCCTCGGTCTCAGCCAAGAATATGGCCCGGACGTCCCACGACGCAGAGCATACACCGTTGGTGGAGATTTGGCAGTCGAGTACGCCTTCGAGTTGGACCTTTGTCCCCAGGTAGCGGCAGATCCTCCCCTCCAGCATGTGGAAGAATCGGAGGAAGAAGATGATTCTGAGGAGCCACAGCCTCAGCCGGAGCCAAAGTTTGATGATTATATACCCTCGCCACACCATCAGGCAGGGTATCCATACCAGCCCCAGGTGCCCATTCTAGATCCATACCAGACGCCTCATCCTCAGCACCGACCGCATCCAGCTGACGTCGGAGAGCTGTACGAGCGACTCCAGGAATGGCGGATCATAGATACCGCCACTCAGGATGCCAGATGGATTATTATGCAACAGCACATGCTTCGCACTGACGAGAGGTATGAGGCACAGCTGGCATGGCAGCGGTAGGTTGGCGATGCCCACCACATTCCCCCTCCCGATGCACCTGACCAGCAGTGATCGGGTTGTATTCCTTTTCTGGTCCTTTCTTTTTATTTTTTTCTTTTCGGATTTCGATCCAACTTTTTTATGTGTGGATCCGGGACACTTGTCCTGATTTCCTTTTTATCTTTCATTTGTTTTTGTTTTGCGGGCAGTTGGGAGATTCCATTTGCTTCGCTTTGGTAGATTGCCTCTGTTCTGAGGATCCGTGCTCATCCCCTACACCAACCATCTCGGTCCAGGTTTTTCTACTTCACTCTGAACTCTAGTTTTAGTCCTGTGAGGACACAGTACGATTTAACTGTGGGGTAGGATGCTAAAGAACCTTGCATGAGCTTGATTGCCCTTGATTGTGTTTTTGTGTGCCTCGTGGTTCCTTTCCAGTCTCTCTAGCTTTATAATGGCTCAATTCTTGATTTTTGATGTTAAGTTGTTATTCAATCTTTCATAATGATGCTTAGACTGCTTAACTTAAAACTTGAGAACCAACTTGTTTACTCTGATGCTAAATTGTCTGGTCAGAACAGAATTTTTAATATCACACTTGTAGTTTGTAGCCTTGATTGCATGAAAATGACCGAATCCGACTAGCAAACCAACTATGAGCTTTTGATCCATTGCACGTAACTTGCAATTTTAATTCTTTTTGAGTGATTTTCTGTTTGCTTGAATGAGTTAGAATTTGCATGAGACCTACTCGAGACCACACGATGACACGAGTTCTAGAATGATAGGGGCACCTAGATTCAACTACTAAGCCAGATAGCCTACCTAACGATAAATCCATTAGGTTTAAACCCTTGAGCTTGGCCTGTTCTTTCGGTTCGATATACATTACAGCCATTTCCCATTCTTTCATTCCCCGTTGATCCCTGTGGTTGTAGTTCTAGATTGACCTACCGGAAGTCGGTTTGTAGTAACCTGCCTATAGCCATTAAACAGGTGGTCTTAGCTACTATGTCCAAATGTGTAAACCGCTCTAGCAACTAAAAGAAAGAATTGGCACAAAAGAAAAAAAAGAAGAAAACAAAAGAAATGTCGAAAAAGAAAGTAGAAAAAATCAGAAAAGTTTCAAGTTTAGTCAATAACGTTCTTCTCCCTACAAATGGAAGAACGAAGTCAAAAGAAAAGTCAAAGAAGAAAAAAATGTGTAAAGAAAATAAAGTACTAGGTTGCTTACAAGAAAATATAAGTTTAGTCACGGATTTTTAGTCACAATTTTTGAAACCGTGACCCATTGGTCACGGTTTTTTGAAACCGTGACTAATTTGTCACGGTTTCTTTGAAACCGTGACAAAATTAGTCACGATTTGTAAGAACCGTGACCAAAAACCGTGACAGATTAGTCACGGTTTCTTTTAAACCGTGACCAATTAGTCACAGTTTAATTGAAAACCGTGACAAAATTAGTCACGGTTTTATTAAATCGTGACTAATTTTGTCACGGTTTTCAATTAAACCGTGACAAAGTCAGATCCACATGCTCCACGTTGGCAATCCGTGCCAAATGAATTCAGCCACACCCCCCTCTCTCTCTCGGAATCTGTGCAAGCTATCTTCCTTCTTCCCTCTTTCTTCTCTTTTTTCTCTTTCTTCTTCTTCCTTCACCATCACCACCCATCCATTTTCTTCCTTCACCATCTTCCTTCTTCCCTCTTTCTTCTCTTTCTTCTTCTTCCTTCACCATCACCACCCATCCGACGGTTTCTTCTCTTTCTTCTTCTTCCTTCACCTTCACCACAGATCTGAACTTCCATCCATCCTTCTTCCCTCTTTCTCCTCTTTCTTCTTGTTTCAAAAACTTTCTTCTCCCTCACCATCAACCGTCAACCACAGATCGGCGGAACATGGGGAAAGAGGAGTCGGCAGCCATCTCCGATTTCAATCGCCCCCGTCCGATTGCCGCACCCTGACCCTAGCCTCATCAGAGCATTCAGATTTACCAACACCTCCGTCCTTTTGTCAATCCGCTACTTGCTCGCTGTTTTGACTTCCAATTCCATGATTCTCGACGAAAGAGAAGAGGAAGGTCAGCTCCGGTGGAAGACGAGACTCACCGGCGACGAAAGAGTCACCGGAGAAGACAAGAGACTGATTTGTTAACTCATAAAATTTCGGGACCAAGTTGCATACCTATAAAATTTCTGGACCAAGTTGCATATTGCATACCTATAAAATTTCTGGACCAAGTTGCATACCTATAAAATTGGGACCTTTTGTTAACGTTATAAGTTTACGGATTAAATTGTGTAACAGAAGAAGTTGATGGTTTGATACAATAATTCGAACAAATTATAAATTCAGTCACTGAAAAGTTTTAACTTACACTTTGGTCATCAAATCAGTCACGGTTTCTTGATAAACCATGACTACCCTTAGTCACGATTTTTTGGGTAAACCGTGACTAACGTTCGTCACGGTTTACCCAAAAACCGTGACTAAGGGTAGTCACGGTTTACCAAGAAACCGTGACGAACGTTAGTCACGGTTTCTGGGTAAACCGTGACAAAATTTGGTCGATTTTGTCACGGTTCCTTGAACCGAACCGTGACAAAGGGCCCTTTGTCACGGTTTAAACCGTGACTAAGGGTACCCAAAACCGTGACAAATGTCGACCTTTCTTGTAGTGGGTATCATAGTTCGAGCGTTCACTATTCCACCCGTGGCTGGTTAGACGGTAGGAAGCCATAGGCTAAATTCGAGGGAAGTTAGTCAAAAGCTACACCGCACCAAAGCCATCATCATACATTCCCATCATCCATCTCATCATAAACCCTTGTAGTGTAGAATTCGTTACAGTCCTAGCAGGGAAGTCCTTTTTGACTAGTTACTCGTGTGCACAGTGGTGGAGATGTGGTCGAATTGCAAACTTATGACAGAATTCAGTAACAAAAAATTATTGAGAGCAGAAACACGTCCTTAAACACAGAGAGTGAGAGTTTCCCGTTTACTAAATATTTCATGTGTGAGGAGTCTGGTCGGTCAGGTCAAATTCGTGCATAATTGGTTGCTACTACTCGTCGTGTGCAGTTTTTAGTGAGACCAGGTTGTTAGGCTGATCAGTATGCATGTTAGGTTTCTTGTTCTATGAATTATTTGTCTAATAATTCATTGTGTTTTATTGAACTTCAATTTAATAAATCTTATCATTTGTGAACATGAGCGTTTCTATTCAGTTTGCTTGAGGACAAGCAAAAGCTTAAGTGTGGGGTATTTTGATGACACTCGATTTGACGTGATTATCAGCCTCATTTAAGCGACATTTCCTTGCTTAAGACATGGTTTTTAGGGTAGAATAGCGAATATTCACTCAACTACTCTATCTCGTGCCATTTGTGTTACTTTGGCCCATTTCGGGTCTATTTGATGGTTTTCTAGTGTTTTCATGTTAGCACAGGTTTTTGCCGTCAAATAAAGTAGCCAAGGACGTGTCTAAGTCGTTGGAACCTCGAGGAATCGCACTGGAATCGATCCAAGGAGTCAATCAAGTCGAACTAAATCCTGCTCCCATTTACACTGAAGTTTTCGGCGAAAATCCCCTAGGTTTTTGGCGAAACCTCAAGAAGGAATCGGCTGAGTTCAACAAAGAGAGTCTTCGCCGAGAACCCGGCGGTCCGAAAATCACAGGAGATACAGCCGAGCAGTCAATCCATTTACAAAGGAATTTTCGGTGAAAACTTCCTAGGTTTTCGGCGAAAATTCCAGGCAAAATCCGGCGGTATTAGGGTTAAGTATAAATACTTAACTGGCGGCCCATATATCGGATAAATGACATAATACGAATTACCTCGAGAATTCTCACGAGTTCTGGAGCAGAGTTTAGAGTCCGAAGAGCCAGGAAGTGATCGTGACGCCATCCCTTCACCTCGGAGACTCGGAGCTAGGATTGCAGATTACCGGAGATCGAAGTTCTACCGGAGTCATCTTAATTAGGTTTTTCATATCCTTTTCTGTTCTTCCTCTGTTCAAGATGAACTCTGTCTTTGCCTTTGATTCTTTTGTTATGAACATAAGTAGCTAAACTCGTAGAGCTTATACTAGATGAACCCTAAGTGACCCAGAGCTTTAAAGCGGCCACGGATCGACGGTGATTAGATTCAAAGTTCAATCAGTTTCTCTTTCATGTTTGATTTGTTCTTCGTTGTTCATGTTTCTTGTATGGATTGATCACCTAGATTAGATTCTTGCTAAGCTAAGGATAGAAGCGAATGCTCGCCTTACTTTTAAACATCAAATCGAACAATTAACCTAATCATTGGAGTGTACCTTTCGTAGGAACCAGTTAGGGTTTATCCACTGCAAGAGTAACTCATAAATTGTTAGTAATTGCACTAGTTAATTAAGTCATTGCGAGAGGCGATCGTACCCGGGCGGCTAGTTAATCTTGGTAGCTAGATCGGATAGAGCGAACGTTCACCAGTTTTAAACCTAAGGGTAAGGAGTTATGGTGGTGTCTTAGAATTGATTGAACGAGAATCGAAATTCGTTGATCTGTTGATTGCCAATGCTCTGGTGAACGAAGGGGGGTTCAAAGTCTAAGCTTGTTTGTCATCTTTGTTTAACCAACCAATCTTTCGATCTGTTTTCAGTTTTAATTTTTAATTTCCGTGCATTTCTTAGAATTAGAAGTCGTGGAACTCACACCACGCACAAAGTGTTAAACCTGAGTAAATTGCCAGCTTCTTTGAGTAGTCAATTGTTAGAAGACCCGTGGAATACGATCTACCCTAACTTTCTAGCTTGGTAGTTATTTGATTAACCCGCTCTGCAGCGATCATCACCAACCATGGTTCTTCCAACGCTCTATTATCCATTTTACTGATAACATGGTTCCGTCTGAAACTTTGTTCCATTCGCTTCAGTCTATGTTAATTTGGGTCAAGATCATTGGTTTGCCTTTTTCGTATCTCACCATTGCTGTTGGTAGGAAGTAGTTGGCTAAATTGGGCGAGGTTGTGAAGGTTGGATATTATGATGCAGGCACCCCAGAAGGATGCTATATCAAAGGAAGAGTGCGGATGGATTTGTTGGGATAGTTTCTCGGAAGTGCTCCAGTGATTGGTGTGAATGGTGCGCCTTTTCCGGCTTATTTTCAGTATATCGGTTTACCTTGTATCTGTTACTTGTGTGGTTGGTTAGGTCACGTGATGACTGATTTTTCCCGTACGGGCTTGGTTTTTGATGAGCACGTCCGATCCAATTGGATCAGTGGCAAAGCTTATCCAAACGAGAAGAAGTGTCAAGGGCCCCCAACTTCAGCCTCTTCCTTTTGTTCCGCCACCCCATGCACGAGGACGTGGAGGCCTTCCACCGTCAATTGCTGCCAGGTTGTCATCGAACCTGTAAAGACAATGGACCCGAGATCGTCAGATGGGTGGAGCGAGGGGACATGCTGGCCGGGGATCTGGAGGCCCAAGACCATTCCTTACTTTGCCCGGCCCAGGTCCACTCCACAACTTTGGCCCTGGTCGTCCCCCTCGTGGCCCAGGCCCACATGGCCATCACCCTCAAGACGTCCAGCCACTGTGAATCATGGCTCCGGGCCATGCGGCTTCAGGTGGCCATCCGGTGAATTGGGCCGCGTCTCAAGCTCGCGGGGGAGAGTCCCATCTACAATCCCTGTCCGAAGCATAGTTCGTCTCAGTAGGTCACGAGCTGGGCCGCCAGGCTGATTCCTCTTCTCGTCTACCAGCTCAGGCCCATTGGAAGTCAGGCAGCCTGCAGATTCGACCTCTCCATTTTGGGCAGGCCTCTTCAAGTGGGCCGACTGGCCTAGCGCGGGCCTCCTCTTCTCCCATCCCGCTGACCAGACATCCAGTGTTGCATGTGGCCCGCAGTTCAGCCCCTGTAATCAAAATCCAAGCAACGCCATAGTCTAAATTAAATATTGGGCCGGTTCCTGCTCCTTCTAGGCGATCCACTCCATCTTCCGGCTCGGTGAAACGGAAGCTGCTGGCCGCCTTTGAATCAGCGGATGGGTCAGCTTCTCCTCATTCTATTGAGCTTAACCTTCTGGAGAACTCCGCCAAAATTCTGTCTGGGCTTGCCGATGCTGTTGGGCCTTGGATGGGGGATGGAGGCACGGATCAGGAGAGTCGCCCAATTGGCGAGGGGATGGAGACCAACAGTGATACTAATTTTGACCCCGATGCCCTCTTTGTGTCTGGTTCTGAGGAGGGCGAATTTTCACCATCGGACCAAGCTGAAGAACCAACTGAGGTGGAGGTAGCCAACCTGGATAGGCCCCCAATTGATAAATGAGCTGCATCGCTTGGAATTATCGAGGACTAGGGACATCCTTGACAAACTGAAAACTTTTACAGCTTGTTCATCAAGTTGGTCCTTACTTTTTATTTTTGTGTGAAACTCGCATGGATTCAGATCGTCTTAGATTAAAGTTAGCATCTCTAGGTTTTCCCGATTTTGATCATGTTGTTGGGGTTGGTACGGGGGGCGGCCTTGTGTTCGCATGGCTTCCTCAACTACCTTGTCAACGCATTTTCTCATTTTCATTTGCTACTTGTATTAGATGGAACTGCCTTAATAATATTCGTATTCATTACATTGGTGTCTATCTCTCTACTATTGTTTCGGTTTGAGCTACCCAATTAGAGCAACTTCGAAATGCCCCTCTCGATTTGTCGGGCCCTTTTGTTGTTTGCGGTGACTTTAACGCCATTGCTATAAATTCGGAGCGACAATGAGGTTTGGACCTGATTCCAAGATCACTTGCCGACTTCACTGCATTCATTAATGACGTACAACTGATTGATGTTGGATTTGTCGATTCTGATTATACATGGACGAATTGTGCACACTCGGACGATGATCTTATTAAACAAAGATTGGATCGCTTTTTAGTTAATGATGAGTGACTTCAGCTTTGGCCAGAAACGATGGTCACACATGTTGATTGCGCTGGTTCGGATCATCTACCTATTATTTTAAGACAAATCCCTCATAACCCTACCTTTAAACTACAATTCAAATTCGATGCACGTTGGGCTCGAATCCCTGATGCTAGAATCATGATCCTACATGAATGGCAACGCCCTATGACTGGATCACCACAATTTCATATTCATGATAAGTTAAAATGCATTCGTCATAAATTATTTCAGTGGTCTAGGAACGGGACCACGAATTCAGCCAGACAAATGAAAGAATTGGAAGTAGAAATCGCACGAGCCAAGCTCGAATCTCCTGTCTGTTGGGACCATATGTATTCCCTACAATCTGAACTTGCAAAGGCAATCTATAGAGAAGAATTATACTGGAAACATAAGGCGGCAGCCAGATGGGCTAAACTTGGGGATCAAAATACAAAATTCTTCCACCAAGTTATTACACAAAAGCGCCGAAAAAACACCATCATGACCCTCGAGGATCCTCAAGGCCGAGCTTTTACGAGCCCGACAGATTTGAGTCGTATTGCGATTGATTTTTATAACCTACTTTTCTCCACAGACAACCCACCAAATGACTTCATGCATAGAGTTCCTCCCATTCCAGCCGCCCGTCGCGTGTCAGACTTGATGAATGCCTCCCTCATCTCCCCAGTCACACCCATTGAAGTGAAAGAGGCGGTTTTTTATATTGGAGCTCATCAGGCTCCTGGCCCTGATGGTTTTCCGACTTTTTTCTATCATGAATTCTGGGACTTGATTGCACCAGACTTGATCGCGGCAGTTATAGACTTCTTTGAATCCATTGACCTCCTCCCTTTGCTTAATCATACCTGGATTGCATTACTCCTGAAAGTGGCTGAGGTCAAAACCATGAAAGAAATCCGTCCCATTGGTCTTTGTAATGTTCCATATAATGTCATTAGTAAGATCCTCACCAAACGACTTGGCCGCATTCTGCCGGTCATAATAAGTCCCACACAAAATGGGTTCGTTCAAGCACGCGCTATTGCAGACAATATTCTTATTGCCCGTGAAATCATGCATTTTATGGCTGGTAGGACGTCGGAACAGATAAAATATATGGCCTTGAAACTGAATATGGAAAAAGCTTATGATTGAATTGAATGGACATTCTTATTCACAATGATGAGAATGATGGGCTTCGGTGAGCTCTGGATCTCGTGGATTCGTAAATGTGTCTCTACCACGTCATTCGCGGTGTTATTAAACGGTCAGAAACATGGCTTTTTCCACTCTTCGAAAGGTCTCCGACAGGGTGATCCTTTGTCTCCGCTTCTCTTTGCAATCTGTTCGGAAGGACTAATTATGTTATTGAATCAGGCGCAAGTTACTGACTCTTTAGCCGGTATCAGACTGAACGCATATACACCCATCCTAACTCATCTCATGTTCGCAGATGATACATATTTGTTCTTACGTGCTTCTGATGAGGATATTGCTACGCTTCTCGTTCTTCTTGGTAGCTATCAAACAGTGAGTGTTCAAAGAGTTAACTTGCTAAAATTGGTTGTATCATTTTGTAAAGTTACATCGGACCAGGATCGTAATGACTTTTTTCGTGCCCTGGGTGTTCGGATGTCCACAGTGGAAGATGAATATTTAGGTCTTCCTACGACTATGAAGCGATCTAAAGTCGAAACGTTTAAATATGTGGAAGATATGGTCCTTAGTAAGGTAAGCCTGGAGAGGAAAATTCCTTTCCCCTGCTGGTATGGATGTGCTCGTCAAATCTGTCTTATCTGCTCTTCCAGTTTACACTATGACATGTTTCTTGTTACCCAAGAAAAACATAAAACGTCTCACTTCCTTGATACGGGATTTCTGGTGGGGACAACATGACGGACGCCGGAAAATTAAATGGGTCTCTTGGTCAAGACTCTGCACACCGAAGTCAAAAGGTGGTCTGGGTTTTTGAGATTTGCATCATTTCAATCTTGCTTTGTTGGCAAGGCAAGGCTGGAAAATTGTCTCTGAGCCGGATTCATTGCTAGCCCGAGTGTATAAAGGAAAATACTTCCATGATTCCACCTTTTTTCTAGCAGAGAGTAGCTCCCGTCCTTCCTGGGGATGGAGCAGCATCATTGCAAGCAGAGATCTCTTGGTTCAAGGACTTCGTTGTCAAATTGGTACCGGCCTCCAAATCCTTGCTTTTCAGGATAATTGGATCCCTTCGGCCCCTCCTCGACCCCCGGAACGCATTCCCTCTGAGTTACCATGGAGTCCGTACTCTCCTGTTTCTATGTTTATTAATCACGGTTACTGGGATTTACAGCTCCTTACTCGCACGTTCTCAGCAGTTGACGTGGACCTCATCTCAGGCATCCCTCTCCCAATTGAAAGGATACTGGACCAGTTTATTTGGCAGTTTTCTGACACGGGAGCCTATACAGTTCATTCCGGATACGACATTATTCATCAAGGGATAGTTGAGGTTCTTGAAGTTGGCCCGGCCTCGCCCATGGATTCTGATGCGTGGAACAAGCTCTGGTCATTCCCGGTCCCCCCCCCCCCCCAAGTTACATTTTTTTCATCTGGAAGTGTATCTTGGGGGTTCTCCCCACGAGGACAGCTCTGAGCTCCCGCATCCCAGACTTTCCGAGAACATTCCCTTTCTGTGAGAGTTCAGAGGAGTCAGTTTCTCATTTGCTCTTGTTCTGCCCGTTGGCGGTACGGTTTGGAGTCATCATGAACCTCCCCCTTCACCTTGTTTCTAGTACAAACTTCTGCATTGTCTGGCGAAAGGTGCTGAGGTTATCGCCATCACTTGGGAAGAAAATCATTTTCTTCTGGTGGAGATTGTGGAAATCCCGTAACACTGTTGTCTTCCTCACCAAACAATTCTTACTGCCGGAACTTAAAGCACAAATGGAAACGCACATGGCCAAATCTGAATTGGAGCAGGATCAGGAAGACGTGATGCGACAGATTCCCAGGAGACAGATTGCTATTGTTCCTCCCAAATGGCGGCCGCCTCGTCCGGGTAGGGTGAAAATTAACGTCGATGGTGCTGTCCGTCGGGCGCAGGGTGGAGGGATTGGATTGATTGTACGGGACGCTACAGGCGCGATTCTATTTGCCGGAGGATGGTCACTTCCGCATTTCACAGATCCTTTCACTATCGAGGCGTTAGCCTTCCGAGAAGCTTTACGCTGGTGTACGGCTCGTTCACTTGTTAACATGGATCTTGAAGGAGACGTAGCGATGGTCTCTTCACACATTCTGGACAAAAAAACGCTTGCATCCACGAGCAGGCGCTATTGTTCAGGAACGCAAAATCATCTTAAATCGTCACCCTAACATTCATTGTTCTGCAGTCAGAAGAGAAGCTAATTCAGCTGCTCATAACTTGGCCAGACATTCCCTAACAATGCTACCGCTCCGCACAACCTCACTCATTTCGCATGCCTGCACCTTGATTAGATGGGCTTCGTATTCTCTATTTTCAGGATTAATTATAGTTTTATAATACCTAGTTCTACTTTTACCCCCCAACCCCCAACCGTCCTTTCTCCTCCCACCCCCTTTTCTCCTTTAGTCCAGGTGATCTTGGTGCTCTCTTCCGTGGGAGTACTCGAACAAAAAAAAATACAATATTAGATGATAAATGATTCAAATCAATAAAAAATAGCATGTGGCACATACCAATTTTTATTTAGTCAAGAAAATTGCTTATAATGTTAAGAATATGAAAATAACTAATGTTTTTAACGAAATATATTAGTTTTTTCTTAGTAGAAGTACTAAACTCTAATTAAAATTAAGTCAAATGTTTAGTTTCATAGAATTTTTTGTTTCAAACTAAGTTATTGAAATTCAGTTCACCGTTAGATCATTGTCCACGATATATTTGTTCTTAAGATTATTAGTATTACTCTTAACCAAATGAAAATTGGAATGTGCCACCGGCGATTTTTCATTAATTTGAATGATTTATCATCAAATATTGTGTTCTTACTCATCCATAAGTCGAAATAAAATGATATTGGGCTTACTCAACCCTCTACACATGTTGACCAAATATTAGTATTAAAGAAGAGTATGGTTAATGTGATTGAGTATATTAACTATATTAGCTTAAAAACACAAAAAAATTAAAATATATTTAGTTTTTAAGTTTGAATAACAATGAACTTAGTCGAATTATGAGCCAGATTTAAAATTTGCACTGAACCGAATTCGAAAAAGTTACATAATTACATTCGAATTTAATGCTCGGGACCGAAAATGGGGTGAGCCGGGGCTTGGCCGGCTCCCCTAAAAAAGTCCTAAAAATTTCAAACTTCTCTAAAACAAAATAGTCAAAGTCATTATCTTTCAATATTTTTTATGTAATCAATGGGTCTTTCCTCCATGAGACTCAGATGGCGGCTTATGGGATCGTCATTTCAGATTCTCATGGCTTTGGTAGTGAAGGTAAAGCTGGTCTAGTTTCTGTTTCTTCCCCCTTTAGCGGCAGAGGCTGTTGCATTTTTCGAAGCGGTAACCCTTGCTCTTCATTCTGGTGGTCGAGCTCGAGTCCTTTCCGATTGCAAGACTCTGGTGGACATCCTGAACAACAAACCAACTCTGTGGCCGTGGGATTGTGCAGCTCGCTTAGCATCTATCGCCTCTCTCCTAAGACGGTCCCTGTTGGTATCTGTTTTCTTTGTTCCTAGGACTCGTAACGTTCGTGCGGACTAGGTGGCAAAGAGCATGGCACATGGATCTCTACCCGATTCATGGTTGGCCCTCCTTAATGGCCCCCTCCCACTCTTGTAACTTATCCCCTATCGTTTTAGCGGGAAGAAATAAAAACTATCTTTTCTGTATAAAAAATCAATTATGCATATATCAAATAAGATAATTCTAATCTAACAAATACTTTTTAATATTTCTCTGATGATTAATACTTTTTTTCTAATTCATAATACCTGAACCAAAGGACCCATTGAGAGAATGCATTGCAACATCATGAACACACAGGGGCAGATCCAGGATTGAATTATGCACTGAGCCGAAATTGAACGAAAAAATTTCAAGTCGTAACAACAAATTTGGATAACATAAAAAGTCTTCAATTTTATACCTACAACTTCAATTATACACTTCTAATTATGAATGGGCTATTAATATTTGGATTTTAATTAATTAAAATGGAAACTAAGCCTAAAATTAATCCACGAATGAGTTGAACTAATACAACACTGAGCCAATATTCGAAAATACACTAGAATTTTAATTACAATAGTTGAAAAGGAAAATATTTAAAAAAGAATAAATCAAAGAAAAGGATTAAAATGAAGCCATTTTTAAGGATTAAATTATTATTATGTTTGGTTTATGATTAAATTAAACAATATTTTAGGTTTTAGACTTTCAGCTTTAAAGTTAGAGAAATAATAAATAAAATAAAAAGACATTGCAATGGCAAGATTTGAACCTAGAAACTTTAGGAATTAATCTAACAGTCTAACCATTATATCATATGCTAATTCTTGACTTTGTAGGGGTCATGGTTCCCCTACTAGTGAACATAGCTCCCCTAAATATATACTCGATTTTCAAGAACGGGAACGAAAAGGGTGAGCCGGGCTCACAGGGCTGGGGGCTCACCAGGACACCCCCTAGATTCGCCCTGTGAACACAACCGCCATAAAATTGAAAAAGTTAAGAGAGAGTATACAAACATCTTCTTCCACCCTTCATTTTTTTCTTCGTTCTTTTACTCTTTAGCTCCTGCATCTTTCTCTGTTGTATCATATATGTTACTTTAGCGCCCATAAAAATTGATTTTTCTTTGTGGGTGGAAATCTGCCTGTCACATTTCCCAACTATCTTTAACACAACTTTCCCCTACTTCTTTTCAGTCTTTTTCAAAGTAAAAAATGAATAACAACAGCATTAATCCAACTTAACCTCATTTTAGTTTCAACTTTGAACGACTTATAATTTCTTTCCGTAACTTGATTTGATTTAATTTCAAATAAATTAACTTAAAATTTTGTTATTTAAGATAATCATTTGTTACGTAAGCCTTACGTAATGGTCAGTATTTCTTACATAACATGTCAAATTAAGATTGTTATGTAAGATAACCATTTGTTACATAAGCCTTACGCAATAAAGAATGTATCTTATGTAACATGTCAAATTAAACTTGTTACATACGATGAAAGACTATTGCGTAAGATGTTTGTAACAAATTCATTTCTTACATAACCTATAAAATTAACCCTGTTATGTAAATTTCTCACGTCTTGAGGGACTGCCCAACTGCAAAGGAAGTTTGGTGTGGGCTGTTGAACATTCCTTCTAGCGATGCCTTCTTCCACACACAGGTTGATGACTGGTGGAGATCCAATCTCCGGGATAAGAACAAGAGTTGCGCCTTTGGCCGTGCTGGATCTTGTGAAATGCAGGAACAAGAGGATTTTTACGGTAAATCTTGGGCCACCCGTGCTATCATTGAGAAATGCAACTCCTAGATTCGAACATGTTCTTCCTCTTTCGAAAGAGAAAGATTGAACAGGGTCAACCCCAACTTAAGCAGACGAGAGATTAATGTCAGTTGGAAAGCTGTAGTGGCCCCTGCTGTAACGCTCAATACAGATGGGTCGGTGGAGCAACCCACCGGAAAGGCGTTTGCGGGGGGTTCTGCGAGACTGTGATGGAAGGATCCTTGACGCCTTTGCAATTAATCTTGGAGTGTGCTCGATCACCAGAGTCGAGCTTACTGGAGCGGTGGTAGGGATACAAAGGGGTTGGGACTTGGGTATCAAAAAACTGGAAGTTCAGGTTGATTCTATGTGTGTCGTTCACTTGTTGTCCAATTAGGGGAGTCAGGAGCATCAGCATGCAGGGATCATCCGCCGATATAAGGATCTGAAGAGCAGGCAATAGGATGTTTGGGTTACTCACATCTACCGGGAAGGAAATCGGCTAGCTTATTACCTAGCTGGTAAGGGTCAAGGCTTGGAGTTGGGTTGCCACACTATACACACCACAAACACTGATCTTCAGCACTGGGCAAGATACGATAACGTCGGTAGCTCTGAGGGCCGAGTTATTGTCACTACTTAGCTGGTTTTGATTTTCTACTCTACCAAAAAAAACTTACCTCAATTATGTTCATATTAAATGCATTTATTTATAACAATTTACCTATGTAAAAATTTAAAATCTTAATAAGTCTAATGTAGCAAATGTACCTCCGGCCATTAGCATACTTTTTTTACGGGTTTCAAAAATTTTCTACATGTTGAATAATATTGCTTGAACAAGTGTCATTTTTTAGATGATTGGTTGCATTAATACTAGTATTGAATTTTGGAATGAAAGCAACCTATTCATCCAAAAAAAATACTAGTATTGAAATCCAGTCATTTTTTTAGGTAGAAATCCAATCACTTTTTTTTGAAGTAGAAATCCAGTCACTTAAACATCGATTTCAATGAGGTACACTAATACTAGTATTATATCTTAAGTTTTTAGCTCCAAATCATTAAATTCTAAAAAAAGAGGTGGAACAATAGTGTCGGTTTTAAACCATATTAGCGTGTCATTCCATAATTTATCACATTGGCCTTATTATTTAAGAAACACATACTTGTTTAGGGTATACCACACTTAAAAGTAATATTTAAATAAATAACATTTTTCATATTTATTAGGTCCTTTGTAATCGCAAATACATACTTGAATTTTTTCCAGATTCTTTTATTCCTCTGTTATCGCAAGTACGTATTTACAATGAAAATACTAGTTTAGGAAACAAGTTAAATACTAATATGTCTTGCACCAATCATTAATTTGAAGATTATTTGAAAAAGTTCAGACTTATTTGTTCTTAATTTAACAAAATACCGTTTCATAAAAAATAAAAGGCAATCAGCATTAATTACGATGAATTGTGGGGTAAAATTTAAGGTACTAATTATGGTGGGAGGGAGTAAATGTCTTATTTTAATAATATTTTCTCTTTACCATTAGATTTATTTTCATCAGATCTAAGGGCTCATATAACTTATGTCTAATAGGCATAAGGGTGACATCACTTTAATTTCCATCGCACTGAAAATTGAACTAAATAATTACACTATAATTCTCAGCGATTGAAAATTAAAACCCAATTTTCAAATCCAAATTACCCTAAAATACATGCATAATACATAACTATCAAGGACGATGCATGCCCCCCAACCCCCAAAACCATTAAGAAAACTCAAGTTTAAAGAATTGCATGAAAATGACGGAAGTTTGACTGCAAGTCAAAGCAGCATATTACATTTTCATTTAATTTGTTCATGCATGCTAACTAATAATCCCAATCGAATAACAACAAAACATGGAACATCAACAACACATACTATATAATTATCCAAATTAGTCGTGACAATTAATAAATATATCAATACAATTTCCTTGACCGTTTGACCCATCAATCTCATCCTATAATCACATAATGACAACCAGTTTCCCATCATGGCAAAACTATTTGGTCAACTGTCTATACCTTTCTTCTTGTCCCATAGCACTTGTTCCTGCTCTTGTTAGAAATTACGTGTCACTAGAACTCCACCATTATATGAATTTTATTCGTAATGACGCATTTTTTAACTATATCCAAAATCGTAAAATATGATACAGGAATGGTGTTACGCTTGCTGGGTGGCACGACGTCATCCAGTAATATTCATAACGACTAGTTAACGCTCACTAATTGTTATGGTCAATCTGGATGGCATCGCACCATTCGACCAGGTGTCGGCTAGTGCTCATATAAAAGATAGTCTCTTCCTTATTGTATGTTCACTCCTCCCTCTCAAACCTCAATTATCTCTCAATGACTATCTCGTAATAGTTTATATGATCCCCATGTGTGAATGCTGTTTCTTGGCAAAAGTGTATGCGATCTACCCAACTTAGTAAAATGCGCTCCGTTTCACAAGAGTCAAATCTCCTCCAAGTCCTTAGCTTCTCAGACAACCTGAAGTCGTTGCAGTTTTACATAATTAGGGGTTCCTACTTCCTAAGGCATTGTCATGATTTGCTTTGTAATGAAAACAACAAACTAAATATATGATGATGGATCAATCTAAACACCCAATTGAAAAATACAATACACCTTAGAAGAAAAAGCCATATTTAAAACACGTATTAAGAGATGGTCAACAAATTAGTAGAATAATTAATGAGTGTTAAAGACAAACGTGCAAGTAGACAATAGATAAAATAGAATACAATAATATTTTATGTAGTGAATGGTGATGTAATCACAATACATACATCCAACACCAAAAAGAAGCAAAGGAAGGGAGGAAGTAGGGAGGGAGGGAATCCTATAAAGCTTAGATAATGCGCAAAGTAAAAGACTTTCCTTCAATCTCAAGCTTCTACACACCCACACACACTCCCCTCTATGATAAATAAATAACTAGCTAATTAGCCAAGGAAGACTGTGGCTCTAACTACCATGCTCACACACTTTTCTTTTGAAAATCAGTTCATTAAAAACTGAAAGGAATACAAAATTTAGGGTTAAAACTCAAGGAAGAACCAAATAATGGAAAGGAAAATAATTAAACACACAAAGCCCAAGTTACAAACCCAGCCTAAAGATGAAAAATATAACCCTAAACTCATTAAATCCTAAAAATGAAGACATCAGCCGTCATCTTCTTCAACATCCTCGCTGGAGCCTCACCGGAGCTGCAAACACCGTCGTAAAACACTGAGAAGGAGAGCGAACAAAGATATCCACCATTGGCATTGATAGAGAAGTCCCTGCAACGATCTTAACAAATCCCACCCGGGTTCACTTAGGAAACCACAACATCTCCGAATCGTGGACGCAATGCACGAAGCAAGGAGGTAGGTGCAAGAGGAGAACGAGATGATGCACACCACAAAAGTGGCTCCCTTTGTAACCAAGAGTCACACCGGAAGCTGAAAACTCAGATCTGAAATATGAAACCTCATGCCCACAAGGGGGAAAACAAGGCAAACCGGATCGAAAATAAGAAAGCAAAGAAGGAGAGTGGGGGGCCTTGCTGCCGCCGGCCTCTGGCTGGGGCCTAGGACCGACGGCAGCCGGCAAGATGGCAAAAAGAAGGAAAAGAGTTAGAGAAAGGCGAGAGGTTTGAATTTCCCATGCTCACACACTTGTCCCTTATATGTATGTCAATTTTACAATCAATCTCCTCCACTTTCACATTCAACTAAGTCTTGAGAAAATATAAGTAAATTATTGGGTCACAATTAAAAACAATAGTGTATCAAAGTGGTCGTAAATCTCAATGATAATCCTTGTGTCACAGAACATATAGAGTTTATGTTATACACTAATTGTGTGTTTTAGACCTTCAACTAAGAATACTTCACTTATGACAATCTTATCACCAACTTCAATGGACCTGGTACCAATAATCTAATTGTAGCTATTATCTCCAAAGCATACTTTGGCTTTGTTTACCTGTTTGAGTTCATGAAAAAAGGTATTGTTTTATATGTCTTGTTGTGTGAACAATCACTATCCAGAACTGACAGTCTCCAAAGGAGGATTCAAAGATACCTAGTTTTTGGCTAGTTAGGATCGTATTTGTTCAAGGGTCTCCGAGTTAAGGGTACTCAATTGGGGAGATGGTTGTCGAAGAGTTTTGTGTGGTGTAGGTGCCACAAATGAAAAAACAAGCCAGGAAATAAAAGTCAACCATACACAAACAGTCAATCGGACTCAATAAGCAAAGAAGAGAGTGAAAACAATCTAAGACACTTCAAACAACACTAAAATGACCAAGGAGAGCAAAAGGAATGAGAATGGCAAGACAAAGACAAGTATCCTCATAAGGATCAAGACCAATCTATCAAGTATGTGAATCTAGGACGAACAAAACTCATCACTATGATTTGCAACCAATTAAACATAGTAAACACTGGTCCTATAATTTTATACCTATTTCTACATCTTACATTTTTCATGTATTAGTTTAACTTGATTTAGTCAAATTTGAGTCTACTTATTTTAATAATTTTTGTAATAATGATGTTTAAATTTGTTTACAACTCAAAGCACTTGTAACCCAAAATAACCCGCAACACAACATGAAAGTTTAGGATTAGGATCAATTTTCAAATATGACGACCTGTGATCTGAATGAACCGATTCAAAATAATCCACAACCCGTTATGACCCACCCAAATAAACCCGACCGATTTGCCCGTCCTACTAAAATTTAAAGGCTAGAAGAAGTAGAGGAAATTATCTTTTCTCCTTTTTATCGCCCACCACCTATTCTATTAGTGGACAGCCACGCCACGCAAAGATAAAAAGGCCTTCATCATCACTTCTAAAATTCCCCCCTTCTTCTTCCCATTCATTTCCCTCCCCTAACTTATCATCTCATCTGCACTATGAAAGTTCCACTTCCTGTTTCCTGCAAATCCACCCTCAATTCCGACCCTAATCCATCTCGCACCACCACCAACAACAACATCAACATCAACAACAACACTCTTTCCCTTGCTCCTGCTATCTGCTACGAGCCCACCTCAGTCCTCGAACTCGGCCGCACTCCTAGCCCTGTCACCAAACCTGTCTCTGCCCCTGACCCCATTGATTGGGATGATCACGTCTTGGAGAACTTCAATTGGGATTCCATCATGAGGGAATTGGATTTCCATGATCATAACAATCCTCCTTCTACTATTAAGTTCGATACACACCCGACAGTACTCGCTACCGCCGCTTCAGGTGATCATCACGTTTTCGGGTCTTCTCTACCCGGCCTCGATGTCCATACCCAGTTCGTCCATCATCCTGACTACGCCGACGTTTTCCTCAACTCAATTGCCGCACCTAATAACACTAACAACCAGGATTTCAGCTCCTTGGAGCTCTCCCACAGCTTCCACAATTTGAATTCCAATTCCAATTTGACCGGGTTTGATTCGGTACAGGAGTTGATTCGAGCTGCGGACTGCTTCGATTCGAACCAGTTCCAGCTCGCTCACGCGATATTGGAACGGCTCAATTCTCGTCTGCAGTCGCCGTCCGGGAAGCCCCTTCACCGTGCGGCGTTCTTTTTCAAGGAAGCTCTGCAGTCTCTGCTCACGGTTTCGACCCGACCTCCTGCTTACCTTTCGTCCTGGTCAGAAACCGTGGAAACGATTAGGGCTTACAGAGCCTTCTCCGGAATATCTCCGATCCCGATGTTCGCTCACTTCACCGCCAATCAAGCCTTGCTAGACTCCTTAGACGGACCTTCGTCGCCGTTAATCCACGTCGTCGATTTTGATATCGGGCTCGGCTGCCAGTACGCTTCCTTCATGCGGGAGCTAGCGGAGAGGGGATCCGTCTGTAAATTCGGAGCTCCGATTCTCCGGGTGACGGCGGTGGTTACCGAGGAATACGCAATCGAGACGAAGCTGATTAGGGAAAGTCTGAACCAATTCGCCGACGAGCTTAAATTGAGGTTCCAGATAGAGTTCGTGCTTCTCCGGACATTCGAAATGCTTTCATTTAAGTCGATTAAGTTCGTTGACGGAGAGAAGACGGCAGTTTTGTTGTCCCCTTCGATATTCCGGCGTTTGAGCCTAACGAGCGGGGTGACGGCGTTTGTTTCGGATCTACGGCGTGTGTCTCCGAGCGTGGTGGTTTTTGTGGACGGAGAAGCGTGGGGGGAGTCGGGAACGTCATCGTTCAGGAGGAATTTCGTGAACAACTTGGAATTCTATTCAATTATGTTTGAGTCCTTGGACGGAGGTGGGGCGGCGATGGGGGGCGGAGAATGGGTGAGGAAGATTGAGACGCTGCTAATGAGACCGAGGATTTTGGCGGCGGTGGAAGGATGCGGACGTGGGGCGGCGCTTCCGCCGTGGAAGGAGGTGTTCGCGGGGGCGGGAATGTGGCCGATTGGATGGAGCCAGTTCGCGGACTTTCAAGCGGAGACTCTGCTGGGGAAGGTTCAGTCGAGGGGGTTCTACGTGGCAAAACGGCAGGCTGAGTTGGTGCTTTGCTGGCACGATCGGCCATTGGTTGCCACATCAGCATGGAAGTGTTAGAACAGTAATTAATTAACAATATATATTATATATATTAGATGAATTAAAATTATTAATTATGTCAGAGTAGTAAGTAAGTAATGATTAGGTGGCTGGATGTTTTTGGTTTGGGGTTAAGAATGAATGGTTTGTGGGATTTTTAATAATTAAAAGATATCACGTAAAACCTATATATAGTTTAATCTGTTTACTACTTTGCTGAATGAGTGAGGGTGTTTGTGCAGAAAGAGTGTCGTGCCTTTTTATTTGTATCATTTACACCAGAATAATACTCAAGAAAAAAGGAGAGAAGATTTATAGTTCACACGATTGAATTTTTCTTTTCTTAGAGAGCATAATACCATTAAATTCATAGCCTAGGCATTTTTCATATCAACATTTGTTTTACCTCAATCTGTTCATTAATGACAATTTTCCAGAGTATCAGGTTTGAGGATATGATAAAAAGCTTCATTATGTTTTGCAATATCAATAGTGAGCTCCTTGCAGCACTAAGAATTGAAGACGTAGCTGGAACAAAACTCATTTTAATCGAAAATTTGACAAAAGAAAACACTTGCATAGAGTAAAGCAAATACACATTTGGAGTCTTTAACACTGACTGATTCGAGGATCAGGTCACTGTTGTGACCAGCTCTGATACTAATTGTTGTAGTCAATTCCCTCAAGTTCTTTGATTGTCATAGAGTTCTAAAGAGAGGAAACCCTAGAAGAATCTCACGATTTGCTCTTGAGGATTTATGAGGTGAATTTTAACTGCAAGATGGACTGAGTGAGCTTGTGATAATTAAATGATAAAGGACCATGAAAAAAGCCCAGTTCCGAATATAAACTACAATGTAGAGTTAGTCACGACGAGAAAACTAAAGACACAGACACTCAAGTTTTTTACAGGGTACCACCAATCTATTCTGCTTTGATATATAAATTCACGCTCAAAGGAATCCCTTCGAGATAGTTTCTTATTGAATGGATTACAAGAAAGGCATGATATATTTGATTAACAGTTTGTAAGATTACTCCCCACAAGTCACGATGGTAGCTCCCTACCAGCAGAGACTCTCAATTAAACTCACAGCGACTTGCAATCTCTTCGATTCAAGCTTATAAGTTCATCCAAACCATGTCCAAGTGATACTGTGATAGTTGCGCAAATGTCTAAACACTGACACCTTCTAATGTTGGGATGAAAACAACACAACTGGTCAGTAAAAAACAAGACTACTAATTTAAAAAGACGAGCCCAGATTAATAGATAGAAGAGCAAACACAACTGTTACTGGTAGTGAATGAAACACCTGCACATGCTTGCTGCAAACATGCTACTTAAGACTCTCAGACATCATCCAAGGTATTAACGACTAATGGAGCTGAATACGGATTAAACACAACAATATTGATTATTGAACCCTAACAAATTATCAATCAGCCTTCTGGAATCTCATACTAACTGGATTCAACAGACATACTGCCTTGGTACGCAAATACCCTTCAGCATGCTTCTCTCATCCAATCCAATCCGACTCAGACTCATTAGTTAGTTTAATAATAATATCACAACAATGGAGTCTTAGTTGTAGGTCTCCCCCATGAACTACTAAGTTTCCAGCTCAGTAACAGTCTCCCTATAAGGGGAAAAAATGCTAAAAATTAAAGCTATGACAAACTAAAAGGAGGAGGGAGGGGGTTAACAAGGTACAGATCAGTGAAGAGAATCATGGTCCTATCCTCAGTTTTGTTGCTAGTCAATACTTCTGTCACTTGTAAATTGACCAACTTGGCCATACTTACTATCTATCACAACTTTCCTTTCAACTATTCCCTTCATCAGCAGGGCAAGTCTCCTTGTTTTCGTCAAGTTGTTGTTCTACTGCTTCTGGCCCGTATGAGTCCTTCAATTTCTTCTGGAACAGACAACTAGCATGTTAGGAATTTGTATACTAATCTCCAGTGATGATGCATTCAGAAATATGAAAAATAGCACAAGGATACATACTTTTATGGAGTCGTTCTCAGCTTTTAGCTTCTCGCATTCCTCGGAAAGTTTCAGTAACTCATTTTTAAGACTCTGATTGTCATTGGTTAAGTTTTGTACCCTGTGTTGTAGCTCTTCGCATTCAGCCTAGCAAGAGCAAATTTTCAACTGTGAGCAAAATAAGCATGTCTCCTATTTTGATAGGCAAATCGCAACAATGGAACCAAGCATTCAACAAGGACTATCGCCATTTCAGAAATCATTACTTGGAACACAGACACTATTTTTGTAATAAAACTCATATTCAGCAACATGGGCCCAACACAAACTTACCTGCTTGCGTAATCGTGATCTTCTGGCTGACTCCCTGTTCGATTGCTTTCTCTTCTGTCTTTTCTGTTCCCTTTCATCCTGTGAAGAACATTACTGATATTTCAGACAACAAACCAAAACAAAACTGAAAGATGCATTTCCTAAAAAACAAAAGCAACCTTCTTTCCCATGCTTTCTTTTATCAATTTCAAACAAATAAAACTAACTGGTGTAGTGTAGTGAATGTTCTCTGTTGATTTTAATATGGGAACAGTTTATGTCTCAAGTTTCTCCCCTACGCTTCTGTAAGGATGACAGGAAAATGATTCTATGCCAGTTGTCATGCTCAAGATACGTAAATAAAACTGCAGGATTAGTACCTGAAGCCACGGTTCTGGCATGGCTCCAGGGACAGGAACAATGGCCGACGAGCCACCAGGGGGATTCGTCCTCATTTTTGCAGCTCCTGTAGCTGGAGAGGCATTCCATAATTCCATCCCAATATTAAGTTTGGTTCCAGGCAGAGACACAATAGGAACAGCACCTTGGGCACTGGCTGCAGCAGTGTTTGTGTGCATTGGCTTTGTTAAAAGATAAAGAAACTACAGACCTATTCTAGGAAACCAAATATGACCATTCAGATATGAATTTATACCATCTGCAAGCATCTGATTGAAGCTTCCCTTCTTCCTCGCATTATCATCCTAAGAGAGTGAACAGAAACATGGAAAACTGTCATAAAATTACTCTGTGGTTTATGCATTACAAAAGTGCAACTGTTCTTTACTCTGGAAATAAAATATAGTTCTTTAAAATCAGCAATAGAATATACCTGTTCATCGCTAGCATCTGACGAGCCATCACTACCACTTTCACCACTGTTTAATGAGTGTTTCGAATCAGCCACAGATTTTCAACAGATTTTAGAAAATACATGATTCAATTAAAATATTAACCTCTGGGAGCCGGCATCATTCCCTGAACCTGATTTTCCACTCTCTCCTGCTTTGTTCGCAGACGTCCTCTTGGACTTCTTGGCAGAAGATTGATCTTTTCCATTGGCCCCCTTTCCCTCCGTGTCCAAAGTTGGTGCTATAGAATTTGGTGTCTACAGAAGATGAGGTAACCAATCAAACTGATTTTTATTGCTAAATTAGAACAATAACAGTAACATGTGGGAAGGAATATGAAACCATAAACAAGAACGTAAATATAACAAAAAATATCAGGATAAATCATGTGGAAATTACCATGGCCATATTAGGATGAGGATATACACCCCCAGGAGGATACATAGCTGGGTATGGAACTGGAGTTCCATAATGTGGCACAAATGGATGCTAACAAGTTCCAAACAGAATCCACAATAAGATTATCACTTTAGCAAATCAAAACTAAGGCCATACATGAGTACTGTTGAAACATGCAATCAAAGACTTGTAGCATTTCAATGACAGATAAACTCACCTGGTGATATGCATAAGGATGGGGTGAAGCGACAGTGGAAGGATAAAAAGGTGGAGTGGCTCCAGCACCATAATAAACCTGAACACAGTAGTAACTGTTAGCATTTAAATCAAAATTTCCATGAAAATCCAGGACACAGTCTCGTTATTAAACCTGCCACTCGGGGTATACGGGTGCTGAAGGAATTTCCTGCAGAAGATCACCAAGTGGTCAGTGAATTTCACAAAGCAACTCGAATGGGATGGAAAATGGTGGTATGAAATTACCTGAGTAGAAGTAGCTACTGTTTTAGATGGCTTCGCAGGTGTGCTCTCTTCACCTGTTCCCATTTCAATAAGTATAGTAGAGCCCTAGCTTCAATACTTAGCGAGTGACCTCAAATTTATAGTAGTGTATTGAAAACACCTGCAAACAACATTCCAGACAACTCAACAAATCAGAAATCTCTTAGCAAAAAAAAAACAAATCAGAAATCTCATTTTCCTTCGTTTTTCTTCATTTTTTCTTGTAACATAGTAGATCTCAGCTTCCATACAACATATGTTATCTACTGCTAACCAGTGTACAAAGTTGAGACTAAACGGGAAACTAGCAGGGTCTAATTTTGATCAGAACAAAACCAGCATATATTACCCATGAAGCAACAATCAACCCTTGGAGCTTACTTGGTTTCTTATCTTTGTTTACCTTAGTTAATAGTTCCCTTTTCTATATGCAATCTCAGAAGTCTGCGGCAAGTCATTCCCATGGACAACCTTATTATATGGTCACAAACAACCAGTCTCCTGATTCAGGCGCAACTCAGATGGGAAGAGTAATGATTCTAGATTGTCATCTAGGTCAACTTAATATCTAGTTATTTTTATAGTTAATGAACACCATAAACTTGATTATGATATCCAAGGTTCAGAATAGCTCAGCATCGAAGGTGATCATCACAGGGCCTAATTACAATCATCCATCCTACTTGGCAATATTCCGGCCACGAAGAGTTCACAGGTTGTCTATGTTAAACAAATACAAGAATCTGAGTCATCATTTACAGTGATTTTTGGATAACTTGCATCAATTACTAAATCCAGATAGTAACAATCAACTATGATCATCTCTCTCTGAGGCTTACTAAGAGAATTTATGACAGCAAGACAGCCGTTACAATTATACACCTTAACTATTTTACTTCCTGAAAGGGTAAACAAAATCTGTTCCTGAGCAAACTCCAACATCTGGACACCTGAAACTGCTTGATTGGTCCTAAGCTAAGCGTAGCTGCGTCAGTTACCCAAAAACAGCACAATCAAACTACTCAAACCCAGCTGAGAAAAGTCCAAACATATAACAAAATAGAAGACAACAAGCAACAAGCAACAAGAAGTCAGACTTCCCTAATTCCGTGACATTGAAAGTAGAATCATAGATCCCAAAAGCGTGAACCAACAAAATCGGCCAAGAAGACTAAGCATGCATAAGAAGCAGAGAGGGGGAAATACAGAGAGAAAGAGAAGATCTGACCTGCTGTCATGGCGCGCCAGAGAAAGAGAGAAAAAGAGTGAGGTGATGCTTATTAATTTAAGACACCCACCCACCCAGAACAAAAAAAAAAAACCCTCCTCTTCGTCTCTTTCTAATTTTTGTTGCCTTCCAATAAGATCAACGGCTCAGAATCGAAGAAAGACAAAATCCCACAGAAAAAGAAGACGAAAATGCAGCCACGCAAACAATAAAACGCCAGAGACCCGATATTGAAACCGACTGAAAGCTCCGGATTTCCCCTCCCGGCGAGAAAAGAATCTGAAAGAAGAGAGAATTGGGGATGACGATGATGATGAGATGATGTGGTAGGGGCGGTGTCCAATCGGAGGAAAGAAGGATGACTGGTCAGTGGTGGTGGGGAGGTGAGATTAGCTGATTAGGGTTTTTATTATTTGCTTTTTTTTTTTTTTTTCCGATTTGGGAAAAGACACGTTCGAGGAAAGAGGTGTCCAGGTGTATAGGTATATGTGGATTAGGTATTCTATGAGCTGGCTCATCGTCGGCCTTGCCTTAGTGACTCATCAATAATCCATTCCCACCTTGCCATTGCCAGCCCATTTGGCTTCTTTTTTAGGCCCAGTCACCCTCTCATTGTCCTCTTCTCACTTTTGGATATTATTATTTTGTGTGATAATATCCAAAATCAATCCTCACAACATTGACAAACAAGATTAATAAAATAGCAAAACCGATTATCAATAAATAATTTGATCGTTTCTCCATTTTAATCAATCTTATATGTTGGTATGTTAGACGACTATATCATGATCTCTTTTCAGTTTTTGAAAAACACGATTAGAATTCAGAATCTTAACAAAATGATATCTAGATTTTGGTGGGACGATGTTGGTGATACGCAAAAAATGTATAATTACTTGAAAGAATTTGTGTGCGCCGAAGGAGGTAGAGGGTTTGGGGTTCTGTGATTTCGACATGTAATCAAGTCTTGCTTGTTAGACAAGCATGAACAATTATACAAGATTTAGCAACCTCTCATGTATCTAAAAGAAGGTATTACTTATTCATCGTGTTTTTAAGAGTAGTATCAGGAGTGAGGTTGACCTAGGGGTGGAGGACCATCATGCATAGTCGAGATTTATTTAGTTAAGAACTAAGATAGGAAGTGAGAGCTTATCCACTTATTGGCCCATTCTTAGATCCATGAACTCCAATCCCTCCAACTTTTATACCAATTTTGAACTTGTCTGGTTCGTTTTTGAATTATCTAGGGGTAGTAACATACTTAATTATTGATGGTAAAGAGTTTACAAAAAAAATATTAATGGTAAAATGGAATCTTAACCAATTAAATCAATCTTTAATCGAAGTCTATTAAACAAATCCAAACCATCCTCGTAGCAAAGAATATGGTGGAAGATATGTTGATGTGGTAGTTTCGCCAACAAGTATGAACTTGTTCCAGTACGAGCATGTTTTACCTATTGGTAAAGTCGTCTAAAAAATGTGTGTGTTTCCGGTTCATCCAAACAAATCAAATCAAAACGACAAGAAAGTAAACCCAAACAGCGATCAGCATGGACCACAGAAACCACAAGAAAGACCGACACAAGTCTGCCTAGGATCACAACTAGGTGAGACGAAACACAATAGTGGTAAGTATTCATCCCTGTCACGCGGGTGACCCAGGTTCGATCCTCGGCAACAGCGCCAAAATTTTATCACGGCCAAGGTGGTCAATCGCAAAGATACCTAACAAGCCAGGGTCGATTTCACGGGGTCCCTCGATCGAAGAGTACTCAGACAGGAGGAGAGCTAACAAAGAGTTTGTGTTGTGTAGGTGCCTCAAAGAGTCAAGGCAAAGTCAAAGTTCACTAGCATAACACAAAAGTCAACTTAGTGAGAAAAGTCAACATGGGCTCGAAGAGCATGAAAACAAGAGAACCATCAAGGCAAGCAATTCGAGCTAAGAAGACAAGGAAAGGAAATCAGAGGAGAGGTTTGGGTGGGTTGAGGTTCACCTAAGGGCCAAAAGTCTCCCAAAACATGAACATATTGTAAAAAACAAGCAAAATCACTCCCAGATACTCTCGTCCAATCACAAAACAGGACCTAAGGACCCTAATGAGCCCTTACTACTATGCGGGTTATAAGGAGGTTAAGCAATTGGCTCCACCATACGAACCCACTCTCGCACGCCAAGTGTTCGATGAAATTCCCAAGTGAAAAACACTCGAAGAGGACCTAATTCACATCCCTCCATCACGAGCTTCAATGAAATTAGGCAATCATGGGGTCCCACTCGCAGTCCTAACAAGCATCTACGCAAATTAGGACCAAATCCACCAAGCAACCATGGGCAAACACTTGTGTCTATTCTCACATTCTACACATTATACACATTTACACATGGTGTGGTTTGAAGTTGGGTTAAACCACAAGAATAGAAAAAAGGAAGTTACAAAGCTTGCATCCACCATCTAATCACATCATTGAATCCAAAGGAACACCCAAAAACCTAGAGGATTCCCCCAACCCAAACCCTAGATCTAGTGTGCCATGGAAAGAGCAAAAACAACTACAAATCTACACAAGAAAGTGAAGAAGAGAGACATCATTAGCTCTTAGATGGACTTGGAAGGGTGGAGATTGGTGTAGAGACTGTTGGAGATGGTGGAGAACCCTTTCCTTTGTAAAAAATCACCCAAGAAGCTCCCAAGGTCGAACCTTACATGGTTTAGGGATTTGGTTTGGTTTTTGATTGTTGTACGTTCTTGTGACGGGTAATTGAGTCTAGCCACAAGATGGCTAGGCGAGACAATGATAAGGGTAACTAACAGGCAATTCAAGTATCGATTCTGGCTAAGGACAGAGGCTGGGATAGAAGATAGTTGAGGATTACTGCTCTGTCACTCCATTTGTTGTCACTGAGACGCCACCACTGTCGGTCGAGACTCCTGCTTTCTTGGAGCATCAATTTTTGGTCACTGCCACCTCCGATCAAAGGCCGCTGAGCCTAACTCCTCTATTTCTCGCTCACTAGCGTCAAAACTCCTCTTCCAACTTCATTTCCGAATGCACGACATCGCCCGACGCCACTCTCTCTGTTCGTCGTTGCTGCCACCTATCCCTTCTCCCCTTCCCTCTCTCGCTCCCACGGACGGAGCATCCAGAATTAGTTGTTGCCTCCTCCTTTCCTTCCTCGTCGGTGAGTCCGAACGGTGGCTAACATTCCTTTCTTCTTCTTCTTTTTCTTGTGCCGTCGAAGAGGAAACCTCCCCTCCTTGGTCGGGTCGGGTCAATTGGTTCGACCAATTGTTTCGGCCGAACAACTTACAACTCGATTTCAACGATTGACTTAAAATTCCAGCTGATTAAACACTCACAAATTAATTATCTTTCAATTAATTTGCTAAAGCCGTTCCTGAAAATTAATCGATTAAAAAAACTGAGAATTTGCAGAACCAACTAGTTAACTGGAACTGGGTCATTATAGAGAGGTCAATAGGACCAATATAATAGCTCTGATACCATTTGCACACTCAGTCGTGTGTGTGAGGTTTGTATATATAAGAGTGATTGAGAATACAAAGTAGTTAATTGAGGATATACACAAATAAATAGTAAATATCCTTAGCAATTTTCTTTCCTACTTAGTAGTCAGAGTTGTAACGATTCTCAGATCCCAATTCTGTGATTTTTGTCCTAGGTCCAGTTGGGTGTTCGATTTCAGGCTTTGGAATAAGATTCGCGTTGCTGTCGTCGGTGCCCCACGATCGAGGTCATCGCCACCGATCGGCCATGGTGTTGTCGCTGCTCTGAATTGTTGGGGTTCTCTTGGATTCATCGCCGGAGCATACTGCCCAGGAGATGCTTCAGTTGGGTTTCGCTTTTTCTGGTTTGGTTGTGGTCAGTTTAATTGACCTGGTTTTCTGTTTGGTTTTGTAACAATTTTCTGTTGAACATTAATTTTCAAGGAGAGAGGGGAACGTGGGATTCATTAGAGAATTTTGCGGTTGGT
Organism: Linum lewisii; assembly: GCA_034768395.1. Taxonomy (NCBI): domain Eukaryota; kingdom Viridiplantae; phylum Streptophyta; class Magnoliopsida; order Malpighiales; family Linaceae; genus Linum; species Linum lewisii. Next base: position 50,843,232 of record CM068302.1, read on the forward strand.
ATTTATTTATTTATTTATTTTTATTTTAGGTTGTTAAGGATTTTCCTTACTTTATTTTCTAATTTGTTTTGTGCGTGGGGTTTTAAGGGTTTTTCGTGGTATTTTTTGTTTTCTTTGTAAATGCATTAAACAATTTAATATTATTTCCATCAATCTTTTTGTGTAGGAAATTATTGTATTGTCTTTTTTGTTCTTAATTTAGAGTTTGCGTTGATTTGACTTAAGTTTTATTGAAAGTTCTCGAATTTCTCGGATTCCGTATTTTGATGGTTCTCCTTAAGTGATTGTTGGTGTTAATATTTTCTCAGAATGATTTTGCAGTTTCCGTGAATAATGCTTTGTTTGTTTGTTTTAATTCCAACCCCCAACCCCCAACCCTTCTCCCCCCCCTCCCTTCTCCCTTAGTTTAGGCGTTTTTGGCTCTCTCTTCCGTGTGAGTGGTTGACCAAAAAAAAAATTATTCCCTACTTTGTTGGAGTGTTGATGAAGGAGAATCATCGTTATTAGGGATATTAATAAATAGTCAACAAGCCAAGTACTAGATAAATCAAACGCATAAAGTAACATAACTTGTAGAACACCCCTCTAACATGGGTACAACTTATGAAAGGTCATCATAAGTCATGAAATGCAAGAAAAAATCCCCGATGTTCATAAAATCCCCAAAGGGAAACAACAAATCTAGCTATCATCACATACCTAGATAGCACCATAAGTGCTATAAACCAAACAAACACTTATCGAGAAACACATAAAAGGTACAATGTCATGTTACTATAGGCTTAAACCTAACTGGTAGGATTTAGAAAACCACCAAATAAGACAGATGTGCCTTAGCATGAGTAATAAGCATGCTTAACACGAATAATTGGTCATACTAAAAAAGCAAAGCCTTTTCCGAATATTAGTAGCTAACAATCCACCATACTCATATACACTTATCCATGTAGTTCCACATTAATGAAAATCAATCAATTAAATGCACAAATAGTAGGGAGAAACCTCACAGTTATCTTGTGAGTTGGTGTTCTACTCCATTAACCCAACTCCTACTCTGAATGGGTGATTTTAATCTGATGAGTGCTTCATATCCCCTTTTTTAGAAAGAAACACAATCCATGAAGGGCCCTAACCCAAAAGACCGAGCAAACTAGTCAGAAACCCTTTTAGATTTGGAGTCATTTCATAGTAACTACTCTAAAATCTAACAATGAGAAGGTGTGTTGTAACGTCGGCCCCAAATCACCATGGTTGTACTCATGGTTAAACCGAGAATCAGTACTATGATTTAACTCAAAACATAAAATCAGAAATTGATAACATAAATTAATATAAAATGACATAATCTCAAATAAAAAGGGAGCTCCCAATTAATAAAACCAAATTCCACAATCATCACAATTACAACTCAAACATTAAATCTAGCCTTAACAACGACAATCTGGAAATCGGTTACCCACCCAAAATTCAGTCAAATTGGGTGGGGATTACCCGTTGACTGTGTAAAGTTGACGGGTATGGGCAAACCCGGTACCCAGTTAGAGCGGGTAACGTGTGGGGATGAGTTTCAAGGTATTTGCCCCATACCCAACCCGATGGGTACCCAATATGAAACAACGTTGCATTAGTCATAAAATATCATCTATGTTTAACGGACCAATCCCAATTCTCCTTCAATCATTCAGTTCTTCACTTCAACCCATCGATCGAGCAGTCTGTCGTTCCCTCTCGAACTATAATGCTCTAAAAATTGTAGCTCCATCTCAAAAATCTCTTTGCAATCCAGATGCAGAGAGATTTGGGGTTCACCCAATGGGTAGCGGGTTTACCCGATACCCATGTCGGGGTGGGGATGGTTTGGACTTTGTACCCATTTAATCTCAGCAGGCGGGTACGAGTAATACCCATTGATGCGCAAATTAATGCACACTAGTTTTACTCGATGGATTTCTTCAAAGAGATCGTTATTTCCCAAGGGTCTTTCTGTTTCTATTACTCAATGAATGTGGAATAAGCTATTCGGGTTTTTGTCATTTGGTTTTGTAAAAGGGTTTGAACTAATTAAACTAAGAAAGCAATTTAAATCAAGCAAAGCAAATAAACAAGTTGGGGTTTTGCAGAATGACTAAGGCGTTTGTCCAGACTCGAATCCGCTCTAGCTCGATCAAGACGGATGATGCAATGCAGTTTCAGTTTATCAGACTTGATGACTCGACACTTCCTTTGGTAATCTCTACTCCATGGTCAGGACGCAGAGAAACTATCCTATCAAATCCACAAGTTCCTATGATCAAGATAACTCGCAAATTGTCAAGAATGCACGAAGAACAATGAAATGCCACACATATGTGCAAAGAGATTAGTTTCACCGGCTCTATGGTCAAGACACCGGCAAATCCTATCGACTTCCTAAACTCTAGAATGATTCACGTCCATGGTCAGAACCGCGAAATCAAAGATGAAGCAAGAACCCTAAGATATCGTCAATCACAGGCTCGTAGAGCTTCAAATTAGGGTTAAGGAGAAATCGCATCAAATGTCTGAATAAACCTCAATTAACATAAACGGGTTAAAAACCCGACATCATCCATACAAAATCTAACTAGAGTTTCATCTAATCTGAACAAACCTAGAGAGTTTAGCTATTCATGGAAACAGAAGAAATCAAAGATACAAAAGAGAAGGAAACTAGAGAAGAAGACATCTTACTCCGAGAAAACCTAATCTTGATGACTCGATGAATCTCCCGAACAAATCCTAGCTTGATCCCACTCAGTCGTGTCTTCAAAGCTCCAAGATCTCCTCCCGAGAGCGTGTAGAATTTCTTTTTCCCTCTCTAAAAAGTCTAATATATACTCCCAAATTCGTGCACTACAAAAAAATGCTATTTGGCGTCGGTCATACACGCGTTTTAGCGTCGGTCATGACCGACGCCAAAATAAATAGCGTCGGTCGGCAAGATCGACGCCAGATACGGTGACGCTATAATTTAGCGTCGGTCGTTTGGTCAACCGACGCTAAAATAAAACACAACCGACGCTAAAATATGGTTTGACCCAGTGGGTGGCTGACCAACCCAATTTTTTCGTTTTTTGTTTTCATTTTAATTTTTCATTTATTATTTTCGTTTTTATTTTTATTTTTTTTTCTAATCTGGGTTTTTTCCAGATCTGGGTTTTTTCCCAGATCTCGTTTCATGGCTGCGTCGTCTGGTGCACGGCGGATGTGGGCGGTGGACGCGGACGGCGGATGTGAGAGGCGGACGGGGCTGGGGATGTGGCCGGTGGTCGGCTGTGTGGGAGGAGAGTTGACGGTACGTGAGAGGGGGAGAGAGTTTGAAGAGGAGGAGGAGGAGAGTTTGTTGAAGGAGGAGGAGAGTTTGAAGCAGGAGGAGAGTTTGGAGGAGGAGGAGGAGGAGGCTGGTGGGTTTGGAGGAGGAGGAGAGGAGAGGCTGGTGGAGGAGAGATTTGGAGGAGAGGAGGAGGAGGCTGGTGGGTTTGGAGGAGGAGGAGGCTGGGGGTTTGGAGGAGGAGGGGCTGGTGGCTGGAGGAGGAGGAGAGTTGGAGGAGAGGAGGCTGGTGGCTGGGGAGGAGGAGAGTTTTAGGAGAGAGAGGAGAGGATTGAGAGAGGTGAGAATTTGAGATTTGGGTTAAGATGAGAATTTAAATACTTACTTATTTTAGCGTCGGTCGACGACCGACGCTAAAACGCGTGTCAGCCGATCTAAATACACGCGTTTTAGCGTCGGTCAGTGACCGACGCTATTCTCTTTCTGCTGACCGACGCCAATTTACCAATCCGGTCAACCAAAAATCGAACCAAAACCGGATAATAGCGTCGGCTCTTAGGCCATTTTAGCGTCGGTCGGTCATCAACCGACGCTAAAACGCGAAGTCAACTTCTTAGCGTCGGTTGTTGACCGACCGACGCTAAATTCCTACGTTTCAACCTATGCTAAAAGGTGTTTTTTTGTAGTGGTGGTCCCCACTAGGAAGGCAATTATCCTTTATTAAAACTCTTTTCCTACTTGGAAAAGGTTTAATTTTCGGCCCAGGGTGTGTCAGGCAAACACATGGTGTCCAGAAGACACCATCAGCATGATTTTTTCATCAATTCAGCTCCCATTTGTCCCACTTGGTTCCTTCAATGATTCCCGCTTCGTCTGAACTCCGAATTGATCCCCGTTTGAAGTGTCGAGCTCGTGAAAAGGTTCTCCACAACGTGGTAACCTGAAATCTGAACAAAAATAACTCAAAACAACATCAAATGGCCCCAAAAGAGGGCCAACGGGGAATAAAACATATTTTTCATAAAAGTCATTCGAAAACATCACAATTCAGTGTCAAACAAGGGAAATGTCGCTCAAATGTGGCGAGATAAATGCGATAAATATAACGTCATCACCCATTTAATAAGTGAGTGGGTAGTGGATATGTGGTATCCGGACCCGTGGGTACCCATTGTCAAGCCTAATTAAATCATAAATAAATGTCCAATTTCCCAAATATCAGTTTTACTTAAAATAATAAAACGATCTCCAGTCCTTAGTCATAGCCTTCATTCTTCTGGCCATCAACTGGTGATGATTCGAGCTACGCTTAATTCTGCTGCCAATAATGAAAAGGGTGGACCGGTTTCCTAATGATACTGAGTGAACCCATGTGGCCCAACTATGCGCCGAACAACTCCTTAGGAGTTTCTCAACCCCTCAACAACTCAATTACAACCTGAGAGCATTGCTCAAGTATAACCAATTATTATCCCTAGTAATATTACCAGGTGATCAACCACAAGTCTCTAACACCCTATCATGCTCATCATCTCATCGTCAGCCACATCAGTAATTCTCACCAACATTATACAATTTAGCAATTCATACTTATCATTCCTAAGCAATCTAAGTTATCAAAAAGGTGATCATTCTCAATATCACCATCATCAACAATTCAATCACAACGTGACATCTCAATCACAACATCACACTTAATCACATCATCACCACTCAATTACATCATCCCAACTCAAACCACACACATCCATGTGTACACACAATCACACAACACATTCCATCACAATCAATTAGTTACTAAGTGCTTAATAAGTCGTCAAAGGAGTTGTTCCCACGCTACCTCGCCGGCCACAAACGTAGCCCTCTCATCTCTAGAAGGTGTGATACTAATCTGTCAGTCTGTCGGTAGGCACAACCACAATTCCACTGCCCTTTAGGAGACTAATATGTGAATTAAGTGTTTTTACCCCTGAGATATCAGGTTATGACATGATTCTAGAGGTGAAAAAGAATCCAACGATTCTAATCAAAGCTCAAATGAAGAAAATATTGTAACTACCCATTCCTGAGCATCGTTGGGACTTTTCGAATTTCTAAAACTCGAGTAAGGCTTTATGAAGTAGAGGAATTAAGTTATTATGTACCAAATGATATACAGATTTAACTGTTGGATTAATCATGGTTTGGATAATTAACTCCTTCTCAATTGGTTGATTAATTGAAATTATGTGAGACTATGCCTTTATTTAAGTTAGGTCTTTTAGCCCAAGGAAGTTACTAATTGGATTTAAATGACTCCGCCTGTCAGGTTAAATAACCAGGCTCCACCAACAATTTTAGCTAGCTTCCAGCTTTGGTCTCAACTTTTGACCCGCTTAGCCCAGTCGACCAACCCATTCGGGCATTAAAATGGTTATTGAACTTTGGCATTGAAGTGGTTGGGTGACAACTGAATCAACCCATTCGGGCCAAGGTCAGCCTTGTGTCTGGGCTCATTTGATTGAAAGGAAAAAGAGCAGCAGCTCCATACGGGAATCAGAAAAGGGAAAAGTGGGCTTGGGCCTTGTACTTCAACTGACATCAGCATCATCTTTAATGGGGACTGTTTGGGAGTTTTGGGTCATGGCTGAATTGGTCACTAATCTTTGTTAACCTGATAGATGATGACTTGGAAGCTTTCTGTTAACTTCCTAAAGCTCTGGACTGATTTTCTTAACGTAAATAGTTGAGTGACTGCCACTAAAATTCGGGGGAAAGTGCAGAGTGGTCACTCGAAGTTTCAAGAGGTTGAAAATCAGTGTTTCGGTCAAAACTCGCTCATGTGAACCCCAAACGAGACACCGTTAGAACCTGTGGAATCAGCTTAGAGAGGGCGCTCTTAGGTAGAATTCAGTGTCTACATAATAGGCTAAAGTGGACCCTACGTCGATAGGTTATGAATATCACGTGAGGAATTACAACTCGACATAAAATGTAAATTATAGGATTTGCATGAAAATGAGGTATATTGGAAATTGAGGTTAATGATTTGTGTTGATGTTGATTGCCAGAGGCTCGTCCGCAGAGATCACCAGAAGTTGGAAAAGTGGCAAAAACTGTTTAAAATTATATAGTAAAAGACATAACTATTATTCTAATATAAATCTTTTTTTTTTTTTTTTTAGAAAAACGAGTGCAGAGAACTCCTACTCATTCATTAGAATAGTTATGTATATACAAATCCTTATTATTCTATTATATAGTGAACGATATAACTATTATTCTATTATTCCAAATTGAATGAGCTAAATTGTTGGAATCTTTGAAAAAATCAGTGAAATGCAAAATATAGTAAAGGGAATCTTGTGGAGAAGAAAAGGAAAATATATATAGATTTGCTGGTTGGGGTTGGAATGTTGGATTGATTATCTGTACCATACCATATATTGAGGTTAAAATCTTAAAACAAAGATTAAAGTAGAGTGAGGAGGTGGCATCTAGCAAGGCATAATTCCAACCAAGATCCTTCCTTTATATATATATATATAGATATATAAAATACTTATTATTTCCATATGGGTAATGAGAAATCACTTTCACACGATATCAGGCCTATCCATTATGTCCTAGTTTGAGAGATTGGGTCTCCAATTTCCTGGGACGACAAAAGACGAAGATTAAGATTGGGAAGGTGATGTTCCTTTGTTTCCAATTCAGACACACAGAACATTGAACCTGTCTGTGTTTCTTTAATTATTCTCATCAAAAATACAACTCCTCCTTACTCCTTACTACCAAACTAAAACCTTTACTTCCTTCACCGTCTAACCATCTACCACTTGCCACGTGTTCCCCCCCTCTCACTCTCTCTTTAGACCTTTAACTCAACTCAATTTTGGATGCCTCCTTTTTCATTTTGATGAATGTTCTTCTTCATTGGTTCTTCCTTCACTATTAGTGGTTAATATTGTTGGGTCCAATGGCTTAAAATCCCATTAAATTAGAGCTAAATTGATATGATAGATTATGGGTTTAAGAGTTTATACCCGTTAAAAGCTAAAATGCGAGATGATAGAAAATGTAACAAGGATCTTATGAGACGTCTTGTTTAACAAATTATACGCTGAATTGTGAACATTTTTATCGATAACCCACCATCGTGACCTATAGACCCAATTGAGTCTTATCTACTATGTTGGATAGGGTTCAAATGCATTAAATAACGATTTGTATGTGTTACTAATTGTACTGTATGACAGCTTGTTTTATACAAATATCGTTGTTGAAAGTTTTAATCTCACAACTACTACTTCTCTACGCAGCTCTTAACTTTTTTTTCTATAATTATATTGTACTTTCATTTAGGTTTAAACTAGTTAAGAATCATAATGGTATATACCTAGACACTTATCCATACTAACAGATATATGTTGTAAAAATTTACCTTGGTTGCTAACTTGGGTAAGATAAATTATGATAAGAATTACATCCATAAAATAAAAGTAATGGATGTTGATGTTCTGTTAGCATGATAACATGCTTTGCAGAAATAAGGAAACAAACAGGAATTGTGTGTATTTATGAGATGCTTCGTTTAACCATATTAATCTGGAATATACAAATCATGCATGTGACATTATCTGTTCACTAAAATCTTTATTATAAATTAATATTATGAAAGAGATGAAACATTGTCCACAAGCTTCATATAGATTAGTAGACAGATGTAATTAAAAGTCATGTAATTGATTGGCTAAACATTTAATTAAACAGTAGAATTAGAATCACACAAAGCCCAAGAAATATTTACATTGATTAGGAAAGAGGCAGACTAATATCAGTACATCATGATCATCATCACTTGGTTGGTAGGCTAGCTAGCTATATCCACAACATAATCCTAGAAAATATTAATTAATAATAATCTTGTTAATTAATCCTTCTTGTATACTAATTTACATATACATCCATTCCATTCCATTAACAACGTAAGCACTCTGGGGAGCCATGTTATAGAACACATCATCATACTCTTCAACAACTCCAAACCCTCCAAGAAACTGCTGCTGATCCATAGCTTCCATTGTTGTTAAGGAAGAAGTGGGGCTGTTGCTGGAAGCCACGTCAGCACGCTCCATCAGAGACATCCGTTGAATCTCTTTCTCGGCTTCCGATAGCTGTTCTTTCAGCTGCAAAACCTGACAAAAATTAACGAATCATCAGCTTTTTAATTTTGTGTATTAAAATTAAGGTGGAGTTGGGCCTGGTGAAAAGGCCCAGCCCAAATTGAAGAGACCGTGTTTAAGTTTAACCTTAAAAAATAAAAATAAAAAAGGTAATGAAATGACAAGAAGAAAAAAAGACAAGAGTAAATTGTACGGAAGGATGACAGTAGGCATCATTCATGTGTACATGTGTTTGTAGTGGATTGTCAGCCGAAAATATCAACCGCAATTTCAGTTCTAGCCGTTGATATTTTTATGACTTATAATAATAATAATAATAACTAGTGTCCTTTCACTTCACTGTTTGTATTGTGATTTTGTGATTGGGAACCTTTTAAAACCACAGTAAACTAAAAAGTTAAAAACAGTCAGTCCATTTGGGTCTTAAATCTTAATCAAGGAACAACTAACTAAGCAATTAAAGTGGGCATGCACGTTCCAAGATAATAATTAACTAGATAATTAAACAAAAAAAAAGGGTAATTAAATAAAATGAAATGGGTAAGTCTAGAATTGTAACCTGAGATTCAAGGCGGCATTTCTCGAGGGTAATAAGGTAATGGGATGACTTAAGCTTGGAGTATTCTTCCTCAAGCTTTTTGGTCTTCCAACGAGCACGTCTGTTCTGGAACCAAACAGCAACCTGTCGAGGGTCAAGACCAAGCTCAGCAGCTAGTCTGTCTTTGCGCTCTGACTCCAATTTGTGCTCATTCCCGAAGTTGAGTTCAAGCATAGTAACTTGCTCATCGGTCAGCTTCCTCTTCTTAAGTAATGAGCCTTCTCCTCCAGCTGACTCTCTCTTCTTCCTTCTTCTCCTTCTTCCACTTTGTTGTTGAGGAGGAGGATTGGGAGGAGAGATGAGTTGTGGTGGGTAAACAACGGTGGCGGCGGCTGAGTAGAGTGCCGGCGGATTAGAGATGAGCATGTGATGATGATCATCCATGTGTATTTTTTTTTGTAATGTAGTAGTGAATTGGGAGAAGAAGAAAGTGTTTGGTTTAGTTGTAAGGGAACATGGATTGATGAATGGATAGATGAGGCCCGAGGGGAGTGAAGAGTGAAAGGGAGATATAATGCTTTTTTATAGACAGTAGTGAGAGAGGGTTTGGGTTTGGGTTTGGGTTTGGGGTTTGGGTTTGATTATTAGCATGTGAAGTGTGAAGACTTCTTTTCTTAATTGCTAATTGCTATAATAATACTATACTACCTTTTCTTTTTTTCTTCATCTTAGAACAAACCAAAGTGGTAGACTTATTCACCACTTGGTTACCCGGCAACCTTTACAAATATATAATTGCTTACTTACTTATATTATATATTAGAGCCACAAAACACGATTACATCGAACCCCAAACCAAAAATCATCGAAACAAAACAAAACCTAGATAATCATTACTCATGCAAACTATACAATTGAATGTCATCCCAAAAAAAACTCTGATCCCAAAACCAAAGATCAAACCTATACTACCCAAAAAACCATACAAAATGCTACTGAAAAGCAGCACCCGCAAAACAGGCCAAATTCAGCCATAGTCAGGGTTAAAAGACCATAAAGCCAGCCATCTTCGGAACTCAATATTTTCATCATATTGAATCTGTACATGTAACTTTTTTATGACATGTCCATCTAGTAAATTTCATCACATTTTGAGTTTAAACCCAATACAAAAATTACCCTACACAAAAACTCAGTATCAGTATTAAATTTCCGATAATGAGTATAACTGTAGAGCATGTTTTCAAAGTGGCATGACAATGAATGGTTCAACCAATTCGATCATACATTCACACAATCAAATTGGCATAATATAATTGTAGTCAAAATTTTGATTCAAGCATGCATGATGTAACTATGAATATTGAACTATATACAATTAAGTATGGTATAATTTTTAGAATTGTATTAAATTGCGAAAAGGTACTTAGTCCCCTCTACTTTGCCAAGTTAACAAACAACACTCTATAATATGAAATGATCGATTTACCCTTTCCTACTACAGCCAACCTAACAATCAATCCCTTCCATCCAAATTTCCGTCCAAGATTTTTGTTAAGTAATAACTCAGCAATATGACTCATCCATAACATACCATGTCACATCGTCGACTTTCATTAGTAAGAATAAGGGGGGTAATTGGCCTGAAGTAAATTGGGGTCAAAATGTAATAATACCACTGATTGATTAACGAGTAAGATATATATTAAATAAATGAGATGATTGTGTGTTGGGTTACGTTGCTATCAACTTCTTTTTTTCTTTATATTTTGTCTTCTTTTCTCATTTTAGTAAATTAGTGCAACTAATGATATTTATATTGGTTCACATATAGCATAAAGTAGTATTACTGGACTGATTAATTAGTAGTAACTAGAAGTCAAACAAGATATGGATCACATTATCAGATGTAACAACCATTTATCTATTCATGTCTCCCACTTCTCCTCTTAATTTTATCCACAACTCTTCTAATGTACAATAAGTTTTTTTTTTTCAAGCTACAAATATATATGTTTGCTAAAAATTTGATAAGAATGAATAGGTTTAAATTTTCAAAATTATCTATGTAACTTAATCATTATCATAATATTAGTGCAATAGAACAGATTTAATTTTGGATGCATAAATTATAATCTTTCTCAGTAATTTCCACATGATTATTCCATTTTTATGTCATTATATAATTATTTTACATTTTTTTTGTTGTGAATAATTTCAGATAAGTGAATTAAATATCTTATGAATAAAATAATTAATATATTTATGTTAACATATAATATCTTAACCTAAATCATTTATAAAGAAGATAAATTCAAATATATATAACTAATAAATTTATTAATATACTTAATTTTTTTAAACATACATGATATACATAATTTATAATCAATTTTTAGTAGCCATTCGTTTCTATATATATACTTATTTAATCTATACATGAAATAAAATAAATATGATATTCATTGGAATCATTAAAAAAAAAAGATATTCAATGGAAAATAATGAATAAGATATTAAAAAAATAACTAATCTATATATAATTAAATCAAATGATAATAATAAGAATAAATAAAGATTAAAACACACTAAGAAAAATTCATCGTAAAAAATTATTTTTAGAGGTGTCGGTGATGCAGAACTCGTTGTAATTAATTTATGAATTACTTAAGTCAAATATGATCCAAGTTTGAATTCCGTTGAATTTGGGGCATTGATCAATAAGTTGATTCACTCTGCCCATAAAAGTATGAAAAATTTTAAAGACGAAATGATAATTTACCAAGTTAATATACAATTTTCTGTACTCAATTTTGGCCCCTCATATCATAACCACTTCAATAAGTTCTTCTGTTAGTTTTTCGTTAACATATCATGTTGATTGGATTTGATTACCAGAAATAATTTTAATAGATTAGAGACAAGCTAGACTCTTACATGTATTTAACCACACTTAGTTACCCATTCACATCTATTAAAACGTGTCATTTGATCATCTCAATTGACGCGACGATATATGTATTGTTAATGTACATGAATGAAATTTTATGATTCACAATGATTATTATAATTTATTTTAGTTTTAGAAGATTTAGCATTGGAGACATATACTAAATCTTCACTTTTAAAAAGAAGTATACAAATCTTAACCAAATGAGTGCTTAAATAACATTAACTTATTGTATACAAATGGGAAATTGTGGTGTGTAGTTAGTAGGGTGTAGCTTTGTAGCTAGGTATTCTTTGTTGAGAAATAACCGGATAAATTGCCTCGGGCTTAATATCTATATTAATCATTGAAGATTTGTAACATAGTGATGATAATATTACTAATTGTTATTGAATTATTGAATTTGTAACAATATGATCATTTCGTCAAAATTTTTTCCAAATTCTTTATTAAATGTTTATATCACATATTACCACGTCACCCAATCTACCCTAGACTCAACTAACCAATTCAACCTAACCTAACCCAATCTAAACCAACGAAACCAAAAATCTAATAACTCATTCTAACCGAACTTTTTTTTTCTTCCCATCTTCCTCACTTGGTCATTTCACTAAAATAAATAAAAAAATTAACTATTAACCTAAATAAATACGTTTCAAAACTATTGATTTTTATAGATAAAATCGCCCCAGGCCTAGGCGATATCGCCCAAGGCCCAGGCGATATCGCCCCAACACCAAGGATTGTCACTCGTGACTTTAAAACGGGTCCGTGATTAGATTCGGTTGAGTCACGGGTGTGAAAATAGCCAAGGATTAGGCGATATCGCCTAGGGCATGGGCGATATCGCCTAATGCATAGGCGATATCGCCTACATCTCGGAGCATTAACCACCCTATAAATCCTTGTTAGTTTCGGGGGTTAGTCACCAAATCGAAAGAAATAACATTCTAAAATGGCCGACTACACTTTGTCACGAGAATTCCGAATCCAAGTTTTCTGGGGGGGCCGTATCGTCCAGGATTGGATCGGCTTATCCTACGAAGGGGGAAATAATGTCCGTCTGAAGATGACCAAGCGAGCGACCTATGATAGTGTGGTTACCGTGTTTCGGCGGAAAATGGGTCTTGGAGCGGATCAGATAATCCAGTCATTTGTCTGGAGAATGCCGATATACAGTTCTGAGGGAAATCTGTCGCATTTCGTTTCTAGGCCGATATCGGACGACAACGGCGTACAAGTCATATACGACTTAGTTCGCGTCAACCCATTTTTCGAAGTTGCCGAGTTGTACGCCTTGATGGAAGATGAGCCGTCTCAGTTCTCCGATTTCTCGGGGGTCATTCCAAATCAGATGGCAGAGCAGAGCCAAACGTATGATGGGGAATACATGGCGACCAGTCATATCGGTCCGGAGGAGGAGGAGGTTGACCAAGAGGGGTTGGCGCGAGATGAATATGTCAGCACTGACGATTCTGGAGATGAAAGGAGCCATTGCTCGGCGGACGAAGGGAATCCAAACGTCGACGATGACATTGGCCAAACCGACGAGGAAGATGACGATGAAGAAGGGGGAGCCACAGCAAATATCGTGGAAGTTTATGTGCCACTGGAACATGCCACGAGCGAGGGTGACGACTGTGACGACATTATGACAATCTCCAACACCTACTCCATGGACAGGCGCTTCCAGATCCCAGCGAAGGCGTACTGGTCGGTGGAGATGAAATTCTTCTTGGGTCAGACATTCTCTACCAAAGGTCAACTGGTGTCCCTAACGAAGAGCCAAGCAGTCATCCGCAACTATAAGTACAGGGTAATCACTTCCAACCCGAAGGAATGGGCCATCAAGTGCATCGACCCGACGTGTCCTTGGAGGATGCGTTCTACACTTAGCAACAGATATGGATTCTGGATAATACGACAACTCAACAACGGCCACAGTTGTGACCGGTCAACGATACTAGGGCCCCACCCACAGCTCGATGTCACACTGATCTCAGATGCAATCATGCACATTGTGCACAGATAGCCGGGGTTGAAGGTTGAGACAGTTATTGATTGCATTCTGGAGAAGTACCACCGCAATATATCGTACCGGAATGCGTGGTTTGGCAAGCAACGTGCTGTCGAGAAGCTGTACGGTGACTGGGTGGCATCATACAACAACATTGAGACAATCCTGAATGCTATTCATCTCACAAACCCCAGGACACGGTACGAGATCATAACCCACCCGACGGGTAACTGTAGGATGTTCAAGAGTGTGTTTTGGGCGTTTGGGCCATGCATAGAAGCCTTCAAGCACTGCTCTGGGGTCATGATCATTGACGGCACATTCCTCACGGGCAAGTACAAGCAAGTGTTGTTGATGGCTAGTACATTCGATGGGCAACATCGGATTGTTCAATTGGCGTACGCCATAGTTGACAAAGAGGATTCCGATAATTGGAAGTGGTTCATGGAGAATCTACAGAGACATGTGACCAATCGGGCCAACATCACAATCATCAGTGATCGACACAAGGGGATAGCAGCGGCAATGCGCAACATTGATCGAGGGTGGGTATGGAGGTGGTGTCTACGCCATTACGTACGCAACTTCAACAAGAAACACCACAACCAAACTTTAAAATCTCGCCTTTGGAACTTAGGTATTTGTCAACTTGGTTACGGTGTATATTTGAACTTAACTAATACAATATTGTCATACAAACTGGATATTCATAGAAGTCTTCATCGCTACCCGCAGGAATAGAAGAGAATGTGCAGAAGTTTGAGGCAAAGAAGGCAGAATGGTTGGCGATCCATGATGAACAAAACGTACGGGAGCCAAAATGGGTGAATGAGAACTACCCTTATGGAGCTTGGCCTATGACAACACTGAGGGAGGCGGTGCTCGGTGGGGAACAATGACGACCAACGCGCAAGAATGCGTGAACGGAGTACTTAAGGGCGTGCGACGTTTGCCCATGTCTTCTGTGATCGAGCACACATTCCACCGTATGGTCAAGTATTGGCATAGGCGCCGTGGGGAATACCAGGGAATGTTGGCAGAAGGGAACGCGTATACGAAGTACTGTCAGAAATTAACCAAAGAATCTACGTCAAGTTTCGTCAGACACTACGTGCTGCCGTACGATGCGGCTAACGGGGTTTACGAGGTTAAGTCTGGTCCAAACAATCAGAACCGTAGCGGTAATAATAGCTACGTTGTTCGGTTTGATAGGCAGTCGAATCGTAAGGGGACTTGCACATGCGGGAAGTTCCAGGGGTACAAGGTACCGTGCTCCCATGCTGTAGCTTGTTGCACATTTGCTGGTGCTAACTGGCAAACCTACGTCAGCCCCTTCTATCTGGTATCCAAGACCCAGCTAGTGTATGCTCAGTCATTCCAACCAATACTGGGTCCTAAAGACTGGATCCCACACACGGGCCTACCAGTGATCCCGCAACCTCATCTTCTTCGTGGACAGGGTCGTCCACGACACTCTTGAATCAGAAACGAGATGGATTGACGTGAGGAGGGTCGCCCGAGTAAGTGCAGGACATGCGGTCGCGTGGGTCATAATGCAAGGACATGTGGAAGGAGACGGGACAGTGCTGGGGCATCTTCTAGTAATCAAGCGTGAAATAAAATAGTGTATCTGTAACGTTTTATCTCGGTTCGTTTAATAAAAAAATATTTTCAATTTCACCATTGTTTTTAATTTGAGTTTACATATTCCAAGGCAGTGCAAACACTGGCCGTCACTCTAGGCATAGGCGATGTCGCCTGTGACATGGGCGAGATCGCCTGGGTCACGGGCGATATCACCTGTGCCACAACAGGGGGCAGTATGCATCATAAAACCCTCCTATCACCATACTCCAAACACACACCACTACTTTCATTTTTCGAATTCAGTTTCCATCCACCGCGGTCACACTATGGTGTTCACACATGGGGAAAGAAGTAGAGCTCGCGATAAAGGTAAAAAAAACATGCCTTGTTTCCCCGTCTACTTCACGTTTTGCACTAATTACAATTGCTATTGTCGTGTAGTTTCAGAAGTTGATCGTATAATGTACAAGATGAAGAAACCTCAGGAAGACCTGTTCGAGTATGAGCTAAGTGAGGTGAATTGCTGGTGTGATTTGAGGGCAACAAGATCCATTCAACTGAAGGATCTCGAACCCTATTTTGGGTGTCCGCTTGAGAGGGAGGTATAAAGACTGGAATGATTTTCTTAATTTGTCACCTATCCCATTAATATTTCCTAACCCGCATGTTTCGTTGCCATTTTTTAAAGAACAAGGGTTGTGGTTATTTCGAAACATTGGTGGTTCGGGAGGCTGTGGACAAGATCAGAAGGGAGAAAGACAATATAATTCGGGCGAAGGACAAAGAACTTGATCGAGCTAAGAGGGAGAACCAAAGGGTCGTTAGGGAGAAGGACGAGATGATTCAACAACTGAACCAGAAAATCAAAGAACAACAAGAGCTTATGAATTTCATTATGAGAAACCCTCAGACCTGAACCGTGTTGGAACTGTTGTTTATGTAATTTTCGTAGTGAAGTTTGTTATAATAAAATGTGGCGCAGTAGTGTTCCATCCACATATAGATCGAAATGGTTGAATTTCATTGCAAAAACATTAACAGCGAAAATGACATGAAAGTGCAAATCAGTAAAATCGATCACCATAGTACGACAAATAAATACTACAACAGCCGAAACAAGTACAATCGATCACCATAGTACGACAAATAAAAACAGTAAACCATAACATAAATCCACAAATGAAAAACTGAAAATGTGAGTGTCAATGCCTTCTACCCCTCTGGCGTCTCTGTCGCTGCTCGTCCGTGTAGCAATCCGGTGGACGCAATGTAGTCCGATCACATAACATGTGAGTGTACGGTGGTGTCTGGGTGGACTGCGGTACGAAATCAGGTCGATGGGCCCAATCCTCGAACCCACTGTCCTCCGAGAAACCCTGGGAGCCGACCGGATGGCTCAGACCAACGTGCTGGCTGGTGGGCCCATACGGCTGGCTACTCGACGCACCTGGGTGTCCTGCATGCTGGTAATGAGGCGCCGTCGTCTGGTACTGAGGTGCCGTCGGCTGGTACTGAGGCGTCGTAGCCTGGTACTGAGGAGGGTCATCGAAACTGTAAGTCCGCCCGTCAGCGAAATCCTCGTTCCACACATAGTAGGGTGGAGGTGCGTATCCCACATCATGGTGCGCGAGACCGCCGTAATCGACAGCATCCAACCCTGTACTGTGACCTCTCTGTGGGATGGGATAGCCATCATAGGGAGGGTATGTCAGCAGGCGTGATGCTGCACGTGGGCGGTGTGGTCCTCGATCGGGAAGGCGCTCATATGCTCCACTCATAGCCAATCCAGATCGGAGCACATGACTCATGTGAAAATCACTCGTACCACTCAAAATGGTAGCCTGCTCCAACGAGGCGATCTGAAAGGTAAAACAAAAAGAAAAGTTAGTGTACCCTAAGGGAATACTAAATTGGCTACAGTTACTCAAGTAGGTGGCCACTAACCATCCCCTGAAACTGTGCACCATCGTGTGATATGGCCAGGCGTGTCCGTCTCCTGTACCACTCGTCGTACTCATCATGGAAGTGGTGGCTCAATGGATCTGCTCTCACCTCGCCCTCGGCAATGTGCTGATCCCGCTCCTCCCAGAGACGTAAGTAATGTAGGTACCTAGCACCCCAATCATGTACTGGTGCTCTGAAGTCTAGTCCCAGCAACTCCTCGACGCGAGCAGCAGGCTCGTCGTCCTGTGGGATACGCTGACCATGTCCGAACTGACGCATGCAACGATCAGGATGGTGCCATGAGACACAGTCTATGTACAGCATGGGGCAAACAGCTCGCCAGAACACATCGGCCTTCAACTGATAGTCCTCCTCTCGAAAGGCGTACGGCATCCACTGGAGAATTAATAAAATATGTTGTAAGGAAGAATTAAGAAAATCAGAGAGAGTATGTACATGAGGTTAAGATTCCTAACCACGAACTCCGTGTTCCGATCAAGTGCGTAGCGTATTTCCTCCAGCTTCATAGCCACGCGATGCTGGTGGCGCCGGATGACAGACATCCAGCGCACACCACGAGGAACGGTGTCAGCATCTGGTGGGTCACCACCTGCTACGTAGCGCTCGGCTATGATCGGGAATCTCTCCAAGGCCCAGAGCTGGACCAGCAAGGTGAAGCCTCCCAAGTCACCTGTACCCCTCTGACTCCCAGCCGTGAAGAAGGCCGCCCTCCCCATGGCCTTATACAGCCATGCTAGTACCGCACTACCCCAACTGAACGTGGATGCAACCGCAGAGTCCCCAATAAGCCGGAGTAGATGAACCGGTATCAAGTCTCCAGTCCGGTCAGCTAGTAGAATGGCGCCAAGAAGAACCCAAGTGTAGGCTCGTGCATAGCGGAGAACAACATCTGCTGGAGCTCCAGCCGGTAGACGATCAAACATTCCCTTCACCCACGATATCTTCACTGACTGTCCCGTACAACTCCCAGCTGGGGGTTGGGCACCCAACAACTCCTCACATATGACACCCGGATCACGTCTGTCCACCGCTATGGTAACAGGAACTCCATCGATAGGAAGACCCGTAAGTACCTCAACATCCTCCAAAGTGATCGTCGCCTCGCCCGGTATCAGGTGGAATGTGTTAGTCTCTGGCCGCCACCTCTCAATCAATGCTGTGACGAGCTCCTTACACGGTGTGAAACCGAGTAAACGAACAACAGGGAGGAGTCGACACTCTCGCAAGAATGCCTCGTACTCTGAACTCCACTCTAAGCAAGAACTACGCTGTCGCAACTTCAGCGCCTTGCACGCATGTGGGTCACGCCACACTAAAGTAGCCCTATGCTTGTTCTCCCCCACAATAGAGAACAATCACCAGGTTGAGGCTTAACGCCCTCAGGAGTCTGATCAACCAACGGTTCATCCCATCCATAGTTTGACATCTATTGTATAGTAAATTGTTAGGAAAACTATTTTATACTAATTCTCTTTCTCAAAAGTATACTAGTTCTCTAACCTCAAAATTATACTAATTGTCTAACCTCAATATTATACTAATTGTCTAACCTCAATATTATACTAATTCGCTAACCTCAACATCATACTAATTCTCTAAGCTATCCATAAATAATGACATGGTTCACAATGACATAAGAACAATAAATAATATATGTACTACGTACCTTGTGTAATGGTGCGAGAAAAGGTCCTCTCTGTTTTATAAAAAATCCTACAACGTCAATATGACAGTGTTAATAAATCACTTTGGAAAAAATTATCTAACCTAAAACCCTAAACTAATTATCTAACCTAAAACCCTAAACTAATTATCTAACCTAAAACCCTAAACTAATTATCTAACCTAAAACCCTAAACTAATTCTCTAACCTAAAACCCTAAACTAATTCTCTAACCTAAAACCTACTAAATAATGTAATTTAAAAAAAAAGGGAGAAAGGAGACTTACCTTTGCCTTAGGGGTTAAAGAGTGGTGTGGGGGAATGGTGGGGTTGAAAATGGGGTATTTATAGGGGATGGGCGAGTTTGCCCGGTGTCTACCCCTCGGGCGAGATCGCCTGTAGCCCGGGCGATATCGTCTATGTCTGGGGCGACATCGCCTGTGGCTGGGGCGAGATCGCCATGTGTCCATCCAGACAGTATTTACTCGGTTGGTTGGGCAGTTTAGAATCGGTTTGATCAGAAATCCTTGGTGCTGGGGCGATATCGCCTGTGCCTTGGGCGATATCGCCTAGGCCTAGGGCGATTTTATTTATAAAAATCAATAGTTTTGAACCATATTTATTTAAGTTAATAGTTAATTTTTTTTAATTATTTTAGTGAAAAGGCCTCACTTCCTCTTCCTCTATCAGATCTAGGATCTTAAAATGATTTTTAAAAAATCATTCTCTCACGCACTTCACATGAACAATATACTAAGGTAGATGAAATCAGTCACTCAACTCCAAAATTTAGCATGGGTAAACATCTTGGGTTTGATTTGGTTAGAGAAAGTTGAATTGGTTAGTTGGATTGAGTTTAGGGTGTATTGGGTTACGTGACAATATATGACGTAATTTTTTTTGTTGAGTTGGCTTGATGATATCTGCACTTAATAAATATTTTGAATGAAAATTTGACGAGATAATCATATTATTACAAATCCAATAAGTTAATAACAGCTAGTAAAAATTTAATAGCTAACTATTAAGTAACCTACTAGGTTACCAATCCTATACGTTATTAACAAAAACAGAAGACATTAAGCCCTATGCCTCATAATATAGTGGGATAAGTGAAGGCTGAATAATCATGTATTGCCAAGTAGCAAAACCGTAGGGTTAATTGGGATCCCAAACCAACTTTTTTTAAAATAAAAATAAGACGACTTATCCAGTAAAAAAATTTATATATATTAAGAAAGAGCCACGCGGGCAGATTAGTTAGTGTAAGAAAAATATGTTATGTTATGTTATGCCTCTGAAATTGGGCACGCAAACGACCATTGTTGTCCAATTGGGTGGCACCTTCTAGCACTTCTCTTCTTTCGAAAAGCTAGGAGGACACATATATATAATATATATTACATTAAATTAAATTTGTAGTAAAGAGGAGACCTCCAGCAAGTTTATTTATATTATTATAAGAAGGAAAAGAGCTACGAATAAAGCCATAAACTAGCCCACCACCACATGAATCACACACAGGCTCTCCTTTCCCTCCTAAAAGCAATATCTTTTGGTTAACTTATTATAATTTAATATGCTTAGAGTAATTACAACTTAGTTTAGTAGATAGGCCCCTCCCCATGCGTGGCTCGAGATGGGTGAAATTGTATATGATTTCCCCACTTACTTAGCCTACTACTTCATTGTTACCTACTTGTTTCTTCTTTGCTACACAAGTAATGATAAAGAGATTATGGAAAATTGATGGAAGTGAGTATGATCCTCCAAAGACAATGAAGGTCATTGGAGGATCAGACTCACTAGCGACGACAACGGTCTTTGGACCATGACGAAACTGAACTCAGCACACCTGTGTGTGGTAGCCTCCACAATATGAGTTCGAAACAGCTTCACGTCCGGATCAATCTTCTACAATCTGAGACCGCGAGTCCAGGGGCGGAACCGGGATTAAAAGATGTACTGAGTCGAATTCGGAACAAATTTTGAGCGAATTTTACTTATATTAAAAGAAGATATATTGCGGTAGATATATATTTTATTTTTAGTATGCGATGTTACTTGCCACTGATTCATTGCAACTAATATCTTTTCTAAACTTTATTAATATTCCTCTTGATCAAATGAAAATGTGCCACCGGCGAAATATTTTTTTATTTGGATGATTTATCACCAAATATTACATTGTTGCTAATTTATAAGTCGTAATAAAACGATTGGTCAACTAAACCATCTACACATGTTAATGAGTATTACTATAAGATAAAAGTATGGTTAAATATGATTAAGTCTATTAACTATAGTAGGTAGGTTTTCTTAAAAATACAAGGTTTTAAAATATATATTAGGTTTTCAAGTCATCGAATTAATATAATACTGAGCCGGATTTGAAATTTGCACTGAGCCGAATTCAAAAATATCACAAATTTATAATCGGTTTCAACGCTCGGGACCGAAAATGGGGTGAGCCTAATTCCGCCCCTGCGCGAGTCGAATTTCCATCGTTTTGTTTTTTCATCCTGATTGCACTTATGCTCGGTAACTCTATGGTCTGCACTAAACTAGCAAACAAATCGACATCCAACTTGGGAGTAATATACGATGAAGTGAAACACTATGAAGACAGAGATGAAATGTCAGTTACTAGTATGGAAAGGTAGAGATTGGATATTGGATATTTGATCTTGGTCTTCCAATTCATGATTATTCTGAGGCGGAAGGAGCTTATCTAGACGGAAACATCGCAACAACGCACGACCATTACCAAATGTGCCTTTGCTTGGAAGATAACATGTGCATATCTTTGCACACTCCAAAATGAGCATAAATGAAATGAATAGAACGGTAAATCATTTCACTTACTGTGGCTAGAAGAGCCCATACTCCGAAATTACAAGAACACAACTGATTGAGCTTAGGGTTGGGAGAGAAAGGTGCGGTGAAAACTGCATCTAGAAGGGGGTGTTTATAATGGAAAGTTGGCCATCTAGTGTTTCAAGATGGCCAACCAGCGCCTCACTGATTGGTTCCCTTGAAACCCTAGATAGCCAACTAACGAAGGACATGTGGGCCAGCGCGACGCTTGTTGGCTGGCGCGGTACCTACTTACTGTTTGGCTATTCATTGGCCACACATTACATTTGTCCATATTTGAATTTTTTGCGACATTTTTTCACTAACGGTACATTATAACTTAAATCTGTCTACAAAATTACAAAACCTCAACTATTACTACATCCACATTTATACAAGCTCGCCCACACATGTGTCATTTTTTCTATTATTACTGTAATTAGGTTTAACATGTTATTATCAAGAAATTAAATATTTATTTTTAAATAATATTATGATTGTGAAAACCTCTAAATTGACAGTAATTCAAACTTGGCCGTGTAAAATAAATCAGTACACGGGGAAAAAAATGTCGACCAGTAAGTGCGCACGGAGGTGGTGGTGGTGCTTGGGCAAAGACTCATCCACGTATGTTTGATCACCATTTTCTTTGGGCACTGATTGTGCTTATTAAGCTTTTAACACAGTGGAAATCCACCATAATTTGCCTCCTCTCTTTCTAAAACATGACTTCACATTTTTATGATGATTTGACCTTCCCATTTAACACGCAAAACAATGAATTGAATTTGGGGGTTTTAATTAATTAATTAATTAATTGGGTGGGGGTAGGATGGATGATGAGAAATGAGACCATAAAGAATCAAACGAATAGAAAGCAACAAAATTTCGCTTGATTTCCAGTCAATTGAGAGTCCAATCGAACCACTTTCTTTCTTTGTTGTTGTTTAGAAAAATTAAGCCCACAACAATAAAGTAGGGTGGCGATTTTATCCAAGTCCGCGGATGTCCATCCGATCCATCCGAGCGGATACCATTTAAATGGATATCCAATTTAAATGGACGGATCAATATCAAATTCATTTAAATTGGATAAAATGTGGATTTTATCCAAATGGATTGGGTTTTATCCAATTACCCATACCCCAATATTCATAATTTATATCTAGAACTATCAACCCGACCTAATACTCACCGCCATAACGGATTCTTGTTTGGTGATTTGTCAATTAAGAGGTCACTATATATAAAAATTGCTGTAACTTTCTTTCTTTTTGTTAGGAAAAATAGCACTTTGGCCATTCTACTTTGCCAACTTAACAAATAGTCCCCCTATACTAGGTCCTTCCGTCCCAACTTTCGTATTTGTAACGTTAATTGATGCACATTCAATACACCATGTTTTTTTTAATTAGGAATATACATATATATATGGTTAGATAGGATGAAAGCGATGAATAAAATGTGATTTTAAATCATTAGTATTTATTCATATTCTTCGTGATACCTCCCCAAATTTCCTCCCTAACCAACTCTTCAACTCCTACCTTTGATATCTCTCTTTGTCGGTGTGTGGATATGTACAAATTTAATGTTAATAAGACGAAAGTTGAAATGGAAGGACCAAAACGGCTAAGTAATCGAAGTAAAAGGGGCTAAAACGAGCTATTTATAGTATATGAGCTATTTGTTAAGTTGGAAAAATAGAGGGGACCAAAGTGCTATTTTTCATTTTTGTTATTTGGTGATTTGTCAATGGAGGCCACTATAACAGTAAGTGTAACTTGAAATTTTATTCCTGCAATTTGAGTTTTATTTTGAAGATTTGGATTTGAATTAAATGGATCATCCAAATTCGAACCAAATCCAACATGAATTAAATTTAAAATCCATATCTGATCCGATCCGATTCAAATAAAATCCGATCCATTTAGTGTTGATCCATATTCGATCCATTTAAATATGGATCGTATTGGATATGGACAAAATAATCCGCGGATGGGTAATCGCCACCCCTACAATGAAGGGTATATGGAAATGCATACGTGGCGTTCACTAGTAGGAATATCCTCCGAACTTATATATGTGAATTAAAATGAAAAAAAAAAAGGATGAATGGAAACAGTGAAAAGAAAGAAGAGCAGAAAGCAAACCCACTTTGTTTGTCCTACGATATAATTTTTCCAGAAAATCATATATATAATCTGTATCTGATGCATAAACATTGTGAAGGGAAAAAAAAAAAAAAAAGGAAGAGCCCAAAATAGAGTATTATCTTCTTATTCTGTGTTTATTTTGGGTAAAATTTTATCCAATCCAGCCACCCCCCCAACCATTTTGCTTTCCTACGTTGGATAATGAATGAGTATATTTTTCACTTTCTATATGGACGGACAGGGTTTTAAGGGGACGATAAATACAAACAAACACTTCAATCATTTTATTTTTAATTTATTTACAAAATGGTACATACAATTCATACATGTTAGTCAAGGGATGTAGGGACCCACCCATATGAAGAAATGTGGACTATTTGATCTCAACTACAGTAGTTTGATGTGTCGTCTGTCTGTCACAGCTTCACGAGAGTAAAGCACCATCACTCAAATGTATGAGTGACCCTATCCTATTTTGCCTTATAATTATTAGGCCGGACAAGATAAGGTGAAAAAACAACCCATTATATAATTTATTTATATGTATATTTGCATTTACAAATGATAAATAATAGGAATACCATATAATTCTTTCCTTTCTGTTAATTTTTCGCCTGAAAGTCACATATTTAGATAATATAACCATGCATGGTATTTAGGGCCAAACATTTCTAGAGAGTGGTTTTCTTTTTCATTGTTAAGGTTGGACAACAACAAGAAAATCATGCAAATTTGTACCACCATCATTTCATGTTTTTCAAAATTCTATCCAACAAGTCCACATATAATAATACATCATTTAACCTAGTTAGGTTTACAGATTATTCTATATAGTTTTATCTACCTTCACATGTTATGAGTGATATTATATAATTTATTACTTGATAGTGCAAGTTAATATTTTTTATATGATAATTCAAAAGTTTATAGTGTTTGGATGGGTCATCCATGCAGGAAGGATATTAATTGAATGACATGTATGATGAATGGATATGAGGTCACATACGATAATCATTTCTAAAAAAGTCGTATACCATGACTTACGGAATAGTGGAGATATATGAGAATTATTGAGCGTTTTTGTCGTCACAAATAGAATAGCACAAATTGTATGTACATGGTAAGAGGGTACAGGTCAGCAGGGTGGGCCATGTCTGGGCTTGTTACAAGGTTTTGACTACAAATATCTCAACGAGATAGATTGGACCCAATACTAATTAAGAAATGTTTACCAAAGAATTCAAAAGTAAAAAGTAGTTTAGATATTAATACAAATTACGATATGTTCATATACAATATTGATTGGAGGGTTAGAAAAGATAGAGAAGTGAAGGAGAGAAATGAAAGTAAAATGAGTTGGAAAACGAAATAGGATGATGGGATTGTTAAAAAAGGAAAGATGATGTTGTGGTTGTGGACTGTGGGTTCATGAATAGTAGACTAGTAGTTGAAGTGGGGGCGTGATGTTATCCCTACTAAGTGAACTCAGTCGCACCCAGGAGGAACACATCAATTCAATAAGAGGTCGTGGGTGGGGGCCGGGCCGGCCTGAAGAAGATGCAGTGTGCAAGTAGTGAGCACAAGTGAAGATGTTGTTGTTGTTGTTGTTCATTCATTCATTTGATAAAAAAGTTAGGGACAAGACAGGGTAGTAAGTGGAGAGGATGGAGATTGACGAATGAGGTTTCAGTTTTTAAGGAAATATATTTTCAGACCTCACATGGGGGTTCTAACATTACACTACTACCACCAACACTCTCTTTCTTCCTTACGTGTCACTTCCCCGGGATTTTTTTGGTGACAAAGAAGAAACTTTGTCACCTACACAAAGTTAAATCTCCAGCCTTGATCTAATCCCATCTTCCCTAATTAATATTTGAATCTAATTAAATAATATATTTAATGTAACCGCCGGTTTTAGTCATTAAATAATTTGAATTTCTTTTGGTTATTATTTTAATATTTATGCAATATCTCTTCCTTAAAATGTGCTAACATGATATTTTTCCCCCTCTTCCCTATCTAAGTACGTTCAGTTTCTTCTTTGTTTGTTTTATGATTACACAAGAAAAATTTCCAGCAGCCACCATTATTTTATTTTTTGAACATCCATTTTTTTATTTATCACTTTTTTTGTAATGGATGTACCTAGTTCGAGTTCCCAAGTCAACCAACCTTCTTTCGCATTACCTTTCGATCTAAATAATTCACCAAGTGATCATTTCTTCGATGTTGATGTTATATCTGATCCCGACAAGAATGAAATCCCGACGCAAGAACAACAAGAAATCATGTGTGGCTACTATATGTTTACCTTCTTTTCTCTCAATGTTCTTTCATTAAGACTATTTTTCATATAAACTATAAATGTTTCTTACTTTCTTTCATTAATTCATTTTGTTAAGGATTCATATTGGAATTTGAATATGTTAATTTCGTTTTTTACTACTTTGATTATTTTAAGTGCTTCTGTTGTACTTTGCTGCCAACAATATCAGTGAAACAGAGCAAGCATCCATTTATTTACTGGTAGATATGCAACCTATGAAAAGATAATAGGTTGAATCGGATAGGCATCATCACATATCTGGTAATTAATAGATTTCGAAAGATCCAGCTAAAAATAAAAATTCGGGAGTTGATACATGGTCGTGGAAAATCATAACACGCATGTGAGTTATTCGCATAGTAGTATTATGAATATACAAGTATCATACACATACTAGTACCGATCCTACCAAAGCACACAATTTACTCAAATTGAAAATCAATAGCAGAAGCAGAGTTGTACAAAATTCTCGAGTTTCTTCGTCGTCAGAGAAGCTTGGCTGCGGCAGTGATCGAATCCAAGATTTCAACATCGAAGAGTGACATGCAAGTAATATAAAAACGACGAGGATTCAGTTAGAATCATTGGCAGATAGTTTGTGACCCTATTCTTACCAAAAAAAAAGTAAAGAATACAAATTCAGTTACATTCATAGTTTATAACAGAAGCTGAAATTACCTTCTTTCCGACACCAAAGAGATCGAACAAGCTCCTCCCGCTTCTGCAAACATACCGACAAAAGACCAGGAACAAGATTGGTTACATCAGAATAATATGATTACTACCAAACACTCCGCTTGAACATACACACTACAATTACAACAACGAAGACTAGTACTACGAATATACAAGTATTGGTCACCTACCAGTATTGTCGACAAGAACAAATAAAAACAGAAAAAGCAGATAACTCAAAACAAGTAATGAAATACAATCTGTTAAAGCAATGGATGTGGGGGACGCAAAAGAATTAATCCAGGTGAAGAGAATGACCTTGGAAACTTGAGAGTGCTCATAACAAAATCAAAATGAAAGCAAACATATCAATGTACCATGCAGAAAGTAAGTTTCAGACAACTGAGTTTATGAGTCGGACAAGAAGAAAGAATCTAAGCCAGTAGGGTAGTCATTCAACTATAGCTAACCTACTATGACGAATAAGCAATCCAGAACCCTTGTTAGTTGATTGGTGGACTTTATTTTCACTATAAATGATACAACAAATTTTTATCCAATCAAGTCTGCAAACAAAAGGAGACTAGTACTACAAATATATAAGTATTCAAACAAAATTTTCAACCAACAATATAGGCTTATTCAAGCAAGTCTGCAAACAAAGGAGATTAGTACTACGAATATACAAGTATTGGTCACCTACCGGTATTGTCGTCAAGAACAAATAAAACCGGAAAAAACAGATAACTCAAAACAAGTATTGATTCTACTAATAACAGAGCTATACAAACACTAAATCTGTCATACAAACAACCACAACAAGATCTAAATGCAATCTAGGTAACCGCAACAAGCACTTCAAACAACATTGTAGTACGATTTCTACATTCAAATACAGTTCAAGCTAATGATTCAAGGTTTAATGAAATTCATCTCAATCAAATCAAATTTGCCCCATTTAAAAAACTAATTCAACTCAATGGTATTACACAATCTCTCAACTACTAAATCAATCACAATATTCACGGAACCAGATAACAATCAAACCCTCTAATTCAACGAACTTTCAAGAATCCGAAACCAGAAGCAGAAAAGATCGAAAAACACCAGACCTGAACCTATTCTACCACGATTCACAATTATTGCACTACTAGAAATCAAACATGCATTTGTTCTTCAAAAGTATACTAGTACTGCTGGAAGACAAGTATTCTACAGATACAAGTATTGCAGCAAACCAAGAAGAGAGCTACACAATTAGAGTTATAGAATAAGTGTTCTCACGTTCCAGAGAAAAAATAGCAATGAAACTAATCTGCCATTTTAGTAATACAATCACTTGGCAGTGACTGAATCGCCAAAAGCAATAGAGGAGGTTTAATGGATTGATATGCAGTGAAAAAAATAGACGGGAACTAGGCTTACGATTGGCGATGGAAGTTTGAGGGATTACTGGTGGTGATTGGAGATTCGGCTCTGAAGGAGGGTGAGAACCGGAGGAGCGTCGATGACCTCCAACGGCAAAGGAGAGCGGCGGCGACGACCGACGACAGAGGAGAGCGGCGACGACTTGCGAAGGCAGAGGAGAGCGGCGACGACTTGCGAAGGCAGAGGAGAGCGGCGACGACTTGCGAAGGCCAGCTGAGAACGGCGGCGACTAATGAAGGCAGAACCGACGAAAGGAGAGAACCGGAGGTAGCCGCGTTTCAGAGGTAGTGGGGTAGTTTGATAGTTACCCTAGGTTAGTGGGCTGAATATCAAATGGTAAAAAAAAAAGTGTTTAATACTAGTAATATTTACCGTTAGATTAGATTTAGATGATCTAACGATTAGGAATAAACTTTGTATAGGAGACAAAGGAAACACTTTGTCACCCACTGGGCTTCGCCTTCCCCCCTTCTTTTACCACCAGGGACCACTTTTCTTATCCTTCCACGTATCCCTCCCTTCGTCTTATGTTGACATTTTTTCAACGCCCCCACTCAAAATCCATCTAACGCCTTCCTACCTTCTTAGCCGCCATTTTTCCTTGTCTATTTTTATTTTTTTTGAGATTGTCGTTTAAATTGGACGATAAATTTTAGGATGTAAACATGTTTGTCACAATCATCCTCATTTACATTTTATCATCAAATCATAACACCAACCTAAACACTCTTGTACCTTTTTTTTTTTTTTTATGAATAGGTTGGTTTTGTTCATTAAAGGATAATATACATGCTATTGTTTGTACAATCCAAAGACAACAAAAACGAACCGTAAAACAAGCTATCTTCCTATTAACGATAACAAAAAATTAGAAAGAAATAGTGTATTTGTTCTCAAATAATCGACAACAGTGTTCCATCCAAATATGAGTTATCATAAGGCACTGAGTTAGTGCTCCAACTATGTCTTTCTTGCCTCGGACACCAAACAAAGTTGTGAACCATTTGACATGCATATTCATCCTAAATATAATGATCTTTGGGGCCAAAAGTGATATCAATATCACTCAAAATTGGTGGGGAGAGGTGAATATCTTCAGAGTGATATTGATATCACAATTTTTTGGACAATTCTATCTTCAACCAACCTTCCAATTACACTGTCATTAACCTAATTACCCCCAATTTATTTTTTCTCATTTTATTATCATCTCTTGTTTATGTATTCCTATATTTATTTATTAATTAAGGTAATTTTTTTAATTATTTAATTAAATTTTTTTTTGAGTTAGAATTAGAATTCGCCATGGAAATTATTTTTAACTTTTTATTTTATTTTATTTTATTTTGGCTTGAAGAGGGAGATGTGTTAGTGGTAAATATAATATTAATTATTATCTTAATGAGTGAGATTTTAGTCTTCTAGAAGTATAATTAACTAGAGTACTTAATTTACAAATACAGTCAGGAATTTAAAAAGAGAGATTACACATTTTAATTTGTAAACACACATGCTTTTTATTGGACTACTTTTATACATTATTCAAACAGATAAGGGTATTTTGGTACATTCACCCAGACACTCACAATTCACCACTTATTTAAATATCACTATTCCAAACAATGATATCAAACAATCACTTTTACTAATATAGATATACTCCAACCAAACGACCCAAGTTATTGAAATTAGGCTAGAATAGTTACATTTACTTAATAGATTATAAAAAAAATTAATTATGGACATCAAACATTATGAATATCGAATTAATCATATAGTGATTCCAGAAAATATTTTGGCAACATACTACAAAAGTGTTGAGATACGGCAGCCAGTGGAGACAACAAGTTAGTTGATAATTATTGAATCTTTATCTAAACTACCAAATGATCCATTAAGGTTATATTTTTTTTATCTCAATTGTATTTCTTCAAACTCACGTAACCTATGTTTCCTATAATAAACAGAAACGCAGTTAAGCAAAGCATGAGACAACTTTGGCCATATTTGAGAAAGCACAAGTGTCCAAGTGTGTTTGAATTTCCCTCAACAACATGACTGGGTGCATTCTTATCTTCATCAATACATGCATATACCTTTTTAAGTTAGCTATGAATTGTAGTATATCATATTTGGAATTTTAAGTTAGCTAACATTTTTATTACTAATTGTTTGTTTTTCATGACTTTACAGGTCAATATGAGTAGGAGGCCTGGTGGAGCAAGCCAGAGTAGCAGTTCAGCTACTACCGCTCACGTCTTTGGTCATTGCCTCACTGAGGATCGCGTGAGAGTGATGGAGGCAGAGGTTCAGCACCTCAGCCAGTTGGAGGCGGAGGTTCAGCGCCTCAACCAGATGGTGGGGGAGTCATCATCCACGCCCTCTGCATCCTCCAAGGGCAAAGGGAAGATGCCAATAGATCCTGATGTTGAGGAGCCGAACTCGGGGGATGACGAGGACGATGAGTAGATAGAAGTAGTGTAGATACATTTGGATATGTTTTTGTGAATTATGATACTTTTTTCGCATGTATATATAATTCATGTTATGTTGTGCCATTAGAGTAATTCATAAATCGAAATTGTGAAATATGAATTCAAAATTATTGTTTGTATGCAAGAAAATATATGCAGGTATTACACTAGAAGAGTATGAGAATAGGATCAAAACCAGAAAAATGTGGCCACTGGCCAGTAATATGAGAATAGGATCAAAATCTTATAATCTTATAAAATCAATGATTTTTCTTGTATTTTACAATTTCATTTTCTAGGAAAAATTACCAGTTTGTATAAGTCATAACAAAGACAATTAAATTAAATTGTTTGTTTTAGATTTTTTTATAATTAAGTTAGAAGTTATTATGTTTCATATGGATGGTAAACGTGCCCCGGGTCCTGATGGTTATAATGCCACATTTTATAAATCAGCTTGGGGTATAATTGAGAGTGATTTTATTGAGGCAGTTTTAGAGTTTTTTGATACTTCTGCTATGATTTCTGAGCTGAATGTGACCTCTTTAACGCTTATTCCAAAGGTTAAGAACCCTAGTCAAGTCCGAGAATTTAGGCCTATTTCCTGTTGCACATTATTTTATAAGTGTGTTTCCAAGATCCTGGCCTCCCGGATGCAAATGGTCCTGCCGGATCGGCAAATTGTTGATAATATCCTGTTAGCTCAGGAGTTAGTTCGCATGTATAATCATGCCTCTGCTTCTCCCAGATGTATGCTCAAAGTGGACCTGATTAGGCTTGGCAATGGGTAGGGTAGGGTCAGGGTATGGGGTCAACCGCACCCTTACCCTCAGGGTATAACTTTGGAAAATACCCGACCATTTACCCTACGGGTTTTCAACTGTCCTACTCTTACCCTACCCTACAAATACCCATAGGGTTCGTGGTTACCCTATATATTTTAATATATTCTTATAACACAATTTTATCGATAATGATTATACCAAAACACATCATTCTCAAGCACATAAATAAAATAAAAAATATTATATAAGCACTAGATATATATAAATTAGTCAATAAAGTAATGTTATACAAATATTACGATCAATATCTACTATCATCATCATTATACATTCTAAATCAAAACTTGAATCATGTGTAAGTAAATAATTAATGGTTATAATGTGTTTTTATATTAGTTAATTGTGAATCATCTCAAGAATCAACCGTAGACAATAGTTTGTTTGGTAATTTTACATAAAAAATACTAAGATTTATAGTGAGGTTAAGGGTAGCACTACAACAAAAACCATCAATAGTCGGGGGCCACTTGTCGGGGGCCAAATGCCCCCGACAATTATAGTCGGTGGCTGGCCAACAATGGTCGGGGGCGTATAGCCCCCGACAAATATAGTCGGGGGCAATTTTGTCGGGGGCCTGGCCCCTGACTAATTGAGTGGTTTAGTCGGGGGCACGACCCCCGACAATAAAGCCCCCGACTAAATTAATTATTATATTATATAACTAATTTAGTCCGGGTGTGGCCCCCGACAATAAAGCCCCTGACTAAAATAGTCAGGGGCATTATTGTCGGGGGCCGTGCCCCCCACTAAACACTCATTTAGTGGGGGGCACGACCCTTGACTAAATTAATTATATAATATAATAATTAATTTAGTCGGGGGCGCGGCCCCCGACAATAATGCCCCTGACTATTTTAGTCGGGGGCTTTATTGTCGGATGTCACGCCCCCGACTAATCCACTCATTTAGTCAGGGGTGTGGCCCCCGACAATTAAACCCCCGACAAAAATAGTATTTCCCTCTTTAAAATTTCCCCATTCTCCCCACTCTCTTCATTCCTCCTCTCCCTCAACTCTCTCAATTTCTCAACTACACAAATCCACCGCCGCCGCCGCCATCCACCATCCACCGCCGCCGCCGCCGTCCACCATCCACCATCCACCGCCGCCGTCGCCGCCGTCCACCATCCACCGCCGTCCAATGTCCGCCGCCATCCGCCGCCGCCACCACCGCCACCACTATCCACCGCCACCACCACCACAATCACCATTACCGCTGCCGCCACCACCACTACCACCACCATCGTCATCGCTAGGGCTGTATATGAGCCGAGCCGAGCCGAGCTTTGGCCAAGCTCAGGCTCGGCTCAATAAGGAATCTAGCTGGCTCAAGCTCGGCTCAAGCTCGATGATGTGAGCTCAAGCTCGGCTCGTTAGAAAAAATTAAAGCTCGAGCTCAGCTCGGGCTCGGCTCAAGCTCGGCTGAAAATGAGTGTTAACGAGCCAAAGCTTGATAAAAGCTTATCGAGCTTAGCTTGAACTCAAATTGGGCCATAAATTCTAGGCCCTTTCAAGCTCAAGTTAGGGTCAAAGCCCATAAAAATTTACTTTAATGATCCATAGACCATTCAAGTTTCTAAATTGAGACTATTCATCTAAATGTCTAGACCTTGTTATTTATAAGTCTTGATGGCTTCCTTCCTCCCCTAAACCACCAATGTGGTATTGATGAGGGCTACAACAACACCTTTTTAGCTAGAAATTTCTACTCTTTAATCAATGTCGAGCCAGCTCACCAGCCTACCGAGCTGAGCTAGGGTAGGCTCGGGCTCAGCTCATTTACTATCGAGCCAGCTCGCGAGCCTGCTCGTTTACAATCGAGCCGAGTTCTGAGCGAGCTTTTTAGCCATTTTCTCGAGCCGAGCTCCGAGCTGCTCGCGAGCGGCTTGGCTCGTCAACAGCCCTAGTCATCGCCATCAACCACCACCACTGCCATTACCACTACAACCATCGTCTCCATCGCCGTCCGCCGTCCACTACCACCGTCGTCGTCGCCGTCTAACGACATTTAGATAATAAATTAATTTTTATATATTATTTTATTAATATATTATGTAATAGTTATTATTATATATATATTTTTTATATTATAAATGTATATATTTATATTATATATAAATAAAATAATTTAAAATATTTATTATTCCATATTTCATAATTATTAAATATACTAAAATAATTTAAATATATATATATATATATGGTGAACACTCCGGTGCACCCGGTTAGGTGGGTGCACCGAGTACACCCGCTTGCGTGTCGCGATCTCATCCATCCGTTCAATCAACAGATCTCAAGCCTTTCAATTAAATAGGATTAAATTAATTAGTTTTATTATTCTTTTATTCCACACATGACATAATTACATATAAATACCTATTATTATACAAATTGCAAAATGAACTTATAACTTCTAAAATCTTTTTAACTAACCCACGTTATCTTTTGTCATCTATGAACTGCAATATCAATCAATTGATTCTCTTAGCCAATAAAATCCTATCCATCTCAGCAGCCTTATCTTCCCACGTTATCATAACTCATTTACCCTTATCTTCCCACTTCCCACCAAGTCCAGCAATCTTCCTGAAGAGAAAACACTTCCCACCAATTTCTCCAACCCACTCCTAAATCATAATCAACAACTCCACCATTGCCACCCCTAAATTTCTCCCTATAAGCTCCAGCCCTAAATCATAATCATATGCTCCGCATCCTCCCAAGACCACAACACCTCCACCACCGCCCCGCTCCAATCCCAGATCTAAAACGGCAGAATATCTCAAGTTGAGCCGACCCATATCCATTCGTCCGGCTAGCCGATTTCAGCCGAATCAGACTTGAGATGTCGGTACAGCTGAAGAAGATGGTGGCGCCGGATCCCGATTGGTAGGAGCCGAAGCCGGAGGCCGAATATGAACTTGGGAGAAGATGGCGTCGCCGGAGCCCGAAGCTCAACTTGGAAGAAGATGGCGTCGCCGGAGCCCGAAACTGAACTTTGAGAAGATGGCGGCACTAGAGCCCGATTGGTATGCGCCGGAGCCGGAGCCGAAGAAGATGGCCTCGCCGGAGCCGAAGAAGATGGCCTCGCCGGAGCCTAAATCTGGACTTGGAAAGAGATGGCGGCACCGGAACCGGAGCCGAATCTCAAGTTGGAAGAAGATGGCGGCGGCGGAACTGGAGCCGAATCTCAACTCGGTTTGCTGGGTAGGAGGCCGAATTTCAACTCGGTTTACTGAGTACGGTTCGGGTCAGATGAGTACTCTCAACTCGGTTTGTCTGACCTGCTTGGTTCGAAAAATAAGAAAGTTCGGTTGGGGTTCCGGTTTTGGTTAGTGTCCTGATAATGACCGAATTAATAGATACTAGAATTTCTATTTTTTCTTTATTTTTTTTAATAGTTACCATTATTGTCTAGGCAATCGTATGCGGAAAAACTGTGATATTTATTAATATTGTAATATCATGCAAGTGTATCACAATATCTGGATTCATCAAAGTACATCTTCAAGTTCCTGTCTTCATCACATTTGAATATTCAAATGTTAATGACTTGGATGTATGGTAATGTACTAGTGTTCAAGATTGACAAAGGATTCTACTTCTTACGTTCGTAGTAGCATCAGATTTGTTGCGTTCTCCTCGCTTTGATCCCGTCTCCAGATAGTTATGCACCTCTCGCTTCGACCTAAACCGATGTCCTGAGACTGGATCGAAGTAGTACTGCACCAAATTACAGAGAACCCTATTAGTTTCATCCATGTATAGAGTAAGGAAGAACCATGAAACCGAGATAAACAGCACATCACGATTTGATGGCATGAGAGTTTATATGATTACTAAACATGAATTCATAATTCAGAAAGCCACCAAAAGTAACTTCTGCTGCTAAGGAACAACAAGAACTCAGCAGTGAACTGGCACTTGGATAATCCAACAGTTCTTAGAAACCATGTTCGTCAGTGTATCAGTGAAAGTGAATCACAAACTAGTCATCTCAGTTTGGCGCACCAACAACTGCCCCTCTAACGAATCCACTCTCAGTTTCTTGACCTATCAAAGCTCCAGTCATAGCTTCCAACAAGGTGCCCACTACAACAAAAATAGGCTAATTAGCTCATTCCTTTCCATGTTAACAATAGAATCTCCAGACACACAAGTTAATTTCCAAGAAATTAAGCTTTCCATGTATGGTATCAAAGCTCCTGTCAGAATAAAATAAATGAAACCCTTTCCCCCTCACATTATCAAACCCCAACAGAGC
Organism: Linum lewisii; assembly: GCA_034768395.1. NCBI lineage: Eukaryota > Viridiplantae > Streptophyta > Magnoliopsida > Malpighiales > Linaceae > Linum > Linum lewisii. The sequence continues at coordinate 50,879,435 of CM068302.1, forward strand.
AATGAAATTGTGCGTCTAATTTGCCATGATCACACAACATTTGAAACCAGAAATTGAAAACTAGAACCAGATCGTATAAGAAATGTCCAAATACAACATGGGATCAGGCTCAATTGCGACTAAACAGAGCAGGTAGCTATGTAAACCCTCAAAATCAAGCTAAGCTCGAAAGAACCCACATCAGAAAAGAGAAAACATACAATTGACTTCCCGAGTTAGTCTCTGAACTCATAAAAAGCCTTCCTAGTAAATGCACGTGCTCCACTCAACTCTAGACTCTTTAATGCATCATATTTGATCCCGGGCAAGCCGTTGTTGCTTTCAAAATTCATTTTCACCTCCTTTTCCCTCAAATCCCTCATCCATCGGGTAACAATGTGAGTCTCTACAACTATAGAGACGCACAAACCTCTTTCTTCCCTAAAATCACATTTCTATGAAAGGTGAGCCAAAATTAATAACTTTTTTTAAAGAATACAATGTGAGAATAGTAACATCAGACTTAAGACTACTAAAGTCATGTGAATCACTCACAACCTAAAAATTAAAAATATTTTAAAAATACCAAAAATAACCTGCGACCACCCGGTTGCAAACCAACGCAAATCAACTATTCAATCGAACTATATAAAACTCTTAACAAAGTTTGATGGATTCATGTGGTTTGTGTTCATCATTTTCCATAAGTTGGATATAAGTAACCTTAAGTCATCATAAACCGTAACTCGTAACCCGTAAACATTTACAAGCATCACACTTGTGTTAAATCTAAATTCCAATTCCAAACTGTGATCAAGAGACAAATTTAGGTGACAACTAGGTATCTAGATGAGATACCTAGGCGAATAACGAAAAGTAAGTGAAAGAGACGTATTTTGGAGCTCTAAGTAATTGCATGATTTTCTTAATCTAAGTGCACATGTGTCATTTAATTGAATTGACATGCCAAGTTATATTTAGGTAATGTTGTCCAATGGTCGGGTAAGACTGGTTGGGCGGACAAACTCATCGACTTGGGGGTATCTCGGGGAATGATTACAACTTTTAAAATAGTTCTCAAAGCTTCAACGCTCGAGCATGTTCATTAATGGTTGATCTCGAAGTCCAACACACATTTACAATCGTGCTTCGAAACTTTGCACCAAAATACCATTACCTACCCCAATTGTGGACGAGCTCACCTACATTGAGACGATTTCGTAGGGTTTCATTGTTTCCGCACGTAGATCACGTAGGTACTAATACAAATAGAATCAAAATTAAAATGAGTGAGTCATAGTCATATGAGACCGACTCAATTTAACGATACAAAATTTTGGTTCATAAACCATAATTTCAATTAGGAATATCGATTTTTTTGGTAGATTCCACTCTCATATGCTATGGTTTCTTAGACTTCAATTTACATGAATCGTTACACCATAAATAGTAAATTCCAAAAAATTCAATAATAAATGGATTTAAAACATAAATTCATACGGACAATTTTTTCCTAGTAAATGCCAACGTAATTTATTCAATAGTAATAGGATTTACAACTTAAATTCATACAAAAAACTGTAAATAATATCTCAAAATTGTAATTCACTGTTTGACATAATTAAAGTTTTAATTAATAATAATTTATATGAATTTAAATAAAATAAATTAAACTATTAACAATAATAAAAAAATCTTCAAAGATATTATAGCTAAAAAATTATTTGGAATGAAATTATTTGGGGAGAGAGTTCATGAGTTTATTGTTGCGCAAAAGAATGAAATTAATTGAGAGAGGAAGGGTAGCAATGAAGCACCATAACACCCTCTTTCAATTACTAAAGGGGGCTTCGACTGGGCCGAATTACAAGGGAAGTAGGTCGGGCCCAGATAGAATTTCGTCACACTCCCGTTAGAAAAAATAAGAACGGAGATTGTGGGGCTACTAATAATCCTAAAATCACTCATAATAATCCTAATAACAATCTCTTAAAATAAATGCCTATTAATTTCGGCCAAAATAAAGCCTATTAAATATGTCCTCTTTTTCGCCATAATTAATTAATAGAATTATAAGTATGGTAACCGATTAATTAACTAATCATAATAAAATTTTTCGGCCTATTAAATGGTAACAATTAATGGTACCTAATTAAAAATATTAAATAAATAATATACTTTCTACTTTCTAGGCTGTAATTATTCTGTCATTATCACTTACTTTAATTGAACTAACCAAACCGAAAAATCAACCCGACTTTATAATTTATCGAACTAAGCAGGTCAGACCAAATAACCAGACCCGGATGGGTATGATTAATCATCTGACCCGAGCCCTACCCAGCAAACCGAGTTGCGATTCGGCACCCTACCCAACAAACTGATTTGAGATTCGGCTCCGGTTCCGGCGTGTCATCTTCTTCGAAGTGCACATACGAGCTCCGGCGACGCCATCTTCTTCGGGCTCCGGCGCCTACCAATCGGACTCCGACGCCTACCAATCGGGCTCCGGCGCCGCCGTCATCTTCCACCATCATCTTCCAAGTTCAGATCCGGGCACCGGCGGCGCCGCCATCTTCTTCGAAGTGCAGATACGAGCTCCGGTGACGCCATCTTCTTCGGCTCCGACGCCTACCAATCGGACTCCGGCACTGCCGTCATCTTCCACCATCATCTTCCAAGTTCAGATTCCGGCACCGGCGCCGCCGCCATCTTCTTCCAAGTTCAGATTCGGGCTCCGGCGAGGCCATCATCTTCGGCTCCGGCGCCTACCAATCGAACTCCGGCGCCGCCAATCGGACTCCGAATCTTTCAAGTTCAGATTCCGAGTCCGGCTAACTCACTCTCACTCAAATTCCGAATCTTCAATCGGACTCTAAAGCTTTCAAACAATGGAGTTTTGGTTTTTTTTTCATATTGATGGGTGCTCATATAAACTCAGCTCCAAAGTAAAAAAAACAACCCAAAAGAAAGAAAGAAGAAGAAGCTGGGTGCTCCAGCTCCATATCAAGGTTTCATTGTGTTCGTTGAACTGCCTGTTGTTGAAGGAGCATCCATGATAAGTGATGTTGCCAGAAAAATACATCTGTTCTTGTTCCTTGATGAAAGTCGTGGGTCATGATTGGATGATTTTATCTTATAGTTAACGTTGGGCAAAGATTTAAAGGTTAAGAAACTTAAATGACTTAACAACAGGTATTAAGTTGTAATTTCGTTTAAGAGGAATAGAATAATAATATAACTAATTAATTAAATCCTATTTAATTCAAAGGCTTGAGATCCGTTGATTGAACGAACGGATGAGATCGCGACACGTAAGCAGGTGCACTCAGTGCACCCACCTAACTGGGTGCACCAGAGTGTTTTCCATATATATATATATATATATAAATATATAAATATTTATATATATTTTTATATAAATATATATATATATATAAATATATATTTAATTTTGTTAGGGGCGTGGCCCCGACTAAATGCCCCCGACAAAATTAGTCGGGGGCGTGGCCCCCAACTAAATGGCCCCCCCTATTTTTGTCTGGGGCCGCCCCCGACAAAATTAGTCAGGGGCGTGGCCCCCGACTAAATGGCCCCCCTATTTTTTGTCAAGGGCGATTTAGTCAGGGCCACGCCCCCGACTATTTTTGTCAGATTCCTTCGCCCCTGACAAAATATCTCTTGTCAGGGACTGTTTAGTGGGTTGCAAGCCTTAATTTAGGGGGGGGGGGGGCAGCGCCCCCGACTAAATTAATTAGGGGGCCTTGCTCCCCTCTATTTTCAGTTTTGCCCCCCCTAAATTATGTCTTTGTTGTAGTGTAGGGTATTTTGCGGGTAGGGTTTTGGTCATATCCTTACCCTACCCTTACCCTACTTTTTCAACTAAGAGAATACTCTTACCATACCCTTACCCACTCAACACAGGGTATTATCCTCGTTGACCGGATAGGGTAGGGTAGGATACCCTAGGGTAGGGTATCAATTGCCATCCCTAAACCTGATGAAAGCATTCGATTCAGTACACTGGGGTTATCTTCTGAATATTCTAAGTGCAATGAAGTTCCCTTGTCAGTTTATTAAATGGACCAAAGCCTGTATCTACGCTGCTTCATACAACATTTCTCTCAATGGGGGGCTTCACAGTTCTTTTCCTGCAAAAAAGGCTGTTAGGCAGGGGGATCCATTGTCCCCCTACCTCTTTGTAATTGCCATGGAGGGCTTCTCTAGACTGTTAGATATAGATGGCCTATCTCGCTCATTGCCTTATCATCCACAATGTTTGAAGATTAAGCTGACTCATTTGGCCTTTGCAGATGATATAATGCTTTTTACCAATGGAAGCTACTATGGATTGGAGATCATTTTAGCTATTTTAAAGAAATTTGCTAAATAGTATGGTCTGCAGGTCAATCCAGATAAATGTGAGCTCTTCAGTGCAGGGAAGCTACTATGGATTGATGATATGATGCTTTTCCTCAACTCTTGATGCAATGCAGAGACTCTCGGGGTTTGAAATAGGTACTCTTCCGGTTTCTTACTTAGGCCTTCCACTCATTGCTAGTAAGTTGTCATTTTGAGATTGCTCTCCCTTGATTGAGAAGGTCACTAAGCGCATTAAAGGTTGGATTCCTAAAACACTTTCTTTTGCTGGTAGACTGCAGTTAGTGAATTCAGTATTGATGAGTTTATCTCAATATTGGATGAGGGTTTTTTCCCTTCTAATGAGTGTTATAAAGCATGTTCAGCAGCTGTGTGCATCCTTCCTTTGGGGTGGAGATGATAAATCTGGAAGTAAGGCTAAAGTCAGTTGGTCTAAGGTTGTGTTCCCTAAAAATGAGGGTGGTCTTGGTCTTAGAGATCTAAAATTATGGAATAGAGCTCTTGTATTCCGTCTACTATGGGAGGTATTTGCAAGCGAGGGTTCTATATGGATTGCTTGGTTAAGGCATTACAGGTTGAAAGGGAGAGATTTGGCAACCCTATCCCCCGGCACAGGGTCATGGGTGTGGAGGAGGCTGCTTAAAAATAGGCAGGAGTTCTTTTCTCATTTCTCTGTTGTTGGTGAAGTATGCTATTGGGACAATGTCCCTTATGACAAAATTAAGGTCTCAGTTATATGGCGTTCAGTTCGTCTAACTCGGCCTAAAGTGGATTGGTATCATCTTGTTTGGGGTGCAGGGCATAGGCCGCGAAACTGTTTTTTATCTTGGTTGTATGTGCATCGCAGACTGTCAACTAGGGACCGGCTCATTAAATGGGGGATACCGGCTGATCCCAGATGTGTTTTATGTGACTCAGGAGCTTTGGAATCCCACAGTCATCTATATTTTGAATGCTCTTTCTCTCGATTGATTTGTAATGATCTGCTTGGAAGGGTGACACCTATAACTACTGTTAATGGTGAAGACATCCCTGTTGCTTTTAGGGCCCTTGCAAGTGAGCAAAGTCCTCGAGGTGTGCTCTGCAGAACTGTATGGACTTCGATAGTTGCAGCTATTTGGAGAGAGCGATGCATCCGATCTCATGGAGGTGTATCGTCAGTGGTTGATTTGGTCATTAGCTCTATTCTCCAAGAGATAGGCTATCATGCGTTAGGAAATGAAGCTTTGCTGTTAGCTATTTCTTCGTTCGGTTTTTCATTACAGAAATAGTTACTTGTTTGCAGTTTTATGTCTTTTTGAATGTAAGCTGTAAACTTTGAGTTTGTGATCTTCGGACAAGCTCTTCATTTTTGGAATGAAATCTACTATTCATCCAAAAAAAAGTTATTACAAAAAAGTGTCTAAAATCTAACTGCTACTTCCTTGAATGACCGCTTAAGAGTCGACGTTCTCTCTTTTTTCTAAAACTTCTTAGGGTTGTTTTGATTAGATGAAGCGTTAGTGAGGATTTTTGTATGGATGATGTTGGGTTTTTAACTCGTTTTTGTTAATCGATGTTTATTCAGACTTAGATGCGATTTCTCCTGAACCCTAATTTGAAGCTCTAAGAATTCGCTGATTGACCATATCGTAGGGTTTTGTTTCATCTTCGATTTCACGGGTCTGACCATGAACGTGAGTCATTCTAGAGTTTAGGAGGTCGTTAGGTTCTAGCAATAGCTTGACCATAGGATTGGAAGACCTAATCTCTTTGTATGATCGTGTGACATTTCATTATTTTTTGTTCGTTCTTGATAATTTGTAGGAGCTTGTAGGTTTGATAGAATAGAATCTCTACGGCTTGACCGCGGAGTAGAGATAAACCAGGAAGTGTCGAGTCATCAAAGTTCGATAAACTGAGTTGCATTGCATTATTCATCTAAACCGAACTAGCATGGATTTGAGTCTGAACAACCGCCTTAATCTATCTTCGAAACCCAACTTGTTTACTTGCTTTTCATGTTTACTTTAGCATTATTAGTTTAATTCATTCACAAATTATTAGTTTAATTCATTCACAACCTTTACCAAACCAAAACTTTGAAACTCGATTAGTGATGACGTTTGATTTACCGCGTTTATCTCACCACATTTGAACGACATTCTTCTTGTTTGACTCTGAATTGTGATGATTTCGAATGTATTTGATGAAAAATGTGTTTTATCCCTGTTGGCCCTTCTTTGGGTCGTTTGATGTGTTTTCGAGTTGTTTTGATGATATTTCAGGATTTCACACCGTAGAGGACTTTTCTACGAGCTCGGCGATTCAAACGGGGATCAATTCGGAGCACAAATGAGGTTGGAATTACCGAAAGAAGTTCGGAGCAAGAAGCAGCATCAAAAGTGCGCATTTAGAGGACGAAAGTGCGCCAGCGCACTTTTCAAAGTGCCAGGCGCACTTTATAATTAATTTTCCAAACTCTCGGCGGAGAGGGGAAAAAGTGCGCCTTTTAGGGGTCAATGTGCGCCGACGCACTTTTTGACCCTGCCAGGCTCACTTTTGGGCCATTTTCAGCAGTTTCGACGAAAATTGGGTTTTTTAACCCAATTTCGAGGAGAGAGGAAATATACTTCATTTTCTGCAATTCTCCCCTTTCTCTCTGATGAACCAGACACTCTCGGAGGTGAAGACGGAGCTTTGGAGACGCGATTGAGCGAGGATTAGCGAGGATTGACTCAGGAGTTTTAAGGATTCATCAAGATTAGGTTTTCTCGGAGTAACATGTCTTCTTCTTCTTTGTTTCTGCGATTCCTTCTATAACGATGTCGAGCTAAACTTCTAGGGTTGTTTAGATTAGATGAAGCGCTAGATAGGATTTTGTATGGGTGATTTCGGGTTTCTAACCCGTTTATGTTAATCGATGATTTTTCAGACTTAGACGCGATTTCTTCTAAACCCTAATTTAAGCTTTATGATTCTGGCAACTTGATCAATTGTTAGTTTCTTAGTTTATCTTTGAATTGCGGGCCTGACCATGAACGCGTTTCATTCTAGAGTTTAGAAGGTCGTTAGGTTCTCCAATAGCTTGACCATAGGATTGTCAGAACCTAATCTCTTTGCATGATTTTGTGGCATTTCACTGTTCTTGATCGTTCTTGAATTCTTGCAAGTTAGCTTGACCATAGGAGCTTGTAGGTTCGATAGAATTGAATCTCTACGGCCTGACCATGGAGTAGAGATTACAAAAGGATTTGCCGAGTCGTCTAGTCTGTTGAATTTCGTCGATTGCATAGTTTCATCCATCTAAACCGAACTAGCGTGGATTCGAGTCTGAACAACCGCTTTAGTCTATCTTTGAAACTCCAATCTTCTTTACTTGCTTTGTTTGATTTAACTGCTTTCTTAGATTAATTCATTTCATAAACCGATTCAAAACCTATGACAAAAACCCTAGCTTATTTCACAATTTTTGAGTAATAGAAACAGAAAGACCCTAGGAAAAACGATTTCGCTAGAGCGATCTAGCGAGTAAAACTTTGTGTGCATTAATTTGCGCATCAAGTTTTTGGCACCGTTGCCGGGGACTTTTCTTTTTCTAGGAAAGGCATTGTGCGTTTAAGATTTTCATTCACTCTTTTATCATTTCTTATCTCCCACGTTTTTGTATTACATGGTATTTCTTGTTTTTGGCGTTTCAGGCAAGATTGCAGGTACGGAGGAAAAGTGGGCTAGTAAGCGAATAGCTGAAAAGGGTAGAGTCTTCTACACTCATTTCGGCACTACTCTGGTTCCTCCTCCTCCCCCCCAAGACACCTAAAGCACGGAAGAACCTCTTCGCATCTTCATCCACATCTTCACCTTCACCATCCACCATTGCTACTACAGACCCTCCCACAAATCCTCATGTTCCTCCTGAGATAGAAATTATGGCGGCGGAAAGGACATTGAAAGATTACAACCGACCGACCATAGATGGGACAGCTTCGAGCATTCAGATTCCCAACACGAGAACTCAGAATCTGCACATCCCATCTCACTTGATCAACATGATTCAAGCAAATGGGAACACTTTCTCTGGCGGTGTTAATGAGGACCCGAATGATCATGTCAGAAACTTCTTAAGACTAGCTCATACAGTCTCCAACAATGAAGCAGATCATAATGCATTGAAGCTTCAACTTTTTCCTTTCACTCTGAAGGGTCAAGCAGAACTGTGGTTGTACGATCACCCGCCAAATCACTTCACTACTTGGGATGGTCTGGCTAAAGCATTCCTGGAAGAGTTCTTCTCCCCTTTTAGAACAGATGCACTCAGAGCACAGATCGCAGGTTTTGAGAGTGGTTCGGAGGAGAACTTCTATGAGGCTTGGCAGAGATATCTAGGGCTTCTCCGGGCTTGTCCTCATGATGACACTCGATTTGACGTGATTATCTGCCTCATTTAAGTGACATTTCTTTGCTAAAGACATGTTTTTTAGGGTAGAATAACGAATATTCAATCGATTGCCCTATCTCGTGCCATTTGTGTTACCTAGGCCCGTTTCGGGTCTATTTGATGGTTTTCTAGTGTTTTTATGATAGCACAGGTTTTTGCCATCAATACGGTAGCCAAGGACGTGTCTTAGACGTTGGAACCCCGAAGAACCACACATAAATCAACCAGAGAGATCACTCAAGTCAAAGAAAAACTCCAGCCCCATTTGCACATATATTTTCGGCGAAAATACCCTTGGGTTTTCGCCGAAAACAAAAGAAGAAATCCACTGTCCCGAGTAGGAAGAAGTTTTCACCAAAATTCCTCTATTATTTTTGGCGAAAATTCCAGTTGAAATAAGAAAATCCCGGGTAGGTATAAATATAGAAATCGGCGGCTAATGAAGGACACGACATATAACACAAAACACACAGCTAGAAGGAGAGGAGGAAAAAAGCGAGTAGATAGAGTTTGAAGAGCGAGGAACGGATCGTGACGCCATCCGTCCATCTCGGACAGCCAGTGCTAGGAGTTGAAGATCCAGCAGATTGAAGCTGCTAGGAAACATCGAAATTAGGTTCTACAGTTCTTCTCTGTCTTCCTACCTGAGATGTATTCTTTGTCTGTTTTCGATTCTTCTGTATTGAATATGAGAAGCTAAACTCGTGTAGCTTAGATTAGATGAACCCTAAGTGACCCACGGCTTAAAGCGGTCACGGATCGGCAGTGATTAGATTCGAAATTCATTCAGTTTCATTTTTCATGTTTGATTTGTTCTTCGTTATCTGTGTTTCTTGTCTGGTTTGGCCACCTAGATTTGATTCTTGTTAAGCTAAGAATAGATGCGAACGCTCGTCTTACTTTAAATCAACAAATCGGACAGTCAATCTTATAATTGGAGTGTGCCTCTCGTAGGAACCGATTAGGGTTGATCCATTGCTAGAGTAACCCATTAATCACTAGAATTTGCACTAGTTAAGTTAAGTCGTTGCGAGAGGCGACCGTACCCGGGCGGCTAATTAATCGTGGTAGCTAGATCGGATAGAGCGAACGTTCGCCAGTCTTAAACCTAAGGGTCAGGAGTTATGATGGTGTCTGTGAACTGAATGAACTAGAATCAAAAATCGCTGGTCTGTTGACTGCTGCTGCTCTGGTAATCTAAGGGGGATTCGAAGTCTAAGTGGTTTGTCATCTTTCTAGTCAATCAATCAATCTTAAATCTTTCTTTGCTTTAATTTCATTTCAATTTATCTGTGCTTTTTAGAATAGAAGTCGTGGAACTCACACCACGCACAACGTGTTCAACCTTGAATTAAATTGCCAACATCTTTGAGTAAGGAAGTAGAGGAAACCCCTGGAATACGATCTACCCTAGCTTTTGTTAGCTTTGTTAGTTATTTGTTTGAACGCATCACAACGACACGTTCACCAAATTGGCGCCGTTGCCGGGGACTCTTCTATTTCGTTGAAAGAAGAGTTGGCATTTTTAATCTTCTACCTTTCCATCTTTCATTTTCCATCACACTTCGATTTTACACCGGTTGTGTTTGTTTTTGTCTCTTGCAGATCGTAGCAGGCACAGAAGCAGATCACTTCCATTCCATCTTCCTTTACCGCAATGGCTACTCCTAAGAGTGTTGCGGACTACAGTAAGCCGCGTGCATCCAACTTTCGATCCCCCATCACCGTGCTCCCCAATGATGATGACCCCGACTATGAGATTAAGATTCTCCTCCTAGAACTGATCTCTAAGGACGTGCAATTCGAGGGAGTGCCAGATGACAACCCCTGCACCCATATAGATAACTTCTTGGCTGTCTGTGACACCTTCAAGTCTGGGAATCTCAACAAGAACGTTGTATAGCTCCGAGTTTTTCCATTTTCTCTCAGAGGTGCAGCTAAGCAGTGGCTTAGCAGCAAACCGCCAGGCCACTACACTGATTGGGATACATTGGCCCAAGATTTTGTTGAGGAATACTTTCCTCCCGCGAGGACAACTGCTTATAAAGACCGCATCTCTAGGTTCATGCAGAGAGAAGATGCAAGCCTGTATGACACTTGGAATGAATTCCAATCTCTTCTTTTGGATTGTCCTCACCATGGGTATGAACAAAGACAGCTGGCTCAATTCTTTACTCGTGGTATGCGTGAAGAATTGGCAAACTAGGTCAACTCCCTAGCTGGCGGTGGATACTAGTGACATGATACCGGATACTAGTGCTGCCATGGATATGCCAGAAATAGAGGATATCACAAAAGAGGAAGAAGAAGCACCTGCTCCTCCTCCTCCGTCGCCCAAGACAGCTCCCGAGCCTGTTTTGGCGCCATATGTTCCTCGGATTCCCTTCCCAAAAGCTGCGAGGAACAAGGCTAAGGATCACGACACTCAGTACAAGAAGTGGTACAATGTTCTTAAGACTGCAGAGATCAAGATACCAGTGACTGAAGCTGTGGAAATCATACCACCACTTGGGAAGTTCTTTAAGGATCTCGTAAAGAAAGTGAAGAACGGGGAGGCGTACTCTATCACGCTTACTAATGAATGCACGTCTATTCTCGGTGCGCCATCTCCCATTCGACAGCCGCCACCACCCCTAGCTAAGTGTCCTGATCCTGGTTCTTTTACATTACCGTGCATTATTATTGGCATTAAAATTGATCGCAGTCTGGTTGATTCTGGTGCTTCTATTAATGTTATGCCTGTTTATCTATATGAAAAGCTGAATCTAGGGCAATTAAAACCGATTACTCTGCATCTCGTTCTAGCCGATAGGTCTGTCAAACTACCTAGAGGTATAATAGAAGATGTAACTGTTTGCTGTGGTCCATTTACTATAATGGCAGATATAAGTAGTTGACTTCGCGTTTTAGCGTCGGTTGATAGTCGACCGACGCTAAAATTAGCACGGAAACCGACGCTATTAGCCGTTCAGGGTTGATTTTTTGGTCTGAGCGGATGGTTGGCTCAGCGTCAGAAGAAGCAATTTAGCGTCGGTCGATGACCGACGCTAAAACGCGTGAAATTAACGTCGGCTGACACGCGTTTTAGCGTCGGTCATCGACCGACGCTAAACCGCGAACATATAAAAACCCCCTAGACGCCAGAAATCAATATGCAACTCCTCCCCAAAACTTTAAATTCTCTCAACTCCCAAATCCTTTGAAATCCTCTGAAATTGCCAGCATTCGAGCTAGGAGCTGCTGTGACGCTGTTCTCATCACCGTGCTTCCTTGACATTTCCTCCTGTGTTTCGGGGTAAGTTATTTAATTTTTAGATTGTAATTTAAATTTTGTTTATTTTGTAGAGAATTATAATTGTATATGTTCTGATTATTAGGATTGTAGAGAATTAGAATTGTATACTTTGTGATTATTAGAATTGTAGTGAATTGAAATTGTTATGACTCCTAGAATAGTATTGAATTGTAGATTGTAATTTAAATTTCGTTTAGTTTCTAGATTGTATGTGTCATTAGTATTGTTGTGGATTGAAATAGTTATTATGATTAGTTCTAATTGTACATGTTGTGTGGTTATTTTCTCAGTGCCCGTATCGAGTAGTGCTTTTCTCGTGGTTCTGTCTTCTGCCTTTTTGTCACTCACCCCGGTGTAAGGTATGCATTTGTTGTCTTTTTTTTTTACACGTAAACTTGTATAGTAATATGTATGTCGTCAAAATTAATCTAATTCCTAGTAATATGTATGTTTTCACTATGATCAGTTATAATTTGTTTTTATGGTTTAATGCGAGTAAAAGTATATGATTACTGTGTTATGTGTTTTCTGTATGAATTATGCGGTAGTTATAATTTATATTGAAAATGAGATTAATTAGTAGAATTGTTTGTTATTTTTAATTATTTGTTAGAATATGATTAATATTAGAATTCATTGGTTGAGTTATGGTTTTTTTTTAAGTTAACTAAACTCAGTAACATATTGCTAACTACTTCATGGTAATATATAGATTATGATTAACTACTTCTTAGCATTTTACCTTAGTTAACTTATATATAGATTATGATATCCAGTACTGAGAATCTATTCCCTACACTAAATCAGATATCTCCTAATGGATAAATCTTGGATTAACACCCCAAGATTATCACCGGAGTACATGATTGGCTTAGAAAGCTTTCTGAATTTTTCTTTCTCCAACAACAACGACGGAGAGCAAATAGTTTGTCCATGTCCAAAATGTGGATTCAAGAAGTGGTTGTGTAGAGATGATGTGTATGAGCATTTACTCCGCAAGCCATTTCCGCCAGGATATACTGTTTGGGATCGACATGGAGAGCGACATGGAGAGCGTCTGTATGGATCTTCTTCTAGGACTGCACGTACAATAGTGCATGGAAGTGATCATAATAGATCACTTCGTTCAATGGTTAATGATGCTTTTGGTGTCGTTACTGAGGAGGTCCGGAGACTACTATGAAGTACTTGTTAATGAAGATGTTAATGAGGAAGGTCAATTGAATGAAGAAATTCCTATGAGCGAAGATAATGACACTAGCATCCCTGAGCCAATACAAGAGCCGATTGATGATGACAATGTAAATTTGAGGGATTTACTAAAAGATGGAGAAACAGTACTATACGAAGGATTAAGAAGTTTTCCAAATTATCCTTCATTCTGAGACTTTATCATATCAAGGGGAATGCATAACATCAGCGATAAAGCAATATCAATGATCATTGAGTTGCTGCATGAAGCTTTCGAGTTTGCCAACATACCGCCAACAGGATTATAGTGCAAAGAAAATGATCAAACGGCTTGGGCTGGGATACACGAAAATTCATGCATGTGTGAACGATTGTATGTTGTACTGGGGTAATGACATAGATGGGATGAGTTGCAGGATTTGCAAGCAGCCTAGATACAAGGATGGTGGTGTTGATGATGACGTAGTTGATGGAAGAAAAGAGAAAAAACTTAAGGCATTGAAAATATATTGATACTTTCCAATAATTCCAAGGTTGCAAAGATTGTTCATGTGCCCTAGAACAGCTGAGAGTATGGTGTGGCATTCTACAGAAAGAACTACTGATGGAATGTCGCGGCATCCACGAGATGGTCAAGCGTGGGTTGACTTTGACACTAGGTATCCTGAGTTTGCTTCAGATCCGAGAAATGTTAGGCTCGGCCTTGCTACTGACGGCTTTAATCCTTTTGGGAATATGAGCCTTAGTCACAGCACATGGCCAATTGTACTAATGCCATACAACACGCCTCCGTGGGAATGCATGAATTCAACAGGTATGATATTGTCTGGTATCATTCCTGGAAAGAAAGCTCCTGGAAATGATATCGATGTCTACCTACAACCTTTACTTGATGAGCTGAAAATGTTATGGGAAGGTGTAGAAGCATATGATTCAGTGAAGAAAGAATCATTCACGTTGAGGGCAGCATTAATGTGGACAATTAGTGATTTCCCTGGATTGAGTTTATTATCAGGGTGGAACACTTATACAGGACAGGCATGCCCCACTTGTAATCTAGACCAGGAGCCATTGCGTTTGGCGGGGAGTGGGAAGAATTGTTTCATAGGAAGTCGACGATTCTTACCTGCAGAACATCCTTGGAGATTACAAAAATCCAAATTCAATGGTGATGTTGATTTAAGAGAGGCAACCAAACTCTTATCTGGCTCTGAAATTTTACAGCAGGTTGAGAACATCAATGTTACTTTTGGGAAGACGAAGGAGAGTGAACCGCCAAGGAAGAGAGCAAGAGGTGATGGAGGAAACAAAAAAAAGCAGAATAATGGAAGAAGAAGAGTTGTTTCTTTTAGTTACCTTATTGGGAGTTCAATAAGTTGTGACACAATTTGGATGTTATGCATATAGAGAAGAATGTGTGTGATAATATCTTGTACACTTTGATAAATGAGAAAGATCGAAGTAAGGATCACTTGAAAGCAAGGATGGATTTGAAACTGATGAAAATCAGAAGAGAGCTTTGGCCAAGACCAGATGGGAAAACTTGTCTAGCAGCTATATACACAATGGGTAAACGAGAAATTCAAACATTGATCGAAACCTTGAAAGACATTGTTGTACCAGATGGATACTCAAGCGACATATCTCGTTGTGTTGATGTGGAGAACCGAAAGATATTAGGGTTGAAAACTCATGATTGTCATATATTAATGCATGAACTTCTACCATTGTCCATCCGGAATGTGTTGCCTGCACAGGTCTCATCCGTCTTAGTGGAATTCTGTTCATGCCTAAAGCAATTATGCTCGAAAGTCGTTCATGTTGATGGGTTGGATACGTTACAAGAACGCATTGTGGTAGCTCTATGTCGTTTGGAGATGATATTCCCTCCGTCCTTTTTCACAGTGATGGTTCATCTAGTGGTCCATCTAGTTGAAGAAGTTAGACTTGGGGGACCAGTCTATTACCGTTGGATGTACCCTATAGAAAGGTACAATATAACAATCGGTTATTACATGCATTTGTTATGCGTTCACTTTATGATTTTACTAATAACAAAATCCTTGTCCAAACCAGATTTCTTGGAAAGCTGAAATCTTTTGTCAGAAACCGATCCCAGCCAGAAGGTTCAATTGCAGAAGTTTGGATTTCTGAGGAGATTATTACATTTGTCTCCTTATACTACGAAGATGGAGTTCAAACTCGGTTCAACCGTGGTTCTCGACTCCATGATCAAGTGAGAGATGAATCCCTTGGCATATCCAAGTTCCCTTCAATTGGACGTCATGTTGGCGGCGAACACCCCTATAAGTTAAATGATATGGAATGGTTACAAGCACACCGACATGTCCTTATAGGGGCTAACGAAGTCAGTCCTTTCCTACAGTAAGTACATATACTAAACTGCACTTATGGTGTGACTGTTATTCTATTTTAATTCTTCTCTGTTGAATATGAACTTACTAGGGAGTTCCAAGCAATCACAAAACATCGATTACGAGGAAGATCAGCAGCTGAAGTTGAAAAAGTTGTACATAGAGACTTTGTGCAATGGTTTAGGAGTCGTGTAAGTATACTTTGAGTTTCATTAACCTTTGCATGACGACAACTTCCAATCATTTATTGTGATACAGTATTATTTTTATTGTCATTTCACAGATACTAGATGATACCGAAGTAGTACATTCGAATAATCTAAGATTGTTGGCACGAGGACCTTCTCGACAAGCTTATCGGTGTACTGGTTACGACGTGAATGGTTATCGTTTCCGTACAGTTAGTCGTGATAAGGGTCTCAGTACTCAGAATAGTGGTGTGTACGGCAGCTATGAAACTCATAATTATTCTAGCTCAGTGGACAATCGACCTCACACAAGCGAACTCGCGTACTATGGAAAGTTAGAAGACATACTTGAGCTGAATTATTACGGAGATTTCCGTGTGGTATTATTCAAGTGTAAATGGGCTAACACTCACTATCCAAGGTATGTGAAGAAAGATAGGTTGGGGTTCACACAACTTAATTTCTCACACTTGCTCTACACGGGAAGTCGCTTAGATGACGAGCCATTTATTGAAGCAAAGGTGGCCCGAATGGTCTACTATGTGGAAGATAAGGTGGATAAGGGCTGGTGTATTCCTGTACATATCAAACCCAGAGATGTCTACGACATGGGTGATGAGGAAGGAAACTTAGTGCATGAGAGTGAGATGATTATGAATCGACTGATTTTGATAATTCCACTGATCTACCCCTAGCCAGGCCTGGAATTGCAGAGTTCGATGATTAACTAGTGTTTGGTAAAATTATTTTGTGCTAAGTGTTATTGTTCTATATTCAATACTCAAAACTATTATTTCATAAATATTTGGATTTGGATTTTCAGATATGCCTCCTCGTTCAGGTCCTTGGTTGGTAGAGCTCATCGATCCAGCAGGAGTTAGGACTCAGGAGCCTGTGGCTAGTAGCCAGATTTTGAGCCTTCGTGATGGCAAGAAGGTCATCATGCCTTGGGGGCCTCTAGGGCCTACGACTTGGGGCCCCACCGCTCTGTTGTTCCAGTTCACGGGTCTGCTGGGTAATGACCAGAACCTCATCCCACTACAGTATGAGGAGTGGCCCAACGTGACGGAGGGAGAGAAGAATGATTTGAAGGCTACTGTTTTTGTAAGTATTCAAATATGAAATTCATTCTTGTGTTATGTAAATTTAATAATAATTACTAATTTGTAATCATTGAATTTGATGCAGCGTTGTATCGTGATTGAGCCACCAGACGCTGCGACTAAGTACATCATGGAGGATATTGGCAGGAAGTGGAAGGACTGCAAAACCCGCCTTTGGAGAAATTATGTGGTTAACACATACAAGAATAAATTGAAGAAGGAAGCTGAAGAAGCGGGCCAAGACTTCGACTGGGATGAGTTTGTGGATATCCCTAGGGCGTGGGCAATAAAACACAAGCCGGGCAAGATCTCTCCGCCTATGTGGGCACAGTTTGTGGATATCAGGCTGAGACCCGATAATGTGGTAAGTCATTTACAAATTAAGCCTTATGTGAATATATTATATCAACGTACATCATTGAAATGAATAACATTTTGTAGGCGAGATCTCGCAAGAATTCAGTCGCCCGGAGGACTTACACCTCACCCCACACTGGAGGGTCAAAGAAGTTGCGAGTTAGAGGACTGGAGTTGGTAATAATCCAGTTCAACTTTCCAATAATTTTTTGTGTATTAGTACGTTTTAGAAAGTGTATTCATATTGTTTAGTTCGTACACTTGTAGGCAGCTGAAAGGGGAGGAAATGCGCCCAGTAGAGGTGAGTTGTATACTATCACTCACACAAAGAAGGATCAGACTTACACTGATCCTAATGTGGTAAGTACTTGATCACCTATTCCAATCTAACAAAATAATCTCCAATAGTGTCTATTTAATTAACTTTGGTTTGTGAAACCCATTTGTGTCATCACTGTGCAGCCTCGGATTCTGGAGCTGATGCAGGATCCCACAGTCCCGACATATCCTTCTGCGAACGATGCACTCGGACTTGTCTATCCGAAGGAGCAAAGTGGTAGAGTTCGCGGTATGGGAACTGGCGTGACCCCCTCCCAGGTAATGTAATGTAGCATATGATATATGTAAATTTAAAATAGTCAAATTCTAATTATTTATTGTCTTTGTCTATTCAGGTTAATATGAGTAGGAGACGTGGTGGAGCAGCTGGTGGATCGAGCCAGGGTAGTAGTTCAGCTACTACCACTCACATCTTCGGCCATTGTCCCGCCGATGATCGAGTGAGGGCGTTGGAGGCAGAGGTCCGGCGCTTGAGCCATCTGGAGGAGGAGGTTCAGCGGCTCAGCCAGTTGGTGGGTCCATCTTCTAAGGGAAAAGGGAGTATGCCCCCCTCAGACATGGACTCGTACGATGATGAGTAGATAGCATGTGTTTTTAGATGTTTTAGGGGGATGTTTAAGGTGCATGTGTTAGAACAATGTTTTGAGTACAATGTTTTAGGACGATGTTTTCAACATTTATATACAGTATGTTTAGTGATTGGAAAAGTGAATTGTGAAAATGGAATTGATGTATGCAGGGTAATTTATGCAGGTATTGGCACTAGAAGAGTATGAGAAAACGAAAAAAGCAAGCAGTATTCTGCCCACTGGAACCTATAATAGCGTCGGTTGGACCTGTAATAGCGTCGGTCACAACCGACGCTAAATTATAATTCAGGTCAGCGCGTGGTTGACCAGACACACGCGGTTTAGCGTCGGTTTGCCAATTTAGCGTCGGTCAAGCGTTGACCGACGCTATGTTCTAACCACTGAGTCGGTTGGTGGTTCGATCGGAACACTATAGCATCGGTTGACACGCGTTTTAGCGTCGGTCGACCGAATGTCTGACGCTAAAATTTAGCGTCACCAGATCTGGCGTCGTTTTAGTCGACCGACGCTATTTATTTTGGCGTCGGTCATAATCGACGCTAAAACGCGTGTATGACCAACGCCAAATAGCTTTTTTTTTTGTAGTGCCACTGTCGTTCATTGATCAGATGCTTGAACGATTAGCTGGTCATGAATACTACTGCTTCTTAGACGAGATGTCCGGTTACTTCCAGATCCCCATTGAGCTTGATGATCAGGAGAAGATGACCTTCACATGCCCGTTTGGTACGTTTGTTTATCGCCGTATTCCTTTTGGTTTATGTAATGCTCCCGCTACCTTTCAGAGATGCATGCTTGCTATATTCGGGGATCTGGTAGAGAATGTGGTGGAGGTGTTCATGGACGACTTCTCCGTCTATGGAGACTCATTTTCTAAATGTCTGGCTAACTTGGATAAGGTGCTAGCCCGTTGTGAGGAAACCAACCTGGCACTTAATTGGGAGAAATGTCACTTTATGGTTATAGAAGGTATTGTTCTTGGCCATAGAATATCTAAGACAGGTATAGAAGTCGATCGTGCCAAGCTTGAGACCATTGCTAGCTTAACACCGCCGACCTCAGTCAGGACAGTTCGAAGCTTTCTCGGTCATGCTGGATTTTACCTGAGATTCATCAGAGATTTCTCCAAGATTACTCTTCCAATGACAAAGCTCCTTGAGAAAGATGTTCCTTTCGTCTTTGATAAAGCCTGTCTTGAAGCTTTTGAGACTCTAAAAACTCAACTCACCACCGCACCGATTCTTCAAGCACCAGATTGGAATCTCCCATTCGAGATCATGTGCGATGCTAGTGATTTCACCGTTGGCGCGGTTCTTGGTCAGAGAAAGGAGAAGAGATTTCATCCTATCTACTTTGCGAGCAAGACACTCAATGATGCTCAGAGAAACTACACTACTACGGAGAAAGAGCTCCTGGCTATCGTTTTCTCCTTTGATAAATTTAGACAGTATCTTGTTCTTTCACATACAATTGTCTACACAGATCATGCTGCTCTGCGCCATCTATTAGCCAAGCAGGATTCAAAGCCACGTCTCATCCGGTGGATCCTTCTCCTCCAAGAGTTCGACATAGAGATTAAAAACAAGAAGGGAGCAGAGAACTTAGCAGCAGATCATCTTTCTCGCCTCGAGGAATCACAGACAGGTAAGTCTACTACCCCTATCAATGATTCTTTCTCTGACGAGCTGTTGCGTGTTGAAACGTTTGAACAGGTTAACATCATAGCTATTGAGCCCTGGGCAATCCCTCACGCTCAAGATCTAAGTAATGCTGCCGACTCAGAGGAACCGTGGTATGCAACTCTGGCTAACAATCTCTCACACGGCATTGTACCTCCTGAGCTGGATTACAATGCACGCAAGAAGCTCTTCAAAGAAGCCAAGTCATACTTCTTGGATGAGCCGTTCTTATATCGCATCAGCCTTGACGGAATGATCCGGAGATGTTTTCTTACATTGAAGCAGCTGACATCATTCGTAAATGCCATGAGGGACAGTTTGGAGGACACTTCGGAGGCAACCACACTGCGAGGAAGGTACTCGAAACAGGTTTCTACTGGCCGTCAATTTTTAGTGATTGCGATGTTTTTGCTCGACGTTGCGATGCATGCCAGCGATCAGGTAACATCACTAACTGCAATGAGATGCCCCAAATTGTTTCTTTAACTGTTGAAAATTTTGATGTTTGGGGAATTGATTTTATGGGTCCGTTCACACCCTCCAACGAAAACAAGTATATTCTTGTAGCCGTTGATTATGTTTCTAAGTGGGCTGAAGCTGAAGCTCTACCCACTAATGATTCAAGAGTGGTAGGTCGGTTTCTTACCCGTCTTTTCACGCGTTTTGGTTCACCGCGCTTCATGATAAGCGATAGGGGTACCCACTTCCACGGACAATTCAACCGGGTGTGCAAACGTTTTGGCGTCACCCACCCTATGTCCACGGCTTACCATCCTCAAGCGAATGGTCAAGCGAAAGTGACGAACCATGAGCTCAAGCGGATTCTTGATAGGACAGTTGGTCGGTCTCGCAAGGACTGGTCATCTAAGCTAAATGATGCCTTGTGGGCATATCGAACTGCCTACAAGACTCCCATCGGTACCTCACCGTATCAGCTGGTCTATGGCAAGGCATGCCATTTACCAGTTGAGCTTGAGCACAAGGCATTTTGGGCTAACAAAGAGTTGAACATGAGCTATGCAGTAGCAGGTAACAACCGCCACGACCAGATCGCAGAGCTTGAGGAGCACCGACTCCACGCGTATGAGAGCACGAAGTTTTACAAAGAACGCATGAAGAAAATTCATGACTCTCAATTGAAGACGATCAAGCAGTTCTATCCCGGAGAGGAAGTACTCTTATATAATTCTCGATTGAAATTGTTCCCGGGTAAGTTGAAATCCCAATGGTCTGGCCCTTATACCGTAGTCCGACAGACACCCTTAGGCAGCGTCTACATTAAATTGCACGATCAAGAGCCGTTTGTGGTCAACGGGCATAGGCTTAAGAAGTATCTGCAAGGATTAGCTGTCTCTTCCATCGACGTGCACTACTTTACGACGGAACCGTGACACGATTTCAGGTATCGTCTAGCTCACGGACGTTAAACAAGAGCGCTTCGTGGGAGGCAACCCACGGCTGGAGTCAGTAGCTTTTCATTTTGAGTCATTTTTGTTTTAAACCCCTTTTGAAAAAAAAGAAACAAAAAACACACTGCCTACCATTTTCAGGACAATTTTCGCCGAAATGCGAACTTGTTTTCGCCGAAATTTTTGTTTGAAATCAACCTGCTCCTCCTGTCTCCACTTTTCGGACCGAAACTTCCATCTTTTCGCCGAGCCGGATCCTGTTTTGAATTGCATTTTCGCCGAAAATTACCCTTGATTTTTGCCGAAAATCTTGTGCTACCCTTCGACTATTTAACCCGGTTTCGGCCTCCTATTTTCGCCTCCCATCCGAACATTGCACAACTTCCTCACATACTTTAAAAACCCGCCAGCCCACCGATTGCCTCGCCACCGCCGCCTCCTTGAAACCGACCAGCCGCCGCCGCCGCCGCACTGAACAGTAGCCGCGGCCCATCTCCTTGCCCAGCCCTAGTTCACAACCCTAGAATCGGAGCTTTTCAGCTCTGGTTCCGGCCGACATAGTTTTCAAGTTTTTCATCGATTTCTAGGAGTTCCAATCATTTTCTCGAATCATGTCTTCACGGTTAGTTGTTCAACCTTTGATTGTGCATCTTTTGGCTTCTTAACTTTCAGTTTTTGGCATGGTCGACTTTGGTTGACTTTTTGGTTCTCCCTCATTTTTCATGATTGCTTTGTCGGTGTCAATTAGCTGGGTTCTGGCATTCTTTGTGACCGTCTTAGGATCGTGACTTGTTGTGTGTGAGATCGTGTTGATGAATCATTCCATTCCTCATGCTTGCTAAATGAATTGACTGTTCTGTATTGCTTTATCTCGATTCAGTGATCCCTCAGTTACTTTGTTTACCCCACCTTGTCAGTTTAAGTGTGGGGTAAGATTCTTGTCATCTGATGCTCGTCTTCTCTGAGTTATGTTTTACAGGGCTCCCAAACGTTTTAAGAGTACCAGTGCAGATAGAGCCCAACGTTCCTCAGCTCGCCAGACACGGACACCATCCTCCCGTCCAAAAGCTCGAGCTGCACCACCATCGACGGTTGTGGCCATCATTCCTGAGGATCCACCAACCCCGGCGACTCCTATTTCCTCTATTCCTACGCCTGCCAAAGGGGTCTTGCATCCTTTTATCGCAGCACTGGAGCCGCACCAACTAGAGGTCTTTCAGAAGATCAAGAACATTCCTCCAGCCAAAGTGGCAGTTCTTTCTCTAGACTGTCTCAAGGCGCACAATCCGGCTTGGCACTCAACCATCGACACCGCCCTTCATAAAGCCGATTTGCGAGTTCTGACCACTCATGGCTCCCCCTACCCGCTGGTCGCCCTCCAAGAGTTCTGGAGTTCTTTCCGGCGCCTCACCCCGAAGCCCTTTCGTGAGCAGAAGTTCGTTTCCTTTCGCCTCGGTGGTGTTCTTCATGAGAAGTCCCTTCGCGAATTCGGCCGTTTGCTGGATCCGCGCGTCGACTTCGATACGACATTAGCTGGCTTCGAGGCCACATACTCCATCACGAGTGCGCCATACCCAGATGTGTGGAGATGGGCCTCCTGTGAGGATGAGGTCTCAACTATCATCAACCCCACGGTCGGTGACATCTTCCACCCTGTTCTTAAAATTTTGCATTATATTTGGGTGCAATCTCTGTGTTCTTGCAGCAAGATGAGCCGTCATCACGTTTCTTTGGAGGAGCTCGTATTATTCCGTGCTTTAGAAGAGGATGCCAACCTGCATCCCGGATGGTGGCTTGCACGTTTCTTTCACAAGCGCACTACCGCCAAGAAGCTCCCTTCTGAACTTCCAGGAGGGCCCTTCATTTCAATGCTAATCGACAACCTCCAGCTTGGTGACAAATGGATCCCCGATATTCCTCGTATCCCGATTGAGCATCTAGGTGCTGACCTTGCCATAGCACGACGCATCGACCTTGCGGCTGACCGCCCGTCTCTGCACTCACCATTCAGCTGACCGCCCGTCGTCGTGAGCGCAAATCACCGCGGAGATGAATGAGAGGCTGGCGCGTATCGAGAAGTGGCAGCTGGACTATGCGGCTGGTTCGCTTCAATGGCAGAAGGACCGAGTAGCACATGAGGAGACTCAGAACGAGCGTTGGTCCATCCTCCAGCACTTCATGACCGCCCAGTCTGCCCGACACACGGATGATATCGCATGGCGACAGCAGCTGGAGCAGCGGCTTGGCATTTCACCTAACCCGACTCCACCTCCTCCCGCGAAACAGTGATTAGGTTGTTTCTACACTTTCCATTTCTTTTCTTTCTTCTTTTTGGGTTTCTACCCAACTTTATTCTGTGTGGAACCGGGACACTTGTCCCGGTGTCCTTTTGATTTTTTTTATTGTTTGTCTTTTATAGGTTTTGAGTAGCTACTCTGCCCTGCTCTGGCACATCCGCGTTCATCCACTACACCATCCATAATATTCCAGGTTCTTCGTATCTCTCCCCTTCAGTTTGGTCCTGTGAGGACACAAAACGGTTTAAGTGTGGGGTAGGGTGTTAGAGAACCATGCATGATCTTGATTGCCTATATCTTTGTGTGTGCCTCGTGATTCCTGTCCAGTCCCTCTAGCAATAGAATGGCTCAGTTTTTTATTTTTGAGGTTAAGTTGTTGTTCAAACCTTCATAATGATGCTTAGACTGCTTAGCCTAGAACTTGAAAACCAACTTGTCTGCTTTGATGCTAAATTGCCTGGTCAGAACAAAATTTTTAAAATCACACTTGTAGTCTGTAGCCGTGATTGCATGAAAATGACCGAATCCGACTAGCAAACCAACTGTGAGCTTTTGATCCATTGCACGTAACTTGCAATTTAAATTCTTTTGAGTGATTTTCTGTTTACTTGGATGAGTTAGAATTTGCATGAGACCTACTCGAGACCACACGATGACACGAGTCCTAGAAGGATAGGGGCACCTAGATTCAGCTACTTAGCCAGATAGCCTACCTAACGATAAAATCCATTAGGTTTAAACCCTTGAGCTTGGCCTGTTCTTTCGGTTCGATAATACATTACAGCCATTTCCCATTCTTTCATTCCCCGTTGATCCCCTGTGGTTGTAGTTCTAGATTGACCTACCGGAAGTCGGTTTGTGGTAACCTGCCTATAGCCATTAAACAGGTGGTCTTAGCTGTTATGTCCAGACGTGTAAACCCCTCTAGCAACTAAAAGAAAGATCGGCATAAAAGAAAAATCACCGAAGAAGAAAGAAGAAAAAGAAGCAAATCTCGAAAAATGTTGAAAAAGAGAAAAATCAGAAAAGTTCAAAGTGTAGTTCAAATAAAAAACGCTATTCCCTCTACAAATGGAAGAACGAAGTCAAAAGAAAAGTTTTGTGCAAAGAAAAATAATAAGTGCTAGGTTGCTTGAGGGTATCATAGGACGAGCGTTCATCATTCCACCCGTGTTTGGTTAGACGGTAGGAAGCCATAGATTAGATTCGAGGGAAGTTAGTCGAGAGGTACACCGCACCAAGCCATCATCATATATTCCCATCATCCATCTCATTATAAACCCGAGTAGTGTAGAACTCATTACAGTCCTAGCAGGGAAGTCCTTCTTGACTAGATACTCGTGTTGTCACAGTGGTGGTGATGTGGTCGAGATGCAAACTTATGACAGAATTTCTGTGGCAGAAAATGATCGAGAGCAGAAACACGTCCTTAAACACAGAGAGTGAGAGTTCCCATTGTACTATAATTATCCTGTGTGAGGAGTCTGGTCGGTCAGGTCAAATTCGTGCATAATTGGTTGCTAATTACTTGTCGTGTGCAGTTTATTAGTGAGACCAGGTAGTTTGGCTGATCTGTATGCATGATAGGTTTCTTGTTCTAGGATCGATCTGTCTAATGATTCATTGTGTTCGATTGAGCTCTAATTTAACTGATCTTATCATTCGTGAACATGAGCATTACTATTCAGTTTGCTTGAGGACAAGCAAAAGCTTAAGTGTGGGGTATTTGATGACACTCGATTTGACGAGATTATCAGCCTCATTTAAGCGACATTTCTTTGCTTAAGACATGTTTTTTAGGGTAGAATAATGAATATTCAATCGATTGCCCTATCTCGTGCCATTTGTGTTACCTAGGCCCGTTTCGGGTCTATTTGATGGTTTTCTAGTATTTTTATGATAGCACAGGTTTTTGCCATCAATACGGTAGCCAAGGACGTGTCTTAGACGTTGGAACCCCGAAGAACCACACATAAATCAACCGGAGAGATCACTCAAGTCAAAGAAAACTCCAGCCCCATTTGCACATATATTTCGGCGAAAATACCCTTGGGTTTTCGCCAAAAACAAAGAAGGAATCCACTGTCCCGAGTAGGAAGAAGTTTTCACCGAAATTCCTCTATTATTTTTGGCGAAAATTCCAGCTGAAATCAGAAAATCCCGGGTAGGTATAAATACAGAAATCGGCGGCTAATGAAGGACACAACATATAACACAAAACACACAGCTAGAAGGACAGGAGGAAAAAAGCGAGTAGATAGAGTTCGAAGAGCGAGGAACGGATCGTGACGCCATCCATCCATCTCGGAGAGCCAGTGCTAGGAGTTGAAGATCTAGCAGATTGAAGCTGCTAGGAAACATCGAAATTAGGTTTTACAGTTCTTCTCTGTCTTCCTACCTGAGATGTATTCTTTGTCTGTTTTTGATTCTTCTGTATTGAATATGAGAAGCTAAACTCGTGTAGCTTAGATTAGATGAACCCTAAGTGACCCAGGGCTTAAAGCGGTCACGGATCGGCGGTGATTAGATTCGAAATTCATTCAGTTTCATTTTTCATGTTTGATTTGTTCTTCGTTATCTGTGTTTCTTGTCTGGTTTGGCCACCTAGATTAGATTCTTGTTAAGCTAAGGATAGAAGCGAACGCTCGCCTTACTTTAAAACACCAAATCGGACAGTCAACCATATAATTGGAGTGTGCCTTTCGTAGGAACCGATTAGGGTTGATCCATTGCTAGAGTAACTCATTAATCACTAGAATTTGCACCAGTTAAGTTAAGTCGTTGCGAGAGGCGACCGTACCCGGGCGGCTAATTAATCGTGGTAGCTAGATCGGATAGAGCGAACGTTCGCTAGTCTTAAACCTAAGGGTCTGGAGTTATGATGGTGTCTGTGAACTGAATGAACTAGAATCGAAAATCTCTGGTCTGTTGACTGCTGCTGCTCTGGTAATCTAAGGGGGATTCGAAGTCTAAGTGGTTTGTCATTTTTCTAGTCAATCAATCAATCTTAAATCTTTCTTTACTATAATTTCATTTCAATTTATCTGTGCTTTTTAGAATAGAAGTCGTACCACGCACAACGTGTTCAACCTTGAATTAAATTGCCAACATCTTTGAGTAAGGAAGTAGAGGAAACCCCTGGAATACGATCTACCCTAGCTTTTGTTAGCTTTGTTAGTTATTTGTTTGAACGCATCACAACGACACGTTCACCACCTCACCATGGATGGGATGACTATAACAAGTTCTCTACATTCTTTCGTGCCCTAGACTATGAGAAGAAAAAGGATTTCTCTCTGCAGCTGACTATGGATTTAAACGACATGACCGCAACCGAGGCCTTGGATGCTTGCAAGAGTTTTGCCATGAAAATCAAATGTCTCATGCAAGCTAACCCATTGAAGATGGACAGCAGACATTCAGAGATTAAGAGGTTCTCTATTGATTCATCATACCCTGTTCCCACAGTTCCTGCACCACTGGATATTGTTAGAAGTCAGTTGGAGTTGGATAACTCGACTCTGGAGATGGAAGTACAGAGGCTGAAGCATGAGTTGGGAAGAGCTCAGATAGCTCCCTCACCGGGTGTTCCTACAGCTTTGCCAGGGTTCAAGATGCTTTCTAGAACCACTCCTTCCTCTGCTTCTACGGCGGCGACTGTAGCAGCAGTCACCACCCCATGTTCAAACTGTGGTGGTCCAGATCATACATCAGAGAGTTGTACTTGGAAGTTTGAGGGTAACCCAGACAAAAAAATAGTAGGAGATTGATTATATTGGTGGACAAAACCAAGGGAATTTCCAAAACCAGAACAACAATTTCAGAAATTCCAATGGTTACCAGAATCAAAACTCCCAATGGCAGAGCAGAGGAAACTGGAACAACAACCAGAATCAGAATCAGTTTCAGGGAGGAAATCAAGGGGGTTACCAAAGGAATAATGGGAATCAAAATCAAAATTCCCAATGGCAGAACAGAGGAGGCTGGAATAACAATCAAAACTAGAACCAGAACCAGAATCAGAACAACAACGATGGTTCGAGCTCTTCTGCGCCTAAGTCCTATTCCGATATCATGTTGGACAAAATTCTTGCTGAAACTCAATCAAACAAGAAGGACATCTCACACACCGACGCTTCTCTCCAGAAGCTTGCGACTCAGGTGGCAGGAATCACAAATCTGCTTAAGGAGAAGGGTATTGGATCTCTACCTACCACCACTCTCCCTAATCCGAACCAGAATGAACATGTGGGAGCTGTGGAAACAAGGAGCGGGAAGAAGCTGGCAGATATTCCCATGAAGCAGGTGCCAACTCTAATTCCTCCCCCTCATCTCATTGAAGAAGAGGACGTGGAGGAAGAGGAACAAATTCAGCAGCCAGATAAGGAAAAGATACCAGTTATTCCCTCATCTCCTATACCGGTTGCTAACCCTCACAAGCCTAAGGCACCTTATCCTGCCAGGCTTAATAAGGATCTCTACGATGCTTAATACCAGCTATTTCTGAAGTTGCTGAACAGGGTTCACGTGGGCATGTCGATGAAGGAGATGATTGTAACAATGCCAAAATTTGCCAAGTACATGAAGATGCTAGCCACCAACAAGTTGAAGTTGCAAGAACTTTTAGCTCTCACGGAGGAAGAGCAAGCGAACTTCCCGAAGCTATTTGAAGACTTGGAGCTTGATAAGGAGGTATCTACCATTGTGCTAAACAAGCTTCCTATTAAGCGCCGTGATCCAGGTTCTTTCACTCTACCTTGTCGCATTGGTACTTTTCGTGTTGGACATGGTTTAGCGGATCTAGGAGCTATCATTAATGTCATGTCATATAGCTTAGCTTCTGATATAGGAATGCTTGATTTTAAACCAACTCGCATGAACGTAAGATTAGCTGATAAATCTTCTGCTGTACCTAGGGGTATTTTAGAAGATGTTATTCTTGAAGTTGGTCCATTCAAGTTTCCTACTGATTTTGTCATGATTGATGCTCATTCTGATATACCGTTGATTCTTGGTCGTCCATTCTTGTATTCAGCCGGTTCTCTTATAGATGTGCTAGGAGGTACTATAACTCTTAGGGTAGGCAAAGAGCATGCTACATTCCATCTAGATAATAGCATTCAATTTCCTCACCACTATGATGATTTGTGTGCTGTTGTAGAAACTGTGACTGTGCTTTCTGATTCTGTTTTTACTAACCTAGTGAGTGAAGACTTGCTAGAGAAGTGTATTGTTTCTGGTCAGTTTGTTGATGCAGGAACAATCCGGGATGAACAGGTAGCATCTATGAGCATTTATGAAGAAGAGGAATATGTGGACCAGGTTCCACAAACTGCTTTCACACCGCCACCGGAACGTCGACTCTTGACTTCATATGAAGAAGCTCCGGAACTTGAGTTGAAGGATCTGCTTCGAAACTTAGAGTATGCATATCTGGGACATCACTCTAAGCTTCCGGTCATAATTAACTCGACCCTCGCTTAACCGCAGAAGGATGAGCTCATACGGTTGCTCAGGAGGCATGTGCGTGCTATTTCTTGGAGGGTGACAGATATAAAGGGAATTCATCCTTCCCACTGTATGCATCACATCTTCCTCAAGGAGAACCAGAGACCGGTTAGACAACCTCAATGACGTCTTAATCCAAACATGATGGAGGTTGTAAAGAAGGAGGTGATCAAGCTTCTGGATGCTGGGATTATTTATCCCATCTCTAATAGTATCTGGGTGAGTCCGGTTCATTGTGTGCCTAAGAAGGGAGGCATCACCGTGGTTCCTAATGCAACGGGGGAGCTCATCCCTACGAGGACGCTTAACGGATGGAGAGTCTGTATTGATTACAGACGATTAAATGATGCTACAAGGAAAGACCATTTTCCCCTTCCTTTCATTGATCAGATGTTGGAGCGCTTGGCGGGTCATGAGTATTACTGTTTCCTGGATGGGATGTCCGGGTATTTCAGATTCCCATCACGCCGAATGATGAAGAAAATACCACTTTCACATGCCCGTTCGGTACTTTTGCCTACCGCATAATTCCTTTCGGACTCTGTAGCGCGCCAGCTATGTTTCAGAGATGCATGATGGGTATCTTCGATGAGCTCATTGGAGATGTTGTGGAGGTATTTATGGACGATTTATCGGTTTATGGACATTCTTTTGAACATGGCTTGAAGAACCTTGAGAGAGTCCTTAAGAGATGTGAAGCCACAAATTTAGCTCTTAGCTGGGAGAAGAGCTATTTCATGGTGACGGAGGGCATTCTGCTCGGGCACAAAGTTTCGAAGAAGGGTATTGAGGTTGATCCACGAAGATCGACACCATTGCCAAGCTGTCGCCTCCCTCTTTCGACAGAGCAGTAAGAAGCTTTCTAGGTCATACAGGGTTTTATAGGCGGTTTATCAAGGATTTTTCTAAAATCACCTTGCCTATGAATCGATTACTAGAGAAAGAGGTTCCTTTCCTCTTCGACGAGAAGTGCATGACAGCTTTCGAGACTCTGAGGAATAAGCTTGCTTCAGCGCCTGTAGTTGTAGCTCCGAATTGGGATCTGCCATTCAAACAATTATGTCGTTAGAGCGGTCTTAAGGCAGTGGATTGAGAAGTGGTTCAGGCCTATCTACTATGCCAGCAAGAAAATGAATGAAGCTCAATGGAATTATACAACTACCAAGAAGGAGATGCTAGCGGTAGTCTTTGCCTTTGATAAGTTTCGCTCTTATCTTGTTTTTGCTAAGATTACTATTTTCACAGATCATGCAGCTATCCGACATCTTATGAGTAAGGCGGATGCTAAGCCAAGGTCAATCCGCTGGATTCTTCTCTTCCAAGAATTTGATTTTGAGATCCAATACAAGAAAGGGTCGGAGAATGTGGCTGCGGATCATTTGTCACGATTGGAGGAGCATGAGCAGAGTTCTGGTGATAATCTAGCGATCCGGGAAACTTTCCCGGAAGAACACTTATTTGCTATTATGATAAAAGAGGCAGAGGGTCTTTGGTTTGCAGACCTCGGTAATTATCTAGCCTCTGGTGACGATCAGACTTCTCCCGTCAGGAAAAAGGAAGTTCTTCAATGAGGTTAAGAAGTACTTCTGGGATGACCCTTATTTGTTTCGGATTGGCTATGACGACATCATTCGGAGGTGCGTAACTCTAGCGGAGGCTGGAGATATAATAGAGCATTGCCATTCTGGACCTGTCGGTGGCAATCATGGAGCAAACCGAACTGCTCAGAAGATCTTGGCTTCTGGATTCTTCTGGCCTACTATCTTCAAGGATTGCCAGGATTTTATCAAGGCATGCAATGCAGGTAAGATTTCTAAACGAGATGAAATGCCTCAACAAATTTCTGTGGTTGTTGAAATCTTTGATGTGTGGGGGGATCGATTTTATGGGTCCTTTCACTCCGTCTTTTGGTAACAAGTAAATACTTGTGGCTGTGGATTATGTATCGATGTGGGTAGAAGCTCAAGCTCTCCCCACTAACGATGCCCGAGTTGTTGGAAAGTTCCTTAAGAAACTTTTCTCTCGTTTTGGTGCACCTCGAACCATCATTAGTGACCGTGGAACTCATTTTCAAGGTCAATTTGATAAGGTGTGCCAGAAGTTTGGTGTTACCCATCGTTTGTCCACGGCTTACCACCCTCAAACGAGTGGTCAAGTTGAGGTGTCAAACCGGCAATTGAAACGGATTCTTGAGAAAACCGTCGATCAATCCTCTAAGGATTGGTCCACCAAGCTTGATGATGCACTGTGGGCATATAGGACGGCGTTTAAAACGCCTATAGGTACCTCTCCGTATTTTTTGGTATATGGGAAAGCGTGTCATCTGCCAGTAGAGCTCGAGCATAGAGCCTACTGGGCCCTTAAGCTACTGAACCCGGATGCTAGTCTTGCAGGTGAAGAAAGAAAATTACAGGTATTGGAGCTTGAGGAATGGAGAAATCGAGCTTATGAGAGCTCGAAGATATACAAGGAGCGAACTAAAAAGATCCATGATTCACGTTTGCGAGGTAACAAGGAGTTCAATGAAGGGAGTGCTCCTCTACAATTCACGTCTACATCTTTTCCCGAGCAAGCTGAAATCCAGTTGGATGGGTCCATTCATGGTTTCTAAAGCCCTTTCTCATGGCGTTGTGGAGATTTTCAAGGCCGGAGAAGAACCCTTTAAGGTGAACGGTCATCGTCTGAAGCCATATGTAACTGGAGCATTTGTTGGTGTGGTAGAGGAGTTTAGTCTTGAGGCACCGTAAACCAGGTATCGTCTAGCTCAAATACGTAAAACGAGAGCGCTTCTCGGGAAGCAACCCGAGTCTAGAGTCTTTAAATTTATTGAGTCGAGTCCGTGGTAGAGTCGTGGTGTCAGTTTTGTGTGTGTGTGTGTCAGTCCCTGAGAGTAAAATTTCGTGATTTGGTCATTTTAAAACCTCGGATTTTAGGCTAATTTTTCATGATTTAATTGATTTTTCTGAGTAGCAGGTCAAAAAGTGCGGTTTTTAGAGGCATATGTGCGCCGGCGCACTTTTCGAAGTGTCGTGCACACTTTGCATTTATTTTGGCAAACTCTCGTCGAAAAATTCAAAAAGTGCGGTTTTCAGAAGCATTTGTGCGCCGGCGCACTTTGCAATTAAATTTCAAAACTTTCGTCGAAGTGCTAAAAAAGTGCGCCTTTTTGGGGGTATTGTGCGACGGCGCACTTTTCCCCCTTGGAACACATTTTTTCCCTCTTCCCTCAAATTTTTTGGATCAAACTCACTTTTCTCCTCCTCTCTTTCTTCGTTTTCAGCAAGAACAAACACACCTCCCCTTGGTTTTTTTCGAATTTTCGGCCAATCCTTCGCCCAAACTCACCAATTTTCACGAACCCATAGCAAAATCTTTGTCTCTTCTCGTTCTCTACTTGATTCCGACCCTTCCCATCCTTATTTCACTGATTTTGGTCAAGTTTTGAGCTTGGTTTGAACCAAAACCTAGTTTTGGTGCTTTTCGAGTCGTTCTTCAATTTTCGTGAGGATTTTGCTACCACCACTTTGAGACTATGGCTAGCTCCTCCGGACACGGGCAATCTGCCGCGCGGAATGCGGGCAACATCTCAGCTGACGAGGAGGAACCTCTCCGACCATTTAGTCTGTTACCTCTTCCGGGTTCTAATGATCCACCGCTAGCCAGAGGGAGCATACCTGGTCTATCGCAGTTCATTGATGGCCTTCCAAATATCACCCACTGGACATCTTACTGGCAGATTCACCACCTCAAACCCACACCGGGGGCGAGGGTTGATTTTGAGGGCATTAGGGAGCAATGTCCGGAGTTCCATGAGCTGCTTGTTCATCGGCTGAGACGCACCGACATGCTAAGACTAGTTCAGGTGGCAGACCCCGCGCCACTTCTACCTCTCCAGGAGTTTTGGAATACATTCAATTTGAACCCGAGGGTGAAGGATACGTATACGAGGAACATTCATTTTCTCTTGGGAGGAACTCTTTTCCATGAGTCCTATGACTCATTTGGAAGGTTTTTGGGGATTGACCAGTCCGCGGATATCAGAATTTTCAAGATTAAAGAATCGGGAGTCGACAAAACTGCAAACAACACCAGAACGTGGCAAGATCTCAAAGGCAAGGGAGGGACATTTGTCACCAACAAGTTTAAGTATCGCGACATCAGATGCCCGGTATGGCGGTTTCTTCACGTGATCTTCATCAGATCCATTTGCCATCGAAGCACCGGTGGTCATCATTTTTATGGGGATGAGATGCATCTGGTCCGCTGCATGTTTGGCGGAAGGAGGCTCCATGTGGGATACCAGGTCGCACAGTTCTTCTACAAGCGTGTCACCGGTGCCATTCTACCTCGCACTTTTCCTGGAGGATGGTATGTCACTCGCATCATTGCGACCGCGGGCATTATAGATAACTGGCGCTTGAGGTGTTTGTAGGGTTGACACCCCGAGGGAGCTAGGACCTCAGTACCTGATGGCTCAAGGATGGGTTCCCCGACCAGTCCCGCCGCTCTAGAGCCACCCCCAGTTTATGCAGCAGGGCCTGATCAGGCAGAGTTTCAGACACCACTTCAGCGAGTTCAGGATTGGCAGGCAGTTTTTGGAGAGGGTGAACACCCCTGCAGTAGCAGCAGGAGACCAGATGGACTCATATGACTGACTGGCGCACCAGTTTTATCCATGGTACTCTTCCATGGCAGGAGGGAGTCCGTGCTTTTCAGCAGCAGCAACAGACTTGGCATGAGCAGGAGATCCATAGGATGGACACTCAGCATGCACAACAGATGGCGCTGCTTTAGCAGATCCTCGATCGGCAGCCGCCAGCTCTAGCTCGTCACCGACAGAGGGCTCGCCGGGGTCGTGACCAGGATCAGTGATTGACCTCAGGATTTTTAATTCCCTTTTCTAGACTTGTGCTTTTTATTTTCGGAGTGGATTTTGAGTCTTTCTGAACTTTGAGACAGTTTTTCTTCTTTGCGTCTTTGGGATGTTTAAGTTTGAGTTAGTTGTGTTTTTTTCTTCTGAATACTCTAATCGTGTGATGTTTTTCTCTTTTCCACTTAACTCAGGATATATGGCCAAATCTCTTGTGCATCCAGTTTTGATCAGGACGTTCATGCCGAAGAATTACTGATGCTTTCTCTGGCAACCTTATGATCTATTTCCTGGTACCCCTAAACACTTTTTTTTCATGCTAATTGTGTGGTATGGAACATTGAGGACAATGTCCAACATTAAGTGTGGGGTGGGATGTTTATTTTTTAGGGTTGCTTTGCTGCGATTTCGGTATGTTTTCCTTGATTGAATCTTGTTCTATTTTGACTTGCTATGCTTAACTGATGTAAAATCTTCCGCATTGATGCTTAGACTGTCTTATCTAGAACCTGTAACCAGCATGCTTGAATTGATATTAAATGAATCCGGTCAGAACAAATTTTAGAATCACTTTCAATTGCACGAAAATGATTTGAACCCGACTAGCGGCTATTGGTGAGCATTTGATCCGTTGCGCGTAAACTTGCAACTCTTTTTGAGTGGCTTTCTTGTACTTGAATGTGTTAGAATTTGCATGAGATCTATTTGAAACCACGCGATAACACGAGCACTAGAATGATAGGGGCACCTAGAATTGCTACCTAAGCCAGAAGCTGTCCCGGTATTAATTCCCCTAGGTGTAAACCTTTGAGCTTAGCCTGTTCTTTCGGCTCGATATTATGTTACAACTTATTCCCATGTTTTTGTTCACCCCGTTGATCCCTTGTGGTAGTGGCCTGAGATTAGCTAACCGGAAGTCGGTCTGTGGTGAATTGCCTATAGCTAGTTAACCAGTGGACTTAGCTAGTATGTCCAGACGTGTAAACCCCTCTAGCAACTTAAAAAATTTAGCACTTAAAAAAATGTTCAAATAAATTTTCAAGTAGTAGTAATTCGATGGTTTTTAACGTTCTTCTCTCTACATATGGAAGAATGAAAGCAAAAAAAAAAAAAAAAAATAAAAAAATAAACAAACAAAGTGCTAAGTTGCTTGAGGGTATCATAGGACGAGCGCACATTATTCCACCCGTTTCTGGTTAGACGGTAGGAATCCTTAGATTTTGATTCAAGGGAGGTTAGTCGATTGCTGCGCCGCACCTTACCTTACATCATCATACATCCCTTCATCCATTCATCATAAGCCCGTGTAGTATAGAGTCATTACAGTCCCTAGCAGGGAAGACCTTCTTGACTAGTCGCTCGTGTTGTCAAAGTGGTTGAAATGGTGGTCGAAATGCAAACCTATGACATAGTTCGGTGAAGAAAGTGATTGAGAGCTTAAACATGTCCCTAAACATAGAGTGTGAGAGTTCCCTATTACAATTTTTTCTGTGTAAGGAAGTCTGGTCGGCTAGGTCAAATTCGTGCTTGATTGGTGTTTGTTACTTGATGTGTGTAGATGATAGTGAGACTTGGATTTGTTTGGTTGATTTTCTTTCATGTGTGGGTTACGTTTTCTAAATGATACAGTCTAGGTTAAATGGTTAGAGATTGAACTTCGGTGCAGCTGATCCTGTCATTTGTGAATTTGGGCGAGATTCAGAAATTCTATTTGTTTGAGGACAAACAAAAGTTTAAGTGTGGGGTGATTTGATTACGTTTGATTTACCGCATTTATCTCGCCACATTTGAACGACATTCCTCTTGTTTGACTTTGAATTGTGATGATTTCGAATGTATTTGATGAAAAATGTGTTTTATCCCCGTTGGCCCTTCTTTGGGTCGTTTGATGTGTTTTCGAGTTGTTTTGATGAGATTTCAGGATTTCACATCGTAGAGGACTTTTCTACGAGCTCGGCAATTCAAACGGGGATCAATTCGGAGCAATAATGAGGTTGGAATTGCCAAAAGAAGTTCGGAGCAAGAAGCAACATCAAAAGTGCGCATTTAGAGGATGAAAGTGCGCCAGCGCACTTTTCAAAGTGCCAAGCACACTTTACAATTAATTTTCCAAACTCTCGTCGGAGAGAGGAAAAAGTGCGCCTTTTAGGGGTCAATGTGCGTCGGCGCACTTTTTGACCCCGCCAGGCGCACTTTTGGGCCATGTTCTGCAGTTTCGACGGAAATTGTGTTTTTAACCCAATTTCGAGGAGAGAAGAAATATACTTCATTTTCTGCAATTCTCCCCTTTCTCTCTGACGAACCAGACACTCTCGGAGGTGAAGACGGAGCTTTGGAGACGCGATTGAGCGAGGATTGACTCAGGAGTTTCAAAGATTCATCAAGATTAGGTTTTCTCGGAGTAAGATGTCTTCTTCTCCGGTTTTCTTCTTCTTTGTTTCTGCAATTCCTTATGTAACGATGTCGAGCTAAACTTCTAGGGTTGTTTAGATTAGATGAAGCGCTAGATAGGATTTTGTACGGATGATTTCGGGTTTCTAACCCGTTTATGTTAATCGATGATCTTTCAGACTTAGACGCGATTTCTTCTAAACCCTAATTTAACCTTTATGATTCTGGCAACTTGATCAATTGTTAGTTTCTTAGTTTATCTTTGAATTGCTGGTCTGACCATGAACGCGTTTCATTCTAGAGTTTAGAAGGTCGTTAGGTTCTCCAATAGCTTGACCATAGGATTGTCAGAACCTAATCTCTTTGCATGATTTTGTGGCATTTCACTGTTCTTGATTGTTCTTGAATTCTTGCAAGTTAGCTTGACCACAGGAGCTTGTAGGTTTGATAGAATTGAATCTCTACGGCCTGACCATGGAGTAGAGATTACAAAAGGATTTGCCGAGTCGTCTAGTCTGTTGAATTTCGTCGATTGCATAGTTTCATCCATCTAAACCGAACTAGCGTGGATTCGAGTCTGAACAACCGCCTTAGTCTATCTTTGAAACCCCAATCTGCTTTACTTGCTTTGTTTGATTTAACTGCTTTCTTAGATTAATTCATTTCATAAACCGATTCAAAACCTACGACAAAAACCCCGAATAGCTTATTTCACAATTGTTGAGTAATAGAAACAGAAAAACCCTAGGGAAAAATGATCTCGCTAGAGTGATCTAGCGAGTAAAACTTTATGTGCATTAATTTGCGCATCAATTAACTTTTACACACAATCGTTGAGTGATAGAAGAAGAGAGACCCTCCGGGGAAAATGATCTCACTAGAGCATTCTAGTGAGTAAAATTTGGTGTGCGTATTTCTTGCACCAGCTTCTTATATAGGTAATTCTCTAAATCTATAACGGAATAGGTCAGAGTTTTCGCTGAAAACTTAGGAATTTTTCGGCGAAAACGTTTTTGTAAAGTTTTTCAAGAACTGCGACGAACTTTTCAGTTGCGGCTTCCTCATAAAGTTTTCGTCGAAAACTTTGAGAGTTTTCACCGAAATATTCTTTATAAAATTTTCTTCAATCTTCTTCGCATCTTCTGGCTCTTCTTCACAAATGTTTCAGCGAGAATATTGAACATCTCGCTGAAATATTCTTCGTAATGCATACGCATTGTTGGTTCTTGATCGTCTGACTTCTCTGCTTATTTTTGGTCACTTCTCGAGGTTCCATCGCATCCCGAACATGCCTGAGGGTTACTTATTTAACGGTATAGACATTTTCACTAACACAAACACTCGAAAACACGTCAAATAGACCCGAAACTAGCATAGGTAACCATTTCAGTAGGAAATAGTGTTAATGAACAAAAACTCACTAAACTACCCCTAAAATCGTGTTTCAAACAATGGAATGTCGCTTAATTGAGTGTGATAAACATGATATTTCTAGTGTCATCAACTGGGTTCGCCATCGGAGAGGATACGAAGCTAGGTTCCGTTGAGGGAGTAGATCCGCTGGTGGATGCCAATGCCGACAAGGATCGGAATTGCTTCGTGCAGTTCTCGCATTTCAAGTTGTTCTTCCATTTTTGAATCGTTCTCTATTCTTGAATCTCCTCAATTTCTTCTTCTGACACCATTAATGCTTCACCTTCTTCGATTTCCTCATCGTCGATGAGGAATCTCTGATTTCTCATCCTCCAATTCACGTCCCTCGACATCATCACCAGAAACATCATCACGTCCTCCTCTAACGAAGTGTCAAAAACAGAGCTCACTGGCTCCTTCTCTGGCGGTGGCGAATGTATGCACATCTCCGTTTCCTCTCAACAAATTGATTCAGATGATGCTCATAAAAAAATCCCCAAATAATGCAAGCAAACAAGTAAGGGTTTTGAAGAACGACTAAGGTGTTTGTCCAGGCTCGAATCCGCTCTAACTCGATTAAGACGGATGATGCAATGCAATTTCGATTTCAACAGACTCAAAGACTCGACATTTCCTTTGGCAATCTCTACTCCATGGTCAGGACGCAGAGAAACTATCCTATCAAACCTATGAGTTCCTATGGTCAAGATAACTCACAAATCGCCAAGAATGCACGAATAACAATGAAATGCCACAAAGATATGCAAAGAGATTAATTTCACCGACCCTATGGTCAAGACACAGGCTAATCTTAATGACCTCCTAAACTCTAGAATGACTCACGTCCATGGTCAAAACTGCGAATCAAAGACGAAACAAATTCTACGATATGGTCAATCTGCGAATTCTAGAGCTTCAAATTAGGGTTTAAGAAAAATCTCAATTAAGTCTGAATAAACCTCAATTAACATTAACGGGTTAAAAACCCGACATCATCCATACAAACTCTTGCTAGAACTTCATCTAATTTGAACAACCCTAAGAGTTTAGCTCGACATAGCGAAAGAAGAAATCAAAGATACAAGAGAAAAGAAAACTAGAGAAGAAGACATCTTACTCCGAGAAATCCTAATCCTGACGACTCTAAGAAATCTCCCGAACTAATCCTCGCTTCCGCTCACTCAATCGCGTCTTCAAAGCTCCGTCTTCTCCTCCGAGAGTGTCTGGTTCGTCGGGGAAGAAGAGAAAAAATTGAAGTAAAAAGTCACTCTCTAAAACTCCTCCAAATTGGGTTTAAAACCCTTTTTTTGTCAAAAAGCTGAAAATTGCCAAAAGTGCGTCTGCGCACTTTTACCCCCAAAAGTAGCATTTTTCAGCTGAAGAAAAATTCCGCCGAATGTATTTGCAAAAGTGCGACTGGAGCCTTCGAAAAGTGCGACAACGCACATTTAGCCACAAAATGCGCACATGTTGAGCTGGGACAAGAAACATTTCCAACTCCTTCCTTCTTTCGATGCTCCCCACCTCGTTTGTACTCCGAATTGGTCCCCGTTTGAAGCATCAAGCTCGTAGAAAGGTCATCCACAATATGGTAACCTAATATCTCATCAAAAAAAACTTGAAAACACATCAAACGACCTAAAAGAGGGCCAACGGGGAATGAAACACAATTTTCACAAAACTCACTCGAAAACATCAAAAGAAAGTGTCAAACAAATGGACTTTCGCTCAAATGTAGCGAGATAAACGCGGTAAATCTAACGTTATCAAATCACCCCACACTTAAACTTTTGTTTGTCCTCAAACAAGAATTTTATCACAACCATGCACCAACTTGAATGAGCGAACCGAAAACCTCTTGGTTCTCGGAAAGATGTATATAGTGCTTCTATCAAACAAGAGGATTACCCAAATGACTACACAATTAAGAACCAAACTTTTGTCAGAGTAAAAGAGGACCATGACTTTATCGAGCTAGTGAGTAACCTGACTTGATAAAGGCAAGACAATACTTACTTCCGCTACACTTACTCTAGGACGCAACCCGACACTTGCTAGACAAGGGAACATGACTTGAACAAAATTAAAGAGCATTTTATTTTTTTCTTCTTTTTTCTATTTTTTTTTACATTTATTTTCGAATGGTCGGTACAGTGTGGATACTACCGGGTATGGAGCAGCCGGAAACCTTTGGAATTAGGTTAGAAGATCGGGAGTAGGTTAGAAGAAGAATGCCACATTGAGACTTCCCTTTGGGACTACAACAATGGGCAGACACGTATGCCAGCTCGTGAATCGACCCACAACTTCAATACCAAACCACTCGTTTTTCAGATTTTCTCTGATTGGAAACATTAACAACAATTAAAAGCACAAAATTAGAAGATCCCTTATCTAGACTCGATCATGCCATTGAACTAGAGAATTCGAGCATCAGACAGACCAAGTCTTGCACAACACCAAGTCACATGTTCACTAATCCAATAAGGACAAGTTCCTAGACTACTACAAACAAGAAGAGTGGGAGATGGTCATAATACGGGTTCTCACACACACATTTGGTCATAGCTAAAGCACGACATCATTCTCACCATATGGAACACGGTAAGCAAATCTAAGAAGATATTAAGCAATGTGAAAAGTTACTTGCAAAAGAGAATGGGAAGCAGTGAAAGAGTGACAAAACAAGGTACAATCACCACCCATCTAATGACAAAACTCCGTACATATCATGCAAATATCAGCCCACCCCACACTTAAACTATGCATTGTCCTCAATGGACCACATAATAAAATGTAGAAACAGAGTGTATAGGGTTACCGAAAGGTGAACATGAGGATGTCGCAGAAAGCATCAGTTAAGTACCGGCAGACAGTCATGGCGGAAGCTAAGGACAGCCTGAAACAGAAGAGAACCTCACAACAAGATCAGAGCATTCAAAGTACAGAATAGACCACTGACTCAAGAACTACAAAAGTTCGACACAAACTCAAAATTAAAAAACTGACTCAAAAACTCAAAACAGACTCCAGACATGGGTTGCCTCCCATGAAGCGCTCTTTCTTTAACGTCTTTGAGCTAGACGATACCTGATTATGGACCCCAACTCAAGAGTTCCTTGAAGTCAAACAGCTTTTTCAAGGCTGGCAATTTAGTTCCAAATAGCACGTCAGAAGGAGCAAGATGCAGTCGATGGTGCTCAAGTAGATCCTGGTTCTGCTCGGATGACCTTTTCTTCTCAAATTTTCCTACTGGAGGAGGAAAGAGATAGTATGGTGTGTTATAATCGATGATTGCAATCTGCTCCATACCAATGTCATCCAAGTTGCTCTGGCAGTTGAGCACATACGCCTCATAATCATTGCCCTCCTCAGTTTCGGTTGTCTGAATTACCAATGAGGTTGATTCCTCGACATCCACGTGCTCATCTCTAGCTGGAACTACAGGCTGGCTCGACGGAAGCATAAATGATGATAACTCCTCAATCTCCACATGCTCATCTTCAGCTTCAATCGCAAGATGGATAAGCTCCACATCTTCATCTACCACCATTGTCAAAGATTCTTCATCAGATACCTCTAGCTCACAACAGTCATAGGCTAGATTATCATTTTCTTCTTCGACCAACACTTGAGCAACTTATTCCATCAGTTGATTCTGTTGCTCAATCTCGACATCCACAACATTAGGAGCTCGCAGAGTCAAAATGATCTGGTTCAAGAGAAAATCTGTATAAGATTCTTGTTGTTGGTACTGGTGTGGATGTAGATATTCCTCCTCGTAATCTTGGTGGTAGTGTGTAGCTTGTGGCTCTGGCCAAGAAGGCAAGGGTGGTGGTTCCTCATTCCAGTTTGGCATACATGGTTGTCATGATGTACTCCACTCTTGGTTGTAATCATTAAGTGGCATTCCATTGTTGTACCATCCTTGGTTGGTATCGAACATGTAGTCCTACATCTCAAAACACAAGAGCACTACCCAGGTAAATCATGAAAAAGATGGGGAGAAAAGAGATGATAAAAGAGTGAATGAAAAGCTTAAACGCACAATGCCTTTCCTAGAAAAAGAAAAGTCCCCGACAATGGCGCCAAAAACTTGGTGCGAAAATTAATGGGCACTAAGTATTACTCATTAGATCGCTCTAGCGAGATCGTTTTTCCCTAGGGTTTTCTGTTTCTATTACTCAACAATTGTGGAATAAGCAATTTAGGGTTTTGTCGTTGGGTTTTTCAAATGGTTTGTGAACTAATTAAACTAAGAAAGCAAATTAAACAAATAATGCAAGCAAACAAGTTGGGGTTTCGAAGAATGACTAAGGTGTTTGTCCAGACTCAAATCCGCTCTAGCTCGATTAAGACGGATGATGCAATGCAATTTCGGTTTCAACAGACTCCAACACTCGACATTTCCTTTGGCAATCTCTACTCCATGGTCAGGACGTAGAGAAACTATCCTATCAAACCTATGAGTTCCTATGGTCAAGATAACTCACAAATCGCCAAGAATGCACGAAGAACAATGAAATGCCACAAAGATATGCAAAGAGATTAATTTCACCGGCCGTATGGTCAAGACACCGCTAATCTTAATGACCTCCTAAACTCTAGAATGACTCACGTCCATGGTCAGAACCGCGAATCAAAGACGAAGCAAATTCTACGATATGGTCAATCTGCGAATTCTAGAGCTTCAAATTAGGGTTTAAGAAAAATCTCAATTAAGTCTGAATAAACCTCAATTAACATTAACGGGTTAAAAACCCGACATCATCCATACAAAATCTTGTTAGAACTTCATCTAATTTGAACAACCCTAAGAGTTTAGCTCGACATAGCGAAAGAAGAAATCAAAGATACAAAAGAAAAAAACTGGAGAAGAAGACATCTTACTCCGAGAAATCCTAATCCTGACGACTCTAAGAAATCTCCCGAGCTAATCCTCGCTTCCGCTCACTCAATCGCGTCTTCAAAG
The DNA here is from genome assembly GCA_034768395.1 of Linum lewisii. Taxonomy (NCBI): domain Eukaryota; kingdom Viridiplantae; phylum Streptophyta; class Magnoliopsida; order Malpighiales; family Linaceae; genus Linum; species Linum lewisii. The sequence continues at coordinate 50,922,188 of CM068302.1, forward strand.
CTCCGTCTTCTCCTCCGAGAGTGTCTGGTTCATCGGGGAAGAAGAGAAAAAATTGAAGTAAAAAGTCTCTCTCTAAAACTCCTCCAAATTGGGTTTAAAATCCTTTTTCGTCAAAAAGCTGAAAATTGCCAAAAGTGCGTCCGCGCACTTTTACCTCCTAAAAGTAGCACTTTTCAGCTGAAGAAAAATTCCGCCGAATGCATTTGCAAAAGTGCGCCAGCGCACATTTTGCCACAAAATGCGCACTTTTTGAGCTGGGACAAGAAACGTTTCCAACTCCTTACTTCTTTCGATGCTCCCCACCTCGTTTGTATTCCGAATTGGTCCCCGTTTGAAGCGTCAAGCTCGTAGAAAGGTCATCCACAATATGGTAACCTAATATCTCATCAAAAACAACTTGAAAACACATCAAACGACCCAAAAGAGGGCCAACGGGGAATGAAACACAATTTTCACAAAACTCACTCGAAAACATCACAATAAGGTGTTAAACAAGGGGAATTTCGCTCAAATGTGGCGAGATAAACGCGGTAAATCTAACGTCATCACTACGTCATTTTTTCGTATAGAAAAAGTAACACCATTAATAAAATTTATTATTTTGGGTTTTTTATTTAGGTTTGCCCTTTGTCAGCGAGTTAAAAGGTTTAACTATGTGACTGTATTTTCCTTTAATTTTTTTCAAAGGAATACACTAGATTTATTAAAATTAACGAAATTGGGGTAAAAAAAAGTGTATTTGTACATTCTAAAGCACAAATGTTTTCCTCCAAAATTTCACAACTTCCTCCATTATCTTATATATTGTGTGATGTGGAAAGTTTCCATGTTTAGTAAAAATACTTACTCCTCATCTCTTCTTGATAAATTTTTTGTACACAAACTATAAAACGAATTTAGATGTATTTGTCACACAACAAGAAGAGTGCTCTATGCACGCAACTGTTTCCTTCAATACTCTCATGCCTTGGAATTCATAGACAATTAGTTCTACCTTGTTTTCACAAGCCGACACATAGCAGTGTTAATCTGTTTTATAGCAATCAGCCAAAATAAAAAACAGATAACATTTATTTACAACTAAGATCTTGAGGAATTAAAGTTGAACACTCAAGTATAGTTTATTGAAGCTAGTAGGCTTAAATTCAATGACCCATATAAAAAGCAATGACAATGTCAAGGTAACTACTGATAATTAATCAAAGTTGTACTTCAACAATGGGTTACTTCCAAATCAAGGCGTTAAAGATAAGGCTATCTTTACCCTTTAAAAGTTGTTGTTTTTGTTTAAAGTTTACTAGGGTTAACGACTTGGATTAAAGTAATGATCAAACATGGTAACTAAGTGATAAGGATGAAATCCTTTTGCGAGAAGGATTCTTTTTTTTCTACAAGAGTTATGTTTTGGATTTTTTCATTTAAATGATTAATCCAATAAGCTGGCATGTTAAGAATTGAATTGAATTGAAAGAAAGATGCGCATGGCGTTTCAAGTGATTCCTTTTGAGTGCCCTTTATTTAAATTTGAGGTCTTTTGTTTATGTGTCCCAATGTACGAATTAACTTTTACTTTTGACTTAATAAAGCAACCATCCTATTTAAAAAAAAAAAAAGAATTAATAATAAATGTGGGGGGTTTTCAATTTTCATTACATTATTAATTTAATCAAGCTCTTTAAATAAGAAAATAATAATGAGATTAGACTAATGGGATGGCCATGTTTATCCCGACACTTGCAAGTCTTGTTTCCCATTCTCCATCTTACTCCCTTCATTCACAACAACCCACATTTAAACATTAATCATCGCTTTAATTACATGTTAATCAACAACCATTGGCTATCATATACTTATGATAATATTATTGATTTGGGCTAATTAATCAGATCCCCTAAGACCTGGATCAAAAGCTCTGATATGATTTGGAGCCAGCTCGGTTCCATATGACGCGACATAATTTGTTAGTAATAAGGAATCTTAATTATTAGGTATTCCAATTATCATTAACTTTTGTTTTCCTAATAAATTATGTAATTAGATGGTGGACCAAGTAATAACATTTCATATCATGTTATTGTACGTCACCTAATACATGCAATTGTTAATTATAACATAGAACGGAAACGGTTTGTAATTAATTTTAAATAAGCTAATTACTAAGAAACTTTTAGAACGTACGTAAAATAAAATAAAAATATAATTGGTCCATGTGTTCATCTTTTCTTAGTCACAAGGAAGCATTATGATGTATGATAAATAAAGATGCATGGGGTTTGCCAAATTAATACAAGTCTTGTAATCATCAGTCGTTAAATAATCATTTAATTTAAACAATGAGGAGTACTAGAAATGCCTAGCTAGCTACATGGATGCTAACTGATCCTGTTCAACAGTAAGGGAGTGAGGCGTAGACTATGTGAGACAATGGAGAATTTATGAGTTTGGAAAAACGGAGAGTGAGAGTCTTGTGGTATTCATAAAAAAAAGGAGTCTTGTGGTCATGGTGGCAGCTAGGGTTGTTGTTGAAGGTTTGGAGTTTGATATGGTAGAAGAGAAAAGTGCGAGAGTCCTTCTTGGTTTGTCGGCGTGGCTACAATGTTGGACTCATGATGTTGTAAATCACCAGTAGTGGTGGTGGTGGTAGGTTTACTTGTTGCAACGATGACAACGAATGAGGTGGGTGCAATCTAAAAGGTTGTTCAAGTATTTGAAAGTTTTCAAGTTGAAGATCTGGTCGAATGGAAAATTTGAATCTTTACTGTTGTACCTAATGTTGGAGACTAGTTATTTTTTTATCAAGCTAGTCAGAATTAAGAAGGAAGAGAAAAATAGTGTTGAACTGAGGAATCTGATGTCCTGTAAAGGATTTGATGTCCTAATTTTTTAAATTCTAAACAAAAAAGTCAAAGGTAATTCTTAGTCAACAAAGAATTCAGTCACATGAACGTAAAAATATACTAGACATGATTCAAGATAGAACTCATTGCAGCTTGCAGCTTGATGCTAATGTTATTTTTATCATGAAAAGTGGTAATGAACTTGCTCATAAATTTGTTAGGCAATCAGTTTACTTGGTGAACTCTGTTTTGAACGATGTCTTTGTCCATTTTGAACGATGTCTAACTATTAGTAATATTATCTCCTTATTTGCGTACAAAAAAAAAGAACAGAATTTGGATAGATAAACTAAAATGAAAAGAACTAGCTAGGATGGTAAACCGAAGATAAAAGTTAAACCAATAAGGGGGGTGTATTTAAGTTTAAGCTTGAAAGAGACAAAAGGGCTTTGGAATGGAGAAAGACATATGGGGGCTGCTAAGTTGTTGGCATAATTAATTAATTAATTAATTATATTAAGAAGGGAATCGCAGAGCTATTATAGCTAGCCTAGCTAGGGTTAGATTAAGTTGTGGATGAAATCAGCTGTTGAATATAATTAATTAGCAATTTGTGATTGTAGTAGTAGTGTATGTGGATGCATTAGGTTCATGGAAATGGAACAGTCTGTTTCCATGTTTCCCTCTCTTCCCACATTACCTACATCCTTTAGTTTACTCTTTGCCATCCTTTATTATTTTTAATTTAATCTCCATGCGTACCTCTCCTCGGTCACAACAATATATATATATATATATATATATATATATATTTTAAATTTGGAGCACAACTAGTCGGTTGATTTTATGATATACATGTTGTAATCTAATCAATAAATCCTTGAATTCCGCCTTAATTTGAGCTATTATCTCGGAAACCAATATATATATAAATTCGGTACATACAATAATATATATTTGATTCCTACAACGATTGGATGTATTCCCTTCTAGCACCATAAGTCGGGTGTTGTAATGTAAAGCAGTGGCAAGTCTGATAAACTCAACTTAGGTTGTGATGGGCCCGAGTTGAATCCGCCCTCGAACATGGTCAGGGCGGTCCGTCACCCTGGAGCGGTCCTATGTCCGCCTCAGCCAAAGGATCACCTGTCATATCTACAGGAGGCCACCGCCCATTACTGTTGATGGTGACTCGCTGCGGCCCACTCAGAGCAGGACACGTGGACCCTGCCAGACCAATGGAACCTATAAATAACAGGGTCCCCCATTCAGAAGAGGACACACAGACCTGGGACCATACGCCTGATACTACAAGCTTTTGCGCTGTACGCTAAAGGCTATCGGTTCCGCCCACACAAAAGGGCTCTCGCCCGGTACTTCTCTGTAACCCTTTCTCCCTACATTATCCACATACTTGCCATCTCATATACTAACCCCTTGCACATCCGCCCTGCAAGGTACCATCCGCCGAGACACTCCGAGGACGGATTCATCTCCTAAACCTCCAAAGAACCACAGTATTGATCCACCGGTCCAGCTGGGCGGATCAATTGGCGCGCCAGATAGGGGGAGCATCTAAACGTTTTGTTCCCAAAAGACAAACAGCATGCAAAATTTGGAGGAAAATCCCACGAGTGGTGTCCCCACGGAAACGCTCGTCACCCCGGCCAAACAAGTCGTATCGGCGGGTGTCCCCGAGACCCTCGTCCTTCCATCGACCCACCCTCGGGAAAGGCTACACGAACACCCCATCCAATCCGCCCTCTAGGTCTTGGACTGCTCCGAGGAGAGTCCCCCATCCAGTCCCCTCTGTTGGAAGATAGAATGGCGGCTGATCCCGCTGCGGGGGACCTAGCGGCACAGGTAGCCGATCTACAAAGACAGAACGCTGAAATGGCAGCGATGATGAAGTTCCTGGTGGCCAAGGCAACCCCCGGAAATCACACCGAGGGCTCATCCGGCGGACTGGCACCCGGCATGGCGGACTCGGACGAAATGTACCGACTGTTCCTCCCTCGCCACCAGTCAGGCCCCAGGCAACTCGCTATGCGGCAGCCTCTGGACAAGAGTCTCCTCAGCGTTCCTCCCCCACAAGGATTCGTGCCACCAGCAATCAAAGCGTACGACGGAACTGGGGATCCCGACCAGCATCTGTTAACATTCACCATTGCCATGCAGATGTTCACGGCCCCGGATGCTACCTACTGCCGTACGTTCCCTGGAACGTTAACTGGAGCTGCACTAACCTGGTACGGAGGTTTGGCAGAAGGAATCATAAAGAATTGGGAAGATTTCTGCCAACTCTTTCTCCACAAGTTCTCAAACCAAAAGGAGGCGGGACGCAACTTGTCCGCCTTCTGGAACTTGAGACAGAACCGGTCTGAGACAGAACCACGCTTAGCACCGAGCTGGTGAAAGACTTGGTCCGGAGAAAGCCAAAAACTCACACCGAATTGGAGACATGTATCCTCCAATGTGCTGAAGTGGAAGAGAATGTCGCCATGATACAGGACGGGTACAGGCGATCAAGCGATCAGAGCAGGGACAAAGGATACCAAGGGCGAAAAGAGAAACGCCCTGACGACAGAAGAGACAATCGCCCTCACGGAGAGGGAAGATCGGAAGGGTACACCCCCCTGTCGGAATCAAGGCGAAGGCTCATGTACGTCCTCCAAGAAAAGAAAGGAGGATTGCGGTGGCCGGCCCCGTTACCCAAGGCGGCAGTAAAAAGGGGGAACCCAAATGAGTACTGCGAGTTTCATAGGCAGAAGGGGCACGACACGGAGGACTGCCGGGAGCTCCGCAGTGAGATTGAGCGAGCCATAAAGAATGGTGACCTCAAGGAATTCATCATAAGTAACCGAAGAAGAAAAGAGCGGGAACGCTCAGAATCACCAAGGCGAAGAGAAAGGGAAAGGTTAGAGACGCCCCTCCGAAGGCGGGTGGACGCACCCCCCAGAAAGGCGAGCGTCTTCGACAGAATAACGGATAAGGAGGAAAGTCCGGATACCCAAAAGGAGGGCGGAAAGCCCAGATACAAGAAAACATGCAGCATGATTTTGGGAGGAGAGGAGGATACGCCCCAGAACATAAGGGTCGTTGGTGAATGTTCCATGGTCAGGCAGTTGGATAGAGAGCCGCCATTGACGTTCACATCGGCAGATTTGCGCGGGAGAAGTCCTAGCACCCAAGCGATGGTGATCCGTGTCATCGTTGAAGACACTCTGGTAGAGCGGGTGCTAGTAGACGAGGGCAGTTCGGCGAATATACTCTCAGCCGATGCTTTCAGCAGAATGGGATTAGATCCCGCCTACTCAAGCGTTCTAAGATCATGCTAACGGGTGAAGTTCCCTACTGCAAGAGGAATCGGAGTAGCATGGGGAAACACTCCCTTGGCACGAAAATGCTACAGGGTGGCTCTCAGGAAAGAAGAGGCATGTTTTTCGGTAGATACTAGAGACGACGCGTATGTCCGCCCAGAATCTGCTGAGGCGGATACAGAAGTCCCACTGAATCCTGGCGATCCTGAGAGAGTGATACGGCTGTCCGCTCATATGCCGGTCCCAGACCGAGATCGCACAGTGGCACTGCTGAGAGAATATGCTGACTTGTTTGCGTGGAAACCCCAGGATATGCCTGGGCTGGACCCCGCGATCATGCAGCACCACCTAGCTGTGAGAGCAGACGCCCGCCCCGTGTCACAAAAGAAGCGGACGGTAAATTGGACAAGAAAACAAGCTGTCCAAGAGGAAATCACGAAACTGTTGGAAGCAGGTTTTATCAGGGAAGTCCAGTACCCGACGTGGCTGTCGAATGTAGTAATGGTGGGCAAGGCGGATGGAAGCTGGCGGATGTGCATAGATTTTACCAACCTCAACGACGCCTGTCCCAAGGACCCATATCCGTTGCCCAATATCGACCAACTGGTGGACGCCACAGCAAACCATGAGACGTTGTCTTTCTTAGACATGTTCTCGGGGTACCACCAGATCCCTCTGGCAAAGGCGGACCAAGAAAAAATGTCATTCTCGACACCCTTCGGCAATTACTGCTACAACGTGATGCCGTTTGGCCTAAAAAATGCCGGAGTGACGTACCAGAGAATGATTGACAGAGTTTTTCAAGATCAGCTGGGTCACCACATGGAAGCATACGTAGATGACCTACTGGTTAAGACCAAGGCGGGTGACGACCACCTGGGAGACCTTCGGAAAACCTTCGACACCTTGAGGGCGTTCCAACTTCGCTTGAATCCCAAGAAATGCGTCTTCGGCGCCTCCTCAGGAAAGTTTTTGGGATTCATGATCACCAGGCGGGGAATCGAAGCGAACCCCAAAAAGATAGAAGCTATCATGCAGACACCCCCGCCCAAGACGGTCAGAGATGTCAAAACATTGACGGGGCGTTTAGCGGCAATGAACAGATTCATCCCGTAGTCCGCCGAGCGGCAGGCGCCATTCTTTGCCATTCTGAAAGCGGCGGCCAAGTTCTCATGGACGGAAGAATGTTCTAAGGCTTTTGAGGAACTCAAAGCCTTCCTCACCACTCCGCCGACGCTAGCAGCACCGATTCCCGGAGATGAGCTATACATGTATGTCGCCATCGCGGCTACAGCTGTCAGCTCAGTTCTCGTGAAGCGGATGGACAAGGAAGAACGCCCGGTCTTCTATACGAGCAAATCGTTAGTAGACGCCGAAACCAGGTATTCTCCATTGGAGAAGTCAGCCTACGCGGTGATTGTTGCCTCCAGGAAACTGCGCCCGTACTTCCATGCTCACACAATCCACGTTGTGACAAACTTACCACTCAAAGCAGCTCTCAGGTCCATGGGAGTGGCAGGGCGCATGTCCAAATGGGCGGTCGAGCTCAGCGAATATGACGTACACTTCCAACCACGGACAGCCATCAAAGCACAGGCTCTGGCTGATTTTGTGGTCGAAGGATGTGTCCGAGCGGAAGGACGCCCGGATGATTACTGGGAGCTCTACGTGGACGGAGCATCGAGCAAGAACGGAGCGGGAGCGGGTATAGTGTTAAAGAGCCCCAGGGAGTCCTACACGAAACAGCCCTACGTTTCAACAGGTCACGAACCAACAACGCGGCGGAGTACGGGGCGCTCATTGCGGGGCTCAGAATGGCCAAAACCATGGGAGTATCCCATCTCAAGGTTTTCTCCGACTCCGCCATTGTGGTCAACCAGCTTAGCGGGGTGTACGAGGTCCGGGAGGAAACTATGGCCCCGTACAACGACCAAGCCAAGATCGCCCTCAAGCTCGCTACCGCTCTCAACTTCGAAGAGGACAGGATGATCACCGTGGAGAAAGAAAGAGAAGAGGGTGAGTGTATGGTCGTCGATGCCCAGACAAGCGTAACACCGCCCACAGCGCCACTCACGGAATGGCGTGCGCCAGTACGGACTTTTATTGAAACGGACGCCCTCCCGGCGGACCGAGCACTGGCCACCAAGATTCGTAGACGAGCGGCAAGGTGTGTTCTGCTGGACGGCGAAATGTATCGTAAGTCCTCGGCAGGGCCATACTTGCGATGCTTAAGTGATGAGGAGGCTTCTTTTACTTTGAGAGAAATCCACCAAGGCGTATGCGGGATGCATATAGGCGCCAAAAGCCTGGAAAAGAATATATTATTGCAGGGGTACTATTGGCCAACAATCCGCCGAGACTCGGAAGAGCTGGTCAAACGATGCCACAAGTGTCAGCTATTCGCTAACACGCACCACCTGCCCTCCACCGCTCTCCAGCCGATAATTTCACCATGGCCGTTCGCCTTCTGGGGAATGGACTTGCTCGGACCGTTCCCAGAAGCAGTGGGCAAGAGAAAGTATATCATCGTGGCGGTAGATTACTTCACCAAGTGGGTTGAAGCCGAAGCTCTCGCCTCCATCACTGCGTATCAGGTGCAGAAGTTCGTGCTAAAAAACATCATCTCTCGCTTCAGCCTTCCTCTGGGATTTATCTGCGATCACGGCACTCAGTTTGATTGCACGGCGTTCCTTGACTTCTGTGAAGAATTCAAAATCATGGTTCGCTTGGCGTCTGTAGCATATCCCCAGGCCAACGGGCAGGCGGAAGCCATCAATAAGCTCATCTTGCAAGGATTGAAGAAGAGAGTGGATGCGGCGAAGGGAAAATGGGTCGATGAGTTGCCCAACATCCTATGGGCGCACAGGACTTCGTACAAAACAGCCACAGACGAAACCCCTTACACCCTGGTATATGGAACCGAAGCAGTCTTACCCGTGGAGGTTAATCTGCCTAGCCTGAGGATTCAGCATTTCAACCACGCCAGCAATGATGCAGGCTTACATCATAATCTGGACATGTTAGAAGAACGAATGGAGGATGCAGCTATCCGCCTGGTAGCTGAAAAGGAACAATTGGCTAGGCGATACAACGCTCATCTTCGCCCTCATCACCTGGAAGAAGGTGACTGGGTAGTTCGAAAGGTTTTTCGGCCGGTCCCCCAACAGGGCAAACTAAACGCCAATTGGGAAGGGCCATACAAGGTCCCTGAAGTGATCGGTCCAAGCACCTTTAAACTCGAACACCCTACCGGCGAACCCATACACAAGACATGAAACGCCATGCACTTGCGGAAGTACAGCGCCAATGAAGACGAGGTCTAGCTTACTCTGCCGTTTTTCTTAAACTTTGGAATTTTGTGCAAGTTTTGAAAACGGCCTACTAAGGGCGTGTATGTAGGGAAAGGAAGACAAGTGCACTAAAGATATATATATATATATGATATTATGTATATCAATGGACAAGTCCTACCACAAGCATGGCCGGGTTCGAGTTCCCCTGGGAGGAACTTAACCCCTGTGCCAAGTTCGGGTTCCTCAAGATGGAACCCAACATGCCTTTTCGAATACGGATTCCCCAGGGCGGAAACCAATTCATCATCGTTCGGGTTCCCCAGGGCGGAACCCAACATTTCCTCCGAGTTCGGATCCCCCAGGGCGGAATCCGAACACGCCTTCGTTCGGGTTCCCCAAGGCGGAACCCAACACTCCCCCGAGTTCGGATTCCCCAAGACGGGATCCGAACGCACCTTCGTTCGGGTTCCCCAAGGCGGAACCCAACTTTCCTTTGAATTCGCACTCCCCAGGGCGGAACCCATCCCTGATACCCAGGGCCGATTCCTCAGGGCCGATTCAACTTAACAAAGAAACAAAGCAATCGACATAAGAAAGGGTTGGCCGATTCCTCAGGGCGGAATCTACTTAACAAAGAAACAAAGCAGTCGACATAAGAAAGGGTTTGCATTGTCATTTCAATCAGTCAAAATCATTCCGGTTTACTGAGTCTGGATAAAAAAATATACAAGGAAGCGACCACTACGAAAGCCCGCTCGACGACCCTGCCTTGTCCGCCCGCGACCTCTCAGCACGAGCTTTCTTCCTCAGTTCCTTGTGGTGAAGGCTCACCTCAGAGAAGGCCTCGGACAACAGCTCCTTGCGGCGGTCCGAAGGAATCACTTGGGAGTCCGCCGATTCTTCTTTGAACTCCTGCGCCATAAGCCGCCGAGACGCCGAACGGAACATCTATTCCTGATTCCAGGAACAGTTCACGTTCCCCCGTCGGAGTTCGTGGCGTACAGCAGCAAGGGTGTTGTCCAAAGCGCCTTGCACCCGATCGCCCAGCTCCTCCGCAGTTTTCTCGGCGACGGCCTTCTCCACATCCGCCTTCAGCGCCTGGAGGGTCTCCTCCGCTTCTTTCAAGGCATGGTCGCGGCTTTCCACGTCTTTCGTTTTGGCCTCCAGGTCCTCGGCCATGACTGCCTTGTCGGCCTCCAAGAGGACCACTTTCTCTTTCAAGGCGTCCATATCAGCTTCCGCCTCCGTTAAGGCGTTCTCCGCCTTGTATCGCTTCTCCTGCTCCGCCTGTAAGTCCAACATGTGTTCAGTAGCTTGGTTAGCGTGCGCAACACGGAGCAAGTCCAATTGATAAGAGGTAGTTACCAGAAGCTGGGCCGCCTCCTCCTCCATTTCCTTTTTGGCCTTGGAATATTTGGCCTTCCATTGTTGAGAGGCGGCCCGGGCCTCCCTCAACTCGGCCTCCATCTCATCAACACCTTGAGGCCGCTCTGCCCTGTGCGCCTGATCGGCTGACAGCAAGGCCCCAGCGGTACCTAAGAGCTGCAACAGAGCAAAATCCAGGTGGATCAGATTGTGAAACAGAACGTGGTCGACGAGTACGCAGCGCCAGTCTTCTGACTGAAATTTGGGCTTACCCTGGCCCCAATCGCCATCTGCTCCATTGCCAAGCGGCGAACCCCGTCCTCGGTACGAGGATGGTCGATATCCCAGTCGGCCGCCAGTTGAAGGGCGGCCTGAGTGAGAATCTCGCTGCCGCTAAGTGTCGGCTGCATGATAGGGAGACGGGCGGCGCTGAACTCCCTTGACGGGGTCCCCGGCCTGGTCCTGCCGCTGGCTGTCGCCTTCCCAGAGTCCTTCCTCATGATCGACTTTCGGCGCTTCGTACGCTCCAAGTTCTGTGCCGGAGGACTCTGCTGAGACCGTTTCTTCTCGCGGCGTTCCTTCTCCGCCTTCTCATGGTCAGGGCGCGTCTGTTCCGCGTCCTTCCGTTGCTGATGTTGCTCAGCTCCCGAACCTTCGGATTGAGGCTGAGTGTGGCCAACCGCTCTCCGGGTCTTGGCGTTCAACAACGCAGCGAAGATGGAACTCTCTACAAAAACAGCAAGATAAGGAAACAAGATTAAGCACCAGCATCACAATCAACATGTAAAATAGCGGCGCACTACTATAGACGCATCGCCCTCAGTTGTTGTCTGCTCACCACCGCCATCTAGCCAGTGCTTCAGAGCGTTTAGGCCCCGCTTCTTCAGGTTGTAGTTCCAGGTATTCGCCCAGTCTACAATGCTGGCGTCATTCCCCTGAAGACGGTGAAGTCGGTTGAACTCTTCGATTGCGCCATACGACCAAGTAGGTCGAAGGCGCTCCGCCCAGGAGGCATCCTCCGGCGATTCAGCTCTCATAAAAAAGAAGCTGTGAAACCACACAGAGGACGCCTTGATGACGCCGTAGACTCCGCTCCCAGAATACGCTCTCCTCTTTGAGAACGTAATGCCATTCTGCCCAATTTTGGCGGAGTAAAGCTGGCGGAACACTCTGGCACTTGGAGCAACGTGCCTTTTTATGCATGACACCTTGAATGCAGTCATGACCGCCCAAGCATGAGGTTGGAGCGCTCCCAAGGACGCTCCCAGAAGATCCAGAACATCCACCTCCAGGAGTCCAGGGGGAAGCGGAGGCCGTACCTAAGCGCCTCAACCCACACTCCCACCCATCCAGGTGGACAGTTCCCGATTGAGCAGACTCGAGCGGGGGCGGCGTATAAGAAACGCTGAGGCATGTCGCACTCATTCAACATTCTCGCCAAGGCACTCGTCTTGACGTAGGGGAAGTACCCCGGCCCATACACCTCTCGGCAGTCCGCGGGCGCACCATCCCACATCTGCTCCCAGGACAAGACCTTGTAGCCGTACTTGTCCACGGCTTCGGTCTGCAGCTCAAAACCCCAGGCCTCCTTAGTGAACCCGACCTGCCACGAGGCGAACCGCCGACAGACGTTTGAGTTGGGTCCTTGGAACCTGGCCTCGGCTGCCGGCGGAGCTGCTCCGCCGACGGAGTAGGCAGCGTTTCGTCATCCTCCGAAAACACGTACTCGGCGGTGAAGTCCGCGTACGGATTAAAGATGATGTCGGAGTCCTCCGGATAGGGCATCTGCCCTTTCTGCTTAGGATCTGCGGCGTCTGATCCCTCGTCATCGACTTCTTCCTTAGAAGGCTCAGGAGTCAGAGGAGGACTCGGCTGCACGGAGGGGGCTGACGGCGTAGACGTTTCGGCGGACGAATCTGCCCCTGATCCTCTCCTCCCTTCACCATAGCCTCCTACAACAGAAGGATAAGGGGCGCAAATCAGAAGAGGAGGAGGAATGAACGCCAAAGGGCGGGCAGATACAGGGGCAGTTTTCATCCTCGCCTCTCGAGAAGGGCGCGCGGTAGACCGCCATCGTCCCCGCGAGCCCCTCAACAGACTCTCTAAATGGTCATAATCTAAGGACGATGACGACCCACTAGACGACATCTCACATGCGAAAGAAAAAAAACAAATGGGCGGATAAAATTGAATGCAAGAATTTTCAAAGAAACCTACTTGCTTCGGTGGAGGAAGACGACTCAGAATCAGAAGGCATCTTCGATAAATGTTTTTGGAAGACGGCGGATAAGGGCAAAGAGTTGTAAGGATAAGGCGGACAAGCTCAAGAAAATTGGTAAGGAAGGGCGGAAGCCCTCAAGAATTTAGTTGACAAGCTGAGGTGCCGAAATGAAGGGGGGAGAACCTCTATTTATACTGGTGACGTGGGTAAGCGAAGCGTCGCCAAATAAAATCGAGCCACGTGTCCCTTAGGTAGTGGGCGAATAGGCTAGTAGCCTGCAACGGAAAGAAAGCGTGCAAAAAGGGTGAGGTGCGTGCAGGTTCACCTCAAAAGAAGAGCTCCACCCGTTCCGGTCACCGGTAGCAGCATCGGCAACAAGTTAGAACTCGCCCCCCCCCCATGGCCAGGGCGGTCCTTCACTCCAAGGCGTTCGAAGCAGTTCCATAATATCGCCTCGAGCCTCTTACGGCCTCGAGACCATACTGGGGGCAATTGATGGGCCCTTGAATTGTATCCGCCCTCGCACATGATGAGGACGATCCATCACTCCTAAGCGTTCGAAGCAGTCCTATAGTATACCCTCGAGCCTCTTACGACCTCGAGAGCATACTGGGGGCAATTGATGGGCCCGAGTTGAATCCGCCCTCGAACATGGTCAGGGCGGTCCGTCACCCTGGAGCGGTCATCTGTCCGCCTCAGCCAAAGGATCACCTGTCATATCTACAGGAGGCCACCGCCCATTACTGTTGATGGTGACTCGCTGCGGCCCACTCAGAGCAGGACACGTGGACCCTGCCAGACCAATGGAACCTATAAATAACAGGGTCCCCCATTCAGAAGAGGACACACAGACCTGGGACCATACGCCTGATACTACAAGCTTTTGCGCTGTACGCTAAAGGCTATCTGTTCCACCCACACAAAAGGGCTCTCGCCCGGTACTTCTCTGTAACCCTTTCTCCCTACATTATCCACATACTTGCCATCTTACATATACTAACCCCTTGCACATCCGCCCTGCAAGGTACCATCCGCCGAGACACTCCGAGGACGGATTCATCTCCTAAACCTCCAAAGAACCACAGTATTGATCCCACGGTCCAGCTGGGCGGATCAGGTTGAGTATTTAATTAAATGGATCATATTAGGGCCGGGTCAAACAAAAACCCAAATGAAGTTAAAACTAAGATGGGTTTAACTCATAGCCCCAATCAGCCCAGGATCTACTACTGTGAGGACCCTCTAAGAGTCCTTATATGAGGACATTGTTTACAGCCGTTGGATGATGATCCTGATCTAACTGCGAGGAACCATGTATGGACATAAAGGGAAAATGGGATAATTAATTTAAAGTGGAACCAAAACGAGAACTAAAAAAAGTCGTACCAATACCCTAATACCCATTTCATATTAATCATTGGATCTCTATTATATAAATTAAGAGAGTAGATTAGTGTCCTTATATAAGGACACTTGAGGAGTCCTCATATTAGTAATTGCCAATCAGCCCACTTGTACGACCACCTCCAATGATGGTCTTAAAACTCATAATTTAAAGCTTTTAATATCAAGGCCAAAAACAAATTTGTAGCCAAACCTTTTCGGCTTATGTCAAACATAGCCAAAACTATTCATAATCCCAAAAATAGCCATGTTTAGTTTTCCGTTAACTTTTTCGTCCAAGTTAACGGAAATACTAACCCTAAATCTGACTTGTCGTGTGATGTGGCTGTTATTTGCCACATAAGCATTTATTAAAAGAAATTTACTTAAAAAAAATTCAAAAAAAATCCCTAACCCTAATTTCCTAATTTCCCTTACCACACCTCCTCCGCCGCTACACCTCCAACAGCCGCACCTCCTCCGCCGCCACACCTCCATCAGCCGCACCTCCTCCACCGCCACACCTCCTCCTCCGCCACACCTCCATCAGCCACACCTCCGCCACCAAACCTCCATAAGCCACGACTCCACACCTTCTCCTCCCCTCAAACCCAGAATCGACGATTTAGATGGGGAAGAAAAGGTCGGCGTGGAAGAGGAATCGATTTTGGATGTGTCAATCGATTTCAGTAACCCACCTCCTCTCTCCAGATTCGTCGTGTGGAAGAGGAATCGACGGACCTCCTACCATCCAACCCAACTCACCATCTCTAGCTAATGGATTGGGGGCGGGTGAAACGGGTTCCGAGGAGAGGAGAATGATGCTTCGAGGAAACTCTATGGCGGCAAGGGAGGCGGCGTCGATCCCTGTTGCTTCTGTTCACCATCAGGTCATCGATTCCCCCTTCCACGCGAAGAAATCGGCGGATGCGTCAATGGTGTGTGGGTTTAGTGTTGAGCGGCGGTGGTGGGTTCGATGGTGAACTGGAGTTGCGGTGGGTGGGTTCAGTGGTGAACTTGGGGGTTTCGATGAGAGTAGGGTGTAAGTGAGAGGGATTAGGGGTGTTAGTGAGGGTTTGGTGGAGCGACGGCGCCAGTTGCTGGAACGACGGCGGCGGTTGCTGGAGAGAGGAAGAAGAAGAAATTTTAAATTAAATTAAATTTTTTAGATTTATTTATTTATTTTTAAATAATGACGTGGCATCTGACGTGGCACCTAGTTGACCGGTCAAGTGGATGCCACGTTAGCTCCGTTTGTACAGTCACTAACGGTGTTAAAATTCTAACTAATATCAGCTACATTTGTCGTAAAAATTAAAAGTTTGGTCTAAACAGTGTGACACGAATAGCTTTGGCTACATTTGACATATCCCGTAAAGATTTGGCTACAAATTTGTTTTTGGCCTAATATCAAAGACTCTTCCAATCATGAAATAATCTCAACCAAAAGTCGTTTGGTATAGGGGAAATCCAGCTATGTTTCTTGGAAACTCTGTATTCTGAGATATCCTTGTTTGTTTGCTGTCTAATGGAGCTGGGGTTTTGTATTTCAGATACTCAGAGTTTCTTATTGTCTCCAGAATGTGTATTCTGACAATTTCTACTTTTATCAGAAATTCTTACTTCCCCCAAATAGAATAATGGTACCCACTGTCTTCCCCTCCTATTTTCTTTACCAAATATACATACCAAACAATGTAATTTAACATCCTCCAACTTTTAAAAACACTTTTCCACCATTCTCCTATTTTCATATTTCTCCTAATTTTCAATCCCCTATACCAAATCTTATGGAAAAGCTCTATATTTAAGGCTTTTCCATTCTCGGTCTTAAAAAGTGGGCCCACTAATTTCCCTTCTACCAAGACAATCACTACTCAATCACACTCATTTTAGCTACTTAATTAAACTTGGAAAATAAATTTAAAGTCACTTTGTTCACTTAATTAAACTTAGACAATAGATTTGAAGTACGAAAATGATAAAATATATTCTAAAATTTGGTGTTGTAGTGGGAATGGTAATCGGTTGGTTAGATTAATAATCGATGGATTTTGGTCGGTCAAGCGGTTTAACAATTGCAAACTTCTTAACCGTTAACTAACCAATTTGGTGTTGACTTCACCGAATGACGAACCGAAGTCGGTCGATTACATCAATTTTGTTTATAATAATTACAATTGCAAGTACTGTCTGACCAAAGTCGATCGATTACTCAATTTTAACCTGTAACCGTAACCATATTTTACAATCATCGAGAATAATTTTATAAGTGGAAATGCTAGGTGATGTTGACGAAAGTATGTGGTATTTCTGTAAATGCAACTTAACATAATATGGGAAATACATAATTCAAATATGTAACTAAGTTGTTTTATTTTATTTAAAAAATTAATATTCAAATTTATTTATTTTTTATCGAAATGCTCGCTCTAATTAATTATAGTAGTGTATGCATAAATGATGATCAAGTTATAAATTTATAAACTAGATATCTACTATAAAACAAATTATAAGCACAACTTCATTATAAGACTTCAAATTATAAGACCTTATGATTGGAAGAAAATTTACTTTTGGTACTATTATTAACTTTTTGAGGTTTTAAATTTTAGATTTTAAGACCTTAGGATTGGAGATGGTCTAAGCAATGTATTTATTTTTATTACTTTTGATATATTATGAGTTTTATTGTTGTTTATCTTTTTGTAGTAGGTAGCATCGGAGTTTTGGGCTAGAGTATATATCTAGATAACAAGAGAGATTTTCATTCTTTCAGTTTATGTAAAATCATTTGAATTTTGAGTTGTAAATATTGAATAAAAATCCTTCTTAATTTTTCTTTGTTCTAATTATAATGGTAAGATTAGTGAAAATTTGGTTGGAATTGTTTACCCACGCCCAATCGTGTGCCTATACTTGTATTATTTATGGATGAAATTTGATACAAGAATCTTACAAGATAAATACAAAAAGTAAGAGATAAATACAAAAAGGTAACAATAATACAAGAATATATTATCTAAAAGTATAATCCTTATCACCCTTCAGCAAGCCAATGGGGGCAGACAATGAGCTTGATACGTAGCGTAGTGAACCACGGAGCCGGTAGGGATTTCGTTAGGGCGTCAGCCACTTGATCTTTCGTTGAGATAAAAGGAACATGGAGTTGTTTGCTCGCGACCCGTTCTCGAACAAAGTGGAAGTCAATTTCTAGATGTTTGGAGCGTGAGTGAAATACCAGGTTTCGGGATAGGTAAGTGGCGCCAATATTTTACACGCCAAACTGTTGGAGACGTGGTGGAGGGCATGCCTATCTCCTGAAGAACTTAAGTGAGCCAGAGGACCTCAGACGATGCGGTTGCCAAGGCCCTATATTCGGCCTCTGTCGAGGAGCGAGAGAACGTACGCTGTTTCTCGCTTGACCATGACACTATGTTGGGTCCATGGTAGGTAACGTATGCACTTGTGGATCAATGGTCAGTGTCATCTCCGGCCCAATCTGCATCCGTGTAAACCGATAATATATGCTGAGAGTGAGAGTGTAGAGTAATACCATGTGTTGGCGTTCCTTTCAAGTAACGTATGACGCGCTTCAACTGGACCCAATCAGATAGCGTCGGGGCATGCATCTTTTGATCTAGTGTGTTAGTTGCGAAGGAGATGTCTAGCCGTGTCATCTGTAGGTATTGCAGGTCGTCGAGTAGCTCTCGGAACATAGTCGGGCGGTCACTCAGCTTCTTGACTCTTCGGCTTATATTAAGGCGTGGCAACTGGGTTTGCCTCTTGAAGGCCGACTTTGAGAAGTATATCTCTTATATATTTTCCTTGAGATAGCTGGAGATTCGTAGATTTCCGCTGCACTTCAGTCCCTAGAAAATATGAAAGTTGGTCGAGGTCTTTGATTTGAAACCGCTCGGCCAGCTTATTGATTATTGCCTTGAATCACTATATCATCAACATATACTAGCACAAAGATCGGCGTACGTAGGATCATTCATGTAAAATAAGGAGTGATCGGTTTTTGAACCGAGAATCTTAATGCTAAAAGGCGTATCGTAAGGTGGAGAACCATGCTCTTGGCGTCTGTCTCAAACCATAGAGCGAATTATTGAGTCAACATACATGATTCGGCCGAGATGGGTCTTGAAAGCTAGGTGGTTGGACCATATACACGAGCTCCTCGAGAGTTCCATGCAATAAAGCATTTGACACGTCCAATTGGTTAATCATCCAATTTTGAGATATGGAAATCGATAAAATAAGACGAAGAGTTGCAGGTTTGATTACCCCGACTGGATGTCTTGGTTTAGTCCACTCCTTCAGTCTGGTTATACCCCTTTGCCACTAGACGTGCCTTATATCTTGCTACTGAGACATTCAGATTGCACTTTATTTTGAAGACCCATTTGTTGCCAATGGGCTATTGGTGTGGCGACGGTGCTTCGAGGGTCCAAGTGTCATTATATAGTAGAGCATTGAATTCTTCATGTATGGTGGCACGCCACTACTTATGTTGAGCATCCTTAGTGTAGCAAGTTGGTTCGACCTCTGCCTCGTCAAGAGTTTCCTTAAATGTGCGAAGTATTAGGTTCCTGGTGCGTGACCGTGTCACCATCTGGTGGCGGGAACTTGTTTTCGGAGCCGAGGTAGCAGGCGGGGATGCTTGCTGAAGTATTTGGGACGTGGTCATGTGGGTGCATGAGGTTCCACGTGCGCAGCGGTCTCTGGTGCATGGGAGGTCATAGGGTTGAACGGTAAAAGGAGAGGCGTGGGTATGGTAGAATTTGGTAGTGGCATGGTGGGCTGTGGAGGTAGTGAGTCAAGCACCGAGGGCCTAGAAAGGAAAAATAAGCTCGTCAAATATAACATGTTGAGAGATGTGTATCTTGAAAGTAGATAAGCTTAAAAAATAGTATCCTTTATGCTGAAGGTTATATCCAAGAAATACACTCGGCACCGACTTTGGCTCAAGTTTATTAGCTGCATAGGGTTTCCACCAAGGAAAACATGAGCATCTGAATACGTGCAACATCGAATAATCTGGCGCTTCATCAAGAAAGCATTGGTATGGGTGATGAAACTAAATTTATAGTGTTTATCTTCCCATATTAAACTACATTTTACACCCATGGGTGCAATTATGATAAGTATTTGGTGTAAATGTGTTAACTATGCGATTCTCGGCTCCAAGTGCCTACATCGTCATATTTTGCCTATTTTTACCTTGTTTGTGAGTTTTTTTTTTGCTGAGCCTCCAAGTTACCACACTTTAGAGGACTCTCTCACAAGTCCAACGCTTCGAATAGGGGCCAATTCGTAGTCCAGACAGAGCGAGAATTGCCAAAATAAGAAGCTGAAATGACCTTTTCCTAGTTTATCGGATTTGGACAGGTTTTGGGTATTTAAAGTTTAAACCCCAAAAGATGCATTATTCAATTGGGAGATTTTTCCACGACCTAAAGAGAGTTGAGAGCTTACTTCCGAGCAATCGAAGAGATCCTAACGCCATCAATTCATCCCGGAAGACACTCAGAGCTAGGAATTGAAGATTCTCGAGATCGAAGCTTCACGGAATCATCCGAAATTAGGTTTTTCAGATTCCTTCTATTCTTGCCTTGTTTCAAGATGAATTATTCTGTAGTTTTTGAATCTTGTTTGTCAGACATGAGTAGCTAAACTCTTATAGCTTAGGTCAGATGAATCCTAAGTGACCCTGGGCTTTAAAGCGGTCACGAATTGGCGATAATTAGATCTTAATTCAGACAGTTTCTTTTTCATAATTGGTTTGTTCTTAATTCGTGTCTCTTTTCTAGCTTGATCGCGTAGATTAGATTCTTGTTAAAATAAGGATAGTTGGCGAACGTTCGCCTTGTTTTAGAATCTCAAATCAATTAATTAACTTATTCAATGGATTATGCCTTTCGTAGGAATTGTTTTAATCCGTTTCTAGGATAACTCATTAAAATCAATCAGTTGCACCAGTTAGTTATCCGTTGCAGAAGTGAACGCACAGACGGTTAATTAATCTTGGTAGCTAGTTCCGATAGAGCGAACGTTCGCGGACCTAGACCTAAGGGTAAGGAGCTGTGGCGGTGTCTAAGAACTGAATGAATTAGGATTGAAAGTCGCCGGTTTTGTGATCGCCAATTCCATGGTAATCTTAGGGGATTCGAGTGTAAGCTATCATCTCTTTAATTGAATAAACACAATCAATCAGTTTATATTTTAAATTCAATTTTCTTTTGCTTTGCATATTAGTTTAGAAGTCGTAAAACTCACACTACGCAACTTGTTTAAACCTGAACTTTTACCGGCTTCTTTGAGTAAACAATTTGAAGAAACCCTTGGAATTCGATCTATCCTACTTTTGTAGGTTAGTATTTGATCACTGTTTTACAGCTATCAATGGGTTCTCCTTATTCAAGACTGGCGATGGCAGTCTATTATAATCAAGTAGATTGCAGTACGAAGCATAGATCCAATATTGTAGAGGTAGTTTGGCCTGGTGGATGAGGGTTCGGCCGATCTCGGTGACATGTTTGTGCTTCTTCTTAGCACAGTCATTCTGCTACGGGGTGTGAGTGCACGAACTTTGGAACACGATTCCCTACTTGTGAAAATATTACGACAACTTTTGATATTCTCCTCCCCAATCTACACGAAACGAGTGTATAGGATGAGCAAATAAATTTTACACCATCGCTCAAAAATTAATAAACACTGTAAGCAAATCAGACCGATATCGCACAAAATAAATATAGCAGTACTTGCTAAAAGGATCATAAAACAAGATGTAATATCTATGATGGTCAACAGAATCAACTAGAGCGGGACCCCAGACATCACTGTAGATTAAGTCTAAAGGAAAATTAGCTTGATAATGCGATAAAGGAAAAGGTTGTTTATGCATCTTGCCAACACTGCAATCCTGGCAGATGTGCGAATCACACTTATTAGAAAATGAGATAGCAGACTTCCAGAGGGCTAGCTTCATGTTCTCCATATTCGGATGCCCAAACGCATGTTCCAAGTCGAAAGACTGATAGAATTCGCCTGTGTTCATGTGTGATGAAGTAGAGAAAGCGGCACCGTATACAATCTTTCATTACTCTGGTCACGGTAGAGAATCCTACGGCTGACCAAGTCCTGTATATACACCCAATTCCGATAGAAAAGAATAGCAAGACTGTTATCACGTGTTAGGGCGCTAATAGATAACAAGTTCTAGCATGCCGTAGGCACAACAAGCATATTATGCCGTATGTGTATTATTGTTCATCTCGTCTTTACCAAGGTTGTCTGTCTCATCCTGTACCGACATAACATATCTCAAGCCCGTTCAAATACATCATTTGGCCTCCGGGACAGGTTATACTCCAGGCCTTTAGTCGGATCACACTCTGCATTCCATAGTCGACCCCTTCGTTCCCTCCGCTTGACGCCTAGGTTTTGCATGACAAATTCATCTATCTTCGCATCATCAACGTCATCCCAAGTGAAGTTGCGTTGTCATGCCACAAAAAAAAATTTAGCACAATGAAATAATAAATTACACACAATTACACCATATAAGCATTCTAATATACTCATTACACACAATTACACCATATAAGCATTCTAATATACTCATAACACACAATTACATATAAGCATTCTAATATACCATAGTGTCGATTTTAACAATTTTTATCATAATTGTGAAATAGAACTTTAATAAAAATTTATGAAATGAAACCATGCAGAACTTTAATATAACAAATGTTATCAAAATTTGAAGTAAACTAGTCAATTGAACTCTAGGCAATCAAACTCTTGAATTCACACAATAATGTAGAACATTGCAACTTATCATGATATTAAATCCAAAATTCATGCACTAGCTAATTATGATGTACGAAATTACAACAAAAAAGAGGAAAAATTGTGTACCTTAATTCGGCAACTTCAAAGAGGAAAAATTATGATGTACGAAAAATTTTTGGACATTGCAACTCCATAATTGAAATCACATTTCTAAATATAATCAAACAATAAAATTGCTGAAATTTTGAAAACCCTCAATTTTCAAATTAGAGTTCATCTACAAATGTTCAAAGCTCATCATTATTCACAATCCATCCATTGTAGACTATGTTTTCTTACTCTAAACAACATTTCTAACCTAATCAATACCACAAACCATCATTAATCGATTCAATTGACCAAACTTAAAAATTATGTCTGACAAACATTTGTATATGGAAGACAGAAGATTACCTTCTCCAGATGGCTGACGGCGGCGTGAGAGCTCGACAGCGCCGGCGGAATCAATTGGGGGTTTGAAGAAGATCCTGCAGCAAGAGAGAGAGAGTTTGAAGAAGACGAGGCTTGCGATTTCTGTCCCAATAATGGTTGCGCACAAGTATATATACTAAACACTTAACAACGGCCACTTGCCCCGTGTCTGGACGATGTTAAACGGTCGTCGTTAAATGGTCTGTTTCTTGTAGTGTGAGTAGAACTAGAGTGGAAAATAGGGATGCGATTACCATCGCTCAGCTGAACTTGGTCGGTGCCCTGATACTCGGAGTGGAGGGCTCGGTTAGCCAGGTCATTTGTCAGGTGATGTGTGGCGCCTGACCTATTATGTAGTCCTTGTAAGTGATCTGATGTATTTATCATGTTAATCCAAAACTAGTGATAACTAATGTGAAAAAAAATAGCATCTATTGCATCCCATAATCGAGGCATTTGATCGGTTGCCAACCCTTAGCAAGAATTAGTTAACTAGTTAACAAAGTTTTTAGTTGATAACCAGTTTAAAATTAGTTAATTAGTTAACCTAACACGTTAAGTAGTTAATATTGGATAAAAACCTACCACTTCCACATCTATAATACTTCTTAGTAACCTTTAAGATTAAGAAAACCACAATAAGATCTACATATAATTAGAGTAATTTCATTTAGTTCAATCAATAATCCATGTCACCATTAGAACGCTTCCCTTCTTCTATTCTCTCTAACTGGATTTAGTTCAATCAATAAATTTTTATATTTATTTTTAAAAAATTATTTTATTTCTTGATATTAAAATCCAAAAATGAAATATTAAAAAATATTTTTAGTTTTTTACTTTTATTTATAAATTTAATTTAATTATTTCTATAATTTTTCTTTTTCTTTTTTTTAGTTTAGTTGAGATGGATGAAAATCGATGATGTGGTAATGTATTGTCATTAATTATGGATGAGTCATATTAGTGAGTCATCACTGAACGAAATTTGGGAATTGGAATTTTTTAGCACAAATTTAAAAAATATGTACCGTCAGTAGCCAAATGCGTAAAAATGTCCAGAAATAGCACAATATGACTGGCAGGCAGCGCTGCGCCAGCCAGATAGCGCTGCGCCACCCAGCCAGCGCAGCGCTGGCTGCAAAGTGAAATTTGTGCCGTTGCAGCGCTGCGCCATGTGGCACACTAGCCGTTACAATGTATCCGTTAACTAACGGTAGTATTGATCCCAGGCAGCGCTGCGCTGGCTGGGTGGCGCAGCGCTACCTGGGATCAATACTACCGTTTTTTTTTTGGTATAAATACCCCCTACCCCCCACATACCATCTTCACACCTCCTCTCATACTTTCTGAAACTCAATTCTCTCTAAGGTATTTTTGATAGTTTGTTTGTGTTTGTCATAAATTTTTTGTTAGTATTATTGTACGCTAATGACGTATTTTATTTGTAGGTTCGTAGCAATTGTCCGGCGAGGAAATTTCGTTTGAAGAAGGCCTGAACCCTCCCTCAAAAGGTATCATGCTGTAAATTATATGGTAATTAAATTGTGTTTTACGATTTTATATGTATTTAACATTGCTTGTGGATATTAAATTGTCGATGGATTACATGTTTGGAGAGGTGCCGGTTGGGGTACGAAGTGGTAGTCCCGAGGACCCGTCGATTTTATGGGGTGATGCTGACCGACATCGAGCGGCGGGAATTTTTGAAGCTCAGGTTGGTACATTTGAAATATTATTTATTTTTACAAGGTATTTATGTTTGAATGTTGCATTTATTTTAATAATATTCATAATTTAATTACTTATATTGTAATATTAGGATCAAATTTGAGCGAACATTAATTAGTATAATATTATATTGTACTATTAGGATCAAATACAAATTAGGAGCAAATTTGAATATTTTATTGTAATATTAGGTTCAAATACAAATTAACTACTAGTTGACTACTAATATTAATTAGTAGCGAACATTATGTACCTTAGAAATTTACTAATAATAGTAATTAGTAACGAATATTAGTTCCGAATATTAGTAAAGAATATTAGTTACGTTAAAAAAGTTAAAAAGTAACAAATAATAGTAATTATATTAAAAAATTTAAATAGAATTAGTATTTCACTACTAATGATAATTAGTAGTACCTAATATTAATAATTATAATACTAATTGATATAATTACAAATAATGTAAGTCCTAATTCATATTACTATATAGTAATAATTGAAATGTTACTTCAATTTGAAATGTTAGTTATGTATAAATGTTTGTTATATGTAAATGTTAGTTATATTTGAATGTTAATTATATTTGAATGTTAATTACATTTAAATGTTTAGGGTGCACTCAGAAATTGAGTACTGGTTATTAATTTTGTTACATCTTCTTCCCCCAACTATTAGGACCCACATATGACGCTTAAGTGTCACTTCTCTAAGAAGATCGTGAAGTACGATCCTAGGTTCGAGACATACCTTGCCCCCATAGGTCTAGATCAGTTGCGTGCCTGCCTGGATTTTACCCCTGATTCTGAGCTGATCACCGCATTGGTCGAGAGATGGCGTCCCGAGACGAGCACTTTTCACTTGTACCACGGTGAGGCAACCATAACACTCGAGGACGTGCACTTTCTCACTGGTCTGAGCATCGATGGTGTGCTTGTGGAGTCGCAGAGGCGCATTCCGACTGTGGATTCTGATCTGCAGATTTACGTTGAGCGCCTTCTTGGGAAGAAACCATCTACCGCTGACCTTTCTGCTGGCAGAGTGAAGATGACGTGGTTGCGTAACCACTTTGGCACCATCAGGGATGACGCCGACCAGGAGACTATCGAGCAGCACTGTCGCGCATACATTCTGGACTTCTTCGGCAGCTGCATCTTTGCTGATCGGTCAGGATCACACGCCTCACTCTTCTTCCTTCCACTACTCGAGGACATGAGCCAGATAGGCGAGTACGCTTGGGGGGCTGCCGCACTTTCATGGCTATATAGGGAGCTTGGCCGGTGTGCTTTCCGCATAGAGAGCAACCCGTCCCGCGACCACGTAGGTGACATTGGAGGTTGGATGGCACTGGTTCAGGCGTGGGCCCTGGAGAGATTTACGTCCATTGCGCGTCGAGTCCACAAGAGTCGACAGATTGCACCGACGCACTCCCCCATTCCACGTATGACTAGGTTCGGGCTATGACTTATTCTTCCATTTTCATGGTTTATTCCATCTTATCAAGTTGTATGAATGACGTGGTTCATTCCGCAATTTTGTAGCTGGAAAGAATGGTATCACGCGAAGACCAGATACATCCTTGTTGGGGGGTACCGCCAGCTGTTTGACGATGGGACTCCATTCGTGGTATTGTATTCTAACAAGAAGATTGTGTTTTTTCCCTTACAGTGTAGGTTTCGTAGTTGTCTAACTTTCTACTTTATTTCATATAGTGGTGTCCCTACTCGGCGGACCGTGAGCATTACAGTCCAGGGACTTTCCCCATCCATCGCGTCGTCGCACCGCTTATCTGCTTCTTCAGCGCTATGTGGCATAGGCCTGATAGAGTGCTTTGGGATGGACCAGCCTGTCCCTACATGGGATCAGCCAGTAGGTGAGGTCATCAGTAACCTGGAGCTGACACAGCGTGGATGGCATCGTACTGATGTGGTAGCTAGATTTGCTGGATATCGAGACCTGTGGTCCACTCGTGTTGACCACATCGCCTCAGGCCCGTGGCTGCGGAGCGAGGAGAGGGAGTCCTATCACTTCCACGACGAGATCAACCAGTGGTATCATGGCATCACTAGACGTACAGTTTCTCGCCGAGGAGCCGTGGACCAGTCTTTGGTACGTAGGTTCTGTCATAATTATTACAACTACTTCTAGTTACATGTTTAACCATTCTAATTATGTGTTGTAGCTTGATGGCATGGAGAGGCTATACGTGACTACTGGCCAGTCACATATCACGCCTCAGGAGCAGCAGGAGATGCATGCTACACTGAGGTCAATGATGCATGTTTCAGGCGGGATCCATAGGACGTCTGAGTCTAGGAGGGCACCCCGGCAGGCCACCCATCCACGACATGCTGACTACCCAGTGCCTGACCCGCCAGCCGCCAGGATTCCTTCTACACGTAGAGTCCGACAGCATGTAGATGTCCCCCCTGTCCCGCGATTGTGGGAGCCGACATTGCCTCAGTGGGATCCACATCACCAGCAGACCCGATACTCTGACCACTATCCATTCGACACTACAGGCGACGCGACTTTCGATTATATGGGGAGTCAGGACTACACCCAGCCGGAGGACTACACACAGCATCCGGACCCGACCCAGCCATACCCTACTCCTACAGTCCCCACTGGAGGCTATACATCTTACGCCCCTCCATCCGGGTCTGAGTGGGGTCCTTCCTCATCGTACGCCGATCCATCCGGGTCTCAGTATGTCACACCACCCGTACTGACATATGAGGCATCTTTCGATGATGATGATACTCCACCCGCCGACGGGCAGCATCGATATGGACTGAGGCGAGAGCCTACGCAGAGGATGTGCGCTACTGGAGGCCATGAGCTGGGGGCACATTGGAGGGGACAGGGTCGGCGTAGGGGTCGAGAGGGTAGGGGTCGACAGGGTGGGGGTCGGGAGGGGAGGGGTCGTGATGGGAGGGGTCATGAGTAGTTATAGTATGTTATGAGTATATTTCATTGTATTTCGTATTTCAGAGTACTTCATAGTAGACGTTTGTTTCATGGTATTCGACTTTATAATTGATCACAACATTTCATCTTATGAGATCACAACACCCTAGAAATGCAACATATAATTGATCACACATTTCATCTTATGAGTTGACAACACCCTAAAAATGGGTCATGTAGCAATAATTCTGTTCACATAGAAATAATTGCCAACCCACGTGGAAAAAGCTGCAGCTCCTCATTAAGTCAACCACTTATGGACGTCACAATAATTTGTAACGTATAATTGACAGCACGCGTGAAAAAAGTTGGAGTTGTTCTGCAATTCTGGCATCAACTAACTGAATTCTGTCTTCCGTACATTATATAGAGGCGTGAGTCCATAAACAATTTCTGACTAACTCTTCCAAACTACTCGAAACCTACTACAACTCTCAATATCTTGTAACCATAGAAAATGAATTTCGAGTTTTGGCTCCGATGGGATGGCGAAATAGTACACGGCCAACACGGTGGGGTGTGCTACAGCGGGGGGAAATTATGTCGCCTCAAAATGACGAGGCAACCTTCACTACAACAGGCATGTCCAGTGTTCTTGCGAAAGATGGGGGTAGGATATTCGGCGGTGTTGCGGACTGTCATGTATCGATGTCCAGTTTTTGGGAATGACCAAATTGTGGCACACTACCCACTCATTCTTAATGACATTACTGGGTTAGAGGTTATCTACAACATCATGGCAACCCAATCGGACTACCCAATCGGACTACCGAGTGGCAGAGCTATACTTTCAGTTAGACCACCGTGGGACGCCAGGCCAGGGAGACTCTACATTCATGGGCGATGTTGCGACTGCCTGTTATAGTGGTCAGAGCAGTCAGAGCAATCACACACAAGTACGTGGTGATATCAGGCAAGAAAGTACGATAGCGCACTTAGGAAATGAGATAGAAGGAGACTCATCAGAAAGCGACGTCAACTCGGAGCAGGACGCAGCACATGTCTCTGAGCCAGACATTGAAACTCAACCCTTTGTGAATGCGCAACCACCGAGAGAATACACCCCCCCCCAAGCCATTTCACACATTTACCAGACGATATCGGTGACATAATGACTACAAACAACAACGAGTACGGCGTTCATAATGTTCCACGGTGGCACATTGATGGGCCAGGGTTTGGGGTTGGGCAACAATTCGAAAGCAAGCTTGTGGCTCAAACTAGTCTGAAGCAATATGCACTCAGGAATAACCGCATGTTATGCACGACACGGTCTAGCAAATGGTTGCTTGAGCAACGATGTCATGGATATCAACGCAATGGATGCCCGTGGAGGATAAGGCTAACTACAGATGAGAGCGATGTGTGGACGGTAAAACAATTCAATCCGGCCCATACGTGTTTGGGCAGTCAGAACAACATCAGTCCGACCCAGCTGGACGTTGATGTCATAGCCGATGCAGTCACGCCCTTTGTCCAGGCACGCCCCCATATTCGTATCAACCTTCTTCAGACAGAGATACATACTATGTACGGTCGACAAATTTTGTACAAGAAGGCATGGAACGGCAAACAGCGCGCCATGGAGCGGATATATGGTAATTGGGAGGAATCATACAACGAGTTACCTACCCTAATGAAGGCAATACAAGATCGGAACTATGGGACGGAAGTTGAATTCGTCACGAAAGAATGGACAACGGTTGATGGAGATACAATCATCCAATTCGACCGTGTGTTTTGGAGTTTTGCCCCGTCCATTGAAGGTTTCAAACATTGTCCTCCTGTGCTCATCGTCGACGGTACCTTCTTGACCGGAAAATACAAGCACACACTACTCATGGCTAGTTCGTTCGATGGTAATAAGAACATCTTCATTGTGGCTTTCGCAATCGTGGATGTTGAGGGCAAGGAGACTTGGGAATGGTTCTTTGATTGCATACAACGACGAGTGACACAGAGACGCGGAGTATGTGTCATATCCGACCGACATGTGGGCATCGTGAGTGCAATGGAGAAAATCCAATTTGGATGGCATTGGCGATGGTGCGCCAGACACTATGTAAGCAATTACAACAAAGCCGCCAAGAACCCAAAAATGAAAAACCGCCTTATGAATTTAGGTCAGTATCATGACACTCCACCAAGTACTTAACAATTTCAGCGTATATCATTTGTAATCCATTCTTTTTTACCTGCAGCTAAACGCCGGTCCTTCAGAAAGTTCACAAAGGGGGCAACAAGATTCGCAAGGGACGACCCCGTAAATAAAAAATGGGCGCTTGAAGATCAATTATATTGGTCAAGAGCCGTAGACGCTCAACACGACGGGGCACGATGGAACCAATTGACATCAAACATGGCGGAGAGCGTGAATGGGGCATTCAAGTCAATCCGGGCTCTCCCTGTTGCAGCTTTGGTGGAATCCACTTTCTACAGGCTGCAAACGTATTTTGAAGATCGACGAAAGAGGGTTCGAGAAGAACAGGCGGCCGGTGAAATCTGGACGAAGAAGTGTCTTAAGCGCCTGCAGAAAAGAGTGAATAAGGCCACTTCCCACACAGTGAGGGAATTCGATTACGAAGCTGGCATATTCGAAATACAGACGGCGATAAATCGCAGCAACGGGAAGGGAAACAATAGGCAAGAAGTTCGCTTGGACTACGAGGAGGGGGACGGTCATTGCTCCTGCGGCAAGTTCCAACAGTGGAAGATGCCTTGTTCACATGCTGTGGCCGCATGTAACGCCGCCAATCAAGATCCCTTATACTACGCCAACGACCATTACAGGCTGGAAACAGTAAAACAAATATACGGACGGAGTTTCCTCCATATCGGCTCGAAAGACGACTGGGTGCCTCATGGAGGGCCTAAGTTGATGCCTGACCCAGGAAGGGTTAGGGATATGGGGCGACCACGACATTCTCGCATACGCAACGAGATGGATTGGGTTGAAGATATTGAGCCTCACTGCAGTTACTGCCATGAAGAAGGGCACAATAGGAGGACGTGCCGACGTGCGAGGCGAAGCAGCAGAAATCCAAACCCTACAAGGAACGGTTAATTGCACTATGAAATGTTTTAGTATTATGGGTTTGGTAGTTTGTGTTTGGTAATCTGTATTTCAAATGTGTGGTTGTCAATTTCATGTTTCAGTTTCAATGTAACCTAATGTTTTGTAGTTGTACTATGAAGTTACTTTTATTAGTCAATAACAACAAATGAAATTTGACAACACAATGAAGAAAGGCTGCAACTACAACCCAGTCATTTTATTAACTTTTATAATGACGCGAACAACGACAACAACAACAACGACGACAACAACAACAGCAACAACAGCAACAACAACAACAGCAACAACAACAACAGAAATAACAAACACACTAGGCCCAACATGGATGTCAATTGTAAGGACAAGGTCCGGGTGGTGGTGGGGGAGGCCCTTCCCTGAGCAACCTATTGATTGAAACGTGCAACCATGAAATTTCTTCCCTCAGTTCTCGAATAATGTTGTCCTTCTCCTCAATGATGTCATCCTTCTCCCTATTCGCTCGAACAAGTAGTTCGTCCTTCACCCGAATGATTTGGTCCTTCTCCTTAATAGCAGCATCCACGGCCTCCCGCACCTCCAGTTTTTCATAATAACCACACCCCTTCTCCTACAGATCAGAAATCAAACGTAGAGGGTTTTGATAACTAGGAAAATGAATAAAATTAAATTCGAACCCTTTTTTTACCTCTCTCTCACGAGGGCAGCCAAAATAGCGTTCCAGATCACTCGGTCGAACGGATCTAGTCGCCCTTAAGTCACACCAGCAGTTAACCACACTGGCCTCATAAACGAACAAGTCCTCCTCCACCGGCTTCTTCAACTTGTGCATTACCCTCTCAGTATCTGTCACTACAGAACAACAGTACACAAGATTAATGCGTTAAACGCAAAAATGAGATAAGTACAAAGCACCCAAACGAATTTCACTTACGCTTACTCTTCCGAGACCTAGAGCCAGAGTTGAAGAACGACATATTCTAAGCTTGGTGATGGCTGCCTACTTCAAATTCTAAGTTTAGGGCAAGGGAGGTGAGTGGTCCAAAACTGCATCATAGAGGGGGTATTTATACTGAAAATTGAGGCCTTAGGGTTTCTTTCAGACCCAGGCAGCGCTGCGCCACCTAGCCAGCGCTGCGCCACCTAGCCAGCGCATTGCTGGCTGGGTTTGAGGAAACCCTAACGGAAATTTGACGGTATGTAATCTGATTAGGCAGCCAGCGCTGCGCCTGCTGGGTAGCGCTGCGCTGGCTGGGTGGCGCAGCGCTATCTGGCTGGCGCTGCGCTGCCTGCCAGTCATATTGTGCTATTTCTGGACATTTTTACGCATTTGGCTACTGACGGTACATATTTTTTAAATTTGTGCTAAAAAATTCCAATTCCCACGAAATTTTGGATGGAAGAAACTGTTTATTAGGTTAGCTATAGTAAGAGGGGGTAAATTGATCATTTCATAATATAAGAGGCTGTTTGTTAACTTGGCAAAGTAGAGGAGGATAGAGTACCATTTTCCTTTTTAATTATAACCATTAGATTAGAATCTTAATCTAATAATTATTTTAAAAACCCAGTAATTTTGGTAAATTATTCTGTAGCATAAGTCATCCGGCATATGTATTTATCAGGAAATAAAATATTATCTGTTATACCCCATAACTGTAAACAACAAATCTCTCAGATTGTATATCTGGCTACAAAAGATTCTGATCGATGTATTTTACTAGTCACAAATCGATAAGCAAGTCATTAAAAATAATAATCTAAAGAGTAGAGAAGTAAGTATATATATATATATATAAGTTAGAATCAGGAAACAACGTGGATATATATGGTGTAACATGTGCAAACCGATCGATGTGGGCAATTGTTTTCCACGTCCTTGCTAGCCTAAATCTTTCCCACTCCATTCATTAAATATAAATAAATAATAGTAAACAAAAAGGATCATTCTCATTTCTCACACACTTCTTCAAATTCAATATTTACCCTGTAATCCATATTAGTTACGTTATTATACAATTAAAACAATGAGTAGAGTAGATGGAAGAAACTCGAGACCACAAGCTAACAAAGGGATTTCCAGGCTGGGACTAAGTGTACTTTGTGACATTAATCAATCTGTTAATCACATGGTGAACACTAGCTAATTAATCCCCTTACAATAATATATATTTTGGTGGGTGAAGTGAAGGGATCAGATGACACCACCTACGTATACACTGACGACTACACATTCTTGAAAGAAAATCCAAAAAACAAAAACAAAAAAAGAACAAACAGTGGAAGCACACGTGTTGGTATGGGAAAAGTGGCCCTGCCTGCTGCTCCGAATAGTATTAGTTTGTTGTGGGAGTGAGTGTGGGTCTGGCTGTTCTGTACGGACACGATAAAAGATGATGAGGTGGCCCAATTTGTAAACAGAACAGCAACCACAGCAGAGTGTGTCTGTCTGAGTGTGAGTGACCACCTTTACTTGTGCTGCACATCCAACTATGATCTATTTATCTCTAGTGTTTTAATTTTAATTTAGCCCTAGGTAGGTTATTTGGTTCTGCCATATGTCTTTCCCCTTTGCTCAGGTGTCCTACACCACATGCACTGCTAAACACACACTACCTTTCCTCAGGTATGCCAAAGAGCGGATCCAGGATTGAATCATGCATTGAGCCGAAATTCAAGGAAAAGTTTTCTAATATATCATTGAAATCACTCAAAATCGCATCTAAACTATAATTTTCTTGTATATCACGCTTAACATATATAATTAAACTATCAACTATTGCGTAGCCTAGTCACCACTATCTTCATCACTGAAAATATGCGTTCACCTATAGCAGTAGAGATCAGAACAATCAAAACAAGACAAATAAGTTGATCCACAAGATAAATTGACTTGATTTGTCTGTCTCCATCAACTCGCGACAAAGCTCAGCAAAAGATGCTAACTTTTTCAAAGAATGGTGATTGAGAACATCAACCTGGAAAACTCTCAACTGAAAGTCTAATATTTTTATTACTGTTCAGAAAAATCAAAAGGATTATACTTTTTCGTTAGACTATAAAAAAAGCTTCGATGACAAATGATTTATATCCATTTGAAGGATCCAAACATGAGCTAAGGTTCAAAAGTTCAATCACATTTTCATGAAACCTTGAGCTTATTTCTTCGGTCTGGTAATCGATAATGGTGTTAAACACATCAAAATGATAGTAATGCTCATTTGGCACACCATATTGTTGGCGAGTAGATTTATCTTCAACATTTGAAGCACTAAGAAGAGAAGACATTAAACTAAAAATATGCAATAGTAGTTTAGTGTATGACCGTTGACGAAAAATAGGACGAGAGATTGAAAGAAAGCATGAATGAATGAAATTTTAATTGATGGAGATTAAATACTAAAAGAAGGCTAGAGTTTTAATTACAATAGTTGAAAAATGAAAATAATTAAATAAGAATAAATCTAAG
This sequence comes from Linum lewisii, assembly GCA_034768395.1. Lineage (NCBI taxonomy): Eukaryota > Viridiplantae > Streptophyta > Magnoliopsida > Malpighiales > Linaceae > Linum > Linum lewisii. The sequence continues at coordinate 50,956,103 of CM068302.1, forward strand.
AAAAAGAAAAAAAAAATTATATGAAAGTTCATTGGGGAAGGAAAATTATTAAAATGAAGCCATTTTATGGATTAAATTATAATTACGTTTGGTTTATGATTAAATTAAATAATATTTTAGGTTTTAGACTTTTAACTTTAAAGTTAGAGGAAAAATAAATAAAATAAAAAGATATTGCAATGGCAAGGTTCAAACCTGGAACCTCTTGAAATTAATTTACAGTCTAACCATTACACCATATGCCAATTATTAACTTTATAGGGGTCATGGCCCCTACTAGTGAACATAGCTCCGTCCCTGAATATATACTGAATTTTCAAGGACGGGACCGAAAGTGGGTGAGCCGGGGCTCACCCGAGCACCCCCTAGATCCGCACCTGGGTATGCCTCGACCCTTAGTATTCGTAAGTTGTCTATGATCATCTTTTACCTGTAGATACACATTGATCTATCGATTGACTTTCTATTCACCAATTAACTTCAGTTTTATAAATCTAAACCAAACTATAACTAGTGTCACTGTCGAGCCAGGGGCGGAACCAGAATAAAAAAAATGCCCTGAGCCGAAATTTATTACTAGAATATATATTATGTTACATATATTATTTTACTTTCAATATATAATGCTATTTGCCATTAGATCATTGCGCCCAATATGTTTGTTCTTAAGATTATTAGTATTACTCTTGAAAAAATGAAATTAGAATGTGCCACCGGCGATTTTTTATTAATTTAAACTATTTATCATCAAATATTGTATTTTTACTCATTCATAAGTCGAGATAAAATGGTACTGGGCTTACTCAACCCTCTACACATGTTGACGAAACATTAGCACTAGGGAAGGGTATGATTGAGTATATTAACTATATTAGGTTTTTTTAAAGAGATAAATGTATTAGAATATATTTAGTTGTTAACGTTGAAATTAAAACAATGAACTGAGCCGAATTAAAATTACATTGAGCCATATTTAAATTTTGCACTGAGCCGGATTCGAAAAAATCACAAATTTATACTCGGATTAAACGCTCGGGACCGAAAGTGGGGTGAGTCGGGGCTCGGCCCGGCTCCCCCTAGTTCCACCCCTGTGTCGAGCTCGAGTATTATGAAAGAAAGAATTTCACTTACTAGAAAGGCAAGGTTTACCCTCATATTCACTTATATAGTAGTACTAGATTATCATCGGCCCATCAGCCGATTTTTTTGTTAATATTTTAGTGGAAAATTGTTTTTTATTTAGATTACTTAGACGTGTCGTTAAATTTTTTTCTATCTTTTTTATTTCTACTTTTTAATATATAATAATTTAATTCATATGTTGGTAAAAAATTATAATTTTTTTAATCAATTGTTAGGAATATGATAAACGAAAGCATTATAGTTATGCTTTCTTGTTGTTACGTTAAAAACACTGCCACTTTTCTTTGATTAAAGAACAAGGTTTTGGAATCATTAGGTGTGGCATTATTGGTTGTTCACTTTGTCTCTTAACCATAAGGTTGAGAGTTCAATCCTTGTACATGAGAAAAGAAATGAAATTTTTATTTATCAGAATCGATTTTTATCCAAAATACCCTCATTCCTTGAATAAAGAGGCTCTAAAATCCTCAAAACGCTGACGTGTCAACTGAAAAAAAGAGAATATGCTTTAATGTATTTAGACATTCTTTCTTGCCCAACTGATATAAAAATTCATACCAACAATATCCGTATTAAAATGTTTATTGTGTTGAGGTTGGTGACGAAGAAGATGATAGAGTATGATGTTTTGTTAGTGTGGTAATGGAATTACTAGTTATTTCAAGATTTACAATGTAGTATTCTTATCGTTTGAAAAAGGAAAAATAGCATTTTGCCCCCTTCTACTTCGCCAACTTAACAGATAGTCCATTATACTATAACTTGCTCTTTTTACCCCTCTTACTTTGACTATTTTTCCAATTTTTTTTTAAATAACTTTTCATCGTAAATGTGTAAGCATTTAAAAGAAAATTAAAGCGGATCAAACTTAATTATTTTACATTTGGACAATTCTACCCTTTTAAAAAACCGATGGGAAAAGTTGGGTAGTAAAGGAAAAATGCTGGAAAACAAGTCACCAACCGGGCCAACATCACGATTATCAATGATCAGAACAAGGGAATACGACCAACAATAGACAAGATTGGCCGAGGGTGGACTTGACGATGGTGCCTACGCCATTATGTCAGCAACTTCAACACAAAGTACCGAAACACATTGCTCAAAGGTCGACTGTACTACCAAGGTATTTGACAACTCCTCTATGTTTATGAAAAATTCTCTACTTTGTTATGCAAAACACTCCATGGATTACCATTGTGTCCATGGTTTCCCGCAGGGTTGGAAGAAAACGTCAAAAATTTTGAAATGAGGAAGGCACGGTGGCTTGAGGTTCATGATGAACATAATTTGCAGGCCCAAAAATGGGTGAACAACAACCAAATCCTATGGATCATGGCCTACGACAACATTCACGGCGGTGGCGCTCGTTGGGGTACCATGATGGCAAACGTGCAGGAATGCGTCAATGGAGTACTGAAGGGTGTGTGACGGTTGCTAATATATTCCGTCATCGAGCATACATTCCACCAGATGGTCAAGTACTGGCACGATCAAAAATATGCGGCAATACAAGCAGAAGGAAAGGTGTACACCAATTACTGCACAGAGTTTACATCCACATGGATGGCTCGTTCTGTCGTACGATGCATCTCAAAGAGTGTAAGAGGTCAAGTCGGCACCCAACAATCAGAACTGGAGCGGTAAGAACAGCTGCGTAATATGGTTCCACGAATCAAACTAGAAGGGGAGTTTCACGTGTGGTAAGTTCTAGTGTTACAACATACCATTCTTCCAGGCCATAGCTTGTTGCACATTTGCGGGGGGGAATTGGTAAACCTATGTCAACCCCTTCTACCTCCTGAGCAAGATACGACGAGTGTACGACGTTTCATTCTAGCCAATATTGGGCCCCACAGATTGGATCCCACACACTAGCCTACTAGTGATCACCAAACCTCATCTTCATCGTGGGCAAGGGTGTCTATGACACACTCGAATCAGGAATGAGATGGATTGGCGTGAAGAGGGCCAACCAAGTAAGTGCAAGAAATGTGGCCGCACGGGACACAACGTAAGGACGTCCACAAGGCAAGGTTAAGGAAAGACCAGAGTGTCCTCGAGTAATCGGGCATGAACTACTGTAGTCATTCCATAACATGTTAACCTTTGATCCTTCAATCAATATGATGTTTTCATTTTACAAAATTGTATTGTACTATCCAAAAATGAACAATGTCATGAACCTTAAACCAAATAACAGTGTACGTCTTTATTAACATAATAATATAATAGTATACCTTTGGAAATATGACCACCTGTATTCAAATAATGAAATAGTATTGTACATCATTGTAATTGGATAACTGAGTCTTGGTCTGACCGGCAAAAAGGTTGAACCAAACCCTTTATACCCTATATAGGCGAATTCTTCCAGGACATGGGGCACCCAATGATTTCATAAAATGAATTTGTTGAAAAATTTAGTAAGACTAAAATATAGAACATATATCGATTCATATGTTCAAATATGGGCCAACCACATTTCACCTACTATCATGAGAGTTTTTTTTTAAACAAGAGATAATAACTTCATTAGGTCTCAACCGACAATCTAAATACATCATGGTTGTGGCCAAGCCCAATACATTCAACCAAACTCCTCCTGTTAAGGGGTAAAGAACGGGTCCTCGCACGCTTGGCCACCCAATCCACCTGACAATTTAGGCGTCTAGGTGTGAAACCAAAAGAGATGTGGGTAGACTCTGCTAGAAAGTTGGATATATGACCTAGAGTTCTGAAACAATCCCAAGGCCACATGGATTGAGGGCCTTTAAAGATAAGACAAGCGTGAGGCAATCAGAACGAATGTTGCAACGGAGAGGAGTGTTGGCTGCATCTCGAGCTACTTCCAAAAAAGCATGCGCTTCACCAGCAGTGGGAGAGGCGTGATGAAAAGTACCAGAATAACCATCGCAAACAAGACCATCAGAATTGGTGATAACAATGTCGTAAGCTGCCACTTGTCCCACATCAATAAAGGAAGCGTCACAATCCATCGTAAGGGGTGCGATGATTGGCGGTGAGTTCTGTTGAGCCACACTTGGTAAGCCACTAAATGGGAAGATTTGCAAAGATTTGTTTTCAAAGAACAATATCAAGAAAACAAAGCCAAAGATAGAAACTTAGCACAAGTTTCCCTTTTCTCTAGATCTTCAACGGCTACACAATCAAAAGGATCTCTTTTGATTTAATGCTTGGTGCACTATATAAAGAGTGCAGTGGAAAAATCAGAAGTTAAGCTTTTTGATTTGTAATAAACAAAGCAGAGAAGAGCTAACATCAGAGAGATTGTTAGCTATTGGGTTTGCGAGGTATTGGTGGTGCAAGCGGGGAGCTGACATAGTGCTGTACGGGGAGCTGACATAGTCCTGTACGGGGAGTAAGCACTCAAACCATACAGTTATCTGTATCCTTGTGTTTGTTTATTCAATCAATAAGAAAACAATCTCGAAGGAATTCCTTCGAGCGTGGACGTACATCAAAGCTGATAAGCTTGGTGGGACCACGTTAAAAATTGTGTGTTTGTGTTTCTTTACCTTTGCTTTCATATACTGCTGATTTCCACATCTTTCATTCGCTTGGGCCGATCACGGACAACCCAATATCAATTGAACTAACCTGATCATTTCATCCCATATATTTAAGTCAAAAAGAATCGTGTTTCAACATCAGTTACAATTTCACACTCTCTCTCACTTCAAGCTGCGCTAGGGTTTCTCCGTCGACACTCATTCTCACGATCCCAATCATCAAAGAGAAGGGGCTCGATTCCAACAAGTTCATGGTGTTTCGGAGATAGAGGTTCTGGGTGTAGGGAACGTGGCAGGGTTCCTCATGTTTTGGGGAATAGCTTTCCACATGGTGACATTGGCATGGATCAAGGAATCGACGATGTGGATTGGAGGCATTTCATTCCAGAAGATCCTAGTGTTCATTGCCTTCCAAATATTCCGCGTGGTGGCCCCAGTAAGCATTATGTCCGGAGGATAATCCTGTCGAGAGAAACCAAAAAACCAGGAAGCAAAGTCTGAGTTAGCATGGGGAATAAGAAGTTGAGGGAGGACTTTGGACCAAGTGTCTAGACATGTGCGCATAAGAAGATGCAATGGATAATTGTCTTGTCCGCGAAACCACAGATTGGACATAGGGAAGAATGGGTGCATCCTCTTTGGCTAAGATTGTAAGTCATGGCTAAAATATTTTGGATGCATCACCAGATGAAATATCTAAACTTAGGCGGGAGGGAGAGATTCCAAAGCCATTTCCATTGGTTATTATCGACCTGACGGAGATTCCGGGGTGATGGTGATGGTTGTCATCATTGTAAGTTGCATGGTAGGTGGATTTTGTTGTAAAAATACCATCTTTTGTGAAATTCCACCTCCAAGCATCCTCTTGATTAAGTGGCCCCACAAATATTAATCTTATAGCGTTTTCGTGTTCACTGTTGCAGTATGCGTTCAATGTGCTCATATTCAATTTCCTTGAGATTAACTTTAACTTAAATTCACATTTTCCCCATTTTTAAGCATTTTTTTTTTGTCTTAGGTGTGTTATTCATAGAACTATGAATTAACAAATCATTTGACCACATTTGAGGTTATATATTTGACAGAGAAGAAAATGATATTGGTGTAGTTTCATGTTTGTTGAAACTAGAGTTAAGCAATACTTGATGAAATAATCTATATTAATAACAACTATATAAAAATTGTGAATGAACTATATATAAATTCAATAACTATTTTTCCGACTGGTTTAATGAATAACGAACATATGAAATCATAACAAAAATAACTCATGTTTACTTGACAATAAAATTAGCGATCTAAAAATGCGAACACTATTTTCTTGTGTTTTGGATTCTCATTACATACTTAAACGATATATTTTACATGTTATTGTCATCATAATTGGCCAATAGAATTATTAATTATTGTATATGAAAATCTGATTTTGTATCTAGGTTAAAGCATAACTACACGGGGCTAAAAGACGTAAGTGTATATTTAGGAGCAAGTAGGAATAGGTCAACTTGAGCTAGGTATTGAGCTTGACCTAGGTGATTGGATGCAGTTATATACAAATGGATATTTGCGTAGTCCAAACTGTAAATTCGATATCCTTTGTCCAAACTCACAAATGTTAACTGCTCAACTTTAGGATGATCCTCGTTATTCTTCTTCACTGAATATTCAGCCATCTCCTGATAAAATTTGTCATGTATGTTCTGTATCCTGAAATCTTCATTCTCATCGAGGAGAAATCTTGACGTTGATGTTACTAATTCTACGACCATTAACGATCCTATCATGACCAACATTGTTGTAGCCAAATATGTCTTAGTCGTCGATGGCATGATTGATCTTCTATATTATTATTTTGATTTAATATATAATCTTTGTTTCTTCAAGTTATTTTCTCTCCCCCATTTGCCTCTTACTATATATAGTGTCTGAAAAATTAGACGAGCAGTAAACAAATATTTATTGTACATAAGTTTGTTTTGAACACTTTCTACGTTTCACGCACAATATGTTATGTTTTCATTGATAAATGACTACAACATATCAATAAAATATTAATTGTGTCATCGATACATTTAAGTTCATCAATACAAAAGGCAGACTCGGCCCAGCGAAAGCCATCTGAGCTGAATTGGGCCAGGAATATAATTCCTTATTGCGTTTATGCCCATTTAGCTGTTCAATTGGAGCCCATTTATGAGGTGAAAGCCATCTGATTCACCCTACTTAAAACCATTTTCTATCGTCGGACTCCGACACCGCCGGCTGCCCTCGTGAGCCGGCGGAATATATTTTTGTTAGTTTCATAGGATTCCTGACCAAGAATGCCAAAACTCTTTCTTCCAAAAAGAAAGCCAAATTCTTGTTCCGACGTCGTTTAGTTTGATTCCAGTCGTCGAGACTGGCCACGTGGCAACTCTTTTAAAGTCAAAACAGACTCTGTCACTCTTCTTTGTCCACCTCCAACTTCCATTCCACATCCCCAACAGCACTCTGCGCTTCCCCCAAATTTCAATCTCTTCCGCCATCTTCTGTCCAATTCCCATTTCCTAGGGTTTGGATTGGGGGGGACTTGGTCTATTTCTCTAATGGGAAAGGGCGGCGGCTGCGTTCCTAGCAAGAAAAAACACGCTCCCGTAGCTGATAATCCTCCTCAACCGGCCCCCTCTACAACCGCCGCCACCTCCTCCCTCTCACCAGAACCTTCCGAGGACCACATCGTCACCACTAACAACAACAATCCCACAGCTGAGGCCCGAATTCGATCCGATGCCGCCGTGAATTTCAAGGTTTTCATCGTGTTCTACTCGATGTACGGCCATGTGGAGTTGTTGGCTCGGAGGATGAAGAAGGGAGTGGACGGAGTAGAGGGAGTTGAAGCAATGATGTATCGGGTTCCGGAGACTCTGTCTAGCGAGGTTTTGGAGCAGATGAAAGCGCCGCCGAAGGACCCTTCATGCGTGACAATTGTTGTTCTTTCTCTTAATGATGTAAAGAGCATGCTTATGTACTATTAATCACTTCCAGGTATGGTCATAGCTCCTCAAATGAGTACTTTGTCCTTCTATAGTAGTGAACCAACATTATAATATTTTCATGTTTGTAATGGCACATACCAGATATTTCTTTTGTAGGCGCCTTTTTAATCTCCATTTTGCGTGGGCCGGTTCCTCTGGTTAAATGTTGAGCAAATCACTCATCCTCATTCCGATCCATCTTTCTTTCATCTCTTTTCTTAGACAGCTTCTCTGCTTCTTTTTTCTGCACTCCAAATTTCTCTTACAAAATCTTAGGTATGGTCAAATAGTATTTCAAGATGGCTCTTTAGCCAGAACTTATGATCACTTGGTGCCTACAACTGGACTGTGATAAAGCATGTAATGTACCATTTTTTATCCAAAGTACTTGATACAGTGTTCATTGCTTAATTCAATACCACAAGAGTAGTTAACAATTGAAGAGACTTTCCTTCAACATAGCTCAATGACCAAGGATATCTTTTCCCTTACGACGATCTATGAAGCAGAATCCATAGGTCAATGCTAATGTTGTTTCACTACTTGCCTTTTATCTCAAATTTTGCCTTGAATGGTTGGTTTGGATTGCTTTGAAGATAGTGGTTTTGAATGGATCAGAAGATGTTCTTTTGTTTTATCTATTGTGTCATCAATGATACAATTTGTTGTAGAGATGCTAATGATTGGATGGCTTGGAGCGGTTTGATAACTTCACAACATCATTGGACTGGTTTCAGGTGTTTCTTATTTGGTACATAAATTGTTTCTGAGATTAACATGAACAAAGAATCTTCAATGTACTAGATTAGTTTCTGTTATGATGTGAGTTCCCCCCCCCCCCCTTTTAGGCATTTTGTAACTCATGCTTAGAAAGGAGACCAAGAATTATGACATCTTTATTTGATTGTTAATCTGCAGATTTTATGAATGTGCAGGCCTCACAAAAGGATAAGTGGATATAGGCTTGGTAATGTAGAGCTTGATACCCAGAATCTGTGTGAAGTTCCATGTCACAGAACCACTGATGTTGGGGACTCGAGAGCGGTTCTATTAAGAGGATGGCAAGTAATACAAATGAGTATCAATCATGGACCTAGCATTGAAAAGTAACTTAGAGAGCAAGTATACTCGTGTGCCTTTGGATCAAACATGACACATATAAACCTTTTATATGTAGATATTAATCACTTCATCTAGGAGTGAGTAGCATATCACCGAGAGAAGCTCATTCTTTTTTTTTTTTTTTTGATGAATGGATGATTATATTCATAAAAACAACCACTCAACAAATAGAGTGTGTCATGACGGGGACTAATCGTGATATTTCACAAGTTTCAGTATTTTGTTATTTAAAGTAAAAGGTTGACCAGTATGTCATTTTAGGAAGTAGAGGGACCTAGTTGTAATAGGAAACATCTATAAGAGCTGATGAATTGTAACCGAAAACCCTTATCAAGAATTATCAAATATTTATTCTCTTTCAAATGAGGCTTCTGCCTTTCTCCTTCTCAGCTTCACCTTCATTCTCTTCTTCTTAACTCTATTTCTGTCCGATTATCCTCACCAAAGATATCCAAATCCTACCGGGACATTACAAATGGTATCAGAGCTAGTCTATGGCTCCTCTAAGGCTGTAATGGAAGACCCACTTCCTCCATATGAGCTTCCAATGTTTTCTGGTGTCTCTGACCCGTCTCCATGGTTTGAAGCTTGTATTAGGTTGTTTAACCTCTATGAAGTTCCTGCAGATGAGATGGTAGATGAAGCTGGGTGGTTTCTCGAAAATGAAGCATACTTTTGGTTTTTGGAGTGGGAGAACAGACGACATCCATTGGAATGGAACGAGTTCTCTCGAGCCATTTCCTTTCGATTTGGATGTTCTAACCCCAAGCCTATCACAACAACTCATGTTGTAGAATCTGATGGTTTCTATTCTTCCATACATTTCTTAGCTGTGGAGCCGATTGGTGTGGACAATGTCGCTTCAGAGCTACCAATCATTTCAGAACTACTGTCCATCCCTTCTTGCTCTTTACTCACTGATTCTGACTTGAGGAGAGAGAGAAGTACACTGATTTTGGGTGTGGATTTTTTTTTTTTTTTTTGATGAACGAAAATGGTATTAAAGGAGGCCGAAGCCGGAACGGTTACTGTACAAGAAGATCACAGAAAAGGCGAGGCCGGTCTAAAAGACGACGGGGCCAAGCACTCCCAAAAGAAGCCCAAAATACAAAGCTTTGTATACCGACAAAAGCTCGCAAAACCCACCCAAAATGTACAAATAAACCTGCACAAAAGCCTAACCCACCACAGAATCAACCAGGGTCTGGCACAAAATGCCACAGAGCAAGCCATCGACAGAAGTCACCAGCTGGATCTTGGTAACTTGGTTTAACAAGCTGTTTGAACCAAGAAAGCTGGACGGGAAGACTGCTATTGGACCAATTGAGAGTCACGTTCCACCTCTTCCTTTCCTTGTTGGACAAGAGCGTTGTCCCTCCGACTGCAAAGTTGGCTCCTTTTGAAAAGTCAAGAGACTTGTTCAAAGAGGGATTCAAGTACGGAACTCCGATTGCCTCAGCTATTAGGAAGGATGGAAAAGAAGAAGAACAAGTAAGGAAAGGAAAAAATGGCTGGAGATTGAAGGAAACCCATTTTTGGTTTTGTTTTCTTTGACTGATCTGTAGTAGTGGGAAATTTGATCTCTTGAGTAGCAGTGCAGGGGAGACTGAGCAACGAATTCAATTTGAGTTATTTAAAGGCCTTTCTTAAATTCTTTTGTGGGGTGGGGTGGGGTGGGTGGGGGAGAAGAGAAGATGATTTGTCTAGTTTGCTACAACCTAATTGTTAGGTCTAGCTTTTTCATAAACGTCCTAAAAGCATTCGTCGGGGGCGGTTGTGATTATTATTGTTCCTCAACACATTCATTAATTAAATTAATAAATAAATGGTATTTAATTAATTTATGTTCTTCTTCACAAATCACAATCACTCTACACTTGTCCTTTAATGGCGAACATATTCATTTCTCTCGTAGAGTTCTCAACAATTCCCCATGACGCTGAGATCCTCATTTCGTATATTTCTCTTCTCTTTCAAATCTTAATGATAAGATTTTCCATAAAAGGATAGGGCAAACCTAAGAAGAAAGGAACAAACAATGCTTTCTTACTATAGAAAGAATGATGCATATCATTACAATTTACAATCCCATATGAAGCTTTGCTTTTAAAGCAGATATGAGAGCTTCATGTGAATCATGCATCCAATTAATTGTTCAAAACCCCTCTTCCTCTAAAAACACGCTTTTGCTAATTGAATTGAACAGAGTAATTAGTTTTGGTTTCACTACTAATTAATTCCGGTTTAGCAAAAATAATACAAGTTTATAACTCATATCCAAAATATCATAACTATGAATCTAATTACATACGTACATCTATATTGATAAGTACGAATTTGATTACATGCATTCATCTATATTGATAAGTACGAATCTAATTATATAAATAAATTATATTGATAAGTATGAATCTAATTACATATATACATACATACATCATAAATACGAATCTAATTACATACAAATATTTATATCGATACGTATAAGTTTTTCACTAGTCATGAGCCAAGGGGGTGCTTACATCCCCAACTCAACAAGTGGCTCTGCTTATCCCCAAGTAACAAAGCAATATTATCTGATTAGTATTATTATCCCATGAAAGTAATAAAGCAACGACCCATGAAATAACGAATCAACAGTTTCATGCAACTCTCCCTTCTAACCTAGGCTCACGTTTCTACGTGAAAGTTATATTATATTATATACAAATCTAGTCAAACCTTTTGTTAGAATGTCAATTCTAGCCGCTACTATCGAAAATCCCAGATTAGCCCATTGACAATCCTCTATTAGTTTCCGTCAAGTCCGTCAGTTAAATTTAACAGAAATATGCAAAGGGGTCGTTTGTTTAGGTGGAAGATAAGTAGTGTTTTATAGAAACCCAACGTATCTGACAATACATTGTTTGTTAGAGCTAAGTTTTCATCTGAGTTTGTATTTCAAATTACTCTGTGGCCCACATTTCCTCTGTAGTATGCATTCTTAGAAATTTTGGTCCCCCCAAAAATTCTAGAAAACCCTGAATAATGCTTGGCCCACTTGCTATGTCTTTTTTGTCTTCCCAATTGTACCCTCACTATTTCTCCCTTCAACTTCTCTTTCCTCCTTCAACTTCTCCATTATCACCCTCTGTTCTTCATCCTAAATATGACACATATTACTGCCCCCTTAATAGAAGTGAGACTTTATTTGGGAATAAATATTTGGTAAGAAAAAGTAAAGACGAAGAGACGAATTTGCCAGTGAGGGCCACGAGCAGTGTGTACAAAGTTAATTATTAATTACCTGCACTTATCATTTCAATCCATATTCTAACTGTCGAATTGTAAATGAGCTTCACTACTCTCGCAGGGGACGACTATGGCGTTTCCAGAAATACAAAATCTCTTCTGCAGATCCCAACTGCGTACGTTTCCAACAACAACATTGTTGCATCAGCGAATACATGAGTCCCAATGTTCTGACAATTAACAAATTTCTTCATCTAATTCCTACCGGCAATAGCATCGTACTGAATGAGAATATCCCTTGTCCCTGAACGCATACGACAGCCAAAAAAATTTCGATCGGGATCCGTCGAAGTTCCAGATGTCCGAACAGGAACTGGTAAGCTGCAGTAGCATCTCGTTCTGTTCAATTGAGCCAGCTCGATGTCCTCGTTTGTGGTCTTCACTGTGGTGCCAATCCGAAATTGAGCAGGGATGGATGACACTCGGAGTCGTGAAATTGAGCAGGGATTCGTCGAAGCATGATAGGTCAATGAAATTGTTGTCGTCGATGTCGGCGGTGGTTTGGAGAAGAGCTGGGATTGTGATGTTGAGGTCGCTATCTTCGGTGTAGTCCTCGACGGAGATCGTAGATGTCTTGGTTTTGCCGCGTGTAACTGGACAATAGTGACTAGTGAAAGAGAGAATCGAAGGAAGAATGAACGAAAGTTGGAGAAATGACCGAATGAGGTAAAAAAGTTTGATTCTTTCTTCAATTGTTTCCATCAGTGAGGTAAAAAATTGGGGAAAAGTTTGATTCTTTCTTCAATTGCAAGCAGTGGTTTAGAAAGGAAGGAGGTGGTGTGATTGCGACGCTCTGTATAATTTTTTTCTGGTGGGTATCGCTGCTCTCTAATTGAAGGTAGAAGATAGATGCTTTTATCACTACAAGAAAATTGATGATTGGTCACGAATTATTAATCACGATTTTGTGAACTGTGACTAATTAGTCACGTTTTTTAAAAATCGTGACCAATTTAGTCACTATTTTTAAAAACCAATTAGTCACGGTTTAATTGTAACCATGACTAATATTTCCCCAAAGAAACACGGATTGCCACGTTGACAATCCGTGTGCTTCCTCCCCTTCCAATCCCTTTCTTTTTTCCTATTCCCACCCTCCAACCTCTTCTTTCTTTCTTCTTCCACTCTCTAACGCCTTCTTCTTCACCATCCATCACCACCAACTTCGACTCTCCTTCCCAACCTTTTCCTTCTTCATACTTCTTCTTCTCTACCATCTCCTCTCCACCACCATCATCATTCCTAAAACCCAGACTTCCACCCGCTCACACTTCCCTCCACCAAACCAAATCGAAGCCCCCTCTCTCCTCTTCTCCAATTCAAACTCCCCACCCCACACCTCTGCCTCTTCGATTCAAACTCCCCACCCCACACCTCTACCTCTATTATTCAAACTGCCCCCCACACCTTTGCCTCTCCGATTCAAATCGCCACACACCTCTGCCTCTCCGATTCAAACCCCTCACACCTCTGCCTCTCCAATTCAAACTCCCCCCACACCTCTACCTCTTCGATTGAAACTCGTCACCCTAATCCAGATCTGTTCTCTCGAGTGTCAACCAGGGAAGGAAGGCGGAGTCGACGAAGTCGGCGGCTGCGGCGGCGTAGTCGGCGGCAACATCTCAGTTGACGGAGAAGACAAATGACTAAACCTATAACCTACAAAAATTAAGTGACCAAAAGGGAAAATTGGTAACACTGAAAACTTAAAATCAGTACCTATAAAAATTTAAATGACAAAGTGGGCAAATAAAACTTTCTTCATAACACTTTGGTCACTGGATTAAAATTACAACCATAGTAAGTCAAGTGACCAAATGGGAAAAACGTTGGTCACGGTTTAAGAAGAAACCGTGACTATATGGACCAAAATCAGTCACGGTTTTGGGTAAACCGTGACTAACGTTAGTCACAGTTTACTAAGAAACCGTGACCAACGTTCTTCACGGTTGGTAAACCGTGACTAATTTTGGTCCATATAGTCACGGTTCCTTAAACTGTGACTAAATTTTTTTGTCACGGTTGACAAATGGCCTCCAAAAATCATGACAAATGACTTATTTTCTCGTAGTGTATGTCATGTGGGATCCATGGTGATGTGCATCACATGTGGGTATCTCGTCATTGTGGTCCAGTGTTAAGGAGATTTCATGGCGCTCTTTCAAATGGTGTTATTAACGTCATACACATAAAAAATTACCTTTAACAAGTTAACTTGGTTAACTGGACACATTTGACCCAAAAATAAAAGATTCGGCCCAAATAGTGTGATTGAAAAGTAGTGGCTAGAATTGATATTCTTGCGAAAGGTTTGACTAGATTATGTATTAGTCCATAATATAATAATGTAAGAGTAATTTGGTATTTGTAGTTGGTTGGCTTTTCTCTTTTATTTATTTTTCACGTTACAATAACTAAGATATTGCATAGGTAAAGAAAAACTAATCATGTAACCCCAAAATTCTCTTTGGTATCTTTCACTCTTCACTTTGCAATTTCTACTTGATATCATAACTATCCCTTCACGTACCTTGAGTTGTCAAGGTAGTCGAGATTTTTTTAGTAGTTGGGTTTATGTTTGGCTTTGATTTTTTAAGTTTTGTAGCATATTGGGAGATTTTGCGTCGACTTTGTCCTTGATTTGCAGACTTAGTTAGAGTTTGTTTTCTTTGATTTCATATTAGAATTTGGATCGGTCATGGCTGGTGTGGAAAATGATTCACTCAAGTTGATGACTTTGCAACTGAATGAGCACAACTATAAGTTTTGAAGTTATGTTATTGGATTTTTTTGAAGGAAAATTTATATGGGCTTATGTTCAGGGCCGGATCCAGGATTGAATCATGCACTGAGCCGAAATTGAAGGAAAAGTTTTCTAATATATCATTGAAATCACTCAAAATCGCATCTAAACTATAATTTTCTAGTATATCACGCTTAACATATATGATTAAACTATCAACTATTGCGTAGCCTAGTCACCACTATCTTCATCACCGAAAATAGGCGTTCACCTGTAGCAGTAGAGATTGGATATATCAAAACAAGATAAATAAGTCGATCCACAATATAAATTGACTTGATTTGTCTGTCTCCATCAACTCGCGACAAAGCTCAGCAAGAGATGCTAACTTTTTCAAAGAATGGTGACTGAGAACATCAACCTGGAAAACTCTCAACTGAAAGTCTAATATCTTTATTTACTGTTCAGAAAAATCAAAAGGATAATACTTTTTCGTTAGGCTATAAAAAAGCTTCGATGACAAATGCTTTATATCCATTTGAAGGATCCAAACATGAGCTAAGGTTCAAAAGTTCAATCACATTTTCATCAAACCTTGAGCTTATTTCTTCGGTCTGGTAATCGATAATGGTGTTAAACACATCAAAATGATAGTAATGCTCATTTGGCACACCATATTGTTGGCGAGCAGATTTACCTTCAACATTTGTAGCACTAAGAAGAGAAGACATTAAACCAAAAATATGCAATAGTAGTTTAGTGTATGAACGTTGACGAAAAATAGGACGAGAGATTGAAAGAAAGCATGAATGAATGAAATTTTAATTGATGGAGAAATACTAAAAGAAGGCTAGAGTTTTAATTACAATAGTTGAAAATGAAAATAATTAAATTAAAATAAATCAAAGAAAAAGAAAAAAAAATCATATGAAAGTTCATTGGGGAAGGAAAATGATTAAAATGAAGTCATTTTAAGGATTAAATTATAATTACGTTTAGTTTATGATTAAATTAAATAATATTTTAGGTTTTAGACTTTTAGCTTTAAAGTTAGAGGAAAAATAAATAAAATAAAAAGATATTGCAATGGCAAGGTTCAAACCTGGAACCTCTTGAAATTAATTTACAGTCTAACCATTACATCATATGCCAATTATTAAGTTTATAAGGGTCATGGCCCCTACTAGTGAACATAGCTCCGTCCCTGAATATATACTGGATTTTCAAGGACGGGACCGAATGGGGGTGAGCCGGGGCTCACCCGGGCACCCCCCTAGATCCGCCCCTGCTTATGTTTTTGTAACCTAAGCCCATATAAATTTTCTAAGGAAACTCAAGCCTTGTTAGTTGTAGGGAAACTCAAGCCGTACTTTGTAAAATCTTTATATCTTATATTTTCTCTTATTATAGTGGAGTTTTCATCGCTGCCGTGGGTCCTTGATTTTTTCCCACAAGGGTTTTACTCGTTAAATCATTGTGTCGTCTCTCTCGATCCTATTTCTTTTTTCATTTATTGCTTGTCGATTTCTAACAAGTGGTAGAGAGCTTGGTTTTTTGAAATCAGGGTTTCATCGACATGGCTTCTCTGAAATACGATCTTCACCTTTTAGAGACAAACACACGATTTTCTCTATGGCAAGTGAAGATGCGAGTCGTTCTATCGAATACAGATTTGGAGGAGGCGCTGGAAGGATTTGGAAAAGCATCCGCGGAGTGGATAGTGGAAGAAAAGAAGAAGGACCGGAAAAATCTCTCACAGATTCAACTTCATTCATCTAATACTATTTTGTAGGAGGTGATGTAAGAAAAGACTATTGCTGGATTGTGGCAGCAACTTGAAAAGTTTTGTATGACGAAGACTCTTACCAGCAAGATGAATCTCAAACAACAGTTGTTTTTACACAAACTGCAGGATGGACGAAGAGTGCAAGAGCATATTTCTGAATTCAAAAAAATTACAATAAAATTTTGTAACTAGTTACGAAATTAGCCAAAAAGTAACCAAAAAAATTACTCGAACAATCGCACGGATGGTCGCCAAAATGGTGACCGAGTTCATGAGGATGACAAATTTCTTTTTAAATAAACAAAATAAAAATTATATAGGAAAAAAGTTATCTACCTTTCAAATTACACCCTCAAACTATTGAAGGAATTTTTCCTTTTTTCTTGGAAAAGTAAGGATACCCTGACATATTATTATAAATAACTCTCAATGTACAAGACTCAAACAAATCAAATCTCAATCAATACTGAAGAGAGGTATTCGGATGCGCAAAAACATGAATAACAAGATCAAGTTCATGACCAAAATTCGCTAAGAAATTCACTGCAAAATTTACTTCGCGATAAATATGGTGAATAAAAATCTGCCAGTCACGGGATTTTCCTAAACTTAACCATCGAAATTTTCTTTTGAACCTTCTTATTTTTCTTACCTCTCCTAAATTACAATAATATCTGCACTTTTTTTTTTGTAGGGTTTAATGTCTGCACTTATTCGCTGCCTATCCTTAAAAAATCCCCGTTCGGTAAAACAGAACAAATGGAGCTGACTCTCCGATCTTCCATCCCCGGCTCCTCCTCCACGCACCGGCGGATCAGAACACTTCCTCAATCAACCCTTGTTCCATCTTCACACATCAACTCTTCAATCTTCCCTTCCACTCGCACACGAATTAACCCACAATTAGTGTCAACAAAACCTCTATTAGCTCCACGCGCCGCCGCTCAAATGGGTGACAACGGCTCATCTTCCACTTCCACAGCTTCGCAGTTGGATTCAGGTGAACCTCAATCCCTTTTCATATTTCTATCTGTTTCTCTGCTTTCCCTAAGGGATATTGAGAACTGGGTTGATTTCTGTTTCAGTTGGAGCTCGAAGAGGAGAGGTGAAGCGGGTTACCAAGGAGACCAACGTGTTCGTGAGAATAAACTTGGATGGTACTGGGGTTTCTGACTCCTCCTCCGGGATTCCATTTCTTGATCACATGTTGGATGTAAGTGTATATTTCTTAGGGCAACTTATTTCAATTTCGACGCTGTTCCAATCTTTTCCCCCGTTGATCTATTTGATTGCAGCAACTTGCATCACACGGGCTATTTGATGTTCATGTGAGGGCAACTGGTGACGTTCATATTGACGACCATCACACCAATGAAGATGTTGCTCTTGCTATTGGCACTGTCAGTGCTTCTTTCAGTACCTTTCTCTAATCACTCCCATAAATTGAATGCTGGGTTGTTAAATGTAGAAATTTAACTATCTTGATTATGTGATCTGAGTTCGATTGTTCAAGTAAGAAATTTTTCATTGGTATTTATAGGCTTTGCTACAGGCTCTTGGTGATAGGAAAGGTATTCACAGGTTTGGGGATTTTTCAGCTCCTCTTGATGAAGCATTGATTCACGTTGCCCTGGTATGTTCCCTTGTGTGGCTTGTTTAACATTTGCATAATTTACTACTGGATGAGACTAGGAGAACTTGTGTGTGAGTGCTATTGAAATGAACGTTTGTGTGGGCTCTTGGCCAATTTTTTTGGATTGAAAAATTGGTTGAGACACCAAGTCGAGGAGTAGGTTTAGACTTTAGATGGTCGAGACAAATATAGAAGCGGTATCCTCCACAACCTTCTATTCAAGCTAGTAGAAGATATACAGATGGGTTACTTGCATATTGTATTGCTTGAGGATTTCATTCATGTTCTGTTCATATATCATCTCCTTTGATGTAGTGATGTACTGATAATCTATGGTTTCTCTTGTTCCAGGATTTATCTGGAAGACCCCATTTAGGTTATGATTTACAGATTCCCACTGAGAGAGTTGGAACATATGACACTCAGGTGCCAAGATTAAATTTTCTTCATATCATACGTTTTATTCCATGTTTAAATATCTATTAGCTCCCAGCCGCAAATTAGCTTATCATGTATTGTGTGCACATCTCACATTTGTTTTGAATTAATCTTGGAGCTTTAGGCTTTTCAACCTCATCATGACTTGTGCAATCTTTTCTATTTTGATGGTTGTGTGTGTATTGCAGTTGGTTGAGCATTTTTTCCAATCATTGGTGAATACTTCTGGTATGACACTTCACATCCGTCAGGTAAATCCTTCTCGACCTAATTCAATGATTTGGGTGGTCAAATATTGTACGAAAGATAATGTAACTGCTCACTATTGTTATTTCGAAATGATACATTAGCTTCTTCGTAAGTGTGCTTGAGCTGTTAGAATTGAATTCAAAATCTTTAGCTCCTAATTTGGGATATATGCAGCTTGCTGGAAAGAATTCTCACCATATTATCGAGGCAACCTTCAAAGCTTTTGCCAGGGCGCTTCGACAAGCTACAGAAGCTGATCCCCGTCGCCTTGGGACTGTGCCAAGGTCTGTATTCTTATAGCCTCAGCCTACGAGTCATATTAGCAAACCACATCCAATTCCTTTGGAACTTATGTTGGGGGTGGACACAGTGATTTTGTTCTCTTGGACATCGAGAGTCGACTGACATAGGGTATGACATCATTGTGTGCAGCTCGAAGGGTGTTCTGTCGCGTTCTTGATCTGTGAAGCAAACATTTCACCTAAGTTGGCAGGAAGGTGGTCTGAAGGAAGACTTATAAATGGTATCGGATGGAGTATGAAACGATCAAACTAGCTATATAGCTTTTATAGGAACGTTGTTTAACCTACATTAGAACTATTTATGTATATTCTGCAAGATTTTGGAGCTGTCAGACTGTAGCTGCAACTTCTGTCTTGTATTTTGCATTGCACTTTCAGTTATGCGCAGCGGTTTTCGACACTGTAACTTGCTAATAACACAAGCGTTTCATTGTTTGTGGCAAAATAGAGAACTAATAACACAAGCGCAGAAACAAGCAAAGAAAGTAGAGATATAAACAATTAAACAAATTCATTGCCACCGCAGTAATAAAAATGAATGTTGCAGTAGTAAAACAGCTCTGAAATCATTTACAACTTCATCTCCAGAATCCGCAGTATGTGGTATGGTAATCACAAACAAACAAAATAATCTAAGAACAACAATAACTAATAGCAATCGTCGGTGGGAGTATTCTGCACATCCATCTATCCATCCAATAACACCAACTAACAAACAAATGATTCCAAACTGAGACAGAAAGGGCAACCAAGACTTGCAATGAAGAACATAAGCAATTTGATCAGGCTTGAGCGAGTCGCTTAACAATTGTGGCCATATACTTGCCTTGGTGCTCTGCAAGTGCCAGCTCCGTCTCACTCGGCTGTCTCGAACCATCACCAGCGTAAACCCCAGCACCATATGGAGATCCTCCTCTTATAGAGTCCATCTTGAACATACCAGCACCAAAGGTGTAACCCACAGGAACAAACAGCATTCCGTGGTGAGCCAATTGCGTAATTGCTGTCCATCTGGATCAACCAGTGAAAACAATCGAGTATCAGCACTTCCAGAAAATATGTTGGTAAACTCTGGAGTTAGGTTCAACCCAAACATGATGCATTTATCAATAACATAGTTCATAGAAACGTATCTAGACAGGACAATACTCCTATTTAATAACATGTACCCAAGAGACAGAAATTGTAGAAAGAAATCATGAATGTGATATTCCCTAAGAGGCACTTGGGCAAAAGGACGAAATTCTTTTCCAATCCTTGTCTACTACGATGAATGTAAGAAACAGTTCCTCTGTTAGATGTCATTCAAGGCAAACGATTCAATTGGCCTCGCTCCTGAACACCAAGTTAGATACCTGTTAAGCTTATACTAACATCTCATGAGCAATCATCATAGTCACAAGCTGCGGTAGACCTATATTGAGTTAGTAGCACTAACTTAGAATTGAGATATCTCAAATGAGAGATGAAAATGAAGGGCCAGTTTTTACAAAACATTAGCAGTCAAGAGTTGCAAAGCAGTAGTTCTATCAGATTCAGCTCATTATTCTCATCTTATAAATGACAACTTTCAACTAGCAGTCATAAAAGGCCACGATCAATCAGATCTATGAAAATGTGAAGTAACAGAAGGTAGGAGCAAAGAACTTACGCCGTGGTTTCTTGACCGCCTCCTTGAGTTCCAGTGCTGACGAAAAACCCAGCAGGCTTCCCGGCGAGCTTCTGCTCGTTCCATAATTTCCCAGTGGAGTCGAAGAAAGACTTCATTTGCGCCGCCATGGACCCGTATCTCGCCGGGAACCCAAACAGAATACCATCAGCCTCAACCAAATCCGCCGCCTCCGTAATATCCGGGATCGAAGGGTCCTTCGGCGGCGCTTTCATCTGCTCCAAAACCTCGCTAGACAGAGTCTCCGGAACCCGATACATCATTGCTTCAACTCCCTCTACTCCGTCCACTCCCTTCTTCATCCTCCGAGCCAACAACTCCACATGGCCGTACATCGAGTAGAACACGATGAAAACCTTGAAATTCACGGCGGCATCGGATCGAATTCGGGCCTCAGCTGTGGGATTGTTGTTGTTAGTGGTGACGATGTGGTCCTCGGAAGGTTCTGGTGAGAGGGAGGAGGTGGCGGCGGTTGTAGAGGGGGCCGGTTGAGGAGGATTATCAGCTACGGGAGCGTGTTTTTTCTTGCTAGGAACGCAGCCGCCGCCCTTTCCCATTAGAGAAATAGACCAAGTCCCCCCCAATCCAAACCCTAGGAAATGGGAATTGGACAGAAGATGGCGGAAGAGATTGAAATTTGGGGGAAGCGCAGAGTGCTGTTGGGGATGTGGAATGGAAGTTGGAGGTGGACAAAGAAGAGTGACAGAGTCTGTTTTGACTTTAAAAGAGTTGCCACGTGGCCAGTCTCGACGACTGGAATCAAACTAAACGACGTCGGAACAAGAATTTGGCTTTCTTTTTGGAAGAAAGAGTTTTGGCATTCTTGGTCAGGAATCCTATGAAACTAACAAAAATATATTCCGCCGGCTCACGAGGGCAGCCGGCGGTGTCGGAGTCCGACGATAGAAAATGGTTTTAAGTAGGGTGAATCAGATGGCTTTCACCTCATAAATGGGCTCCAATTGAACAGCTAAATGGGCATAAACGCAATAAGGAATTATATTCCTGGCCCAATTCAGCTCAGATGGCTTTCGCTGGGCCGAGTCTGCCTTTTGTATTGATGAACTTAAATGTATCGATGACACAATTAATATTTTATTGATATGTTGTAGTCATTTATCAATGAAAACATAACATATTGTGCGTGAAACGTAGAAAGTGTTCAAAACAAACTTATGTACAATAAATATTTGTTTACTGCTCGTCTAATTTTTCAGACACTATATATAGTAAGAGGCAAATGGGGGAGAGAAAATAACTTGAAGAAACAAAGATTATATATTAAATCAAAATAATAATATAGAAGATCAATCATGCCATCGACGACTAAGACATATTTGGCTACAACAATGTTGGTCATGATAGGATCGTTAATGGTCGTAGAATTAGTAACATCAACGTCAAGATTTCTCCTCGATGAGAATGAAGATTTCAGGATACAGAACATACATGACAAATTTTATCAGGAGATGGCTGAATATTCAGTGAAGAAGAATAACGAGGATCATCCTAAAGTTGAGCAGTTAACATTTGTGAGTTTGGACAAAGGATATCGAATTTACAGTTTGGACTACGCAAATATCCATTTGTATATAACTGCATCCAATCACCTAGGTCAAGCTCAATACCTAGCTCAAGTTGACCTATTCCTACTTGCTCCTAAATATACACTTACGTCTTTTAGCCCCGTGTAGTTATGCTTTAACCTAGATACAAAATCAGATTTTCATATACAATAATTAATAATTCTATTGGCCAATTATGATGACAATAACATGTAAAATATATCGTTTAAGTATGTAATGAGAATCCAAAACACAAGAAAATAGTGTTCGCATTTTTAGATCGCTAATTTTATTGTCAAGTAAACATGAGTTATTTTTGTTATGATTTCATATGTTCGTTATTCATTAAACCAGTCGGAAAAATAGTTATTGAATTTATATATAGTTCATTCACAATTTTTATATAGTTGTTATTAATATAGATTATTTCATCAAGTATTGCTTAACTCTAGTTTCAACAAACATGAAACTACACCAATATCATTTTCTTCTCTGTCAAATATATAACCTCAAATGTGGTCAAATGATTTGTTAATTCATAGTTCTATGAATAACACACCTAAGACAAAAAAAAATGCTTAAAAATGGGGAAATATGTGAATTTAAGTTAAAGTTAATCTCAAGGAAATTGAATATGAGCACATTGAACGCATACTGCAACAGTGAACACGAAAACGCTATAAGATTAATATTTGTGGGGCCACTTAATCAAGAGGATGCTTGGAGGTGGAATTTCACAAAAGATGGTATTTTTACAACAAAATCCACCTACCATGCAACTTACAATGATGACAACCATCACCATCACCCCCGGAATCTCCGTCAGGTCGATAATAACCAATGGAAATGGCTTTGGAATCTCTCCCTCCCGCCTAAGTTTAGATATTTCATCTGGTGATGCATCCAAAATATTTTAGCCATGACTTACAATCTTAGCCAAAGAGGATGCACCCATTCTTCCCTATGTCCAATCTGTGGTTTCGCGGACAAGACAATTATCCATTGCATCTTCTTATGCGCACATGTCTAGACACTTGGTCCAAAGTCCTCCCTCAACTTCTTATTCCCCATGCTAACTCAGACTTTGCTTCCTGGTTTTTTGGTTTCTCTCGACAGGATTATCCTCCGGACATAATGCTTACTGGGGCCACCACGCGGAATATTTGGAAGGCAATGAACACTAGGATCTTCTGGAATGAAATGCCTCCAATCCACATCGTCGATTCCTTGATCCATGCCAATGTCACCATGTGGAAAGCTATTCCCCAAAACATGAGGAACCCTGCCACGTTCCCTACACCCAGAACCTCTATCTCCGAAACACCATGAACTTGTTGGAATCGAGCCCCTTCTCTTTGATGATTGGGATCGTGAGAATGAGTGTCGACGGAGAAACCCTAGCGCAGCTTGAAGTGAGAGAGAGTGTGAAATCGTAACTGATGTTGAGACACGATTCTTTTTGACTTAAATATATGGGATGAAATGATCAGGTTAGTTCAATTGATATTGGGCTGTCCGTGATCGGCCCAAGCAAATGAAAGATGTGGAAATCAGCAGTATATGAAAGCAAAGGTAAAGAAACACAAACACACAATTTTTAACGTGGTTCCACCAAGCTTATCAGCTTTGATGTACGTCCACGCTCGAAGGAATTCCTTCGAGATTGTTTTCTTATTGATTGAATAAACAAACACAAGGATACAGATAACTGTATGGTTTGAGTGCTTACTCCCCGTACAGGACTATGTCAGCTCCCCGTACAGCACTATGTCAGCTCCCCGCTTGCACCACCAATACCTCGCAAACCCAATAGCTAACAATCTCTCTGATGTTAGCTCTTCTCTGCTTTGTTTATTACAAATCAAAAAGCTTAACTTCTGATTTTTCCACTGCACTCTTTATATAGTGCACCAAGCATTAAATCAAAAGAGATCCTTTTGATTGTGTAGCCGTTGAAGATCCAGAGAAAACGGAAACTTGTGCTAAGTTTCTATCTTTGGCTTTGTTTTCTTGATATTGTTCTTTGAAAACAAATCTTTGCAAATCTTCCCATTTAGTGGCTTACCAAGTGTGGCTCAACAGAACTCACCGCCAACCATCGCACCCCTTACGATGGATTGTGACGCTTCCTTTATTGATGTGGGACAAGTGGCAGCTTACGACATTGTTATCACCAATTCTGATGGTCTTGTTTGCGATGGTTATTCTGGTACTTTTCATCACGCCTCTCCCACTGCTGGTGAAGCGCATGCTTTTTTGGAAGTAGCTCGAGATGCAGCCAACGCTCCTCTCCGTTGCAACATTCGTTCTGATTGCCTCACGCTTGTCTTATCTTTAAAGGCCCTCAATCCATGTGGCCTTGGGATTGTTTCAGAACTCTAGGTCATATATCCAACTTTCTAGCAGAGTCTACCCACATCTCTTTTGGTTTCACACCTAGACGCCTAAATTGTCAGGTGGATTGGGTGGCCAAGCGTGCGAGGACCCGTTCTTTACCCCTTAACAGGAGGAGTTTGGTTGAATGTATTGGGCTTGGCCACAACCATGATGTATTTAGATTGTCGGTTGAGACCTAATGAAGTTATTATCTCTTGTTTAAAAAAAACTCTCATGATAGTAGGTGAAATGTGGTTGGCCCATATTTGAACATACGAATCGATATATGTTCTGTATTTTAATCTTACTAAAATTTTCAACAAATTCATTTTATGAAATCATTGGGTGCCCCATGTCCTGGAAGAATTCGCATATATAGGGTATAAAGGGTTTGGTTCAACCTTTTTGCCGGTCAGACCAAGGCTCGGTTATCCAATTACAATGATGTACAATACTATTTCATTATTTGAATACAGGTGGTCAATTTTCCAAAGGTATACTATTATATTATTATGTTAATAAAGACGTACACTGTTATTTGGTTTAAGGTTCATGACATTGTTCATTTTAGGATAGTACAATACAATTTTGTAAAATGAAAACATCATATTGATTGAAGGATCAAAGGTTAACATGTTATGGAAAGACTACAGTAGTTCATGCCCGATTACTCGAGGACACTCTGGTCTTTCCTTAACCTTGCCTTGTGGACGTCCTTACGTTGTGTCCTGTGCGGCCACATTTCTTGCACTTACTTGGTTGGCCCTCTTCACGCCAATCCATCTCATTCCTGATTCGAGTGTGTCGTAGACACCCTTGCCCACGATGAAGATGAGGTTGGGTGATCACTAGTAGGCTAGTGTGTGGGGATCCAATCTGTGGAGCCCAATATTGGCTAGAATGAAACGTCGTACACTCGTCGTATCTTGATCAGGAGGTAGAAGGGGTTGACATAGGTTTACCAATTCCCCCCGCAAATGTGCAACAAGCTATGGCCTGGAAGAATGGTATGTTGTAACACTGGAACTTACCACACGTGAAACTCCCCTTCTAGTTTGATTCGTGGAACCATACCACGCAGCTGTTCTTACCGCTCCAGTTCTGATTGTTGGGTGCCGACTTGACCTCTTACACTCTTTGAGCTGCATCGTACGACAGAACGAGCCATCCATGTGGATGTAAACTCTGTGCAGTAATTGGTGTACACCTTTCCTTCTGCTTGTATTGTCGCATATTGTTGATCGTGCCAGTACTTGACCATCTGGTGGAATGTATGCTGGATGACGGAATATATTAGCAACCGTCACACACCCTTCAGTACTCCATTGACGCATTCCTGCACGTTTGCCATCATGGTACCCCAACGAGCGCCACCGCCGTCAATGTTGTCGTAGGCCATGATCCATAGGATTTGGTTGTTGTTCACCCATTTTTGGGCCTGCAAATTATGTTCATCATGAACCTCAAGCCAGCGCGCCTTCCTCGTTTCAAAATTTTTGACGTTTTCTTCCAACCCTGCAGGAAACCATGGACACAATGGTAATTCATGGAGTGTTTTGCATAACAAAGTAGAGAATTTTTCATAAACATAGAGGAGTTGTCAAATACCTTGGTAGTACAGTCGACCTTTGAGCAATGTGTTTCGGTACTTTGTGTTGAAGTTGCTGACATAATGGCGTAGGCACCATCGTCAAGTCCACCCTCGGCTAATCTTGTCTATTGTCGGTCGTATTCCCTTGTTCCGATCATTGATAATCGTGATGTTGGCCTGGTTGGTGACTTGTTTTTAGAGCATTTCCATGAACAACTCCCAATTGTTTGTGTCCTACTTATCCACTATTACGTACGCCAGTTGCACGATCCCGTGTCCTCCATCAAACGCACTGGCCATTAACAAAAATTTCTTTTACTTGCCTGTGAGGAACATGTCATCAATGATTAAGACCCTAGGGCAATGCTTAAAGGCTTCGATGCATGGCCCAAACGACCAAAACACACTTTTGAACATACGGCTAGCACCCGATGAAGTGGTTTGAATCTCGTACCTTGTGCTTACGTTTGTGAGTTGAATTGCGTTAAAATTTGTCTTGATGTTATTGTACAATGCCACCCAGTTATTGTACAACTTGTGGACAGCACGTTGCTTTCCAAACCATGCCTTTCGGTAAGAAATGTTCCAGTGGTACTTTTCTAGAATGCACTCTTGCATTGTCTTCACCTTCATGTTCGGCTTTGTGCGGATGATGAGCATAATGGAATCTGAGATGTGCGCCAAATCTAGTTGCGAGTGGGGACCAAGTATCATCGATTGTTCGCAACTGTGGCCGTTGTGGAGCTGCCTGATTATCCAGAAGCCATATTGTCGCCTCAAATTGGAGCGCATCCTCCATGTGCATGTGGGTTCTATGCAATTTATGGCTCATGTTTTCGGGTTGGAATTCATCACCCTGTACTTGTAGTTGCGGACGACGCCTTGGATTTTTGGCAAGGACACTAATTGGGCTTTCGTAGAGAACGTCTGGCCCAAGTATAAGTCATTTCCACAACCTAGTATGACCGCTCCGGAAACTTAAATCACTTGTCCATGGAGTAGGTGTTAGAGATTGTCATGATAATGTTGCATCCGTCACTCGAATTCGTGGCATGATTTGGTGACACATAGTT
Organism: Linum lewisii; assembly: GCA_034768395.1. Taxonomy (NCBI): domain Eukaryota; kingdom Viridiplantae; phylum Streptophyta; class Magnoliopsida; order Malpighiales; family Linaceae; genus Linum; species Linum lewisii. The sequence goes on from CM068302.1 coordinate 50,983,631, forward strand.
GTCCACACTCTCTCTTGTGGATCCCCCACCGTCGCCGTCATCTTCCTCGTCGGTCAAGCCAACATCATCGTCCACATAAGGATTCCCTTCATCCGCCGTACAATGGATCCGTTAGTCACCCGAGTCATCAGAGCTGACGTACTTATCCCGCAGCAGCCCCAACTGATCAACCTTCTGCCCCACTATGCCACCGCCATGACTGCTTGACAAATATGACCCGTCGCATGATTGGCTCTCAACTGTCATCTGAGTTGGCACTACCCCCGACACCTGTGAGTAGTTGGATGGGTCCTCACTACAAGAAAAATGCTGATTAGTCACGGTTTTGTGAACCGTGACTAATTAGTCACAGTTTTAAGAGAATGTGAATAATGTGAATAATAAAGTTGAGTGATTTTGTAGTTATTTTTATTTAAATTAATTTAAATTAAAAAAATTAAAATTAGTTATGGAAGGTTGAGATTAGATCTTAAAAATTAATGAATGAGATTTGTTTTGAATGGTTCAAACGGAGGGGAGCATCTGGTGCTCCAAACGACTACAGTGCTCCCGGAGCACCAGATGCTCCCCTCTGTTTGAACTATTCAAGGAGAATCTCATTCATTTATTTTGGAAGATCTAATCTGAGCCATCCATACATAAATCAATTTTATAAATTAAATAAATAGTAATTAAAATAACTAAAAGGTCACTCAACATATTTCATATAAATAAATAATCATAACTCTTTATTTTTATGTTCAAACTAGTTTTATCTACGCCAAATTAAATTATGATCATCCTAAGAACAACAAATACATATTAAGTACAATTATTTTGTAACTTGTTAAATCACTTCACCATTTTCAAACATCCATCCATATTTTTACTCAATCAAACTCACTCACCCATATTAATCACTCATACCACCTAAGTTTAGAATAAACCCACCCACCCAGTTTTTTATATCACCAAAACTCATCTTAAATTTTCCCACCATTTCTAAAGATTCACCGTTATCTTCATCCTCCGGAAACCCCCTCCCGTCTATACTTGCAGCCCAACGTCCACCGGCCAGCCGACCATACTCCAGGTGAGGAGACGGGACTCAAGTTCCCAATCTGAGAATTTTCTCGAAAGTAATCGAGAGATATGCAGATTGAGAGGATGGTTTAGCCCAGTGAAGTTTTCCGGCAGGGCAACGAGGGAGAGGAATCGAAGAGGATACTAGGTCTGTCAAAGTAGAGGGAAATTAATCAATCACTGTAAATCTAGCCACTGAAGAGTGTGTCATGTGTACACTGTAAATCTACGACCTTAATCAATCACACATTATCGAAACATCAGGTTGGAAATTACAGCAAGAAGCCGAAGAAGCAGGGATGGTAGTAATGCATAATATTTCTCCATTCTAGGAATTTGATGTTTTTGAGGGTGAATGATCAAGAATGGATAATTTGATTATTTTTATTAATGAAGTTTTTTTTGATTTGATGTTTTCTTTCTTGACGATGATTAATGGATTATGGGTTCGAAGCACAGTCAGAGGACCAACTTGGAAAATTGAAAATATCTTCATAGTAGCATCAGTAGTCTTTCAACTTGGGACCTCACAAATGAAATTAAAAAAATAAACAATTACCACATAGTAATATCCACCATAGGTAAAAAATAATAATTCTACAACGATACCGAGAGGATCATTACAAAATAATTATACTTAATATGTATTTGTTGTTCTTATCAGTGTTATCAGAACCGGACCGGACCGGCCAGTTCAACCAGTAAAACCGGTAACCGGGACACAGCCCGGGCCGGTCTGTATATAAAACATCACTGACTCAATTGTACTAAAAAAATCGGGTCGAACCGGAAAAACCCATAAAACCGTTCGGACCGGCCCAAACGGTTCCAGCCGGGTCAATGGGCACGAGTAAATGAAAAAAAAATTGAATCGTCTTCATCGAAGGAGTTGTCGTCCTTTTTCAATTCCCTCGCCGGACAGAGCCAACCACCGCCCTTGAATCTTGCCTCATCCTCCTCCCAGGCCTCTTGTGTCTAATCTTGCCTCTTCTCGAAATAAAAATCGCACCATCTCCACATCTTCTCTTGGCCGGCGACTCTCCTCCGTCGAGCCCATCATTCGTCGCGTCAACACAAGCCATCGTCCATTAAGTTATCATCTACCTTCATCTTTCCTTTTTTTTCGATGAATAATTAGCTTTTATTCATCAGAACTATCGATTAAGAGAAAAACCCCTTAATCGAGAACACATCAACCAAAACACAGATGATAGTAAACTCAGCAACAAAGAGAGAATGCCCAATTCTGAACTCAAGCTCGGCCTCGAATCCACATATCCCTTAAAAAGGTATCCGTATCATCTCGGCGTCACTAGGATCAGATTACAAATGGACAAAGAAAAACAAGCAACGCTTTACAATCTAATCTCACATTCCTCCCTAATCAAGCTAGCTAACTATTCATCACTCCTCTTTTTAGTCTGGCCAGCATTTCTGTTACAACGTTCATACCATAACATGCTAATAGTAGCTCTCCATATAAGTCTCCCCTTTGCATCTCCTTTCTGATCACTCCCCCAGATACCGGAGCATGAATTAACTTCCTCACTCCAGTCAGTATACAAAGTCATATGCAAAGATTTTTTGACATCCTGAGCGTAAGAGCAACAACACATGATGTGGTTAAGTTCATCTATCCCCGTGTCACAAAGCAAACAGGATATATCAGTTGACAGCCCCCAATGAGAGATTGTTTCCTTCGTGATAAGCTTCCCTTTTATTGCCAGCCAAGTTATCATGCAGTGTTTTTGAATACCAGGAGACTTCCAGATCAACTTATACCATTCAACTATTGGGAGACGAGGTCGTAGTGTGTCCCAAACCTTCTTGACCGAATACTTAGTAAACACAGTCCCATCCCAAAGAATCTCCCCAGAAGTACCAATATTGAGATGAGGAGCAGCTTCCTTCCTACTTTTCAGGATAGATCTCCAGAACCAGGAGTGGTAAGGTCTGCTCCTAAATGACCAGATATCAACCCGCTTCAGTCTGTGTAGACGAATCCAGGCCACCCAAATGGAATCAGCAGTCATCAGAATCGACCAAAGATGCTTCAACACCAGGCTTTTATTCCAGCAGAGCAGGTCCCTTATCCCTAGACCACCTTCCTCTCTAGGGTAAGTAATCTTTTTCCAAGCTATCTTTGCTCTTTTTTGTTGACCTTCCTTTACATTCCATAGGAAGTCACTACATAACTTCTCCACAGCTCGAATAATTGACTTTGGCAATATGAAGATTGCCATCCAATATTGGCTCATTGTGGTTAAAACTGGCTGAACCAGCTGCAATCTGCCAGCATAGGATAAGGTGTTAACTTTCCAGCCCGAAATCCTACTAGTAATCCTTTTTATTAACACATCACACTCTTTGGCACTAACTTTCCCTGAAACCAAAGGAACTCCAAGATATCTGACAGGTAAA